>OW240912.1:313016515-313335876 GCA_933207985.1 Pelobates cultripes | reverse complement strand
GGGTTTGCATGCTGCAACTGCCTTCTTCAAATGCCACCAGAGATTTTCTATGAGGATCAAGTCAGGTGATGGCTACTGTAGAATTTTCCAGGACTTCTTCTGTCTTGGTGGTAATTGAGGTATGCTTGGGATCATTGTCTTGTTGGAAGGTCCAGTGTCGCCCAAGCTTCAGTTTTCTCACAAACGGTAAGACTTTTTCTCCTAGGATTTCCTGATACTTCCATCTTGCCTTCCACACGCTGTAGGTATCCATTGCAAGAGGAAGTGGTAGGCAGAGTGTTATTATCCATTGGGCTGGAAAGTTCTGGTTTTGTTCCATTGATCCACAGAACAGAATCCCAAAACGTCTGTGGCTTATTTATATGATTTTGACCATGTTGGAACTGAAATGTTTTGTGCTCTTGGTTTAGTAGTGGTGTACATCTTTGAGTTCTGGCATTGAAACCTTCTGCACATAGTATGTGCCTCACTGTGCTTACTGAAGTCTCAGTTCTTGTTGCTGCCAAGTCTTACTGTAGGTCTTCTGCAGTCACTTGAGGGTTTTTTACGACCTGCCATTTCAGAAATATGGTTGCAGCCATTTATAGCTTCCTTATTCTTTCCCATCCAGGTAGTGTAACCAACTTTGCATGTTCAACTTTGAACATGCAAACTGTGCTTCCAACGATGTCCCTAGGGACATTCAGTGCATCCGCTATCTTATTGTATCCTGTTCTTTGTTTGTAAAGGGTGATGATCTCTTCTCCTAACTTTGATGGGCACTTTTTTGACTTAGCCATATCTCTAACAAGCAGTCAAATGTGGCACTCAACAAACCTCTAGCCAGTTCATGTATTTCAAGTGTTCCAGCTCAAGCACACCTGATGCAACAACTGAATCCCTTGATTAGTTGCATCAGGTGTGCTTGAGAAAACAGATATAATAATGATCCCAAGGCACACCACTAAGATCATTATTATATATATTGTGTATATATATCCGGTGTGGGGACGGATTTTTTCCGTAAAGAGCACCCAGTACTTTTTATACCACATTACTGCTCACCCACTTTCAGCTGAGCTTTTTCTATAATTATATATCATGCTTGAGAAAACACCTGTTTTGCATATTTGTGCGGTGAGGGATTCTATTCAGGGGTTTGAATAATTTTGAAACTGAAAATGTCATTATAATTTGCATTTTCAGTTTGAATTCTCTTACAGCCAGAATGGTGGCAAAGCATCAGGGGTGATGTAGTCCACAATATATGGAGTTGCCGAAGGTTGCCTACCCTTATCCTAGACCATTGCAGCACTATGATCCTTCAAGTGGAAGTTCATTTTTGTATTTCTTATTCTGGACCCTGGCAGTCAATGTTACGTGGTGTATACAATGATAAAAGTAAGAATCCATTTAACTTACAGTTGACACAAGGAAGCTTTCTCTTGGAAAGTCATATCTAACAGGTATCAATACTTAATTTGATAATAAAATCTGATTTTAACTGCGCTAGTATCACTGAGAAGCTCACCTTCTGCATGTTTTGATATTTTGCAAGTGGCAGCTTTCGGTAACATTGCAGGATTTCAACTTATGGAAATGCAGGTGAAACCTGGATCTTCATTCACACAATAAAGACTAAAAAGAATTGGGGGCAGGGTGTGCGAGCTGTGTGGCCACACATGGCGCCATGGAGCAGGGGGCGCCCTGCGGCCGACACAGCTTACACATTGCCGGCTACCGGAGTGGAGGATTTCATTATTCTCCACCCGGGATTTAAAAAATAATAATAATAACTTTGCGGCAAGGGCGGGGCTTGGCGTGAGGCAGGGTGGGGCTAAATGTGCCGGGTAATTGCTGCATGGGAAGCAGGAAGGAGTCCCTGTTTTCCAAACAACCAGAATCCAGGAGCTGCACTACTTCCACCTCCATACTGAACAGAGGTAGGCCTGTGTGTGACTGCCTGTTTGTGGCTGTCTGCCTGTGTGTGTGTGTGTGTGTGAGACTGTCTTCCTCTGTGTGTGTGTGTCTTTATGTGTGTGACTGTCTGCCTGTGTGTGTGTGTGTGTGTGTGTGTGACTGTCTTCCTCTGTGTGTGTGTCTTTGTGAGTGTGGCTGTCTGCCTGTGTGCCTGTGTGTGGCTCTCTGCTTGTGTGTTTGTGTGTGTGACTGTCTGTCTGTGTGTGTCTGTCTGCATGTAACGGTGTGTGTGTGTATGTGCGTGACTGTCCATCTGTACCTGTGTGTGTTTGTAATTGTCTGCCTGTAACTGTGTGTGTGTGTGACTGTCTGCCTGTAACTCTGTGTGTGTGTGTAATTAATATTTATTTTTAAATCATTATTAATTTAATAAAACTCCTATACAATCACTACACTTCTATACACACACTATACATGTATGAAAAGGGAAAGGGGGGCGCTGTGAAGATGTTTCGCACAGGGCGCCTAAAGGCCTAAGGCCGGCCCTGATTGGGGGCACATCCGAAACATGCATTTTGCAGGAATGGTGCTGCTGTAGTGACCCAAATTCATACATAATACAGATTAAGGAACAGCGCAAACATAAAAATACTATTTTGAATTTCATAAAATTACTTAAAATCACCTATCTCAGAGGCATTTAGTGCCTGCAATGTAAACATTGTCTTTCCTAAGAACAGCGATGTTTGCAATGGCGTGGTTGAAAAGAGATCTACCGCAATGTAATCCCGAGGACACAGCTACCTATTACCTGGGTTATTATACTGCTTAGAAACAATACTTTACTATGTGTCACAATAATTTATGAGCATTAAAGGGAAACTCCAGTGCCAGGAAAAAATCAGTTTTCCTGGCACTGCAGGTCCCCTCTCCCTCCCACCCGCCAATCCCCGGTTGCTGAAGGGGTGAAAACCCCTTCAGTAACTTACCAGAGGAAGCGACATGTCCCACGTCGCTGCTTCTTCCTCCACCGCCACTCCTCCTCTGTATCTGATCCCGCCCACTGACCGGGGAGACCTAATGCGCATGCGCGGCAATGCCACCCATGCACATTAGAGCTCCCCATAGGAAAGCATTGAAAATGCTTTTCAATGTTTTCCTATGGGGAATTGAGCGACGCTGGAGGTCCTCACACAGCAAGAGGATGTCCAGCGACGCTCTAGCACAGGTTTTCTGTGCTACAACGCAGGAAGGGCCCTCTAGTGGCTGTCTAGTAGACAGCCACTAGAGGTGGAGTTAACCCTGCAAGGTAATTATTGCAGCCACTAGAGGAGGCGTTAACCCTGCAAGGTAATTATTGCAGTTTATAAAAATAACTGCAATAATTACACTTGCAGGGTTAAGAGTAGTGGGAGTTGGCACCCAGACCACTCCAATGGGCAGAAGTGGTCTGGGTGCCTGGAGTGTCCCTTTAACCAAATAATCACACATTGAACCAAAAAAGTTTGTTGGTGTTTTACGCACTGCTATGTTTAATGTCTACTTGCATATTTACTGTTTTGCCTACTACCGAAGACAAAATAAAGAATAAAAAAAAAAGAAAAAAAAAAAAAAGAGAGGGACATGGTACCCAGACTACTTCATTGATATGAATAAATCTCAATCCACTCTCCATATGTCTCTGCTGTTTATCCCCTGTTTTCACTTTAAATACATCCATTTTAAAACAGCACTGAAGTAGAGAACTGCATAATTTCTACAGGTGTCAATAATTGACAAAGTTTATTAGCAGTTCTCTCTACCCTGCAATCACTTACGGTGGATCTCAGCCAGTGCTGCTGTGTCAAACGCAAAGGCTGCAGTGTCAACACTAAGCAGCTGCTGACAATGTGCATAGATAATGAAATGTATATATCAATGTAACTGTGCAGAGCATTATGGAGACAAATGTTTTTTCTCAACAAAAACAGCATATGCATAAGAAACATTTTTAAAAGACACAATTTCAATCCCATTTTACTAATTCCAAACGCAGGATATTACATGGTTTTAGATTAATGTTACCTATGTACTTTATTATTAAATGTGACTAATATTAAAACTGTATAATAATCGTCAGTGAATTAATACAGTGGTTATGGTTCCAATGCGTGCTCATGTGCTGTTTGAAGAGAAACAGTCAAACGGTTTTGCATAACTTGCTGGCGCTGCTTCAGGACTGGGCTGGCATGATTGAGATTTCTGAAACATTATGCCCGCTGATACCAAAATGCAACATTGTTCTTTGGCACTACAGGGTGCTGTAATGGTTATATTGCTTAGAGCTTACTTTAAATTTACTTTCTTAACATCCCATTTAAATCCTGCACTAATGGTAAGCGAGTTAGGCAATGGCAATGCGTGCTACAACACATAGTTAAAAACATACCTTTCAACAGTGGAGTCATAGATATAGGAGTAGGACAGGTGGTCGGACCCGGGAAGGGATTGCCAGGGACACATGGTTACTGGCGATGCCCAAATCTGGCAGGCCTATCTGGAAAGGGGCATCTGAAAAGGGGCCTGTCAGCCAATATGCTTGGATAGTGATGTCGCGAACCGTTCGCGAACTTGCCGCGAACGGTTCGCCGCGGTTTCATGGCGAACTCCGGTCAGCTGACACATCCCTGCCAATCTCCGGCAGACACTCCCCCCTGCCTTCAACATGGATGCTGCCCAGGAAGTAGGAGGGTCTGGGAGGGAGGGTCTGCCGGAGATTGGCAGGGATGTGTCAGCTGACCAGAGTTCGCCACGAACTGTTCGTGGCGAACCGTTCGCGGCAAGTTCGCGACATCACTATGCTTGGAATGTTCCATTACTGTAGAAAAACATAATGATCGCCAACAGTAATTATTGCATGTTAAGACACTCTAGCTAGTTATCTTTGAATATTGAGACTGCCGTAATTTCCATCATCTGCTTTGTCTGTGCAACATATAGTAAGAAAAATAATACAAAGTACACTCCTCTAGATAGATAGACAGACATACAGATAGATAGCTAGCTAAGAGGGAGAGAGAGACTCCCGCAGAAGCTAAGCATCTATGTTCACATTGAATTGTATTTCTTTTACTTTACAATATTATGCACTGCATCTCACACATCACAGAATTACAGACAAGGTCGAACGTTTCTGATTTTGAGTGGTTTTGACAATATTACCTTTTTGCTGACTGCACATTTTGCTAATACTTACTGTAATTATCCATTTGATGTTTAGATTTTGAAAAATTTAATTTTTCCTCTCCCAATTTTGTTCCAGGCAGCAATGAAAATTCCATTAAGGATAATATTCTTATCTCCTGCAGGCAAGGCTATCGCCTCTGTCATTAATTCAAATGCACTAATTTTATTCCCCTGGGAAAAATAAATCATTCCCTAATGCAACTTAGGCAGCTTTGCTGCGACATGAAGGAATTGTATTTCCCTTCCTTTCACTGAGAAAAGTCTCTAATTTAGAATTATTGTATAGTTAGTCCCCGTCTCATCATCTTCTGTCTTGTCTAAAACTCATAAAGCCTTCTGGTTGCATTTCTCAATCATTTATTGTTTGTGTCAAGCCTAGTTCTGAAAATCATAATACATATATAATATATTCTGGGAAACCCAAAATTGTATGTCATGCAATTTATTTATTAAACCTTATGAATTTTTATATGTTATATTCTGGTCTGGGATTTCACTTACTGTCACCATCTATAACAAGTATTGTTTCCTACATATCTAGTTTTAACGCTTTATTAAGTGTTGATAGATGTAATAAATACCCCAACGGTATCTACAGTTTTACAGCTTTTCCTAAACTGCACTGATGCGAAACATGTTCTCTGAGGTTTGCGGAATTTATTTAACTGCTAAACCAATAACAAAGGACTGTTTAAAGAAGGGTTACATATGAAGGTCATATCAGAACAACATAATAATGTACTCAACTGCTAGTTAACCTCTTATGGACGTTCTATTCCAAGGGATTTGGGGGTATACCCGGAACACGCATTTCCGAAGTAGTGGTGTTGCCAAAAGGACCAAAATATATACCAAAAGCAGGTTAAGAAACTGCCTTGTACAATTTAAAATGCATTTTCTGGGTTTGCCAATTCATTTTTTTATGTGTAGATTTATAATCCAGGCCAGATTTCTATTGGGCTGAGTACCCAAACTATCCACTAGAGGTGCCCCTTTGGAAGTGACCACGGATAGCATAAATTAGGGAGTCTCTGGAAGCAGTTTAAGCAGTAGGTATTGCAGTTAGCAGGTTAGTCTTCCATTTAACAATGAATGTAGGACCCCGACTATTGGCGTACATAGTGGTGGGCTTAACACAATATGGCCATGTGGTGTAGCTGAATCCCAATATTTGTTTACTAAGATCAGTGATTTTAAGTAACCTTGTAAAATGTAAAACTGATTTGTGTGTGTGTGCCTGTCTATCCCAGAAATAATGCTTTAAACCTGTTAAACCCCGTTCATAGTTTCTCCACGTGAGACTAATTCTAGGGTATAAGTGTAGTAGAAAAAGAGTTCAGGCAAGATTCACCAGGCTGGAATAGAGGCCCTACTTGATCTCCCTCACCATCCTTGTACTTAAACCAGAGGCAACTCTCTAATTAGGTGATTTAGGTGGCCGTCTAAGGCCTCGCGCTGGTGGGGGCCTTGCGGCTGCCTAAATCACCTTTGGGCAGAATGACTTGTTGGGCTCTCAGTCCATGACCAGCGGCTTGCCCATAATGCCGCCAGGTGCGAGGCCCCTGCCGTCCGCCCAGAGAGCCAGCCTTCAGCCTCCGCCGGGTGTGAGCTGCAGACTGAAGGAGTCTCGCAGTCCCCAGCCAATCAGGGTGTTGCCGCGGGTTACCACGGCATGCTCTTACCTACTGGAAATCGCAAGACTTCTATCACGTGGTCTGCAGCTCACACCCGGCAGAGCTGCAGACCAGATAGGAGCCCACTAGACCACCAGGGGAAAAGGTACTTAAAAATCACCCCTCCTTCCCTCACTATCACCTGTCACCCCCTACTACCCCCACTACCATCTGTCACCCCCTACCACCCTCACTACCACTCCCTCACTGCCACCTGTCAACCCCTACTACCCTCACTGCCACCTGTCAACCCCTAAAACCCTCACTGCCACCTGTCACCCCCTACTACCCTCACTGCCACCTGTCTCCCCCTAATCCCTCACTGCCACCTCTCACCATCTACTCCCCTCACTGCCATCTGTCACCCGCTACTCCCCTCACTGCCACCTGTCAACCCCTCCTTCCCTAACTGCCACCCCTCCTTCCCTCACTGCCACCTGTCACCCCCTACTCTCCTCACTGCCACCTGTAACCCCCTACTCTCCTCACTGCCAGCTGTCACTCCCTCCTTCCCTAACTGCGACCTGTCACCCCCTCACTGCCATCTGTCATCCCCTATCACCCTCACTTCCATCTGCAACCCCCTCACTACCACTTGTCACTCCCTTACTGCCACCTGTCATTCCCTACTACCTTCACTGCCATCTGTCACCCCCTACTACCCTCACTGCCACCTGTCACCCCCTACCTGCCATCTGTCACCCCCTACTCCCAACACAGCCATCTGTCATCCGCTGCTACCCTCACTGCCACCCTTACCCCCCTCACTGACATCTGTCACCCCCCCGTCCCTCACTTTGCCACCCCCTTCTTCACTTACTGCCACCTGCCACTCCCTCCTTCCCTCACTCTGTCACCCCCTCCTTCCCTCACTCTGCCACCCCCCTTCTGTCACTCCTACTACCCTCCCTTCCACCTGTCAACCCCTCATTCCCCAACTGCCACCTGTCACTACCTACTTACTTCACTGCCACCTGTCAACTTCTCCTTCTCTAACACTGCCTCATGTCATCCCCTCCTTCCCTAACACTACCACCAGTCAACCCTTCCTTCTCTCACTGCCACTAGTCAACCCTTCATTTCCTCACCCCCTGCTTCCCTTACTGTCACCTGTCACCCCCTTCCACACTCGGTCACCCTCTCACCATCCTCCCACACACACTGTCACCCCCTTAACCATGCCACACTCACACTAATCCCTCCTGATCCTGTCACACTTACCCCCTCCAACCAAACCACACTTACCTCCCCTCGCTCTGCCACATTCACTCATTAACCCCCCTAATCCTGTTACACTCACCTTTTCTCTCACTGTCACACTCACCACTCCTCTTCCTGTCACACCCCCTCTTCCAACCGTGCCACACTTCCCTGTCACATTAACGCCTCTAATCCTGTCACACTCACCCTGTTAATTAACCTCCTTAAACCTGACACATTCACCTCCTCTTTCCCTTTCACACTCACTCCACCAGTAATGCCACATTCACCCCAACCCTGTGATACTCACCTTCCCAACCATTTTCATATTCACCCTGTCACATTAACAATTAAATCCTATAATACTTACCTCCCCTCACCCTGTAACACCCCCTCCTCCAACCATGTCACACTTGCTCTTCTTTATTTTGTCCCACTAACCCTCCAACCCTGTCTCATTCACCCCTTTGCCCTTTTGCTCTCACCCTGCCACGGTTACCCCTTTACTCACAGAAACATACATTCACATACAAGAATACTCACCGTCAGACACACATGCTCAAGCACATATTCAAGTAGACAATGCCAGACACACTCAAAAATACACACAGGCAGATAAATACACATTATGACTGTATGTCTATATTAGTCAATATTTGTGTCTCTATGCATCAGTGTGTTTGTGTGTATACATGTGCATGTATCAGTGTGTATATATATTTGTGTATTAGTATTTATATGTGTGTATGTATTAGTGTGTGTCTATGTGAGAGTGGGATGGTACGGGTAATGCAAAGGTAAAGTTGCAAGCAACATATATAATATATGCATACATACATTTACAATACATGGGGAAACACAAATAGAATAATATACATGTAAAGGATTATATAATATGTGGGGAAAATGTCTATGACATTGTTTTCTTATCTGTAACTATTATTTAGCAAATTATTTTTAATATATATAAATTTTTGTTTCCAATAACCCCTTCACACAGGCACTTAAGTATAAATGACGGCCAGGCTATACAACCATACCCCGCAATCTTGTATAAATGATTAGCGTAATTGCAATTTAAATTTGTTTATTGCAAATTATGCCATAACTACAGTCAGACGGCTCACAACGGAGCAGCACAGGATGCCGCGACAATGCAAGCCTCTGAAGATGAATACAGAGACTAACGCCTTTCCATATATCTACAGCTTCTTATACACACACAAGGCAACCCGTACTTTTTTTCACTAATGGTGTTGGTGGGGGCCTCATGTTTGAGTTTCGCCTAAGGCCTCGCAAAGTTTAGAACTCCCCTGACTTCAACTGTATCAAAGCGTTGTCGTGGGTTACCTCAGCAACGCACTGATATATTCCGCCAGCCTGGCTGGAAGAAGCTGTTTGTAATATTGTAAAGCGCTATGGAATGTGTTGGCGCTATACAAATGGCAATAATAATAAATGCAACACTTCAAGAAGCCTCCACATCACAAATACTCACACACTCTCCCAGCACTTACCATCCAAGAACCCACCTAGTCACATGTACTAATCATACCATGTTAGTAATAATAATGTTACCTCAATGCACCTCACGCCCCATAACCCTCCCCCTCACACACACACTACTTATGATATATATACAAAATTTTAAGAATACCATATATACTGGGGGATGCACTGGGGAGAGTGGCAACACGGAAGTGAAATCCAGCCCTGCCCCTAAGATATTAAGAGCCATCAGCATCTCTGATCTCTGATAATACACATGATCCAGTAATCTGAGTATGCAGTTCATTAGCAGCGCACTACACCAGGCCCTGTCATTTTGGCTGTTCCCTCTGCAAACCCATGCTGAACTGGTAGAAAGTGATTACACTTCTCCTTCCAGCATATAGAACGCCACAGAGGAGAGGGGAGGCAGAGAGAGTAGACAGCTATAGCCCACTCCCATCAACCCCTTACATCTAAAAATGCGCAGCCATTTTCTTGCAGCTTCAGCCAGCCCTCAATGGACACCAGGGAAATCTAAGATATGGACGTAGGAGGATGCCTAATATATGTATGTTGTGTCTTTGTGTTTGTATGTGTATCTTTATATGTAAGTATAGATCTGAGTGTGTGTGTATGTGTGTGTATATAGCCCAGCATTCAAATATCAACACTGCACACATATAAGCCCCTGCATTCAAATACAACTCTGCTCACAAATACACCCCTGTATCAAACACCAACACTACATACAAATACACGCTTGCATTTACACACACGTTCTAGAAAAACACACCTACATTCAAGCAAATAGACACTGCTCACATATACAGCCATGAAATGATGAGCAAATGGTAGATCACTAGCTGGCAAAATATTGCAGGAGGTTTCTGACAGTTCAAATATATATCTTTTCATCTCCTATGCTCAGTGTAGGGGGACTTTCTTTGTCAGTTGTACCATTGATTATTTTGACTCGCTTAGGGTATGTATCCAAGCATGTAAAGTGTGGATACATACTATTAATACATTTAAACGGGTTCCAATAGGTGATATTGGGTAATCCTGATTACTATAATAGGACCAGTAAAATATTGGTTTTGTCCATTGGATAACCTTCTGATAGCCACACTTCTTTGCAAAACATGACTATCTTTTAATGTATTTATATTGTGGCTTCCAAAATGTACTCTTTCATTTTAAACAATTCTTTATTGTGTAGCAGAAAGATTTTTTGTAAAGCAAACATTAATCTAATTTAACCTTCAGTTTTAACAAAGACAAGTTCCACATCAGCAATAAATGTTTCCACATTCTTACACAGTGTCATATTTATCAAGGCAAAATTATATATTCAAGGCTTGACATAAACATGCATCAGTCAAAATCTTCTGTTCTGTGCTCATTTTGATTAAATTGTTCTATAACAAATACATAACAATAGTCTATTGTACTGTACAATGTCAAAAACAGTGTGGAACTACAAACTTATATGTTTACTTTAAAAAACGAGAATGTGTTCAAGTGCCTTACTTACCCTATACCTGCATTTGTGGCTGGACTACCATATATACTATGATAGAAATACTGACAGATTGATTAGATGGATTAACTAGGTTCTGCTCTGTATATTAATACCAGCTAAAGTCAGTATCATTCCAAGCAGGGTAAATGTGAAATATTAATAAGTTGAGTAATGATAATATATATTCTTCAGGAGAAAATATAAACAAGATACTTTCCGAATGTATCCTTCCTCTCAGAATAAAGGCAATTTTAACAAATAGATAGTCTAGCATGAATCGTTCATCCCAAAACAGTTACAACAACCATCATTATATTTGTAGTTACTAATGCCTGTCGTTACCAACTCCTGAATCTATCTATGCTATAAATCTTACATCCTGGTCAAGTCTACAGACAATATTTTGATTTAAAGGGACACTATAGTGTCAGGAAAACAAAGCGGTTTTCCTGACACTATAGTACCCTGAGGGTGACCCCACACTCAGAGTCCCCTTCCCGTGGCGCTGAAGGGGTTAAAACCCCTTCAGTAGCTCACCTAATTCCAGCGCCGGGCTTCCTTACCTCCCCCGCCGTCAGCATCCTCGCCCGACGTCACAGGAGCCGGATGCGTGGCACTGCCGCGCACGCATTCAAAGTGTCCATAGGAAAGCATTTTTCAATGCTTTCCTACGGACAATCTGCGTGATTGAGGCATAGTGGAAGGCATAGTGCAGTTTCTCTGGCTATGTTTGCATCTAAAGGGTTAAAACCTGAGGGACCTGGCACCCAGATCACTTCATTGAGCTGAAGTGGTTTGGGTGACTATAGTGTCCTTTTAATTATTGTGAAACATTGCATAACCCTAATGCTAACCCTAATTGTTGTGGTCGTGACCTAAATATGAATATTAATCTCTTAATACATAATAATTAAGCAATACGGAAAAACATTAATATTTTTATAATTCATGGTATTATGGTCGAATATGTGGATAGAAAATACACAAAACGTTGTAATATTAAATGTATATTTAATATAACTATAATAAATAAACAGATGCTAGCAGAATGTCAATTTACTACAATAATGATAATACAAAACTACAACATATTACTTACAAAAGGTTGCTACATGTTACACAACATTTTACTTACAAGGCCCCAGCTCTTTGGCTGGGGTTAAGTCAGAGCTGGTACTACATCTTAGGTTCAGTCAGGTACAGGCAAAGAGAGAGAGCTAGCTTCTCCTAACATCTGGTTTTTATTCAGTGTAAGTAGGCTGGCCTGTGATGTCACTGCCAGAAGCACAGGTCTTCCTACACACTCCCCCTAGTGGTGCCCCCAAAGCATTACACTAAATATGCTTTACTGACATCTAGTGGTGCTTCTAAAGCATTAAGCTCATTATGCTTTTTTAGGACAAAAAGTCATTAATTAATAAATACCATTACAAACCACCCTTTGACTTATGTCATAAAACAAACATTATAAACCCGTACATCTTGAATCTACCCTATTTTAACAGTACCTGCCCTACAACAAAACCCACCTTTTGAAGAATGATACCCATTTACCCGTAAAGTTATGACACTTTATTGCTTATTCAATTATTTTTATTTATTTTTTTCATTGAGCACATGCATCACCAGTTGGGAAACCTTGGCCTAAAATAAGCACATACCCACCCTTATAATAACCACTGAGCACATGCATTAGCA
The DNA here is from genome assembly GCA_933207985.1 of Pelobates cultripes. Taxonomy (NCBI): domain Eukaryota; kingdom Metazoa; phylum Chordata; class Amphibia; order Anura; family Pelobatidae; genus Pelobates; species Pelobates cultripes. Next base: position 313,323,168 of record OW240912.1, on the reverse strand, counting down.
GTTGGGAAACCTTGGCCTTAAATAGGCAAATACCCACCCTTGTAATAATAGACAACTCAAACCATGTTTTATTAGATTAACCAATGATATTGTGTTCATGTGAGGATGTGTTTTGGAGCTTAATATAGTATTAGACACCACAAACTCACAACACCTATGAATCATGGCACAGACCGACACGATTTCTGTAGCCTCTGGCTGGTCTGTGTGCCTGGAATTTTCACAAACATTAGTCCTGGAAACTGGATACTCTATTCTTCGACAGTCTCATAGAACATACGCATGGAGACAGGGATGAATGAAACAGTTCATGTGATCAAGGACTTTTGTGTGTTTGTGGTCACATTGTTTTTTTTTTTTTCTTTCTTTATACCATTAACCACCTTGACGTAACAGTTTCCTGCTCCTGATGCATTTTGTTCCGACTCTCACCACTCTTAGCTGCAATATTTTTTCTCCTTACAGCAACAGTTGAGCATAGTGTCCAGTGCTTCTTCTTCTGCTGCTTAAAATATCCTTGCTTGAAAGTTCTTGAATGAAAACACAGGCAATGACAAACACAAACATAAATAATAACTGTGCCAATCATCACAAGTACCATTTGACTGTGGTGTCTTAACCATATTTTTTCCTATGGCGTTTGGATAAATACCTACACACCTCTCTTCACATCCAGCACACTCCTGATTCACAGATAAACACAATATCACTGCTGTATCTACCAATTTAACCCAAACAATCGTTATTACTGCTGCATTTACCAATTTAATCTAAACACTCGTTATCACTGCTGTATTTAACCAATTTAATGTAAACATTAACCAAAACAATTACATTCCTATTTACCACCCTTCTATTTAAACATGTATAGATAACCCAAAATGCCTACTTTCTCTTATCCTCTCTTATCATTCTCTTATCATTCTTCCGTTTTTTTTTTTTTGTTTTTTTTTTCACTGCAACCACTCATGCACTTTACACAGACACAAATCAAGCACCTACTGGACAATGGGGTTCCCTCGTTAGAGCCCTCCCACCCCAGTTTGGTTTACACAAAAATACCCCCTGGTCCCTATGGGTCAATTCCCCCCTTTCCCAGGCAAGCATACATACATACATACAACAATAATACATAAGGGTTTCAATTGCAATACAATCACTAGAAATAAGAGAATAGTATGCACAAAATCATAGCATAGACATGTTAAATAGACAATAAAATAAAACATTCAATAGCTCATCAAAGGTCAACATTTAAACACTGGTCTCCATCTGATATTCTATCTGTGTTCCAATGTCCACCTCTGGTTTCTGCTACATCTGAAAAGGTTAGGAAACAGATCAGGATTACTTTCCTAGTCACTTATAGCGTATACTGCAAATATTTTACTTAGAATATATATATATATATACACACACAGACATGTAAACACATTCCTTCAGCTTTTCATTTTATAAACAATTTGTTCAACAAGGTAACTTTCTTAATTTTCTACTCGGCTCTTAAAATAAACAATCAGCTAATAGCTGCTTTCTGCATCTTCCTGCAATTCAGGAAACACATTTCTAGCCAACCTAAACATGTTTAATAACTCTCCACCCTTTGGTTAAATTATAGAGGAGTGAACCACAACACCTCTTCCGCCTCTGAAAGGATATAGGTCAATATGTCTCAAAGTTCAACACTTCTGACAGCTATGAGTGACTCCCTATTAATTTCTAGCCTTTCCACGGACATGCTTGCACCTCGCGGCTAAGGGCCTGCACAACTAACCACCCTGTGATGGCAGTGGCTTTCCGCATGGGGGTGACTGCCCCCACAAAATTATAGAGGAGCAAACATACAGCAGCCTCTTTTCCGGCTCGATTAAAGGTTCTGGGCCAATATGTCTGCAATTTAACCAGTACACTCACGTATCACTTATTGTATATTTCCTGGTCTCTCAGGAATTTCTATTAAATAGCGTATCCCCTTCCCAGGGCAATATACAACAAAAACTAGTCACCAAGGGTCTCTATGGTCATGATAGGCCGCCCTACCACTAGTGTAATACGCCCTTTTTAAAAAATATATTTCCTGGTCTCTCAGAGATTTTGCCTATCCCTTTCCCAGAGCAATATATATAAACAATTACAAATAAGTTACAAAACGCTACTTATAAGTAATACAGGGTTTCAAATAATAATACAGGATAGAACTGCACAACAACTATTGGGTATGCTCCCCCTTATCCGGACACGTTTAAATACCCCCTAGCTCAGGTTCCCCACCCGCTACTGTAACTAAAATCACAGCCCACGTTATGGAGGTTCACCCGCTAGGCAGATACACCCTAATTCAAAGCATGGAAATATTAAAATCAGTTATAGATGGCTTCTAAAATAATATAAATCTTAATCTGAGCCCCTACACTTACTTTGTTAAAAATGCTAACTTGTTAAAATATTCAGACTAAATAAGACAAAGGAATTATTTTACCATTTTTTCAGTTCATTTGTTACCAGTTCCTGCATATGTCCAGTAATTCCTTAGTCCTGGATAATAAAGCTGAAAAACACTCCACAAATTGATTAGTTTAGGCAATTACATTTACAAAACAATGCAGTTTATTTTTTCTCATACAGGCAAGACTACCCACACCCAACAAGGACAAATTCTCCCCCAGCTGTAGCTGAAAAGCATGGTCACACAGCTGTTAAAAAGGTGGTCTCTCCTTCATGAGTCAAAATCATATATATATTTATACTAATATTCTGTGTATACGCACACATAAATCTATTATTCACTGAATCTGCTTTACTAAACGTATCTTTTTCTAAACTACTAATTTACTAGACAAATCCATGAATGCCAAACAAATGTAAATTAGTACACAAACAGGGTCAAATTTAGCAATAAAACCTGGTGAACTAGTTTAGTGAAAAGTCTTTTCCTATGCAAATAGTAGCAAACAATGAAACTAGGCCTCAACTCATTCACACCATGTGGTCAATGGTGGATTAAAATCCACATGGTCAGACAAAAGGTAAAGTATATATAAGTTTTCTCCTATATACAAATGACCAAAGATTGGTAACAAGCAACACAATAATTCATCACTGTGTTCTACAGCAAGAGATATATTAAAAACAAATATCTAATCCCTAACTGCTATCTGCATTCATTCCATTAAAACCAAATCATCATTCATTTATTCATTTGTATACAGACAGACAATTTACTGTATTATTTAAGCAAAATGCATAACATTTATATTTTCCCCAATATTCAAGCATAATCCTGCCGACTACGCCAAATGTTGTGGTCGTGACCTAAATATGAATATTAATCTCTTAATACATAATAATTAAGCAATACGGAACAACATTAATATTTTTATAATTCATGGTATTATGGTCGAATATGTGGATAGAAAATACACAAAACGTTGTAATATTAAATGTATATTTAATATAACTATAATAAATAAACAGATGCTAGCAGAATGTCAATTTACTACAATAATGATAATACAAAACTACAACATATTACTTACAAAGGGTTGCTACATGTTACACAACATTTTACTTACAAGGCCCCAGCCCTTTGGCTGGGGTTAAGTCAGAGCTGGTACTACATCTTAGGTTCAGTCAGGTACAGGCAAAGAGAGCTAGCTTCTCCTAACATCTGGTTTTTATTCAGTGTAAGTAGGCTGGCCTGTGATGTCACTGCCAGAAGCACAGGTCTTCCTACACACTCCCCCTAGTGGTGCCCCCAAAGCATTACACTAAATATGCTTTACTGACATCTAGTGGTGCGTCTAAAGCATTAAGCTCATTATGCTTTTTTTATGACAAAAAGTCATTAATTAATAAATACCATTACACTAATACTAACCTTAACTGATTGTAAACTAATCCTAACTAACCTAACATTGCACAGTGAGTATATTGACCCTAAGGGAGCAAATCACAGAAATAAAATGCCTTAACTGACAACTAAAGTATGCTGTTACTGTGTTTGACTCCCAAGATGATCAGTGAGAATCTTCCAAGCTGGTATTTTTCAAATTTTATACGTCTTTGTACCAATAGTGTGAATGGAAAATCTTCTTCTGAACAACTTGATTAGGAGTTCTCAAGAATATCTTGTTATTTTAATTTACTGCACTGGGTAGCCCACCATACAACACTGAACTAGATTGTCTTCTGAGCCTTAAAAATCTGGTTGGACAGATAAGTCTCATTGAAGAAGCCATGCGACCACCACCACCACACTGGTTTTAGTACATATTGAGAAAAAACTACCTTTATAACTATGACTAGGCATTAAAAATATTGTTGCGCACACACAGTCTAGTTTGTGGTCATTTGAGAAGTTAACATTCTGAGCAAACAGTAGCTTAATAGACAGGAGCCAAATGCTTTATGGCACCTGAAATGTAATTAACTATATTGAATTTAAATTAGATTTGCAATTGAACTTAAATTTGAACTTATCTGCTACTAGATATTACTGCCAACCAATCCGAACCATTTACTACGTGCAATATCCATTAAACACTTTTTTTTATAGCTCACAACATTTGCTTACCTATTAAGAAAGCGTTTAATCAGGAATATGCTGAACCAAAGCCACTTTGATTTAAAACACTTCAATTCATATGCAATTAAACTGTGTAAATCTCATCAAATGTAATATTGTGATATCATAGAACAGGAACCATTGAGATAGTAAAAAGGAAGACAATGACTTAAATATTTTGCTAACACATCCACATTAATAGCATTTGCTTCCTTTTAAAACAACACGAGTGAAAAACGGAAGCATTTCATACGCATAAGAACAAGCAATGACGATTTCAATTTCTTCTTTTTGCTTTTATGCTTTTTTGACTGTGAATACCATTATGCTTAAATGCCTAGAGGAGATGGATGTTAAAAAATGTTCAGTATGCTTAAAGCAAATACAATTGGTTATGTTGTTTAAAGAGAAAAAAAAACTAATAAACAACAAACGTGCTAAACTTGGCTGCCTTTATAATTAGTTTGGAGATTTCAGCTTGTGATGGATGAAAAGATACAGCACTTGTAGCAGAAGGCCTTTGCCTATTGACAAGTCAGCTATGGATATAACATTTTCATCTATGTAATCCTGCCAGGCAATTTGGTCTCTATCCTGAATAAAGTCCATAGCCCATCTGGAGTCAAGGCTGTGAAGTGTGATGATTGATGTCAGATAGCTTTTGTTGGGTGGCCTAATGCCCATTCATTTAACAAATGATGTTCCGTGAAGCTATACATAAAACTCTAATTTGGATAGTCACAAAGAGTATTATATACAAATTTGTAGGTTTAAAATAAATAAAATCCACATGCATTACCAATTACAAACTTAATTTGAAGTTATCATAAGGAAATACGGAAAATCAGATAGCACAGTTCCTGAATTCAAGCCTACAGCAAACATTGAGTAGTTTAGAATATTTTAGTGAACAATTCATATAGCAGCACCCTTGTGTCTAAAACCAGGTGCATCAATTTAATTCCTCGTGGATGTCTGTGAATCTTGGAATGGAATGTCTGTGGAATTTTACAAATTGATCTATTGGGCTGTTGTAGGGCAGACATGCAGTTGCTATATTTAGGTTTGGCTATAGAAAATTAAACAAAAATTATCCATTAAATTTAATAAAAACACCAATGTGTTGTAATGAGAATTCTATATACACAATTGTCACAGTGCCCTTCGCTGATAAATAACTCCTTATCCACTGCTTTGGTGTCTGCTACAGATTATGAGAACCCTGAGTAAAAATGCACTTGCTCACTGACCATATTATTATTATTAAACTATTTAACTCTTAAAAAATAATCAGTGGCACAGTGAGTGCACAGTTCGATCACAGAACAACTTGTAATAGCCCAGGACAAGGACACTTTAAAAAGCATGTATTCAGATGATGAATTTTGATGGAAAATGGAGACATGGTGCTGGGAGAGCAGTTGATCGCAGTAGCAGAGATGAACTTCCTAGATCACAGGGTTGAGGTGGACAGTACAAGTTATTACATGGGCTCATTCAAAACACAAGTCAGCTCATGTAGAGTCCACCACCTAGGAGTAAAATATTAGGTTCTATTCAGCACCTCACTCAACCTACTCGCGCATATACTTCTTCTTAATCAACCCCACAAGTATGCAATGGATACAGGCCTTGGAGATTAGCCTAATCTCATGGTCAGACCATGCAGATATATTACTACTACAGATTAGGCTGCTATGATCTTATCCACCTTGGTGCTGGAGACTCAACAGCTCTCTCCTCTGTGACGCACAGGTTGTGGAACAGATCCAGAAATAGATCCAGGACTACTTTGATACAAATCTTGACATGTCCCCAATCTCCCCCTGGCCAGGTCCTGAGGGAATCGCTCATTAAAATCACAATATATAATAAAAGACGTAAATGTGAAAGATTGTTTAAGCTTCATAAAGCACTTAGGAAAGCATAAATGCAACATAAGCAATCCCCTACTCCCAGAAAATTTGCAGAACTCTTATAATGCGAGATTTAAAGCATAGACAGATTTAGGAAGTTGATAACGAGAGGCATTAGCAGCTAGAGAGATAAGAAATCTTCTTCGTGACCTTGCCTTAGGGGAGGTTAACAGAGATATTATCTGGTCTAAATTACTTTTTTTTCCAAGAAATACAACAAAATGAATACTCTCTTAGCTAGATCACTTAGGCCAAAACAAAAGTCTAAGCTCTTAGTAATAGGAAAATAAATATTCTCAATGCCCCCTGAATATTAACAGAGAGTTCACCAAGTTCTTTTCAAATGCATAAAACCACTTCCCCGCACTCACTGCTGATAATGCACAATATACAGAAGCAATCCAGAATTATTGCAAACCCTAGTAGCTCTGATTACCACATAAGAAATTGAGGAGGCAACCTCAACACTCAAAGCTAAAAAGGCAACAGATCCTGACGAGTTTGATGGTACATATTACAAAACTTTCAGGGAGGAACAAATTCCTCACATGGCAAAGGTTTTTGTGGAGAAAGCTCCAACACAGGATATGTTAATGGTCCTTATGTGGTCCTTATGTGGTCCTTATACGAAAGCCAAGGATATGACAAACTGTTGGCGGCTAACTACAGGCCTATATCGCTTATAAATTCTGACATGAACATTTTTGCAAACATCCTGGCCTCCATGCTAAACCCAGTATTACTCACTATAATCCATCTTTGTGTCCACCAGGCAATTATATAAAAAACACAAGGAGAGAGGTGGACTTCCTCTGGCGGTCAGTTCAAACAAATAAACATTGAAACATAGAATGTGAAGGCAGAGAAGAACCGTTTGGCTCATCTAGTCTGCCTAATTTTCTAAAAACTTTCATTAGTCCCTGGCCTTTTCTTATAGCTAGAATAGCCTTATGCCAATCCCATGAATGCTTAAACTCCCTCTCTGTGTTAACCTCTACCACTTCAGCTGGAAGGCTATTCCATGCGTCCACTGCCCTCTCTGTAAAATAATACTTCCTGAAATGATTTGCAAACTTTTGCCCCTCTAAATGTATGTCCTCTTGTTGTTGTAGTTTGCCTTCTTTTAAATATACTCTCCATCTTTACTATGTTGATTCCATTTATGTATTTACATGTTTTCTTCATATCTTCCCTGTCTCATCTTTCCTTCAAGCTATGCATGTTAAGATCCTTTAATCTTTCCTGGTAAGTTTTATCCTGCATTCCATGAACCAGTTTAGTAGCCCTTCTCTGAACCCTTTCTAAAGTATCAATGTCCTTCTGAATATGGGACTTAAAAGTCAATAAATACTTTCAAGACACCTTCTCTGATCCTATCACTGCAGAGAAGGTGTTTGACCAAGTCCAATGGCCTTAACTCTTTCAGTTGCTAAACATTTAGACATCTTGGAGGCATTTGTTGTAGCAATCCAGGCCCTATACACCAATCTACAGGCCAAATCCTTATCCCAGGAGAAATGCAAACACCCTTTAGGCTTCATAATGGTACTTGTCAGGACTGCCCGCTCTCGCCCCTTTTATTTGTCGTGGTTCCAGAGTACTACTAATCCACCTCTTAAGACTACACCAGGATATAAAAGGTATAAAGGAGTTTAAAGTTTCAGCCTATGCAGACAACATTCTTCTCACCCTCATGGAACCAGAGACCTCTTTGCCTAATCTAATAGAACTACTGGAAGCATATGAATATGTGTCAGGATATAGGATTAATCTGAACAAGTCAATAGGCATGTCTCCCAATGTATTGTCTGCAGACGCGATGCTGTGGGAGGCCACTCATAATAATAACTCAAATACCTTGATGACCATGGCAGCAGACCATGACAAACTATACCTTGAAAACTACGCGGCCAATTTATTGGATAGGTTATCTACATGCAATAAAAATAAATGCATTGCCAATATTATTGTTTCTTTTCCAAGCACTAAGGTGAAGGTCATTAAAGGGGATTTAACCCATCTTCTGAGAATGATTGATGACTTGATCTGGGCATGAAAGCAGCAGAGGGTAGCTAGGCATTTATTATACCATCTGAAGTCAAAAGGGGGCCTTGGTCTCCTTAACTTATACCGCTATTATCTTGCTGCACAACTGACACAGATCATAATGTGGCATTCATCACCAAATGTGCATAGATGGGTTGATCTAGAATTTATGCTCATTGGGTCTGACCTGCCCCAGTTTCGGATATGGATGCCAAGGAAGGACAGACCAGACTTACACACCTCATGCCCAACCATACTCAACTCAATTAGAATATGGGACTTATCAGCCAATAAATACTTCCTAAAAAACACTCCATCTCCCTTAACACCATATCTATGTAACAAAGCTTTTGAACCTGGGATCAGGTCAAGAGATTTTAGAGGCCTAGAAAACAGGGGCCTGCGGAGATAAGGGCCTCTATATGAAGAATGTTTATTTAAACACCTCATTTTTTTTCCTCCTCTTTATTTTGAGTGGTAAAGAAAAACAAACCTTTTTGAGTCAGGAGACTTCAATTAACAGTAATGTTTGGGGGGGGCTCAAAGGGGGGCACAGCATGATGTAGGGGGGCCATGGCCCCCTCTGGCCCCCCACTAGCGATGCCACTGAATGTGAGGAGTGAGACGCAAGCGGAGGATGGGGAATATGATGAGTCAGGAATGACCTGGGAAGCAAGGGAAGGGAGATTAACTTATTTAAACAATTTGATTACCTAAAGGCACTGGCCCCTTTGACTACAGGTGACTATTTCAGATATATGCAGTTAAGAGAATATGTTTAGGATGATAATATAGCCACCTTGAAATTTTTTGAACAGCTATGTACAGTAGAAACTCCACAGATCACTGCGGTATATGCTCAGTTCAGTACCCCCATCTGGAGACAAGAAAACTCTGAGATATATTGACCACTGGGAAAATGACCTGCAACAGAAGCTAGAGGGGGGTGAGTGGGAAGACATCTGGGAAGCTGCAGCTAAGACTTCAATCTGCAAAACGCTCCAAGAACAATCAAGTAAAACTCTGCTGAGGCACCGCCCCAGTGTTCGAGGGTATGTAGCCAAAAAGGTACTTCCATGCTGTGACGGTAGTCACCATCATTGGGATATTAAGATGGACCCTTTAGGTAAGTCCCTGCACTGTTCTTATATTTTTGTCACCTTGTGTCCATTACAGGTGCAGGGTGTGTAATGTAATTGTTTATTGTAAAAAATTTTGTTTGATCTCCTGTCCTGCTGATGCTTGCTACCAACTAGGTGTATTTGGCTGTGGAGCATAAATAGTGCCATCTGTTGTGTGCAGTACAAATACAAAAAGAAAAGTCCTGCACACCACAGTACACATCAACTCCAATACATTTAGTAAAAACCAAAGAAAAAAAGTTACCTGCACTCTCTCCTTAATCCCTATGTATATTTAAACAAATGGAGGTCATTTAGTTACTCCAATGGCCATTTGAGGGAATGCCCGACTGCCAACGTCAAGGCAGACCCCCCTAGACATCCACTGGAGGGAATGCCCGCCTACCAAAAAATACCCCTTTCTGTCTCATTAGAAATGTCTTTGCCAGAAGCTCAAGGAAGCAAGGTGAAGGGTCAGGGTTAATTACCTAACAAATAAACTGACGGCCCAAGAACATAATACAATGACCACCTTTACTAAGATATAGCAACTGTGGACAAGTACAAAGAGAAATAGAAAAAATAACAGATGTGGGATGGTGTGGTAATGGAGGTGTACTCAAAGGACAGGTTCCCCACCCCCCTCTTTTTTTTTCCTCCTCTTTATTTTGAGTGGTAAAGAAAAACAAACCTTTTTGAGTCAGGAGACTTCAATTAACAGTAATGTTTGAACTATGCCCAAAGTAAACTTCTATTGTTTCTTGCTGGCATGATCCTGAGGTATTGTGCATTTTATGCTGATTGGAACTATACCAACATATTGTACTGTTGTGTAAATTGCATGTCTGTCTGTACTCCTAAATAAAGAAAAAAAAATATCATGTATTAACCAGTTCATATTACTATAAAATAATTGTAAAAAGGCACTGTGTTTGAAAAAGGAGCCTTAATTGCCAAAAATTATGTGCAGCCAATGGCTCTTTAGAATATGTAGCAATCACCTGTTGTGGCGCTTATAGGGATTCTCTCACATTTCCATTGATTGCTAAGTGTTTGTAATAATTGTGATATTTAAATTGACAATATGAAAGTCAAATGATTTGATAAAATATCTTGTGCATGATTTTGATTGGGCTCGCTCTGAGAGTAGTAAATTTGATTGTGGTGTGTGTGCCATTATATTACAGATACTAGGAAAATTGTGAATGGAGTTCTGTTTGTATGAGCACTTGATATTTAATATAAAGTCCTATATTGTTAGAGGGAATGCTAGGCAGTTGTGGGATATGATATCTGATTGGGAGTGACTGGGGAAATTTTCAATTCCATGAGCTCATGATAACGGTGGAATGTATCACTGGAAGGACTTTATTAAATCTGAAGTGAAAATGTTATATTTTCTAATTTAAAAAAAATGTCAGATATATGTTAAATGATAAAAATTGGTATTAATGTTACTGCTAATTGCCATGCTGAGCACAGCCAGAGAAACTCTTGAATGCACACAAAGGTATTTCTGTTCGGCAAAATGATACTGAATGACTCAAGGTCATTTGGTCATCATTTAGCTGCTTCAAAATACCCTGGTGTGTATTTGAGAATTTGTACTGCAGCCATTACCAGTCACATCAATTCAGATGCTTGCGGTTAAGGGAGTGGGCAGCGTTATGTTGCAAGAGATGATTAAGTCAGCTGGAACCCAGACATTCAGATACAGAATAAAGCTATGCTATATTTCTCTGATATTGAATAACATGACGTTATACATTTCTGCTACTTGAAGTTTTAGATGTCTAGGATAAGGATAACATTATGTTATATAAATATGACACAAGATAATATGAAGTTATACATTTCTGAATAACAAAAAAACATAGAGTAATACATTTCTATATGGGATAATATAGAGATATATATTTCTGATACAGAATAACCTAAAGGGGAGATGGACACGGGGGAAGGGAAAAAAGTGAGTGGTCTGCAGAGTGGGAAACAAGGCGGAAATACAGGGTGTGGGATTCAACGGCGGAAATAAGGGGAGTGCGAGACAGGCGGAGGATAGGGAATGTGAGCAGTGGCGTCTCTAGGATTCATTTTTAGGGGGGGCACACTGACTGTTCCAGGATATTAAACAGACACAGACCTGTTTTATACAAAGAGCAGCACTATACAGGAAGCACTAACTATCCCGGGATATTATACACACACAGACCTGTATTATACAGAGACCAGCACTATAGTATTATACAGGTAGCTGAGCACATACCCCATGTACCAATCTCTAGACTACTAGAGCAGCAGCTCCCAGACGCGTGTAACAGGGCTAAAATGTGCGGCAGCTCACACAGATGATTCAGCGGTAAAGCGCACTCGCTGGCAGAGCCAAACTGGGAATCCAAAGCAGTCCTGGAAAAAAATGTATGCCATTCCTACAAGTCAATAGATATATATATATATATATATATATATATATATATAGTACAGTGAGCACACAAGCTCACTGACATGCGCAAATAGGCTCACTGACAGACAAAAAAACTCTGACACACACAAGCTCACTAAAGACAAGCTCACTGACACACACATGCTCACTAAATAGAAGCTCACTGACACACACAAGCAGTACCATCTTAACAGTGTTAAAGGCCCTGGGCAAAGCAGTGCACTGGGGCCCTTCCTACACTACAATTACAGGAATAAAAATTTAAATTATTGATAGACTGCTGAGTACATTCACACAGTACACTGAATACGAACACTGAGAGACTGCTGAATACACACACAGATTTCTGAATGCACACAGACTCCTGAATGTACACAGGCGTTGCTGAATGCACACAGGCTGATTTATACACTTACACACAGACTGCTGAGTCCATACACACACACACATACAGATTGCTGAGTCCATACACACACACAGACTGCTAAGTCCAAATACACACACAGACTGCTGAGTCCATACACACACACAGACACACAAACACAGACAGCTGAGTCCATACACACACAGACACAGACTGCTGAGTCCATACACACACACACACACACATATACTGCTGAGTTCATACACACACACAGACACACAGACTGCTGAGTCCACACACACACACACAGACTGCTGAGTTCATACACACACACAGACTGCTGAGCCCATACACACACACATACAGACACACAGACTGCTGAGTTCATACACACACACACAGACTGCTGAGCTCATACACACACACACACTGCTGAGTCCATACACATAGAGACTGCTGAGTCCAGACACACACAGACTGCTGAGTCCATACACACACACACACACACACACAGACTGCTGAGTCCATACACACAGAGACTGTTGAGTCCAGACACACACAGACTGCTGAGTCCATACACACACACAGACTGCTGAGTCCATATACACACACAGACTGCTGAGTCCATGCACACACAGACTGGTGAGTCCATACACACACAGACTGGTGAGTCCATACACACACAGACTGGTGAGTCCATACACACACAGACTGCCGAGTCCATACACACACAGAGACTGCTGAGTCCATACACACACACACAGACTGCTGAGTCCATGCACACACAGAGACTGCTGAGTCCATACACACACAGACTGCTAAGTCCATGCACACACACAGACTGCTGAGTCCATGCACACACACAGACTGCGTGCCGAGTCCATACACACACACATAGACTGCTGAGACCATACACACACACACAGACTGCTGAGTCCACACACACTCACGGACACACACACAGCCTGCTGAGTCCATACACAGACACACACACAGACTGCTGAGTCCATACACACACAGACTGCTGAGACCATACACACACACACGCACACACACGCACAGACTGCTGAGTCCATACACACATACATACTGCTGAGTCCACACACACAGACTGCTGAGTCCATACACACAGAGACTGATGAGTCAATACACACACAGACACACACGCACAGACTGCTGAGTTCATACACACACACAGACTGCTGAGTCAATAAACACAGACACACACACACGCACAGACTGCTGAGTCTATACACACACACACAGACTGCTGAGTCTATACACACACACACAGACTGCTGAGTCCATACACACACACAGACTGCTGAGTCCATACACACACACATACTGCTGAGTCCACACACACAGACTGCTGAGTCCATACACACACACACTCACAGACTGCTGAGTTCATACGCACACACACACACAGACTGCTGAGTTCATACACACACACACAGGCTGCTGAGTCCACACACACACAGACTGATGAGTCCACACACAGACTGCTGAGTTCATACACACACACACACAGACTGCTGAGTCCATACACACACACAGACTCTGCTGAATCCATACACACACACACATTAAGCCTACCTGTCACTGGAGGCTGTTGCTGGGGGTCAGACAGCCATCTTCCATCCTTTCCAGCAGCAGCATGCTTGGCTGCTTAACTGAGGGGGCGGGGCTTATGTGCGGAAGGCGGAGCCTTGCCGGGGAGCCTGTCAGTGCTCCCTCCAGCCACAGACAATACCCAGCACCTCAGTCCTGCATTCCCTCGGGCTGTCACAGATTGTTACAGTCCGAGGGAATATAATTGAAACACATGGCCAGCACGTTGCTGGCATTTGGGGGGGGCTCAAAGGGGGGCACAGCATGATGTAGGGGGGCCATGGCCCCCTCTGGCCCCCCACTAGCGATGCCACTGAATGTGAGGAGTGAGACGCAAGCGGAGGATGGGGAATATGATGAGTCAGGAATGACCTGGGAAGCAAGGGAAGGGAGATTAACTGAATTGAGGGCAAAGAGAGGCTTTCTTTATTGTTCCACTGAATATAGGAAGTATGTTGCATAGAAGTGTCTGCAGGGGGTTGGGTTTAGTGGGTGGGTGTGTAAGGGGGAGCCACTCGCACAATGCCTTGGGCCAGTCCTGGATACAGGATAACAAAGTTGACATCTCTGATACAAAATAGCAATATTAGTCCCTGGCCTTATATATTGCTCGGATAGCTGTGGCCTATCCCACGCATGCTTAAACTCATTCACTGTGTTAACCTCTACCACTTCAGCTGGAAGGTTATTTCATGCTTCCACTACCCTCTCAGTAAAGTAATACTTTCTGATATTATTTTTAAACCTTTGCCCCTCTAATTTAAGAACATGTCCTCTTGTTGTGGTAGTTTTTCTTCTATTAACCCCTTAAGGACGGCGGGCATTCTATGCCGTCCTTAAGGAACCGGCTCTAAACGCCAGAGGGTGTCCGTCCTTTCTATTTACCCGGTTGCCGGTGATCGCGTTATGGGGACTCACCTGGGAGCCCAGGGAGTCCCCCTCCGTCCTCTTCGCCCCCCCGGGCCATGTGATCGCGAGGTTCTTGCGAGGACCTCACGATCACATGGACAGCATAGCCGTGAAAGGCATTGCCAGCAGAGAGAGTGCCTGTAATGACAGGTACTAGCCCTGCTGTCTAAAAAAATAATTAAAGTTTAAAACAGTGTAAAATTAAATAATATATACTTAGATCATATATTTATTTATTATATATATGATCTAAGTATATATATATACACATACACACACATACACATATACACAAATACACTGTCTACGTATGTTTTAATAGTAATAAATATATATATAATTATAAATATATATTAATATCAAAATACACGTACAATGCTATTGATTAAATATATATATATATATATATATATATATATATATATATATAATGTTCATTATATATATATTTATATATAATATAAAATATGTATTTTAAAATTAATATATATATATATATATATATATATATATATAGATAACAAAATACATGTAGAACTAAATAATATATCTATATACATAAGTATATACGTATATATCACTATATATATATATATATATATACCTACATATAAATAAAAATAATTTTTAAAAAGTACATATATATTTATATATATATACACACATATATATAATAATTCTACGTATACATTTATGTAATAATTTTACATAATTAGGTAATTTTATTAATTACAATTAGCAGGACCAACTTGACAACCCAAGCCAAAGGTCCAGGGAATTTAATTTGCTAGCACTATAGTTAACCCTATAACTTTCCAAGACACCATAAAACCTGTACATGAGGGGTACTGTTTTACTCAGAAGACTTCGATGAACACAAATATTAGTGTTTCAAAACAGTAACATGTATTACGACGACGATATTGTCAGTGAAAGTGACATTTTTTGAATTTTTCACACCCATATGGCACTTACACGAACAATATAATTGTTGTGATATGTTTTATGGTTTTGAAACACTAATATTTGTGTTCAGCGAAGTCTCCTGAGTATAACAGTACCCCTCATGTACAGGTTTTATGGTGGTTTCAAAAGGTAGAGAGTCAAATATAAGGCTTCCGTTTCCGTTTTTTTCTCATTGAAATTCGCCAGATTGGTTACATTGCCTTTGAGACCGTACGGTAGCCCAGGAATGAGAATTACCCCCATAATGGCATACCGTTTCCAAAGTAGTAGTGTTTGTGACCAAGTGGCTACTAAAAAGACTGGGCATACCCCATTTGCAATACCTTGGGTTGTCTACTTTTGCAAATGGTATGCCATCATGGGGGTAATTCTTCTTTCCTGGGCTACCATACGGTCTCAAAGGCAACATAAACAATCTGGCGAATTTCAATATGAAAAAAAATTTAAAATGCTATATTTGACTTTGTAACTTCCCAAAACACCATAAAACATGTACATAGGGGGCACTGTTTTACACGAGACATTGCTGAATACAAATATGTGTATTTTATTGCAGTCAAATCAAACAGTATGACATTCACAGAATGTCATGTAGAACTAAACATTTTTAAAAAATTCTTATTTTCTCACATTTTTTTTATATTTTATTCATTTTAAATTATGTTTTATACCTAAATATTTGATGTTAAATGAAAGCCCTGTTTCCTCTGAATAAAATTATATATAAGAAGTGTGGGTGCACATAATATGCAAGAGGTGAATTACGCCTGAACAGACATATAGCGTAAATTCAAGTTTTTGTTTACATTTTGTTTTGATCACAATGTGTACATTTGGCTCAGTCCTTAAGGGGTTAAATATAGTCTCTTCCTTTACTGTGTTGATTCCCTTTATGTATTTAAATGTTTCTAACATATCCCCCATCTCGTCTTTCCTCCTAGCTATACATGTTAAGCAGGGCCAGATTAAGAGCCCAGTGGGCCTGGTGCTGACAATTATGATGGGCCTAATTAGAGAATCATATCGACCAAAAACAGTAAAACACTCCCAAGCATCATGTATCTGATGGATGGTGCTGGAGAGAAAGAAAACAGCAGCTATAAGAAAACGAATACCCTAGGCTAATCTATCACTAATTTATGTTTTCATCTTTCAAGTAAATCCATAACCCCTAACAGCAGTGTCCAGTCAAGCAGGAAGTCAATGGGCACGGTAAAAGGGTGTACCACTGACACAAATCACGTAACCTGCCAAAAGGGGTGAACATGCCCAAAAAGAGGACATGTCTGCTCAAAGAATTAGAAGGCCAGCCTGGCATGAATGCATATCAGGCTGCCTGCCAATCATGCAGCTGGCAAACTAAGGGCATACTATGCAGACAGCACCCTGAGCTTGGCATAAATGCATCGAATGATGCGCTCGCTCAACGCTTTCTAAGGACTGTCCCCTAGCACCTGCTGGTCCACTTGTCTCCTTACCTTCTTACTAGCAGGCAGAAGCTCCTGGTATATGGTCTGGGACAGAGAAAAGCTGTATGTAGTGAGTGTAGAAGAAAGGGAACATGCCACAGTGTTAGAGAGACCAAAGTCAGCATTACCTTAAAGGATCACTATAGGGTCAGGAACACAAATATGAATTCATGACCCTATAACACCACCATCTAGCTCCCCTGGGCCCATCATGCCTCCATAAATATAGCAAAATCTTACTATATTCAAGCCTGAAGCTGTAACTCTACATGCTGTTAGACTCATAAAAACAAGCAGTCTGCTGACATCATTAGAAGTGGTGGCCTGATCCAATCACAGTGCTTCCCCATAGGATTGGCTGAGACTGACAAAGAGACAGATCAGGGTCAGAGCCAGCATGATTCAAACACAGCCCTGGCCAATCAGCATCTCATTATATAGATGAATTTAATTAATGAATCTCTATGAGGAAAGTTCAGTGTCTGCATGCAGAGGGAGGAGACACTGAATGTTTGGATGCATTTTAGGCAGCCATGACGCAGGAAGGATAGCTAACAGTCATCTAAGGAGTGGCCAGTGAAGTTATCACTAGGATGTAATGTAAAGACTTCATTTTCTCTGAAAAGACAGTGTTTACAGAAAAAAGCCTGACGGTAACGATTCTACTCACCAGAACAAATTCAATAAGCTGTAGTTGTTCTGGTGACTATAGTGTCCCTTTAAAGGACCACTCTAGGCACCCAGACCACTTCAGTTTAATGAAGTGGTCTGGGTGCCAGGTCCAGCTAGGATTAACCCATTCTTTTATAAACATAGCAGTTTCAGAGAAACTGCTATGTTTATAATAGGGTTAATCCAGCCTCCAAATCCTCTAGCGGCTGTCTCATTGACAGCCGCTAGAGGTGCTTGCGTGATTCTCACTGTTTTCCTGGCACTATAGTGGTCCTTTAACTATATTCATTGTCAGCCAGTCCACACAAGTTTTGTTCCCATACATCCCACTTAAGTTTCCATACTTAAGTAAGAGTATGTGAAAAGTAGTTAGGATTGCCACCTTTCTTGGAAAAACATACCGGCCATACTAATTTGCATAATTAAATATGTATGGGTGACATCACATGATGTAAATCACAAGGAGTGACATAAGAGAAAATGCTGTAAAATCACAAAAAAAAAAAAACTACTTAATTTGATTCTTCTGTATAGATGGATTCCTCCCAGTGCCCCCATGTCTCCCAGTGCCCTCATGACTCAGTGCCCCCATGTGTCGATTACTCCAGGTCTCAGTGTTCCTATGTATCAGTGTCTCAGTGCCCCATGTCTCCCAGTGTCCCCTAGTGTTGTGTCCCCAGGTCTCCCAGTGATCCTATGTATCACAGTGTCTCAATGCCCCATGTCTCCCTGTGTCCCCATGTATCCCAGGGTCCCCATGTCACTAGGACACTAGGAAGACGGGGAGACCTGGGGACACGGGGAGACCTAGGGACACAGAGACACCAGTGACACTGGGAGACTAGGGGACTCTGGCTGGGACACATGGGGACAATGGGAAAATAGGGGACACTTGAAGACATGGGGACACAGACACCAGGGACACAGACACTAACTGGGGGACATGGGGACATTGAGACATGGGGGCACTGGGAGACATGGGGACACAGACACTAGGGACACTAGCTTGGAGACATGGGGACATTGTGACACTTGAGGCAATGAGAGACATGGAGGTACTAGGAGACATGGGGACAGTGAGACACTGGCAGACTGGGGGCACTGGGAGACTAGGGGTCACTGGAAGACTAGGGGGCACTGAGACACCAGGGACACTGTGTCCCCATGTGTCTGTGTCATCTCCCAATGTCCCTTAGTGTCTCAGTGTCTGCCATAATGTCTCCCATGTCCCTTAGTGTCTCAGTGTCTGCCATAATGTCTCCCAGTGTCCCTTAGTGTCTGTGTCTGCCATAATGTCTCCCAATGTCCCTTAGTGTCTCAGTGTCTGCCATAATGTCTCCCAATGTCCCTTAGTGTCTCAGTGTCTGCCATAATGTCTCCCAGTGTCCCTTAGTGTCTGTGTCTGCCATAATGTCTCCCAGTGTCCCTTAGTGTCTCAGTGTCTGCCATGTCTCCCATGTCCCTTAGTGTCTCAGTGTCCCAGTGTCCCTTAGTGTCTCAGTGTCTGCCATAATGTCTCCCAATGTCCCTTAGTGTCTCAGTGTCTGCCTTAGTGTCCCTTAGTGTCTCAGTGTCTGCCATAATGTCTCCCAATGTCCCTTAGTGTCTCAGTGTCTGCCATAATGTCTCCCAATGTCCCTTAGTGTCTCAGTGTCTGCCATAATGTCTCCCAGTGCCCCTTAGTGTCTCAGTGTCTGCCATAATGTCTCCCAGTGTCCCTTAGTGTCTCAGTGTCTGCCATAATGTCTCCCAATGTCCCTTAGTGTCTCAGTGTCTGCCATAATGTCCCTCCCAGTGTCTCCCTTAGTGTCTCAGTGTCTGCCATAATGTCTCCCAGTGTCCCTTAGTGTCTCAGTGTCTGCCATAATGTCTCCCAATGTCCCTTAGTGTCTCAGTGTCTGCCATAATGTCTCCCAGTGTCCCTTAGTGTCTCAGTCTGCCATAATGTCTCCCAATGTCCCTTAATGTCTCAGTGTCTGCCATGTCTCCCAGTGTCCCTTAGTGTCTCAGTGTCTGCCATAATGTCTCCCAATGTCCCTTAGTGTCTCAGTGTCTGCCATAATGTCTCCCAGTGTCCCTTAGTGTCTCAGTGTCTGCCATAATGTCTCCCAGTGTCCCTTAGTGTCTCAGTGTCCCCATGTCTCCTTGCAGCCTTTCCCCCCATCCCTTACTTCCCTGAGCTGTAGGCTGTCTCTGCAGGGTGGGAGTTGCTGTCTGGACTCTCTGTAGCTGCACCCCTGCAGATCAGTGAGTATAGATAGGCAGGTAGGGATATGCTGGAACTTCCTATCCCTGCCTGTCTCCACACACAGCGACCCCTACTGGCCAGTGCTGGTATTGCATAGTAATCTCTTGTTTATACTGATAAAAATACCAGCATTTGTATTGCCAGTATCCAATATTGGCACCAGCCAGGCAGCCTCAAATACTGGCTATGCCAATAAAATAAAAGCCAGGTGGAATCCCTAAGAGCAGTGTGTGAAAAAAAAAAATATATATATATTTATTTATTTTTTTAATCAATGGGCCTATTCCATAGGCCTGGGCCTGGAGCTCCATCAGCCCCTATGTTAATCCGGCCCTGATGTTAAGATCCTTTAATCGTTTCTTGTAAGTTTTATCCTGTAATCCATGAACCAGTTTAGTTGCCCTTCTCTGAACTCTCTCTAAAGTATCAATATCCTTCTGGAGATACGGTCTCCAGTACTGCGTACTCCAAGTGAGGTCTCACCAGTGTTCTCTACAATGGCATGAGCACTTCCCTCTTTCTACTGCTATATGGAATTACATGACATTATTTATCTCTGATATTGAATCACATGACATTATATATCTTTAATATCGAATAACATGACATTATTTATCTCTGGTATGGAATAACATGGAGTTATTTATCTCTCATATGGAATAACATGACATTATTTATCCCTGATATGGAATAACATGGAGTTATTTATCTCTCATATGGAATAACATGACATTATTTATCCCTGATATGGAATAACATGGAGTTATTTATCTCTGCTATGGAATAACATGGAGTTATTTATCTCTGCTATGGAATAACATGGAGTTATTTATCTCTGACATGGAATAACATGGAGTTATTTATCTCTGACATGGAATAACATGAAGTTATGTTTGTCTGATAAACAATAACATTATGTTATCTGCATTTTCTGTCATATATATCTTTAATTATAACTAATGATTTATTTATATATACTATTCCCCCAAAACACTGGAATGGTAAGGGGAGGGAGAGGCTGACAGAATAGTAAAAATCAAGTGTATATAAAAGAAATGTAAAGTGTGGAAGCGAAAGAATAAACCTCGTTCAGCAGAACCCCATAGATAATCACTTTTCTTTGTGCTTTACCTCTGCTTATACATAGTGACAAGGTGGGGTTAATGCAAGAATATGTTGCAGGCTTATATTGGCAGCGGTCTGTGATTAATAAAATATATATGTTCAATGTGTCTTTGCTATTACCAGGTCCTGCATAATTCCCTCTGAATACTCCTATCTCCAAATAAAAGCATGTTATTTATATAGGCTTATACAGCACGCTATACTGCACTATAGAGCAATATGCGATTAAAAAAAGATAGGTGTTTTTGTCATTGCCAGGTCTTGCATATGAATTAGAAATGCCTCATCCATTTGTACATTTCCTTCAATAGAATAAAAGGCAAAGCTTGCTTTCTGCTGCTGGAAATCACTTTCTTATCAGTTGTAACAAAACTTTAAAACATATCTTAGGCAGCAACATTAGAATCACCTTGTAACCTTTTCTCATGAGATATTTTTTATGTGGAAGGTGGCGATCATTATTACTTGTTAACATAGTGATAATCCAGGAGAATAGTGAAATGCCTTTAAATATGTTATGGCTCCAGTGATAGCTTATAAATGTGATTCTTAAAGGGACATTATAGGCATCCAGACCAATTCATCTCTATGAAGTGGTCTGGGTGCAGTAACCCTCTCCCCTTAACCCTGCAATATTAATTATTGAAGTTTCTGAGAAACTGCAAAAATAACCTTGCAGGACTAAGACTAACTGTAGTGGTTGCCAATTAGAAAGCCACTAGAGGAACATCCTACTTGCTAGGCGACTTTCAGTCAACTAACTGACGCTGGATGTCCTCACACTCTGCCCAACTGACTCTGGATGTCCTCACGCTCTTCCCAGTGTCACTAAAATCTCTATAGAAAAGAAATGCTTTCCTATGGAGAGGACCTAATGGGCTGGCTGCACATACACATTAGCGCCCCCTCCCCATCAGGTGACATTGGAGGAGGTGGAGCACTGGCCTAGCGCAAAAGGAGATAGACACTGGAATCAGGTAAGTAGATACATCCCAAGTCTCCAGGAGGTTCAGGGAAACTCCTGCATTTTGAATACGGCTCCCTGACACTCGCAAATCATACACAATATCCTGGAAATTCACACACACACAATCTGATGTGTGTGTGTGTGTGTGTAATTTCCATTATATTGTTTATGATTTGCACCATTAACCTCACCATAATACCTGCTAAAAAGGGAGCCGGTCGGGTTCCTGCCCTTTAAGCCAGCAGGGAGTAAATGACAGTAACTCCCTCCCTGCTTCACAGAGAGCCACACGGGAGGACTGGAGGGAGGATGCATGATGTCTTAATGGGTTATAATTGGTTGAAACAAACCCATTTTATTAACCAGGCCACAGGCAACTACCAACAACAAAATACATAATGTAACTGTATTTATTTTCCTGGTTGAATGGATACCCCTTTAGCCACGATAAGAAGATACTGGATATTGGATATTGCTATGTATACTATTTTTTGTTAATATAAAAAATGTCTAAGAACCACGGGTATAAGATATTTAACATCAGGTGCCAGCCGGCACAGCAAGGTATAGGTTAATGTTTCTTAACCCACTGGCATGCAACTCAAGCAAACCTAAATATACAGAGATACACACTACATGTGTCTGATGATTTAAATGTATCTGCTAGAGCAGTTTTGGCTTATTGTTCATTCAGAGCAGATGTTCATTAAGCTTTCTCCTAGATGCAAATAAAGTTTATGTTTTAAAACATTAAAGCCCAATAATATTGTTTTTTCTTTTCAGGAACGTACCGTAAACCTGCAATGGTTTTATAGAGCTATAAATCTGGTCTAAGTCTGGATGCATTAATATCAGAAACAAAAGAACATGAATATGTAAAAGTTCATCATTTGAAGAGACAAATCAGAACATTGCTCGTTCTTTTCCAAAAATAAAATCTGATATGGAGAAGGATCAGAAGAAACAGCTGGATGTTCTGTGATGTATAGCTTTTTAAATGTGAAATATGCTTTCAAATGAATTAATTTACATTAAGCTCATCGACTACATATATGTAAGGAATTTTAAGGTGCATATAAGAATAATATATTCATAAAAGTTCACTCGTCATTGATTTGATATAAACCATAAAAATATAAAATTATTTAAACTACATAATCTGCATTATTGGTTAATAAATACATTATTTCATATTAACATTCTAATGTCTCTAAACTTTGCAAAGCCAACACCGCAATTTAGATTCTCTACGCTCATCCTTCCAAATCTTTAAACAGCAAATTTGCAAAAGTGAGAAGGCACATGCTAATATTGAGGACAATCCAAGAGCCGCCAATTTGGAACAGCTCCGCTCCTCCACAGGTGCACAAGATGAACAAGAACAGGCATGATTAGATAGATCCACAGGCACATTTATTGAACTATATCACTACACAATGCTTTGGATCTAATCAGAGACTTTCTCAAGCTTTGAGATGAAAAATTTCATTATATGGTTCAATAAATCTGCCTGTAGATCTTATCGTACCATGCTCATTCTTGTTAATCTTTTCAGCAGTTACATTAGCCCCCCATCAAAAATTTTTTTTATCACATACCTATTTTTTCTCCTCTCTCTCAGTCCCATATAATATAATACATATAATATGATATTTTTTAGCCCTCCTACAATCATTAGATAACTGGTCCATCCTCCCCTCTGTAGCATTCTTTTAACCCCTTCCATTACAAATAATCATGTTTCTAGGGGTCTTATTCAATTCTCCACAACATGCATACAACCAAAATAGAAGTTTACTTATATGAATATATTAAGACTATTTAGCTCTTTAAGATTTCACGTGGCTGCTCTTAATGTTACAGGCACCTTATTTTGAGAAAGAAAAAAAGTCATATTATAGCAAACTATTTAAATATATATATATATATATTTTTTTTTTTTTTAAGGCTGGGCCTGTAGTTGTGGTCTCCCACTTTACCGTTGTTGGTCTGATGAGTTGAGTCGCTATCTTGCTGTCTCTTACCTGTGTCATCGTGGTCGTGGTTCCTGGCTCCTATTCCGTCTGATTCTACTTACCTGACCGCTCACTAAATGCTTCGAGCCCGCTGCCTCCTACAGCTTGCTCGAAGACTAACCCGGAACTGTGCGTTAGACCCGTAAGTTAGACCTAAACCGCCGTGGCTCGGTCGCATTCGTTCACCGTCATCATTGTTTGGGTATATTTAAATTCTTATCAATTCATATGGTTTCGTATGTGTTTGGCAGTTTTCGCATAGAGACGCACATCCGCATTATTTAGTCTTTGTGTGGTAGGGGCTTTTGGTTCTTTCAGCTGCACGAACAATGACCCACGTTTGGCTCCTTTCGCTTTTGCTAGCCGATTCATACTTGTTTAAACGTGAATATTATTTTCATATGAACCGTCTAGTGAATTGTATTGCAAACACACAAACAACCAATTAAAGCATAGAATGTTCGCACCATTCCTCCCAATTGTCTGTTATAACTGACTCTAGCTGCTACATGAATAGAGACGAATTGTATGTATATTTGATAGATTTTGAGTTTGGGTGCCCCCTACTAGTTACGGATGATATTAAAGTTTAAATGTAAAAAATTTGGAAGCGGTAATTTTTTTTTTTACATGGGGGGGTGGGGAGGCTGTTGTTATACTTGTAATTTATACTAAACTTGCTATTTGGTTAGCATCTTATGTCCTGTTGATGTTCTACCCACAGGTACATTTCAGAACTGTTAGTCATGGGAATTGTTTCTGCTTGACAACTCATCATGGTTGTCATTTCTAGGTTGGTAAAATTGGTGTTAGATATTGTCCTATTTAGATCATCCCTCCTGGTATTTTAGATATCTCAAATTTCTTTAGGTGACAATATCTGACCAGACTGTTTTCAATCACAAGGTGTTCTTCCATTCATTACAGCATTTGCCAAATTTTCACCTTGCATCTAGAAATTTGGGTAGGTTAATCTATATTATTCATGTCCACGATCTGACATGTATTACTATATCCTCAGATACTTTCTTACGTTTTCATCTTTAGGTTGATGTATGTAGCTACTCCCACCCTCCTTACTCTATTTCTACTGAGAATCATCATTTCTGATTCTTACTATCTCAGGTACAAAAAATTACATTTACCTGTATCATAGTCCTTATTAGCAGAGAGTACTGGCTATCAGGGATCAAGGTTGTCCAAACAGTTTATGTTTCCGGCCTCTATGCCAACACCCATCGGTACATCGCATAGATATTTGCCTCGCATGATTGTATAGAGAGGGCCTCACATGTCCCTTCCATATTATCTTCTGCTTTAAATTGTCCCTTAGAGGCGAACACCCCGCCACAATGTTCGGTGGCCTCAAATCCACTCGGGTCAATGCATAGTAAGAGTCTCTCAAGTCTCTTGGCAACTAGCAGGGCCTCACCTGTCACTCTGTTGTAGTGTAATTTTTCACCACTTGGCATTAGTTAGCCAGCCAGTACCAGGTTGCGTTGTCTCACTTATGGTAAATCATATATAATTCAGTATATCTCAAATTTACAAAGTGGTGAAAGAACTGTCCCTTCCTAGCACCCCAGCTAGGTCCTGTACCCCTGCCCATGGAGCAGATGCAACTAGTCCATCTTCTCTCAGATCGTGGACTATTCCGCGTCTCACAGCAGAGCTCCATAAAAGATGTATTCCATTTCTGTCTACTACCGCCAGAAAAGCTGAATTATTCAGACTGCTCAATACCACCACCAACAACTCGGATGCAGGGGAAGTGTCTAGTGGGTACAAGCAGTCCATGCAATGATGACGTCATTAATGTCTTCTATTGGACTTATACATGATAGACTGGACAAATTAGAAGCAGTCTGCTCCTTTAATGTGCCTGCTGAGCCCGCCAATCCTGATTTAGCTGGTTCATCTGCCACATCTGGTAACTCTCTTGTCCCACTAAAGGTCCCTGAATTTATTAACCCATCGCATATGGTCCCTGCTAATCTAATATAAGACATCCTGTAGGGCAAGGATGTTAACCTAGTCTCACTCCTAATTGCCTCCCAGAATGTAATTGAGAACAGGACATTTGCGTATGGGGACATATCAGTGGTGCTGAGGGCAAGGGATCCTAGGCTGAATAAAAAAACTATCAAGACCTGAATTTGTGTTAGGTTTTGGGATTTATATGTATTATCCTCAATTTATCCTGAGAACAGGGAAGAGTTGGATATATATATATATATATATATATATATGCACAAGCTGGTGGATCTGTGGCACAAATACGGTGGTACAGCTTTCTATGACTACCACCGTTCTTTTTCTGAAAAGTGGCTGCAGCTCTGACTCAGTTTAACTACAATACAGATTGGAGTAGATTGGATACTGAGTTATTCTGCAGGCATTTTGCAGGCCTCGGGACTCCAGCTTGTGCAGTTTGTGGATCCACTACACATTCTACCAACCTATGCCCTAATACGGCAGAAGTTGAGCAGGGCCACTCGGTCCCTTACACTGCAACAAGATCAACCAAAGGTACGAAGGATAAGCTGGGTAGGGGCATTGTCTTTTTAGGAAAGTCACAGATATGTAATACTTTTAATGCAGGGACTTGTAGGTTTATTTCATGCAGATTGTTACACGTGTATGCTTACTGTTTCCGGGCTCACACCAAAACTATGTGCCCTAATAAAATGTTCCCTAAACCTTACCTCACTTGCATCAATGTTAAATTGTTTGCTGACTTATTATGATACCACCACGGGTGACCCAACCGGCTACCTCCGCTATTACCTTCCTTCAGCCCCTCAGAATCCCTTAGAACAGGCAGACAGCTTCATGGGGTCTCCAACACAAAACAAAAGGTGTTCCAATCCCAAGAAGCTGATGGGGGATGGAAGAGGGACAAAGCAACCCGTTCAAACTGGGCTGGCAGTGTCCCTGTGGCAACGCCCTGCTGTGACAGGAAAAGGGAGGGGGACAGACAAGAAATACATTTCACTTAACTATACTTTACAGAGCTGCTGCCCCCCTTTTGTTGACCCACAGCTGCACATACAGGCACATGTAAAACATTCC
The DNA here is from genome assembly GCA_933207985.1 of Pelobates cultripes. NCBI lineage: Eukaryota > Metazoa > Chordata > Amphibia > Anura > Pelobatidae > Pelobates > Pelobates cultripes. The sequence continues at coordinate 313,295,657 of OW240912.1, read as the reverse complement.
CAAAAATGGCACCGCAAGCTTGTGGCCTGCGCCAAACAAATCAGGCCATCCTTTACATATCTCCTCCCACAGAAATAAACAGCAGGAACATGGGGATATGGCACTCAGGGATGGCGTTCCGTCACACATCTCCCCCTTGTCCAACTCCAACAGCCGCAGCATGATACACACGGATCAGCTCGCTGCTGTCTGGAGTGGACACAGTCTGTGAGTGCCATGCCCGCAACAGCAGCTGTCCTAGGCCAGCCCCTACGTCCTGGGGTCTGCCGGCTTTGCACCCTGCACCTTTTTAAGTACAGTGTGACTTAGACATAAAGCATCTTTAGCATGGGAAGCCATCCAGCCCAGGCTCTGGTAAACAGGAACCTCTGAACCCGCAAACCACCCCCCTGCCATTCAATTACCTATGTTCCCACGGTTTTCCTGCTTGGCTGAGGAAGATGGGTGTTGCTTGGGGCGTCCGTCACGGCTCCTCTTCCTGTGCCTCACTAGGGATATTCGTCAGGAGAGCCAACTGTGCTCTCCCCCTGATGCTGCTTGGGATACTGAGGAGGGTATAAGCAATACTCCATCTCCCCCTGGGTCTTACTGCGCTGCTGGGGAGAGAGACTGACTGTCTCCACTCCCCTGAACTCATACGGTTGTCTCCGTTCCCTGCAACTCGCACTGCCGCTGGGTTACAAGACTGGTTGTCTCCATTCCCTGGACCTCAAACTACTCCTGGGGAATGACACCGGTTGTCTCCGTTCGCTGGACCTCCCACTGCTGCTGGGGAACACAACCAGCTGTCTCCGTTCCCTGCACCTCACACTGTCGCTGGGGAATGAGATCGGTTGTCTCCCCTTCCTGCACCTCACACTGCCGCTGGGGAGGAAGGATGGAACACTTCTATCCCTGGACCTCCTGTGTGGAGTCTATCAAATCTCCAGTCTCTGGAACCTCCTGCTGTGGAACGAGACCGGTTATCTCCGTTCCTAGGGACTCACACTGCCTCTGGGGAGGAAGGACAGAACACTTCTCTACCTGGACCCCCTGTTTGAAGTTTATCAAGTCTCTAGTCTCTGGAACCTGCTGCTGGGGTGTAGGTATCCCCCACGGTGCCCTCTCACTTGCCAGTTCTGCGGTGTGCTGCAGGTACTCGCCCGCTATTTTCTTTGTGTGCTGTCCATATTTCTCAGTGGAGTTTGCCCAATCTCTCTAAACCAGGACATAGGCTTGCGCCTCTGAGATGCTCCTGGCCATGATTTCTGCTGAGGGATTTTCTTTATAGTACGCCAGGCGACAGGCCACCTCTTTGTCGACAGCATCCTCACTGTAGCTGGGTGCCATGCTTGTTCTATTAACAAATCTCTAGTTCCGTTCGGTTGGGAAGTACCATTCCACCGCTTGTCACCAGTTGCAGAGGACCACGGGTAACCCACCCAGCTACCTCCGCTACTACCTTCCCCTCCCCCCCAGTAACTGGACTACACACAGCTCTGGAGATACAGCATTGACTGACCTCTGTTTATTTTGTCACACATGGTTTTACATGCACAGATCCCTACATGGCGTCTCCAACACAAAAGAGCAGGAGTTTCGATCCAAGAAGCTGACGGGGGGTGGAAGAGGGACAAAGCAGCCAATTCAAACTGGACTGGCAGTGTCCCTGTGGAAACACCCTGCTGTGACAGGAAAAGGAAGGGGGGGTACAGACAAGCAATACATTTCACTTAACTATACTTTACAGAGTCCCGTCCCCCCACCCTTTGATGACCCACAGTTGCATATACAGGCAAATGTAAAACATTCCCAAAAATGGCACCGCAAGCTTGTGGCCTGCGCCAAACAAATCAGGCCATCCATCACATATCTCCCCCCATAGAAATAGAAAGCGGGCACATGGGCATATGGCACTCAGTGACGGCGTTCTGTCACACCACCCCTCACAACATTTGGTTAAATTTCTCACTCGGGGGTTGTCAAAAGGGTTTCACACTTGCCATCTGGTACGCTGGAATGCAATAATTTGCAGACGGCAATAGCAGATCCAGAGCCAGTGGATGAACTTATTTGAATTGAATTTGAACAGAGTTTTCTCTGAGACTTTGTGCAGGTTGCTACTTAATGTGTGCAGATGCCCGACTGTCATACACTATTTAGATGGCTTCCTCACGATTGAAGACATCTCCCTACTTCCTGGCAGCCTCAAAAACACAATATCGCTATTTTTAAATCCCTGGGCATACCGGTCTCCCTTAAAAAGACAGAAGGTCCTGACACGGTAATGCATTTTCTAGGGATTCAAATAGACTCGGTTAACATGCAGTCCTGTTATCCCCATGCCCATGAGAGTTAAGGCAGTGCTGGAAAATAATGGTGGCCACACAAAATATTGACACATTGGGCCCAATTTGGACATTTCCACTTAGGGGTATACTCACTTTTGTTGCCAATGCACATTAATGACTGTGTGTTGAGTTATTTTGAGGGGACAGCAAATTTACACTGTTATACAGTACACTTACTACTTTACATTGTAGCAGAGTGTCATTTCTTCAGTGTTATGACATGAAAAGATATAAAAAAATATTTACAAAAATGTAAGGGGCTATACTCACTTTTGTGAGATATTGTATATGTAACCCTGATTTAAGCAATGGGGTGTAAGTTTAGCAGCTTAGAGTTATCAGGCTGTTTGTTTAGCTTTTTGGGCACTAACCCTTTCTTTATCTCTATGCGACCAAAAAAAAAACCTTCAGGTAGGGCAGGCCCATCCATTGATCCCGGTTTGGTGAAGGCTCCAAGCTGCACTTTGTATTCTTTATATATATATATATATATAGCAATTACCGGTGGCACAGCGTGCTTGTAGTGTGATGAGGGGGCCCAGAGATCTAGTTTTCTCCACCAGCAGCATGCCCTCTCCTCTCACAACCTGCAAGAGGGTTTCCGCAGGTTGTGATGGCAATGCTCTGGCATGCATACGTGCTGCACTGCCATGGCAACACATGGCTCGCAAGAGGACATGCTGCTGGTGGGGAAGAGTAGATCTTTGGGCCCCTCTTCCCTGGACAAGCATGTTGTGCCACCGGACCACAAAGTAATCTAGTACCCCTTTACCTGCAGGGAAGGGGGAATAAAACTAATTATACATTTTAAAAAACTGCTCACCCCTCACAGCCCCTATCCCACTGCACACACTACACAAGCACAGACACTGCATCCACTATACACTCAATGCATTCACTACAAAATAGACACTGCATCTACCACTCAGACACTGTATACATGACACAGACACTTCATGCACTACACAGACACACTATCTACATCCACTACACACAGACACTGAATTCACCAAACACACACTGCATCAATTATACACACACACTCCATCCACTACATACAGTACATGCATGCACACAATGCATTCACTGCATCCCCTACACAGACACTGCATTCACCACACACTGCATAACATAATGGTGGTGGGGGGCATCAAGAAATAGGAACACTGCCCTCCCTGCCAATGTAAACACACACCTGACACACACAAACGTTGTAAGACATAAACAGCCACAAGATACACATCACACATATTTACAACGCTTGCATTTAAACGGCACATGTGCTGTCAAACCATACACAAGCAACCAGCCATATACACACAAACACACAGCCACAACACACATGCAGCTACAACACATACAGCCACCCTATGCCTAAACGACACACAATATCAGCTGGCTTTCTCACTGGAACTGCATGTTTATAATGCACGTAAAGAGTAGACATAAATGCCAAAGTGCTTTCTGTGTATTGAATGTGCCCTTACATACGAGAAAGAAAGAAGTGCATGAAAAATTGTACCATCTATTTGGACAACAAAGGGTAAATGTGAAAGTGGGTAATATTCATATATTTAAAGAACTCCAGTTTCGATGTTTATAAGAAATGTAAAACAAATTAAAATGCAGATCTGTATTTTTTAATAGTTCAATGTACCTGTTTCATGTGGTATGTGCTGAATCGTTACTTCTGTATTGTAATTTTAATTTATATCATAATTACCTTATCCTAATTCAACTGCAAAATTCATTCTTAGAATTTTAATTTCACATGTTCTGACTGGAGTGAATGAATAGGAAAAAACACATAATTGTCTCAAATAGCACCAAGAAATTATTTTCAAAAACCAGAATAATTGAGGACAAAAAGACAGTCTCAAAGAAGAAAACGTTATTCTAAAATAAAAAATAAAAAAAAGTGATAACCAACTAAAACTCTATTAGAGATAAAAAAAATAATAATTATAAGTAATAACATACATAAATTACTTGTTACACATTAAAGAATATTCTGACTTAATATATATATATTTTTTTTTAAACTACTAGATAAATTGGTGTAATTAGTAAAAAAAAAAAAATATAATACCATTTGTAAACTCTCTATACCAAACTGTGTGAATCTAAAAACAATCTAATGAATTACTTTAAATTGAAGGCAAAATCTATTAAAAAAAAAAAAAAGGAAAAAAACAAGAAAAAGAAAAATACATTATCTCATACATAAATTAAAAGTACATAAATACAGAATTGAAAGTGCTTAAATAAAAACGAAAAATGTAAAAACTGTACAATAAATTAAAACTCATTACATCGAAGAAAAAATAATTAATGATGTCAGTATGATAAATAACTGCTATTTGCCAAAAGATAATCTGGAATGCTAAGAGATATTGCAATGGAGAGCAACACTGTAAGTCATAAGTGGTCTGCATGTGACTTCCCACGAGTCACTGCTGTGAAAGTACATCCCCACTGATACGCTGCCATCTTTAGTAATTCTTCTCCTATACATGAGCTATAGTGAACAGAACCAGATATTTCTGTTTATTCTCTTTATACAAAAACAAGATGGAAATGCATAACTTGGAGCATAAAGTAAATATCAGAATAACAAACTATTCAAAACACAATTAACAATCTAGAAATACCGTATTCGTGTGAACACTTGCATGAAAAATGTAAATCACGCCAGGATTGAATAAGTAAACAATGTAACATCAATTTCCACTCTCTTTGATGGAGCTATGTAACATAGATAGGTGGATGCTGATCAATGATGAGAAAATGTGTCAATAAATTGGCAGATAGTATGAACTGTTCTACTTTTTATAGGATCCTTGCTCGTGGCATAATGGTTTTATATACATTGATGTTATCTGGGATATCCCTAGTCAATTCTGGCTGATGGGGGGATACTTGATAAATCTGCAAAAGTACTTTCTTTAAAAACAAACATACTCCGAAGGTATAAAATATATGTAACGGACCGTTTTGCACACAAGGGGTTAAAACCATTTAGGCGATCGTCCCCCTTTCCAGAGATGTAGGCACAGCTATTGTAAAACACCAAACTCACGAACCATCAATAAGGGAATGCTCCAAACTCCCGAACGGCATCCAATATAGCACTCCAAACACACGAACTGGAACCATACGAATCACTGCTAGCAGACGAATAGGAAAAGCATACAATAAATCCCCTCAAAGACAAGACAAGGCTCCGTGTTGAGGGTCAAGCAGTGGTCTGTTTAATGAGGGCTACCTGCCCAGTATTTATGCAGGTCTCCCACCTGGTGGACACTCCCCTAGGGGACCAAATGGGAGACTGTGACAAGGGACAGACAAGTAGCCAAATAGGATACACAGTCACATTGTATTCCCACAATGCATCCTGGCTTCCTCCCCTCTGCCTTGGAGATAATTGAGAAGTAATTCAATTATCTCCCAAGACAAAGGCAAATCGCCATTATGCACGTGGGGATACTAACACAGGAATTACTATTAAAATGCACTATGTGAGACACATAACATTAAAAGCATACATTTAACATATCCCCAGATAGCTCAAGTCTGAGCGCACATTATTAAGCAAATGGCGCTCAGACCACACGAATACAGTTTAATCGCCATGGAGCTAAAGTCTTTACACAGTCAGTTTCATGCAAATGGGCTCCATGGGATTCCTATCTGGGGTATAACACATTCAAGCAAAACTACCGAACACCGGGCCGTTCGTGTACTTTCACCGAACAAGAAGGGAGGTCGGCGGCTTCAGCGGTGTTCGCGCAAAACTAGTGTCCGATTTCAGTTCCATGAATTAAGCGTCGAACACCGCTGTGCATTCTCATGTTTAAAATGGCCGCGACCTCGTGTTCGTGATACGAATGGCGGCCACCCAGCTTTCGTCAATTAAGTTAATATCCTGAAAGCAAGGATATTTCAACTTAACAGTTTGGAACCATTTGGTCTTAATATGGACTTTGAGCTTAATGCTTTTTTATAAAATTGTTAATTTACTTTTTTTTTTTTATATAATTTTTTTTAAATTTAGACTAATTTTTTAAATAATTTTTTTAATTTTTTTAATTTTTTAATTAATAATTTTTATAAAAGTTTATTATTTATCCACTATATTTTCATATTATATATACTAGATCTATTATTAGTTTCAAAGGAATTTTTTGTTTATTTTAGATTTCTATATTATCTGCTAGATTTTTATCAGATTTTGGTAACACTTTCATTTTTTTGGACCATGTATGGTATTATTCCAAATGAATTCTTCCTCCCACTTGCCCATAAATAAATTGGCATAACTTGGTGCAAACCTGGTTCCCATGGCAATTCCCTCTATTTGAAGGTAAAACTGCTTTTGTGCCCAGAAAAAATTGTGGCTCAAGATAAAAGCGATGGCTTGTACAAGAAAACTAATCTGATCATTCTTTAACTCCGAATATTTAGCAAACGAATGTTGGATGGCTTCACATCCTTGAATATGTTCAATTATTGTGTATAATGAGGTAACATCCGCTGTCACTAGAAAAAAACCCTCATTCCATTCAATGTTAGACAATGTTTGAATCACTTGTGTAGTGTCCTTCAAATATGATGGTAATTTAGCCACCATTGGTTGTAAAAACTTATCCACATATTGGGAGAGGTTAGATGTCAATGAGTTAATACCTGAAATACTTGGTCTTCCAGGAGGGTGGGTAATATTTTTGTGTATCTTAGGTAGATAGTAGAATACTGCTGTCTTTGGATGTCGGCACCAAATATAATCAACATTCAGCACTCTAGATGTTTTGGACTATACCTGCCATGGAGCTTTGCCAGCATTATAGGTGTAAGAGCATAGGGTGTAGTCCACAACATCTGGAGCGCCAAAGGTTGCCTACACCTGTACTAAGATGTTCTTTGTATTCTGATGTTTACCTGTTAAAATGCTGGTGTCACAAATTGCTTACTACATGGATTTTATACCTAATACACCGTGTAAACAATATATTTCAGCTCATAATGGTTGAATATGATGATATGATTGGAATAAACAGTGTTTTTTATTGGAGTCTTTTAAGATAAAATACTACATTTTCTTCCACTTTTCTTTGCTTCCTTTAGGGATCTAAAAGGTTGCTGATGAGTTCTATTTGATCTCCTTTCTAAAAAGAACACCTGCAAACACCTAAAGCACTTTAACTCGTTGAGGTATAAGAAGTGTGTCCTCAATTTTTGTTCTACATAAAAATGCAGATTAGATTAATAGAAATTGACACTTGTATAAACATGTTAAAATGAGTGTAGGACATTGGGGTACTGTAACATTGTGGTGGGCTTAACACAATGCAGTGGTATGGTGTAACTGAATCCCCATATTTGTTGGCTGAGATTGATGATTTAAAGTAGCCTTGTAAAAAAAAAATAAAAAATTTTTACAATTCTTTATTATTCTTTATTTTTGTCGTGCATGGTATTACGGACAAGCTATCAATGCTCCGACAGCTATTGCAAGGCAAACATATTGATAACAGTGCACATTTTTATAGTAAGACATAGAGAGGCTAAGCATTCATATCCAGATACTAGGTGAGACTGTCGTTTTTTTGTCTAGGGTAAAGCTTCTAGATATGATGAGTGAGGTACATAGAGTTTAGTAGTTAAATCAAAAGAACACAGTGTAGTCTCAATAACTAAGTAAATTAAAATCAAACAGGCTAATCATTCTCTTAAAACAAATTAAAGATAGTGCCACTGGCTACTTGTTATAACTTAAATAGAATATCATAGCATTGTAAAGCAGAGTGGTAGCTATTCGCTAACATGGGTAATAGACAGTTACATTGTCCCAAGGTCAGTTACATTGTGCCCTCTCTCCTGTATGCTTTCCTGTGTTAACATCCAGCCTCAGCCTTGTGAGTAAGGTGATGCATGCCAAATTCAGGGCTTTCCTCAGGCTGTGCCCAGTCTATAATGGGGCCAGTGTCGCTCTTCGGAGAGTCTTTCTCCTCCCTTTGGCATGATCACAGGTTGCAAGGCACTCTGGCCTTTGACTAGCCCTCTGATTGCATGGATGGCGAGTTGAGCGCACCTTCGGATAGGGCCCCTGCCTAGAGCTGAAAGGAGAAACTGTTGCATTCTCCATCTCAGCAGGCAAAGCTTGAATGGGGGGGTCTGCGTTGTATGCCTGGCAGATCCAATTAAATTTAGCCCTGAAGTGCTCTCTTCATCGCTGGATCTCTGAGCCCTCTTGATGCTGTGGAGTTTGTGGTGCGGTCACCATCTTAGATTCGCCATGCAGTCTTTGGTTTGTGAGGGGAGATCTCTGCTGCAGGTAAATATGTTTCCCAGCGGGGACCGGGATATCCCCCATCGGTTCAAAGAAGGGGTGGCGGGGCTTTAGGAGAGCTGCTGTTTAGATCGGGCCCCGTTTCAGGGGATCGGCCGCCTCCCACGGTCACCAGGCCGCGATCCATGCCAGGCCTTATTCTTTGATATTAGAACCACTCGCCAAAATTTTGTAGACCTGCAAGCACCCACTTGTTTCAGCAACAGACCACCGTCTTACAAGGCTGGAAATAGCAAGATTTAAGGTAGTAAATGCTGATATTATGCTCATTAGTGCCATAGCTCTCAGAAGACACGTCTGGCCATCTTGGCTTTCATGCCATGGCCCCAGCCTTATAAAATTTAAAACTGTATTTTTATTTTTGTGCGTGTGCTGTTCCTTTAAAGACATTTGTCTATACAGTTTTTACTGCAGAACCCCTACTTAGAAATGTTCTCGGTGTGCACCCAATTCTGATTTTTTTCCATGTAGATTTGGAATGCAGACCAGAGTACCTATTAGTAATACAAGCATGAATTAGATTAAAAACAAAAGGAAGGTATGTAGACGAGGATAAAGGTCTAGCTGACTGCCTCAATCATAATTTTTTGTTCAGTATTTACAGATGAAAATGAAGGAAAGGGGCCTCGGTTAGGAAAAAGGAAAAGGGACAAATTAGTCATTTGTTGCATGTGAGTTTACAGAGGAAGAGGTTCTATTTCATTTTTTTTTAAATAATTTTTTTTGCTGTGCAGGTAAACAAAATTACAAACTGGCTCCAGGTACCCCAACGGCATTCCCTGAGCTGCTTGGCTTGTATAACAAATAGGGTAGTTGCTAAGCATTGCACATTTTTTGGTAAATTAGGTACAAGATAAAGTTACAGGCAGGCAGTATATTCAGTTTACAATTTCTTAGGTACATGCTTAGATATGAGAGATATAGCATCACCCCTTAGGGCCCTATAGCTACATACATATGAATGCAAGTAGTAAGACTGGAACATTAAGACAGGTAATATTTGAACATTGCCATATTAATACTGAGACAAGTGAAGACTATTTAGGTCATATTTATAGAGTCCCTTTGTGGCTGGTTAATTCAAGCCCTCTGAGGATTCAGCTTGTTCCCGCTGTTGTCCGGTGGTCTGCCGGTGTTGCGACTACTGCGGGGCTGGTTGACAGGTGCTGCACGACAGACCGCTGGACCTGGACCCCGGTGTGTCTAGAGGGTGGCGTGTTGCGGAATGGGGACTGATGGTCCCTGCTGTTCAGGTGAGCGCTGGCTTGCTGTGCCCCTTTTCCCGACGCTAGTTGCTGTTCCATCCCCTTACTGGAGCCGGGAGCTTGAGGAGAGTCACTCGAGGTAGGTGTCCTGTTAGGGTGCCAGGATGCGTAAGTGCGGCTGGACTTTGTGGGTGTCTGATCATTTGGTGCTGCTGAACCGCGTTGGTAGCAGCGTTTGTGGGGTGGGCATCTTTCATGCACTCAGATCTTGGGGTTAAGCGCACGGTCTCCGCCATCTTAGAGTCTGCATCTGGATTGCAGAGCGTTTTGGTAGTGCTGCTAGGCCTTAGTCTCAGTCTCTGTTGTAGTGGTCAGGGCTTCAGGGTGAGGACTGGGATCACCCCCGCCGGTCCAGAGGGGGGGAACGAAGCCTGTTCCTCGAGGGTTTAAGCCCCAGGCTGGACACTGTTCGGCAGGATAGCGGGGCGGCGGCCTTCCGCTCCACTCACCGCCGGAGTAGGCCTCAACTTCAGCATTGAAGATTTCTCCACCAGGGGACTAATACTCGTCGAGCAAGCCTCACCCTAGGTCCAGTGCACTCTGCCCGTCGAGGGCTGCTGTTGCTGACCAGTATTTTGGGCAAAAGTCGTAGTTTTGTGGCTGAATGGTTTAGTTTTTGCTGGAACTGGTCTGTCTTGCGACCATCCAGCTTGGCGGTCCGCCCCCGCCCCCGAGGTTCTATTTCAATTGTCAAAAGTAAAGACAAATAAGTTAATGGTAACTGATGGAATACACCCAAAGTTATTAAAAGAGCTTAGTGGTGTACTAGCAAAACCATTAACGGATTTATTTAACCAAACATTGTTAACAGGAGTAGTCCCAGAAGATTGGAAGTTAGCGAATGTTGTGCCTATTCACAAGAAAGGTAGTAGGGAGGAGTCGGGCACCTATAGGCCAGTAAACCTTACTTCAGTAGTGGGGAAAGTAATGAAAACCATGTTAAAGGATAGGATTGTTGAACATCTAAAATCACGTGGATATCAAGATCAGAGACAACATGGGTTTACTTCAGGGAGATCATGCCAAATGAATCTTATTGATTTTTTTGATTGGGTAACTAAAATAATAGGTCAGGGTGGTGCAGTAGACATTGCTTACCTAGATTTCAGTAAGGCTTTTGACACTGTTGCACATAGAAGCCTTATCAATAAACTGCCATCTTTAAGTTTGGATTCCAATATTGTTAAATAGGTAAGGCAGTGGCTGAGTGATGGGCAACAGAGGGTTGTAGATTGGAGAACATTCGAAGCATGGTCTTGTCACCAGTGGGGTACCTCAGGAATCTGTACTTGGCCATTCTCTTTAATATTTTTATTAGTGATATTGCAGAAGGTCTTGAGGGTAAGGTTTGTCTTTTTGCTGATGATGCTAACATGAGATATGTAACATGGTTGATGTTCCAGGCGGGATAAGCCAAATGGCAAATTATTTAGGTAAACTAGAAAAATGGTCAGAGTTTTGGCAGCTGACATTTAATGTGGATAAGTGCATCTTGGACGTAAAAACCCAAGGGCAGAGTACAGAATATTTGATAGAGTCCTAACCTCAACATCTGAGGAAAGGGATTTAGGAGTAATTATTTCAGATGACTTAAAGGTAGGCAGACAATGTAATAGAGCAGCAGGAAATGCTAGCAGAATGCTTGGTTGTATAGGGAGAGGTATTAGCAGTAGAAAGAGGGAAGTGCTCATGCCATTGTACAGAACACTGGTGAGACCTCACTTGGAGTATTGTACACAGTACTGGAGACTGTATCTCCTGAAGGATATTGATACTTTAGAGAGATTTCAGAGATGGGCTACTAAACTGGTTCATGGATTGCAGGATAAAACTTACAAGTAAAGGTAAAAGGATCTTAACAAATATAACTTAGAGGAAAGACGAGACAGGGGGGATATGATGGAAACATTTAAATACATAAAGAATCAACACAGTAAAGGAGGAGACTATATTTAACCCCTTAAGGACTGGACTGTTTTTGCGATGTTGTACATTTGCGACCAGGCATATTTTTACACTTTTGTGGTGTTTGTGTTTGGCTGTAATTTTCCGCTCTCTCATTTACTGTTCCCATACAAATTATATATTGTTTTTTCAGGACAAAAGGGGCTTTCTTTACATACCATTATTTATATAATCTCATGTATTTTAATTTAAAAAAAATAAAAAAATATGATGAAAAATTGAAAAAAATACATGTTTTTTTTACTTTTACTTGAAAAATCTTTTACTCATCTACAAAAGCGAATGAAAAAAACTGCTAAATAGATTCAAAATTTTGTCCTGAGTTTAAAAATACCTAGTGTTTACGTGCTTTTTTGCTTTTTTTTGCATGTTATAGGGCTATAGGTACAAGTAGGATATTGCGGTTTCAAAACATACATTTTAAAATTTATCAATAGTGACATTGTAACACTATTATCTGTCATAAATCTCTGAATAACACCCCACATGTACATATTTTTTTTAAAGTAGACAACCCAGGGTATTCAATATGGGGTATGTCCAGTCTTTTTTAGTAGCCACTTAGTCGAAAACACTGGCCAAAGTAAGCATTCATATTTGCTTGTGTGTGAAAAAAGTAAAAAAACTAAATTGAACGCTAATTTTGGCCAGTGTTTGTGACCAAGTGGTTACTAAAAAGACTGGACATACCCCATTTGCAATACCTTGGGTTGTCTTCTTTTGCAAATGGTATGCCATCATGGGGGTAATTCTCATTCCTGGGCTACCATACGCTCTCAAAGGCAACGTAACCAACCTGGCCATTTTCAATGTAAAAATATTTGACCCATATATTTGACCTTGTAACTTTCAAAAATGCTATAAAACCTGTACATGGGGGGTACTGTTTTACTCGGGAGATATCGCTGAACACAAATATTAGTGTTTAAAAACTGGAAAACGTATCACAACAATTATATCATCAGTAAAAGTGCTGTTTGTGTGTGAAAAATGCAAAAAAAGTCACTTTCACTGACAATATCATCGCTGTGATATGTTTTACTGTTTTGAATCACTAATATGTGTGTTCAGCGAAGTCTCCCGAATAAAACAGTACCCCCCATGTACAGGTTTTAGGGTGTCGTAGAACGTTACAGGGTAAAATACAGTGCTAGCAAATTAAATTCTCTGGAATTTCGGCCTGGGTTGGCAGGAAGGTCCCTCAAATTGCAATCAATAAAATTACTGAATTATGTAAAAATATTACATAAATACGCACGTAGAATTTAAATATATATGCATATTTATATATTTGAAGTCTACGTGTATATTTATATAATTATTTATGTAATTTTGTATATGGACGCATGTATATTTCTTATTATTTTTATTTATTTTTATATACATAGATATATATACAAATTCATTCTAAGTGTATTTTGATATAAATATATATATATTAATTTTAAAATACAGTTAGAATAAAATTTCATATAGCTATATAATTTTTTTAAATTTTTTATTATTATTTAAAAAAAAATGTATTTAATTTAAATTACTTATTATTTATATTTTATAATAATATATATATACAATATATATAGTTATTATATATATTATATATATACGTGTGTAATTTAATTATAAGTGTATTTTTATATTAATATAAGTACATACTAATATAAAAATACACTATGTATGACATTATATATATATGATATATAGACATATATTATATAGATATATTATATGTCTATATATCATATATACACATATATAATTATTTTTTTTTTATTAACACTAACTTTATTTTTTAAATGATTTTACACTAGCAGGGAGACTGCCTGTCAGCACAGACAGTCCCCCTGCAGGCAGACATATGGACACCTATTGTGACCATGTGATCGCTGTGTTAAGCGATCACATGGCCACAGGGGTCCTAATCAGTGTGGGGAGACTGTCTGGGCTGCAGGCAGTCTCCCCACAACCGGAGCCACGATGATCGCCGCCGGGGGAACGACGGCGATCAGGTAAGTAGCTCTGACCGTTAGGACGGTTCAGGTCCGTCATCGGTCGGCAACGCAAAAATGCCGATGACGGTCCTGAACCGTCCTCGGTCCTTAAGGGGTTAAAAGAAGAAAAACTACCACAACAAGAGGACATAGTCTTAAATTAGAGGGGCAAATGTTTAAAAATAATTTCAGGTATTACTTTACTCAGAGGGTAGTGGATGCATGGAATAGCCTTCCACCTGAAGTGGTAGAGATTAACACAGTGAGAGAGTTTAAGCATGTGTGGGATAGGCATAAGGCTATACTAGACTTAAGATAAGGCCAGGGACTAATTGAAGTATTTAGAAAATTGGGCAGACTAGATGGGCCGAATGGTTATTATCTGTCATCACATTCTATGTTTCTACCTGTTTGGTCGCGTTGAGAATGTGTATAGATAAGGATTTCTTATATCTACATCTGCAGGTTGTAGTGTGGTGCAAAAGCATTGAAGCTGGCTCAAAGGAAGGTGGGGCATCTGAGAAGTTTTCTAACAGTTTGTGTTTCTGTCTTTTCCCAGAAAGACCAGATAAGCCTGCACTTCCACCAAATGTAGTGGAGCATGCCCAGCTCATCTCCGGGGTGCAACCAAATTCTTAATGGTGATTGGTTTCCTAAATAGCTTGACAAAGATCCAAGTGTAGATTGAAACGTTGCTGTGTTTGCGGTGTTTCTCCAATAAAACTGCTGTTTGAAAAAGACCCTGAGTGCCTATGTATATTCCAAAAGAATGCAGGTGGTGATGGTTGTAGTGTTTCATTTTAGTTTGTTGATCCATACTGAAGATGTTCTTAAAAATATTTTGTACAGTCCTGAGAAACACATTAGCACTTTCTAACTAAATATTAAAATGTTCTGCAGATAAAATCTAACTCTTAGATCACTATTAATAATTCCAAATAAATACTTTATGGATGTAATTTGCGAAAATGCATTATTGTTTCGATGCAGAATATTCAATCAATCTGAAATTAAAATGCAGCAAGTTCTAAAAGCGCCAGGTGCTGTTGTTGAAGAGCCATAATCAGATTCCGTATGACCATCTGCACAAAATATATGTATTATTTAAGAAGATGCCAAGGCTTTTGAATGTTACATTTTGTTATTTCTGTACACTAACTGAACTTGTAAAACATTTGTTTTAATCAGGAAAAACACTGCTTTTCTTACCTAATGGCCAATTATATAGATACAATGTTATGACTATTCTTAGGACTCTAATATGCAGGATTCTGTTTGAACTATGTTTCACTGCTTGATGATAGAGTTTTATATTTATATCCTATTTTACACACAGAAGAAATTAGTGGAAAAAGTACATGGTAGATTTTGTTGTAAATGATACATTCAACATATTCTGAATGTAAATGAGTTGGTGAAATTAAACTAAAAGAAAATATCATAACCCAATGTTAGGGTTAAAAGGGACACTATAGGCACCCAGACAGATTCATTTCATTGAAGTTGCCGCTCTGTAAAACAACACTGGACATCTTCACAATTTGCATGAGGACATCCAATGTCTTGAAAAACTCTATAGGAAAGCAATGATTTAAAAGGCTCGCCGCGCATGCATAGTAAATTCCTCCCAATTGTTGACATTGATAGAGGCGGAGATAGAGATGGCACAGGAAAGACATAAGTGTTAGAAGGGCTTTTAAACCCTTTCAACACCGGGGGGAAGGGCGGCAGACAATAACCTTGGGCAGAGGAACACTATAGTGTTAGGAATACGTTTTGTATTCCTAACGCTATAGTTTTCCTTTAACAACTATTAGGCTTTACTATACATTTGGAAAACATGCACATTTCTTGAAATATATCTAACTTAACCCCTTAAGGACCAAACTTCTGGAATAAAAGGGAATCATGACATGTCACACATGTCATGTGTCCTTAAGGGGTTAAAGGAACAGGCACTCACTCACACCTAGAGGGATTGATGCTTAATTCTAATGAGTCTAATTTATAGTCCACTTTTTTCAGTTATATCATTTAGAATCACAACGCATTGCTGGACACAAAATATATATAGTTTTATGCTGTATTTAAATCCCACAAAGCATTCTAGTTCCATAAGAGGAATGCTTACATATTCAAATACTACATTGGAATATACATAAAGCAGTATAGTAAAATAAACCATCTTAATGACCTGTTATTAGATTTGCTTATGAATAAACAGTTCCTCTTCTTTGGAAGGAACTGACTGCTTCCAACCTTAAATGGATTGGTGAGAAGAATGGTTGCCACGTTATTATTATAATTATTATATTTATAGAGCGCCAACAAATTCTGTAGAGCTTTACAATGGGTGGACGAACAGACATGTAGTTGTAACCAGACAAAGTGGACACACGGGAACAGAGGGGTTGAGGGCCCTGCTCAATGAGCTTACATGCTAGAGGGAGTGGGGTAAAATGACACAAAAAGGTAAGGAAAGTATTAGGGAAATAGACAGTGAGGATTTTATTTTAAAATGACAGTTGCAGGAGAGGAATCAGGTAGGAGTCATTAACAGTTTAATTGATATACTTTTGTAAAAAAGTGAGTTTTTAACAATTTTTTGAAGGAGTAGAGACTGGTTGAGCATCTAACGGAAAAGGGAAGGGAGTTCCACAGGAATGGTGTAGCCCTAGAGAAGTCTTAGAGGAGAGCATCAGAGGTGGAAGTACGGACAGAAGATAGACATAGGTCTTTGGCAGAGCGTAGGGGCCTAGACGGGACATACTTGTGTATTAGGGAGGCTAGATAGATGAGAATAGCATTATCTAGAGATTTAAAAGCCACAGCACTCATATGAGTTATTTAGGGTAGGGGGTGTGCTCATATGCTTTCTAAATAAAGTTATGTTTGATCTAAAATGTATAAGACTCACATGAGCCAAACAGATCAATAAAAAGAAACGCAAGGAGAATTTTGTAGCATTGTTACTTTTTAAAATATACTATAAAATGTTTGGTGCTGTATACCAGTGCAGGCTTACAAACAGAATGATACACAGTGAAATACTGCATGAATTTTAAATTCATGAAAAAGAAAACAGATGTACTTCTTAGAGAGACGTATATATTAATATATTATTAAAAGAAAACCCTATCTGCCCCCAAAAATATCTTATTTATGGATGCACTAAAGGAGAAGGAGAGAAATTTACCAGATTGGTTATGTTGCCTTTAAGACCATTTGGTTTCCCAGGAATGAAAATCATGGCATACTATTTGCAAATGTAGACAATCCAGGGTATTCAAAATGGGGTAAATCCAGTATTTTTTAAAGGCCACTTAATCATAAAACCTGCCAAAGTTCACGTTCGTATTTGTTTTTTTGCATTTTTTACAAAACAAAAATCCTGCCCCTAGAGCAACTTTAGAGAGTTATAAGGTGGAAGTGTACATTTAAATATGAGCAACAATAAGGCTAATTGAAGAGCTCTTTGTGGAAAGAGACACCATCTGCGAGCAGTGATTACATTATTTGATACCTTTGTATGGTCTCGGATATGTATAGTGCATAAGGATCTAAACTTGTACCAAAATTGAAATAATCTCATGCAAAGTTGAAATAATTTTAGAATTATCTCAAAAATATAAGCAGACTCGGTCAACTATACATTTTATACTTAGATAATATCATTTGAAACGTATGAGCATTGTGGCATTTAATGTAGAATAACTATTTACAGAAGGAATCTTAAAACACCTACGTACAGAAACGGCACTGAAATATTAGAGTACATTAACTGGAACACCTAATCAATTATTTATGCCCCATGTGTTCCTGTGATAAATGTAAACTGGCATGATAAAAAGAATACTTAAATATCTATCGCAGAACAAGAATCCAAACAAAGCCTGTGTAAATAAAATTGCATTTTATACAATTCATGGCATACATTGATTTGCTGTTCTGTGTTTCGTGTATTTATGGTTCGAAAATACTACAATTTTGAATTGCACAGCTTACAAGTACATAAGTAATCAATGGTAAATTCGATTTCACAATATACATTGCTATAAATAAAACAAAAACAAATATTTAATGTCCTTTCCTATAAACACCACCTCTTACAAGTGTCATGATCGCTCTCCAAATTTACACACTGTTGATGACCAACTTTTGGTCACCCTCCATAATGTTGGTCCTATATGATTCCTTTATGTTATGGACCCTCCTCTTGCCTCCTTTGCCCTGTACCATGGCATCAATTGCCTCTCCTTTGTTTCTAACTGGATAACTTGTCTCTTTCTGAACCCTACACACTTCTCTCCTAAACTCTTCATTTAAGTAGCAAATTAAAATTTTAAAGACAACATTTAGGCTAAAATAGCCAGGTTGAGACTATAGTTGAGGTGGATATTATTTCAAATTAGTTACGTTTGCCTAATGTTTGCCATTCTGACTTTAATTCTCTACAATTTGAAGTTTAGTGACTAAACCCATAATCATTCGAAGGAAGAACTCCATGTCATTCCTTCTCTAAGAAAAACTACTCTCATTTCGGTTTCCCTCCATGTCTGGAACTCTTGACCTCCGTCTCACTCCTCTCTCGGTCCTTACACTAGCTCCTTGTAAATTCTAGGGTTCAATTCATAACCCTAGCACTCAGCAGGAGAACTAATGTAGGGAAGGCTCTGGTGCAATACATTTTTTTTTTTTTTTTGGAACCCCCGCCTAGCGCAAGGATGTTAGATCCTCAACTGTCATACAACACCAATGATGCTTTTGCAGCTTAGGATCAATATTGTCATAATAATAAAAACAAACTTATTTCAGTTGTAGAGGTGCAGACTATAACATTCAAAGTGCCACTTCAATTGTAAAAATGTACCTTTAAGCGATAACTGTGTTAGAAAGAGACAGTATTATATTTCTCTCTAAGATTTTGACAGTTCTGCCCCTGTCCATCCCTTTCTTCTTAAAGACTGACTCACTAAGTATAGATCAATAAACAGAAAAATAAAAGAGAGAGGTACTATATAATATCCCAAACAAAAACCAGAAAACAGTGCCAAACACCCAGAAGTGTACCTCACATACACCAATATAATATAGACAAAGGGGTAAATCTATACTGTATCAAATACTAGTATAGATTAAAGGGGTAGCACAAAAATCATGAACCATACAACCTGTATATAATATAACACAGTTCTTCAAAGAATCTAAAATATGAAAAGAATCACATAATAGTGAAGCATGTACAGAAATATATGATTCAATCCCGTAGGTAGAAAACTTACAAGACCATGCTGTAGATCTGCGCTTGTCTCCCTTCCATAGGGTATACAAATAGCGTTTCCTTTCTCAGTAGACTTGTATGTATGGACCAAAGTCGTAGATTCAAAACACCCAATCCTCAAAGGAAAAGAGGTATATAGAGCAGAAGTGAAGATTATAGCAGCATATCACCACTCACAAGTGGTACCGAGGAAAAGAAGTCCCTCTATGGTAGTATAAAAATATATAGGTAATAAAAAGTGAATATAATAAAAACAATAAGAGGAAAACAATAAAATAACAAAAAGGAAAAATGTTCCTGATCAATATCCAACGCGTTTCGTCTATGTAGACTTCTTCAGGGATAAGAAAATGTCCAGAGAATCCTTCTTTTATAAGCCTCCAAACAATCTTGAAATTACCGCGGAAAAACCTTCACTTCCGGGTTTCGGTCTTGCCTCATTTTGATTGGTTGGACGAGATGATCTTTTCAGACGGATGTAGAAAAAGAACTCACTTCCGCGTTCCATACTGGAACGCATAACGTCCATAGCACACAATACAATATCATTAGCGGTACTTCCGTGTTCCACCGTGGAACGCACGGAAGACCAAGCAGCCAATCGGCTGTAAGGAAAACAGGGCGTCCCAAGTTGGGCGAAAAAGGGGGGGCTATCTCTTATGATATATAAACTTTACCCAATGTAAAATATACAGAATACACAATATAAAAAATAAATAATAATAATCTGCAAAGAAATATAAAAGTAAATATAAAAGTAAACACAACAGTGTCTATATATATATGTAAGTATCACAAATACCAAAAGGATTATATATAGAGGAATCACAATTAAGAGGAATCACAATTAAGGCAACACTATCTATATATAAAAATGTCATAAATGCAACATATCATCCCCACAAAAGGTATAAGAAAAGTGTGGATCTATATATACCACCCATAAAAAGGTGAAATCAAGAATATACAATACCTGAGAAAGAATGTGTATGTGTATACACATACATGCATGCACATGCATCTATATATACATACATATATGCGCACGCACACACATCTCTATATCAAGAAAAAAATATATATACAACATCCACAGAAAATGTGGATATCCCAAAAAAATGTATATATATATAGCCACACATAAAGGGACACTCACATGGATATGATGCTATACACGCAAAAGGTCTTCACTAAGTATAGATGACTGACTAGAGATACTGCTGGGAACAGCTGTGAAAGAACATGGTCCATTTGTGGAACATGTCCTGCTGAGTACAAACTCCAGAAATATTTAGTCTGCTTCTAGAACTGATTTCTGCCATCACCCATTTAGTTTGCATTAGGATTTTTTGTACTATGCAGTTATTCACTAAAGTGAGAATTCAAGGTTAATGCAAAGACAATTTCAAATTTTAAGGTCAAAATAGGCAAACCGGAAAAAACCTTCTAAATCAGCTATGCTTCTGATTTGCCTTTTTTTCCTTAAATCTGAAATTCACTTTGAACTTATTCTGAATTTTCATGTCTGTAAATAACCCTGCCAGAGCTGAAGTGATAAGCAGTCTCAAAGGTGAATATTGTGACTTCACTCATTAAAGCGGCACTGTCATGCCTAACTTACCTTTATTTAATCGATTCCTCTTCTCTCCCTCTGCCAGGATCTGTTTTACATTTCTTCATGTCTGCTTTAGTTTTCTTTAAAACAAAAGACAAAGTAGGGACTACTTGTGACATGGAGGTTTCCTACGCCTGACCATCTATGACCAGCAGAAGAGCAAAGTGTGCTCCGTTTCCTAGAGAAATTTTCCTACAATTCTCACCTTTACATATTCCCAAACACGGGCAAAACTACAAAATTTCGTCCTAACAGAATGAGAGCATCTTGCAGCCGCTTAGTAGATAAGTCCAAAATTCCCACGGTATCAGGGAGCTATCTACCAAAAGACTGAAAGACCTAAACTGGTCTTTCAGCCAACTTTACTAATACTGAGTAAAAATCACTTAGTATTAGTAATTAATCTGCCCCTGTTGTAAAACAATATAAAATAAATAACTCGCCTGGGGGGACACATTGGCGGATCCGGGGGCAACGGGGCAATTGCACCCCTCCCCCGAGACTCTCTCCTGCCAGCTAATGCAGGGCTGGCATTGTCCAAGTGCCAGCCCTGCTATGTGCCTGCGGACCGGGGAGGGAGATCAGAACTCTCCCTCCCCGGTCCGCAGGCACCGTGCTGACAGCCGGCAGGGCAGGGAGAGGGAGGAGAGAGGACCCGGGAGCTCAGCCTGCAGCTCCTCCGGGTCCTCCTCTTGCGAGATTTGGAGCGTTGCCGCGGTTACCTGGAGCGGCGGGCTAGAGTTCACCCCTCCTCCCAGTAAAGGTAAGAAGGGAAGGGGGACATAAATATATATGTTTTATTAAATACATTTTTTTATTATTATTATTAAAAAGCCTCCCTACCCTCCTTCCCGCCCATACAAACACTGTCCCCATACACACACTGCCCCCATACACACACACTTTACACCCATACACACACTGCCCAACAAACACTGCCCCCATACACACATTGCCCCACACACGACGCCCCATACACAGAGTGCCCCCCATCCACACACTGCCCCACACATAGATACAGTGCCCCTCCATACACACACTGCCCCACAAAGACATACAGTGCCACCCATACACACATTGCCCCCAAAACACATACAGTGCCCCCATACACACACTGCCACCCTCACACACACACACACTGCCCCCTAACACACACACTGCTGCACTCACACACACACTTCACCACTCACACACTTCACCCCTAACACACACCACTGCTCCTATGCCCTATATCCCAGCAGACCCCAGGTAAGTTGTCAAACTGTTCTTAAACAGTATGACTACTTACACTGGGGTGGGATCCTGGCACTACTGGCACAATAACTACTACACTGAGCTGTAGTGGTTATTGTGCCTGGATTTTTTATTTAAATAATCTACAAGTTCCCCTCTCGAGATCAGGCTCTGGATCCGCCACTGGGGGGACATGGGGGGGATCTCTTAACTAGCCTGGGGGGACATAGTGTACCCCACAAGCCCCCACCTGTGCCCCACGAGTGGGGGCTATTCAAGTAAACGGGGGGAAATAGGATGTTCCTTGAGCGTGTATTTCAGCTAGTGGCTGCTCACTGTTTACTAGACATGTCCCTACTCACGGCATAGCAAGTAGGGGCATTCAGGAGATTTTAATCTCCCTTATGCTATTATGGGGGTCATATTCACCCCCATAGAGTGACGGAGGACATGGGGGGCTTAGGAAGTGGCGGGGAGCACTGCTCCCTGCCACTTCTATTTTTACCTATTACAAGGCGGGAGCTGGGCGCCAGTAGCTCCCTCCTTGTAATAAACCAAACGAACGAATGAAGAGGTCTTTGTTTATTCGTTTTAAATTTCTATTCATTTATTCATCTTTCTGACGAATCAATGAATAGAGGAAATTCCCATTCACACAGTGTTTAACTCGGCATGCGCAGGAATTTCACAGCGCTATCTAGTGTGGGCAGAGGACGTGTCCCACTGGGACTTCATCTACCCACACAAAGATGGAGGCGCCCAGGACCTAGGTCTGGGTACAAAATAACGATGAAAAAATAGGTAATATGGGGGGCTTGGGGCATTTGAGGGTAACAAGGGGGACAATTAGATGTAGTGGAGTCGGGAGGGGGGATAAAAAAACAAAACAAAAACTGGATTCGGCCATGGCAGTGCCGCTTTAAAATGGGGTCACATTTTGTTTGCAGCTCTTTGATGTTGTAAATATATATTGCACCTGTGATGCAGAATTCCTAACACCATACTATATGTCCCGGGCAGGCATTTTTAATCTGCCTTTAGCCCTACCGCAGGGAAGCAGCAGGGCTTGTATCGATAGCAGGGCCACCATCAGGAGGGGACAACCATCACACTGGGGCCTGCACACTGAATACTTGGGCCACCCGATGGGCCCTATATGTTCAGGGGCGCGGTCAGCAATGCGGCCGTGTAATAGTGCGACTGGGGCCCTTTAAAAATTGCAGCCACAAGTTGGGCTCACTTCACCCGGGAAGGGGGAAACAGACTGGAGGCCGCAAGGAGAGGAGAGGCAGCTGACTCCCATCATCCCCAGCCATCCTCCTGCAACAAAAAGGTAAGGAACTGGATGGTGGCTGAAAAATGAGCTGTATGTGTGTATGTATGTGTGTGTGCATGTGAATATGTATGTGTGTGTGCATGTATGTCAGTATGTGTATGTATATGTCAGTATGTATGTATGTATATATCAGTATCTGTGTACGTATGTATATATCAGTATGTATGTATGTGTGTGTATGTATGTACGTACGTCAGTATGTATGTGTGTGTGCATGTATGTCAGTATGTATGTATGTATATACCAGTATGTATGTCTGTATATGTGTGTATTTCAGTATGTAGGTATCTATGTCTGTATTTGTGTGTATGTCAGTATGTCTGTATATGTGTTTATGTCACTAATGGGGAGGGTTAATGCAGACACACTAAGGGCACTGACTAGAGGTAGGGGTACTAGAGGTAGGGTTATGGCAGATAGACTTTTTTTATTTCTGTTTTTTCCAATTAAATATTTGCAAACATTTGGAGTTTAGTGAACAACTCTGTCTTCGTCCAGGACCCCAGTCTGAAATTATTTAGTATGTCAGGACAAGACGATTGGAATATCGTTTTAGTCCCTTGGACAAGTAGACTTAAAAATAAAAAATAAAATTCCCACACCTCTGTTACACTTATATATTACTTAATACCCTTATTGAAATTTTGGCAAACTACTCTAATTTCAGCAGAGTTTTTGTGGAGGTGAACATTGCCGTTTTTAAAGTGAAAAGGTGTTCTTACTTATATTTCAGTCTGTGCTAAGACAAAAGCATAAATCTTGCATATTTTTGAATTAGATTGTCATTCCTATGCAGCTCTATATACAGATAACAGGTCCACTGCATATAGTTGAGATAAAAGATTCCGCTTTATCTACTAACTCATAATGAGAAGCTTGGCTTCAACGACTGAGCATAACTATGCATGAATGCAAGAGTTGGATAACTAGTCTTCAGTTAAGTTAGTGTCTTTTTATGTTGACAGCTGAGTTCAGATGTTGTACTTGAGTATTAACCAGGCAGGCGACAAGATCACAACACCTAAATAATGATGAAAGTAGACTACAAACAAATAGTGCAGTAGGACTGCTGGAATTTTTCTATGTACATATTCATGCCCCTGAACATTACTTATGAGTCACACTGAATAAATAAGGAAAAGATGACTTGGCTCTATCACTTGAAAAGGTCTCTTGTGGGCAGAATTGTTAGCAGTCGGTGTAATTCACATATTATGGCACATGAAGAACATTCTCATATGCATACAGAATTAAATGTAGTCTGTATGAATTCATTTGCTTGGTTAAAGGACCACTATAGTGCCAGGAAAACATACTCGTTTTCCTGGCACTATAGTGCCCTGAGGGTGCCTCCACCCTCAGGGTCCCCCTCCCGCCCGGCTCTGGAAGGGGGAAAGGGGTAAAAACTTACCTTTTTCCAGCGCTGGGCGGAGAGCTCTCCTCCTCCGATCCTCCTCTTCTCCTCCTCCTGGGCTGAATGCGCACGCGCGGCAAGAGCTGCGCGCGCATTCAGCCCGTCGCATAGGAAAGCATTCTCAATGCTTTCCTATGGACGCTGGCGTGCTCTCACTGTGAAAATCACAGTGAGAAGCACGCAAGCGCCTCTAGTGGCTGTCAATGAGACAGCCACTAGAGAATTAGGGGGAAGGCTTAACCCATTCATAAACATAGCAGTTTCTCTGAAACTGCTATGTTTATAAAAAAATGGGTTAACCCTAGAAGGACCTGGCACCCAGACCACTTCATTAAGCTGAAGTGGTCTGGGTGCCTAGAGTGGTCCTTTAATCAAAGCACTCTTGTATTTCTGCATTATTAGCATTGTCTGTTCTGCAAATATATCTACACACTTCTCTATTTATCCATAAATAACTTCACACTGTATATAGAGAAACACCCAACCGGTAATCCACAGGATAATAAAAGACTAAATGAACCCTGTCTGGAATGTCCCTTTCAACTAAGATGTTTGAATGGGTATTATCTTTAATATTATGTAGTTTCAAAACACTACCCGGTTGATCTAAATCCATTACTACATATATCAAGAGTGCACAATTATTTATCAAAAACCGTAATGGAATGATGAAGAAATATATACCTCCACATGTTCACTATTGGTCAGACACATACATTCACAATGTTAATTCTGTAAAATACAAAACCAGAATTATTCTGTGTTTAAGTGCATACTTATATTAACCAGAAAAAAAGTGTAAGAAGCAAACAATTCTAATATATATTTCTGGGGAAAAAAATCGGAATATTCTTGATCCTTAAGATTCCATGCACTGTTTCAGGTGTGACATTTCAAGAACTAAACACAACAGTCACTAAAATGTGTTTAACTGCCACTCTATCCTTTACTCATCCCCTTCCTTAACCTATTTCATGACCCACAATGACTTCCAGAATAATGCTTGTTATCAAGGTAATGGTGTAGGCAGCAGCAGTCAAGTAGATATGAAATGCCAATATTGCAGCACAGAGAAAATCAAATGTTCAAACCATGTATTCTAAAACTACTTCTGCTAAGTGTGAAAGACTGGCAATGTGAGCAGTACGAGGGAGCCATCAGCCATGCATTCAACACATACAGGGTTCTACTTGCTAGTTGGCTTGGTAAATTACATAAAGATTTTATTTCAATAAATGATATAATATAGAGCAATATTGTATTACTAATTAAAGGCAATTCTCTATAACTTTCACTAACATAAGCACTAAAAGCATCACGTGGTGCGTATTCTTTTACTCATATATCTGGCATATTTTATATAGCTCAAAGGTATCTAAGCACCAGAACCAGTACGCTTAATATAGTTGTTGGAATGCAAACAGCAGTGTTTACATAGCCTCCTATAACCTCCTCTAATGGCTGTCACACAGACAGCCACTAGAGGGGCTTCCTGCTCGTGCCCTGCAATATCTGCAGAACCAACAATTAGCATATTTACATTCTGCATTAAGATGCTGAATGCTCAACTCTACACATATATGTATTTTGTCAATCCATCTCTATGATGAGATGATGATTAGCGCAGCTTGGCAATTGCCACACATACACACTAGTCCCCCAAATGACTCCTATGTTGAAGCACTGGATTGGCCAAGATTATCAGTAATGATGACCTCAACCAGGGAAGAAGTGGTGGCCAAGGTCATAATAAAGGAGAATAGATAAGTCATGTTCCTGGGGGCCTCAATGAGTAAAAAAACACTAATATTAGGAATAAATGTTTGTATTCCTAATGCTAGCGTGTTCCGTTTATGATGAAATGATATCATATAAATTAAATATATGTAAATAAAAAAAATAGGAAAAACTGGATTTGCCTCATAATGGCAATTCAGGCAGTTACTTGGTGGAGTTTAGAGGCAAATTTAGAGATTCTTAAAGGAACACTATAGTCAAATAAAATTACTTTAGCTAAATAAAGCAGTTTTAGTGTATAGATCATTCCCCTGCAATTTCACTGCTCAATACACTGTCATTTAGGAGTTAAATCACTTTGTTTCTGTTTATGCAGCACTAGCCACACCTCCCCTGGCTATGATTGACAGAGCCTGCATGAAAAACAAAACTGGTTTCACTTTCAAACAGATGTAATTTACCTTAAATAATTGTATCTCAATCTCTAAATTGAACTTTAATCACATACAGGAGGCTCTTGCAGGGTCTAGCAAGCTATTAACCCCTTAAGGACTGAGCCAAATGTAAACGTTGTGAACAAAACAAAATGTAAACAAAACCTGGCATTTGCGTTACATGTCTGTCAAACCGTAATTCACCTCTTTCATATTAAATGCACCCACACTTATTATATATCATTTTATTCAGGGGA
Source organism: Pelobates cultripes (assembly GCA_933207985.1). Taxonomy (NCBI): domain Eukaryota; kingdom Metazoa; phylum Chordata; class Amphibia; order Anura; family Pelobatidae; genus Pelobates; species Pelobates cultripes. Next base: position 313,268,450 of record OW240912.1, on the reverse strand, counting down.
AACAGGGCTTTCATTTAATATCAAATATTTAGCTATGAAACATAAATTAATATGAAAAAAATGGGAATTTCTTTTTAATTTTTTTTAGTTCTACATAACATTTTAACTGAATGTCATAATACTGTTTGCTTTTACTGCAATAAAATACACATATTTGTATTCAGCAAAGTCTCACGTGTAAAACAGTACCCCCTATGTACAGGTTTTATGGTGTTTTGGGAAGTTACAAGGTCAAATATAGCATGTTACATTTGAAATTGAAATTCGCCAGATTGGTTACGTTGCCTTTGGGACTGTACAGTAGCCCAGGAATAAAATTTACACCCATAATGGCATACCATTTGCAATAGTAGACAACCCAAGGTATTGCAAATGGGGTATGTCCAGTCTTTTTTAGTAGCCATTTGGTCACAAACACTGGACAAAGTTAGCGTTAGTATTTGTTTGTGCGTGAAAAATGCAAAAAATGCCAATTTTGGCCAGTGTTTGTGACTAAGTGGCTACTAAAAAAGATTGGACATACCCTGTCTGCAATACCTTGGGTTGTCTACTATTGCAAATGGTATGCCATCATAGGGGTAATTTTTTCATTCTTGGGATACCATAGGGTCTCAAAGGCAACGTAACCAATCTGGCGAATTTTAATGTGAAAAAAATGAAACACAAGCCTTATATTTGACGCTGTAACTTTTGAAAACACCATAAAACCTGTACATGAGGGGTACTGAACACAAATAGTTGTGTTTCAAAACAGTAAAAAGTATCACAGCAATAATATCGTCCGTGTAAGTGCTGTTTGTGCATGAAAAATGCAAAAAAAGTCACTTTTACTGGTGATATCGTTGTAATAAGTGAGTAGTGCATTGTGTTGATCTTATGCATAAACTACATATGCGGACATTTAATGTAATAAGATTATCATGACATCACTGTATGCAGTGCATCATAATGCTTATATTGCACCAACAGTGTGACCTTTTTGCCTACTAAGGTGATGTTACTTTTCCTATGTATTCCTTATTTCCTGTAAGAAATTAAAAATTATAAATTGCCAAAAAATAAAATAATAATGTTGAGTAGAAGGGTGCTTTGTAATAAAGGTCAGAGCTGAGAAGAGTTGTGAAATACTGAAAGAAAGAACAGAGGTACATAAAATAGTTGATCTACTAGTAATGTAATCTGAGGGAAAGTTTGAGTAGCTCAGTTCTACAGATACTAATGTGGCAATTTAAACACCATAACCACTATGGTTTGAACTTAAACTGAGTCCCCGAGGCATCTTCAGTCTGCCCCCCTCTTCACATGTCACTAAATGAGAAGTACCTAAGTCCACTTTAGTGGCAGATGTTTTTCCCATTTGGCTGTAACTCATTGTCAGTGCGCTTTAACTGACATTCAGCCAATGAAACTGATATGTCAAAGATGGAAGTGGAACATCTGTTATAGGCATATCTGAAAAGGAGGTTTGACTGCAGATCTTAAGTAATTGTAAAACCCTTTCAAGATCATTTGACTACGTACTTGGGCATGGTGCATGGGGATTCCTGGCATCAAAAGCAATTAAGAACACTGTAGAGTATATAATGGGTAGAGTGCCCCTTTAAGTTAGTATAAAGGAACAGTTTAAGAGGGAAAGTGCATCTCACCTGAATTTATTGCCATACATGTCCAGAATATCCATGGTCAGTTTAAGTTGCCTCTGAAGGATGTATATTTAGAGGTCAGAATTAATGTGGTAAAAAGCTCCATGAATAGGTTCAGAAATATATAAATGCCAAAACACATTCACTTGATAAGATGTAAGAGAGTCAGGCAACTTTTACCACAGCCTCATTTATATATATATATATATATATATATATATATATATATATATATATATATATATATATATATATATAGTATATATAAACTGAGGTATGCAATAGTCACAGGGCCATTCACTGAAGGCTTTTTATGCGAACTTAAGTGGCCCATGTCAACTTTCAAGACATCATTCAATACTTTCATATGAAACCTTTCCCAAAAGTTGAAACTCCCCATTCACAAAACTGGCTTGGAAAGGGGTGGAAGAACAGCTCCTGCGATTTTTGGACAATTCTGTCCAAAAAAAGAGGTGCTTAATGCTAATACAAACAAGGCGGAGTATCTTACATATAGCTCTGAATGCTTTTAGCTTCAAGGAATGTAGTCCTATAATTGAAACAAGGAAAACAAACACAGGTGCAATATTGTCTGAATATGAGAATAAAAGTAAATTTAAACAGGTATTTACACTCACAAGTGTAGAGCCAGTGGATTTGGCTCAAACTCTAAGCATTGTGGGATTGTTCAGGGTCTCACTCCCTCTTCTGTATGTTGTAGTGTTATACGGCCATTGATAGCAGTCACCATTCCAGTAATTTTCAAAGTGCTTTATTTCGCCAAACTATGCATAAAAGTATTTAAAACAATAAATGTTAGAATAAAACGTCCTTACAGAATGTATGGTAAGTCCTTTCAAAGTGAAAAACGCGTTTCACCCCTCTTGGGGGGCTTCCTCAGTTACTGTAATCCAGTTCATCTTGCTACCTTTCTTTCAAAAATTGAATACCCACTGTTTTTCCGGTGTCTTCAATTACAGACTGATTCTTCCTGTTCAGGATTTGCGTGCGCAGTGTCTCTGTGCATCCGACGTACCTCTGGTTTACTTGGAAGCTGCAACGCATACTTGAGTTCCATTGCGATCATATTCACTTCCTATGTGTTGCTCGTATATTACCCTGTTTGGAACGGATTGTTGCGTTCCACCACCTGTTTCACAGTTTAGATTGTCCATTAAAGGACCACTATAGGCACCCAGACCACTTCAGCTTAATGAAGTGGTCTGGGTGCCAGGTCCAGCTAGGGTTAACCCTTTTTTTTTATAAACATACCAGTGGCTGTCTCTTGACCTCCGCTAGAGGCGCTTGCGTGCTTCTCACTGTGAAAATCACAGTGAGCAGATGCCAGCGTCCATAGGAAAGCATTGTGAATGCTTTCCTATGGACTGGCTGAATGCGCGCGCGACTCCTGCCGCGCATGCGCATTCAGCCTGAACAGGAGGAGAAGAGGGAGGAGAGGAGGAGGTTTAACCCCTTCCTCTCCCCAGAGCCCGGCGGCACCCTCAGCGCACTATAGTGGTCCTTTAAGAAGTTCAGCATGATACATATGGTGGGGAAAAGAAGCAGAGGCAATATAATAGGTAATACATATCCCATTAAAATAATTGTATAAAACAATTGCAGTAATATGTTAAAAAGAGAGAACATGTCACATTAAGATTATATTGTAAAATAATTATGACAGTGATATGTTAAAAGAGAAAATTATGTATTTTGCATATATATATTAAAAACTATTAGTATGGAAGGATGCATTGATATATAGGAAAAAGCAAATATGGGAAATTCAATATTAAATATATAAGAGTAAACTAAAAAGATTCAGGAGAAAAGGCTTTTTGGTATTTTCCCACGTGCATAAAAATAGTCTAGTGTGCAAAACATATATGTAAAATAAATAAATTATTCTGAAGGTTAAAATGTTGTTAAAAATGACACACTTCAAAGTCAGAATTTAATCCATACGCAATTAGTGTATGGGAATTAAATATGAATCTCATTTCCTCTCTACCTATTCTTTTCACATAATCGCCTCCTCTCAATTTTTTTTTTACTTCTTTTATTGCACAAATCTGTCTGTTAAGAGATGAGAGACGCTATGTGTTTCTATCCCATTCTTTATGTTCCTGACGTGTTCAGCAATCCGGACCTTTAGTGGTCTAATAGTCCTACCTACATACAGTAAATTGCATGGACATTTTAATAAATATATAACTATTTTGGAATGGCATGTCAGATGTTTTTATGGTATATGCTTTTTTTTATATTATCCCCTATATCCACTAGGTGTCTTCTTTTCTTTTTAGTTTCCCTACATGGTAGGCATAAACCACATACATAGAATCATGTAAGATTCTGTAAAACGTAATTAGGTTTTTTTGGACTCAAATGACAACTAAAATGTTTTTAAAATGTTTTGCTCCTCTAAAAGTGATTTTCGGTACTGAGGGTAAAATTTGGTTTAAAATTGGGTCATCTCTTAATAGGTGCCAAATGTTTTGTAATTATTTTTTGTATTTGTTTATCTTGTCCATAATAATTGCAAATAAAAGGTACTTCATTTATTTTTAACATTCTGTTTGTTTGTCTATACTTAATGAGATCTTTTCGTGGTTGTTTCTCAACTTCCTTCAGGTCCCTTTCTAATGCTTCTTCATCATAGCCCTTTTCTAAAAACAGTTTTTTTTCAAATAGTTTGCTTGTTCTATGAAGTCTGAGTTTTTATTGCAATTGCATCGGATTCTAAGAAATTGCCCCTTAGGGGGATTGTCTAGTCACGGTCTATGGTGGCAACTAGTTTTCTCAATAGAACTATTAGCATCCACAGGTTTAAAACATTCTTGGTTACTATTGTTGAGTCCTTGATGCTAATGTGCAAATCTAAAAAACAGAACTATTGGCATTGGTAAGTTTTATTCCCCATTCGTTAAGTTAAGATATTTTATAAAATCATTTAGTTCTTCTCCAGTTCCTGTCCATAAAAAAAAAAGATATAATTTATTTTGTTAAAAAATGTTTCACTGCTTCTATTCCTTTATTGTGTGGGATGATGCTGTAGAGCGAGGAAACGTCCACTATATCTTCTCCAAAATTTGTAAGACATGAATAGTGTCTTTTAGGAAACTAGGGTTTTTGATCACTATGGGTTGTAGTAAAGTGTCAAATATGTTCAGATATTCTTGTGGAGATAGAATTAATGCCTGATATGACTGGTCTACCTTGAGGTTTTTTTTTGTGCCCTTATGGACCTTAGGTAGATTATAAAATACAGGTATTTTTGAATTGGCTACATTTAGATATTCTGCTTCCTTCCTCTATGTATTTTCTGAAAGTAATTAGTATTTCTCTTAATGGGTTTTGAGGTCATTTTTTTATATGTTAAAGAATCAGACAGAATTCTTTCTGCTTCTGCAATATATTGCTCTTTATCAAAAATCGCTATTCCCCCACCTTTATCTGCCGGTTTAATTATCAAATCTTTACCTTCGGTATCTTTCTGAGAGTTTCTTTCTCTTCTGTGGATAAGTTTTGTTGATATCTATTAACTTTCCTTATTTTTTTCTACCTCTTTCATCACTATAATTTCAAACATTTAAATTTTGTCTAAAATTAGGTGTCTGGGAAAGAACGGATAATTTTCTTTCAGTGTTGTATGTTGGAATTCATCATCAGCTACTCTTGGTGGATGTTCTTCCTTCTTGAAAAAAACAAAACTTTTTAGGCCAAGTTTAATAATAAACTGGTTCATGTCAACAAAACAAATCAAAATGTTTAAAAATCTGCATTAGGGGCAAATGTAAGACCTTTAAAAAAAAAATAAAAAAATAAAAATCCTTTGTTCCTTCATTAAGGGTTGATTGGACAAATTAAAAATTCCTTCTACACTAATTCCTTCTACATTGAGGTCCTCCCCTTCTTTTCTCTGTTTGTTTGTGCTTTCTTCCGCTCTTCTTTCTCCTTCTTCCATGGATCTCTGCCGTTTTTCCGGTGTCCGCCAAGATCAAGTGTTCGGTATCCATTCCCTTCTGTAATGGAATTGGTTCTTTTGAAAAAAAGAAGGGGAAGGAGGGGTGTCTACGAGTGGAGATCTATACATTTCTTGGTTGCTGTTTGAAGCTTCCGGTGATTTTGGTCTTCTTGTGAAAGTCTTCTTTATAGACATTTCTTTTTCTACTCTTCTCCTACGGATACCTTTCACTATATCTCTTAGTTTGAGGTTTATGAGAGTTAGTGTGTGGTGGTCTACTTAGTTCATATAGAGGTTGTTTATCATTATTTTGTTCCCTCCTTATTCTGCCCTCAGATTTCCCTATGTAGGACTTCCTAGCGGGGGGATCCTGATAATTATTTCTCCATTTAATTTGTTTTTTCAAATGGTGGGTGTTTTGATGTTTATTCTCTCTTTTAATGTTCCTTATATTGCCTGTTTTATAGTCTGTCAGGTCCCTTAGATATTTTTTCTTTTTTTTATTACATCTGATTCGATTTTATCCACTTTTATTTTGATTTCCTTAAGGCTAGTGCTGTATATTTCTGGGCTTGTGGTTTCTATTTGGTTATTCTTCCATTTCTTAATTCAGTATGGATTAAATTCTGACTTTGAAGTTTGTTATTTTTAACATCTTAACCCCTTAGAATAATTTATTTATTTTACATATATGTTTTGCACACTAGACTTTTTTTTATGCACTTGGAAAAATAACAAAAAGCCTTTTCTCCTTGTTAGTGTGTTAGTTTACTCGTATTTTTAATATTGAATTTCCCATATATCAATGCATCCTTCCATACTTATTGTTTTTTATATATGCAAAATACATAATTGTTTTTCTTTTTTTAACATATCACTGTCATAATTATTTTACAATATAATCTTAATGTGACATGTTCTCTCTTTTTAACAAATTACTGCAATTGTTCTATACAATTATTTTAATGGGATATGTATTACCTATTATATTGCCCCTGCTTCTTTTCCCCACCATATGTATCATGCTGAACTCCTTAACGGACAATCTAAACTGTGAAACGGGTGGTGGAATGCAACAATGCGTTCCAAACAGGGTAATATACGAGCAACACATAGGAAGTGAATAGGATCGCAATGGAACGCAAGGATGCGTTCCAGCTTCCACCAAGTAAACCGGAAGTACGTTGGACACACAGAGACGCTGCGCACGCAAACCCGGAACAGGAAGCATCAATCAGGAATTGAAAACAGTGGGTATTCAATTATTTAAAGAAAGGTAGCAAGAAGAACTGGATTACAGCAACTGAGGAAGCCCCCCAAGAAGGGTGAAACGCGTTTTGCACTTTGAAAGGATTTACCATACATTCTGTAAGGACGTTTTATTCTAATATTTATTGTTTTAAATACTTTTATGCATAGTTTGGCGAAATAAAGCACTTTGAAAATTACTGGAGTGGTGACTACTATCAATGGCTGTTTAACACTACAACATACAGAAGAGGGAGTGAGACCCTGAACAATCCCACAATGCTTAGAGTTTGAGCCAACATCCACTGGCTCTACACTTGTGAGTGTAAATACCTGTTTAAATTTACTTTTATTCTCATATTCAGACAATATTGCACCTGTGTTTGTTTTCCTTGTTTCAATTATAGGACTACATTCCTTGACGCTAAAAGCATTCAGAACTATATGTAAGATACTCCGCCTTGTTTATATTAGCATTGTGAATTTGTTGGTGTGGGTTAAGGGGACCCCACTTAGGTATTAGAGTATCTGATATTGTTTACTGAACCCACTGGGACTTTGTATTTTGACTGTTTTTTACAAAGAGGTGCTGGCCCAGAAGTCTGACCAGAAATCTGTGTTTTGGCCCCTCTAGGGGTGAAGTACAAGCTCTGTGTCCAAGGCCTACTCAGGCAGTGAGTGGGGTGAATGGCCACCAACCCTGCTATCTTGCCTAGCTGCAACATAAAGAACCCCTCACCCTGCGTGATGCTGGCCCTGCTTCCCCCCTCTAGGTCATCCTGGCCTACCCTGGGGCCCAGCTGGCAGCTATCCTGGTCAGAGGACTCTGCTTGCTTCGAAGATGGTGGCTGTGCCTGTTCTGTCTCCAGGCACTCCGTGGAGGGGGAGATCTCTCTCAGGGCTCTTGACACCCCCTGTGTGCAATTATGGGCAATACTACCCAACTTCCATATGACTCCTGAGGCACTAACAATCTATACTGGGGCCCCCGGGTGGAGGTAGTCTGCCCAACAGTGTGTTTCCGAGGGCTGTTAGGCTGCTTGCTGATCAGGGCTGGGCTACGTGCACGATTATAGCAGACCGCCTGAAGTGCCTGCCGGACCCCATCTCCTTACCGCATGCGGCTACCTCAGCACGGCTCCAGAAGCACTGCTACTTCACGACAAGCCATACCACCCTGCATTCTGCCTAGCTGGCGTGGCCTTTGCGGTGGACGAACTGTCCATGCGCTGCTGATGGACTGTAAGTGAAAGTTGGAACTGTGCACTGGCGGTGACAGGAATTGAGTGATCTCTGCTTGGGGACTGGGGTCACCTCTCCACAGGCTAATGGGCAGTTATTAAAGGGGCCATTTTTACCTCTCCGATGGGCTGGGTGTCTCTCTGGGGCCCAGGGGTCATTACTCAAAATGTCATGATTTCCACAGTTTTATTTTTATTTTATTCTTAAGCAAATAATTATCCATGCCATTCTGTTAAACGAGTTAACTTGTTCTACGTTATAATGTATAAATGTAATCTTTATCTTATGCAACGCAATTTGTATGCCCTATTGTACTGCAGTTTTAGTTAGACATAGTATAAGTGCCAGTGGAGCCTAATTATCTGAGGTTTATGTTTACTAGTTTGATATCTGCATCTAGAGTATCTATCTACTGTATGCCATTTAGCAGCGATTCTATCGAGATTTTACTACGTGCTCTACTCTTAACCTCTATACCTCTAGCTGGGGTACTGTTTTACTCAATCTACATTTACCTGCGGGTCTACGCTTCACCTAATAACACCCAAGTGTCTTCTTCCTTCCGACTATGCAATTGCAACATCAATATTATCTACCGCTACTCTATTTTGTTCTATTTTCTCAAAAAAGTGTGCACTGTAACTCCACGCCATGCCTGTGTGACACTATATATAATGATATATGTATGTTGATGCTGTCGTGGCACTGCAGACTTGTTTTAACCTGGAGGCTGCTTTGAATACATAGACTGATACTGGTGGCAAAGTTCGAGAACAGTTTAACCCCTTAAGGTAACAGTGTGCCATGTGTCTCAATGAGATTAAGTGGGTAATGGTTTGCATGCCTATAGTGTACCTTTAATCTCATTAAATTGGTTATAGAGCCTGGAGTTCCCTGGCATTGTCCCTATATTCAGTATTAAACCATGTTAAGCAGTTTCACACTGAATATGTGTCCCTTGCTTCCATAGCCCTGCCCCAACTAGAGCTGTGGTTAAGGCAGAGATTGCAACATTAAGGCTCAGGCTAATGCTTCCATATTAGCCTAAGCAGCACAGATGACTTGGGTAAAGTTGTGAATGCACAGGAGAATGCAAAATATCATAGCCCTGCCCCAACTAGAGCTGATATTGTTTAACAAGTCACTGTGCATATAAGCCACTGTTGTCCTGTAACATATTGGAATCTATGCACAATAAGCTTTGCACTGATATAAAGTTGCCACTGTGCTTAGAGCAGGCTTCTCCAAACTCCGGCCCTCCAGATGTTGCTGAACTACAACTACCATGATTCACAGCCTATCTAATTCATTCATAGAATCATGGGAGTTGTAGCTCAGCAACATCTGGAGGGTCGGAGTTTGGGGAAGCCTGGCTTAGGGTGACCATTAAAGTTAAAATGCCAAGAAAACAGTCATGATGAGCTTTTTCTTAAAGTCTCTGATTTCAAATTGCAGGTGGATAAATGACTACCGCAGGAATATAACGGAGGAGTCTTTTTGACGTCATCCAGTTTAATCAAAGTCAATCTGATGGCCAATTCTACATGTATTTCTATGTTAGCAACTTGATTTTGGAGACCTTTAGTGTTTGGCTATACAAATGTACAAAAGTGATAATGGGTTAGTGCTGCAAGAAAGGAGATTTGGACCAGTGCTGCAATAAATGTTGAGAAAGGACTTTTTGAATGAAGTTGCCTTTTTTGAGTCCATTTATTTATGTCATTTCAGAATATCCATATTAATAGTATTGCAAACATCATATATGCAATAACAAAACAAAACTTATTTTAAACTTTTTTATTATACATTATTATATACAGCAAACAATACTCTGTACGGTCATGAAAATATAAACATTGAATAGGTATTTTTTAAGCTGATGAAAAAGATGAGCTAAACATGTGAATATGAACAATGTTTGATATGCACGTTACAGAACGTTTTGGATATAACCAGGCACAGTGTCAGCAAGTTAGAAGATGAAGTAACTGTATTCAGGAAATGAGAAGGCCCCATATGAAATAAAACAAATCCTATGAAAAAAAATCCAATACATTATAACATAAGCAAGCCAGTTACCTGCTTGTTACTTAAAAATCATATATGCATTAACACTGAGCACATGATGACAAATAAATATTTGAGAATATAGTTTTAACTGAAATTGAATATAGTACGGATTTTGTATGGGTAGAATCTTCATCCAATTGTCAGAGTTAATCAAGTGAGGTTTTCTGAACATGAGCAACTCGTGAAAAATTGTTTTGGAGTGTATATAAATATATGTGAATTAGAACATGCAAAACTGTGCGAGAAAGCCAAGCAAATAAACTTTTAATAGTTACTTATCAAATTAAAGTATGGAATCCAATGTCAAGAATACTGTACTACACAACATACTAATGTGTGTTTATGTTCTACTATAACTGTACATATTGATCAGATTAAATATATATGGAAATATACTTTGGTATTATCGCACCTGTAAAGAATAAAATGTAGGAATATCATGTGACCTGTAGTCACAATAATTATGTAAAATATTTTACTATTTAATATCCTTGAATAAGTTGTCACGTTCTACACAGAAAGATTGTCTTAGCAATGCTAAATTACTACATTATATGCAATATTGCAGACATTCTCAAGAAAATGTGTTAATTTGGAACTTTATCATGTATAACTGCATGTGTTCATTATATATGTATACACACTTCTTAGAATCTATATAGTTGGTTAAGGAAGGCTGGATCATATATCCTTTTATACACCATGGATGGTATCTTAAGTACGTACATGTGTGCAAAGAACTTTGTACTTGGAGTGTCACAACCTTTATAACACACACTATACACACATAGGAATAAACATCTTATAATAAACATATCAATGTTTCAGTCACAGAATGCTTAGCTAAATATCACTGTTACTTTCACTATGTCACGACACAAGAGTGCTCTTTAAATGTGTCTGTGTACTAGCCAGAGATTACACCTGAGCATCTCATAAATTGGATGTGGGTCTTGCATTGATGACTCTGAATAGAGATTGCACATGTGCATATAGATTGCAAAGCATAGACTAGCTTGAACACCATCACTCTCTGGACACAATATAATAAAAGTAACTGTGATAACTATTTAGATGACGTTAAACATTCTGCAATACATGTACTGATGGGTCAGATCTCATCGGTAAAAGTCCTTGTGAAATGAAAATGTTAAATGTTTATTACAGATTGCTTATTAACTATAACTGTCACTTTTACATTCATTGTGTGTGTTTTTGTGTTACATACACACACCAAGCAATATGCTAGGACCCTGGGAACAAAACACTTCTATAATTACATCTCTTTTTAAATCCATAGTTTTTTTTTTGTTTTGTTTTTTTAAGAGAGTGTAAGCTATATATTAAAGTCATATAAACACCCAATACTATAATACACTTTTTGGAATTATTCATGAGGTTTCTTGTTATCTGTATTTTATAGAGCTCACACATATTCAGTACTATGCTTATCTTAAAACTTTTGAAGAAAAAATTGCACTTTCATTGATTCAAAATATAATCTCCTGTATGCTTTACCTATCTAGTAACATAGTTTCAAAACTTTGTAAATATGCCGGAGATTAAATGTAGTGTAGAACAAACATCCTCTATGAAAGCATTACATTTTTATTATCTTCTGTTCATTCCGAATCTCTGCCAGAAGAATTGAAAGTATATAGCAGCACACATACTTTTAAAGCCAACTCCTTGCCGTACATGGAGTTATTTTGCCAATACATTTTTTCTCTTTCTAAAATACATTCTAATTATTATTATAAACTTTCTTTTACCGAAATGCTCTGCTAACAAGGAAGCCTTTAATACAATGCTTTTGGCATACATCTTCCTTGATCACTGTTGGAAAATTTGGTACTGTCAAAGAATAGCTGACGCCTTAAGTATGCATTTGAAACTTGAGAGCTGGTGCATATGCATATGTGGTGGAACAAAGCAAGGTGGTCACGATTTCATTGAACATTTCCAATACAAAATATTATGTAAGAATAAGGTTACAGTTTGATAATGTCTAATTCATATCTTATGCATAAATACAGTTTGGAGGCAATGGAGTCTCACAAAATCTAAAGTTGTTTGGTAAAAAGGTCTTGAGTTTCCACTTGACATGCTATCTATTGTTGGAGAAAATGACTGAGCAAATATACACTATCACAGGGCGCGCAGCCTTGCAAGGAGAGCCTCAACTTCAGGAATAGACTCTGTTTTTTGAGCTGGGCCATGACCTATTCCTTTATCTCGGTTGGATTCTGGAGCAAGCGCTTCTTTTTTACCAACAGCCTTGCTTCTTGTTATGGAGGAATGTGCTTCTGACTCATAAATGAGTTCCTTAGCAACTGGAACCCTTGATTGGTTTGAGTGGATATTTGGTCGGGACCGTGACCTTTCAAACTGAGGTTTCAGGTTTTCTGTAAATATAAAAAGAAGAAAACACTATTAATGCAGTTCTTTGCAAATAAAGCATGTAGTCATAGTGTTTGTGTTAATTTAGAGATTTATGGAAAAAGCTCCATTTATTTATTTATTAAGGCCACCAGCAAAAGTAAAAACAAAAACAAATAAAAAAATAGGCAACTGTTTATAGTGAATCTGGCCCAGGAGAGCAGGATATTGATGATGGCAATATTTTTCTATCATGGTTATTTGCATTTTCACATAAAATGAGTTTGATAAACAGGGCAGGTCAGAAGTAAATATATTTTGTTTTCTATTGCATCCATTAGAAAGAAAATGAAGGCTTGTTTTACTGGCTATAAAATTTTCTGTGGTAGAAGTAAACTTTACATTCTGCAATCAAATTCACATTGCGGTTTCATCTATTTTCTTATCCCCTTCTAGGAAGCCAGCATTATATGACAATGATCTTGACTTATCACAACAGCACAAGGAGCAAGCACTGCCGGATGGTGATTAAACAACAGTGTGCGACTTAAAACAGAACAATATTTTTACTCTTTTCAAGCATTAGTCTTCGATCGACCTGGCTTGCACATGATCTCTCCAACAGATCTCTGACTTAAATCATGCTTATTATATATTCATGTAACCTTGAACAGGGTATTGAAAATGGCTTCAAAAACTTGATATGACATTTAAAGTTTTTTCGGTTATCCTCTGAAAGATGTTCTATCATCTCAGTAGTAATGACTTTGGAGCACAGGCAGTCACTCTTGACAGTGTGTTTTATGTGAGTCCTGGAAAATCCTACCAAAAACAGCTTGTACATTTAAAGGTGGTTGCTGAAGATATTTACTGCATTGTCATTTTCTGACCAGCGGCTCTCAGTGATGGATGAGTATTTTACACAGAATCTTGGACAATCTTGACAATTTTCAACAGTGAGTTCACCTTCGAGCTACAGGAAAATAGAAATCCTGCTTTTGATGACCAAATGACCTAAAACCTTGTAATACTGTTAGGATTTACAGTTAAGCAGAATTACTTACTATTATAGAAATTCTTAATACCCATCACCATCTCTTAATTTCACTACAGGAGAAACATTTTGCCAGTTGAACATTACAGTATAAAATGATTCCAAAAGGCTGATAAAGTTAAAAACATTAAGGTCAGCAAGTGCTATTCTGGTGAATGTAAATTTTACTGACAAATATTTCATTTTACGTTTTTTTTTTTTATTTTTTTTTTTTCCAGAGACAGGGAAAAATAGATCAAGAAAATGAAACTGATGCAGCAAAATAAAAATAGAACTCAAAGAGCGCAAATACATTTCAGCATGTCATTGATTCGCAGATGGTTGTTGTACTCTTTCATTGTAATTTTAAAAGCCTTAATGAATTAGGCATTTGTCTAAAAAGGTTTTTGTATGTTATTCATTGTATAATTAATTGTCTGGCTGTTTTTGATCCCTACTCTGTAGCAATCCCTACATTCATCCTTTGAAAATGTCAAGTCCTATATACCTCTTCTTGATTACTCTGTCAAACAATCTGAAAATTCTTATAGCAAAGCATAACACATTTGTTATTGAAATTCAAGGCACAGTACAAAACAACTTACATCTCCATGTAACTTCTAACACAACTATGGCATTTTAAAATACACCACATTGCACTAGCCATATAGATTGGAGTAGCTTTGTTAGTCCAGTAATTCAGATTAAAAAAAAAAGGGGTATTGTGGTGAGCTATTGTTTGATTGAACTAACAATGTATATGTAACCCCGTTGGGATTACAGTTGTTTCTGCTTTGTCATTGACTATCTGGGATCACAGTAATTTCTGCTGTGTCATTGACTACTCTGCAGTTTTAGTGCAGTGACCAGCAGATTGTGAGCTTTGGGACACATGGCTGGATATATATTCAGGACTCCATTTGAGTTTTGAGAGTTAATTGAGAGCTGATGCAAGAATTATGCACCCCATCTCCCAGGTAGCAGATACTCAGGAGGAGAGGTAACTGGGGTAAACGACCACAGAGGTTTAGGTGGGCCTATGCAAAACCCAGTTACATATATTAAAAAATAATATTTTGAAACTTAAGGCACAAGTGACATACTGATAGGGGAGAGGTGTGTCAAATAGCAGACAGTGGTTCTGTGAGTGAGAGATGCAGGGAGTGGTGAGTAGCCAGATTAATAAACCAGGGTAATGAGAGATCATAAATAATTTACTTACCTGAACCTGTCACTCTTGGGCGCAGACACCTTTTTCCTGCAGGTCCTCCTCATGAAGCACCAGGAGCCAATGTCACTGCTGTACTACAGCATTGAGGTCGATGGAGGATCCCGCGATGGATATATGATAGTTATATGGTGCCAAAATGCATTTCCCCCTTTTCCAGAGTGTTGATAGGGTAAAAACCCTTTTGTCACTTACCTGGTACTGATGTCCCTTGTGCTGGGTCAGTTTTTGCCTTCTCTCCTCTTCCGATGACGTCAGTTGTTGGGGGAGACCTAATGCACAGCGATCGCATTAGGACTATCCCATAGGAAAGCATTGAATCAATGATTTCCTATGGGTTTTTAGCTGTCGCTGGATGTCCTCATGCAACGCAGAACAAAGGTCCATTAAGGACCCAGGGGGTGGAGTTAACCCTGCAAGGTAATTATTGCAGTTTATCAAGAACTGTGTCTCAACATTGTCACCTCCCTCCCCCTAATTTTGTGCCGTTGCATAAACTTTTTTTTTTGTATGTATTGGTGTGTATCTGTGTGTCAGGGTGTGTGTATCCGTGTTTGTATGTGCCAGTGTGTGTGTGTATGTATTTGACACACAGATACAAAGATATACACACACACACACACACACACACTGGCATACAGATACACACACCATGACACACAGTGTGTGCGTGTATGTATGTATCTGTGTGTCAAAATGTCTGTATCTGTGTTTGTATGTGTCGGTGTGTGTCTGTGTGTCAAGGTGTGTATATTTGTGTTTGTATGTGCCAGTGTGTGTTAACTTACCTTTTTTCTTCCTTCAGTGCTGCAGGCTGCTGGCTGAGGATTGTGTGCCAGGTCAGCAGCTACTCACTCCTCGCTGAGCTCCTGCTCTCCCTCCAGTCAGCGCGTTCTGACTGGGAGGAAGTGCTGTCACTTCCTCCCAGCATCCCATACAACAGTAGTTCGGTCAGTCGCGATCTTAGACGCCCGCGGTGACTGACCGGACCCCTGTCTAGTGATACCCATCGGGTGGCCCTAAATGCTTGGGCCACCCGATGGGCAAATTGCCGCGTAACCCCAATTCTGCTCTTGCAGAAGCCTAGGGTTCTGCGGAACACTAATTGGGAAACGCTGGTCTACTTCATCACAATCTATACAGAGGGATGCTGTGCGATAATTTGACTGGCGAAATTATTATTAATATACATACAAAGACACTAGTAAATAAAGAGTCTCTCAAGGCTATGAGAATATCAATGATAGATAGTAAAATAGATTTTGCATCAGAATATGCAACATAAATATTTTCTCTCTGTATACACACATTATGTAATTTAAAAAAAGAAAAAAAGACAAGTAAAATAAATGTTACAAATATAAATAAGTCAGATGTGGTTAAAGTCATTATGGTATTCACTTGCTAGCCCCCTTTAGGGGTTAAGACACAGAATCACAGACAGAAGACATGGCAACAAGAATAGAAAGAAAACTATTCAGAGATTTGACATCTCAATCAAGTTTTTGATAACAAAAACAGAATTGCCTAATTTCTTCAAATAATATTCTGCAACAGAGGGAGCACAGGGCAGGAGATACTTATGCATTTTGTGCCTAGAATGACACTTCATCAGAGAAATAACCCACTGAGGGAATACATTTCAAAAGACGAATTGCTTGATTAATTAATCAATCCTTTGTGCAAATACAAAAATCATAAGTATCCATCCTGGTAAATGGCACATTAACAGACACCACCAACAAAAAATATTAAAAGATCAAAGGAAACCAAATGGATAAGTAAACACATTAATAAGCAGCACAAATATTCAAGCCACTACTAAAAGCAATACCAGATAATGTAGTAGATGCTACTTCACTCAGCTAGTGTCCTGGGGCTAGATAAATGACTTCCTGCACTTACACATAAAAAGGGGCGGATCACCTGAACTGTGCAGAAGTCAAATTGAAAAGGAAGGCTTTGTTGTTGTATAAATATTGTGCCCCCTTAAAAAAACTAAACAAAACAAAAAACAGAGACCAACAGAAAATTAATGGCATAACAACACTATAGGGCTTATGGTGAAACACTTAAAGGGACACCATAGTCACGAGAATCACTACAGCTTAAAGGAGCACTCCGAAATGGCAGAGAATCGAGCTGTGAGACTGCAGGGGCATGAGCTATACACCAAAACTGCTTCATTAAGCTGAAGTTGTTTTGGTGACTATAATATCCCTTTAACCCCTTAGGACGGCGGGCGTGCTATGCCATCCTTGGGTACCCAGCTCTAAATGCTGGCGGGCGGCATAGTACGTCCAGGGGACTTGCTTGCTGGCAATCGCAAAAAGGGGACTTGCCTGGCATCCCCCTGCTGCTGATACGGCCCTCCAGGGCCATGTGATCGCGAGTTCCTTGTGAGGACCTTGCGATCACATGGACAGAATAGCAGTCCACAGCAGTGCCAGCAGGGCGAGTGTCTGGAAGGACAGGTAGTACGCCTACTGCCTGTAATAAAGTAAAATAACGTTTTAAAACCTGTTTAAAATTAAATAATATATACTTAGCTCACATATTATATATATGATCTAAGTATACATATATATAAACATACATACATAGTCTAAGTGTATTTTAATATGAATATATATATATATATAATTTCAAAATACACGTAGAATGATAATTAAATATATACATATAAATATATAAATAGGGTAATGAAAAAAAAAAAAAATATATATATATATATATATATATATATGCGTGTTTCATTTTGTTCCAACTGTATTTTGATAATATATATATATATATATATAATCAAAATACTTAAAACAAAAAAATACATATATACATACATACACACACGTATATACCCAAGGTATTGCAAATGGGATATTGTCCAGTCTTTTTTAGTAGCCACAATGAGTTGTTTGCATTTTTCACACACAAACAAATATTAACACTAATTCTGGCCAGTGTTTGTGACTAAGTGGGTACTAAAAAAAGACTGGGCATACCCCATTTGCAATATCTTGGGTTGTCTACTATTGCAAATGGTATTCCATCATGGGGGTAATTCTCATTCCTGGGCTACCATACGTTCTCAAAGGCAACGTAACCAATCTGGCGAATTTCAAAGTGAAAAAACTGAAAAATTTAACATGCTATATTTGACCTTGTAAGTTCCCAAAATGCCATAAAACCTGTACATAGGGGGTACTGTTTTACATGTGAGACATCGCTGAATACAAATATGTGTATTTTATTGCAGTAAAAGCAAACAGTATTATGACCTTCGCAGTTAAAATGTTATGCAGAAATAAAAAATAATTCTTAATCTCTCACTTTTTTTAAAATATATTTTACTCATTAAATTATATTTCATAACTAAATATTTGATGTTAAATGAAAGCCCTATTTCTCCTGAATAAACAGATATATAATAAGTGTGGGTGCACATAATATGAATGAGGTGAATTACGGTTGAACAGACATATAGTGAAATTGCAAATTTTGTTTATGTTTTATTTTGATCAAAATGTGTACATTTGGCTCAGTCCTTAAGGGGTTAAAGTAGTAGTTCTTGTGTCTGTAGCATGTTCCTGCAAGCTGAGCACTGCAAATTTTGTCAGAGAAAATGCAGTGTTTACATTGCTGCCTAAGACCACCTCTAGTGGCAGTCACTCAGAAAACCACTAGATGTGCATCCTAGTCTGGTGCTGCACAGTGTGCAGCAGTGTTGTTCAGCGTCTGCACGCTCTCTACGGAGGTGCTACATGCTCAGCATAGATATGCACTGATTAAATTATGAGCAAATGCTGACCGGCTGTGTTTAAACGTGTATGCGCAAGACCCTCCCCAATGCTTTCTATGGGCGAGCATTGGATTAGCTGAGATCAAGATCTAAAGTCATGCAATTATAGGGGTGGCTGGTACCCTAAACACTATAGTGTCAGGAATACATGTTATAAATATTTGGTAACTCAATATATGACTAACAATCAGCATAAGAAAAAAGAAATACTATGACCAATGACACTAACTAATGTAAAAATATTCATCATACTCATGTTTTGGTCTTCTTGATGCTTAACAACAAAATAGTTAATTTAATTAAAGTAGGGGAAATGCAGAAAAATAGCATCTTTGAAAAACAAAGCTATTATAGGAAATACTGCATTATTGAAAGTTGCACTTTACATGAGCAAGTAATTAATATAAAGGTTAAATCTATTTACTTTGGTGGGTGAGGAGCATTAGATAGACATTTTGCATAATTGGCTTGTGACTTTTTGAAAACGTGGTTATAAATAGTGCTTACAATGCTTCATTAACCTATAATTGAATTACAAATTTAGGATTTTGAGTTGGAAAATGAAAGGAAATTACTTTATTAAATGAAAAGACGATCACTATGCAGATTATCAACATTTTTATTTTGGCAGCAGTGCAATATATTTTTAGATATTGCCAAATTATTAACTGAATATTGATTCCCCAAAGACCTTAATGAACATCCACAAAGAGAACTTGGTGCAGACTATTAAGTATAAGTTAAATCAAAATTATGATTATTTTTTTTTGTGCACACAAGGTCACAAATCAGGATGGGCTAATTCTCTTCAACAGTAAGCTTGTCTTACATTTTAAGGAACACTCCACTTGGTGAAGAGCTTTAAGGGTTAACTGCAGGTCCCCATAGTCTTAATTTATAAAAGGGACATTTTTTTAAAAGGAAAAAAAAATCCCTTTTATAAATTCATTTAGCTGCACCCTCCTGTCACCCCAAAAAGTTTTTTATTTCTTCAAATAAACAAATAGCACGGTGCAATGGAAGCGGTGGACACTGGTCAGGAAACACTTATGAGATTCATGCCAAGTGAAACACTTGATATCGTCATTAGGGTTTTGGTGGCCATGGCGTTGGGGTTAAAGGAAAGGTGGCCCTCGTGTGTGCCGCCATCTTTCTCTGGCTGGTCTGCTTCACTTATGCGCAAGAATACAGCATTGAGATCTATGAAGAATCCTACAAGACAGGTGTATGTCCATGAGTGTGTATCAATGTGTCTGGAAGCATGTATTTGAGTATGTGTGGGTTGGTGGGGGTTCAGCGACTGTATTTGTAAGAGACCATAAATGTTATGGCCACAGCCGTCCACAGTCGACTGCGAGTCAAGGCAGCAGATGCACAGTGACACCTGCTAGATAGAAACTGTGCTACAGGCAGAGAGGAAACAGGGAGGAGTCCTACCACTAGATTCCAGGGATCCTGGGAAGTTAATGTTTTTATTGCATTTTTTTCATTATGTTCAAGTTTCACTTAAGGCCTCACAAAGTCTAGAGCCACATCTGATCTTCACACACAGCATGACGACATCATACTTCAAAAGAAGCAACAGATTCAAAACTTTCCTATAAGAAGAGTCCAATTGGCAGAGTACGGTGATTGCCAGGGATTTGCAATAGGTACTAAGACTTCTGTATGAGAAGTATTAGATTTGGACTGAGATCATTCTTCAGGATGACCTATAATGATCTATGAAGAGGCAGACATGGTACCTGGCTGAGTCTGTCCCAGCACTGGATTAGAGATCAGGTTTAAGGATTTTTATCTTTTTTTTTTTTAAAGGAAGTTGATGTCTGACTGATCATAACATGCAATATGTTTTCTATTTCATTACTGAAGATAACAGGAGGAGGGCAGTCCATATAGAAAGGGTTACTCTGACACTGGTTATTGGTTGGAGTAACCTTTTATCTTTTTCTTATGTCGAGTCTGATTTTTGGAAAAATTAGCAAAGAGCAGAACTTCAGATAACCCACCACCTTACTTCTAACTGTCACTTCAAAGAGTTAGGAAGATGAGAATGTATTTGCTCAAAATTAAATAGATACATAGGGAGTATGTCACTGTCAAAATCTGCCATAGATCACAGTCTTGTACTCCTATACATGTACCAGATGAAGTTGCCAGAAGCTGAAAATGGAGCAGAAGAGGAAGAGAGTAGCGTTGAGGAGAAGGAGGTTCAAGTATATCTATATTCTCTCTACTCAAGTCATTGTTACGTAACTGGATATATTACCTTGGGTGGGTCTTTGAAAAAAAAAAAACTAAATTAGAAGAAGAGAAAAATGTATGTAAATACCTTATTGTTGACATGCTATTTTTAACAGGGATATTCACTAAAATGAGAATTCAATGTGAATTTCAGATTTGAGGCCAAATTTCAAGATCAGCTATTATAACATTAAATTCATAATTCACTTTGAATTCTCAGTTTAGTAAATAACCCTGAAAAGTTTTTTTTATTTTCTAATTCTTTATTTTTGCAATGACAGTGGGTAATACATTTTGTGAAGTGTGGCTTATGCAAGAGCCTGTTTGTAGTCCAAAAGTGTGTATTCGGGAACCCTGAAAGGTTTTATATCTATTTCATATCTTCTTTTGGCTCTGTGTAAGGTTGTTAAATACTAGAGAAAAATGTCAAAATCCCAACAATACCAAAACACGATGCTGCATTTCATTAAGTGTTTATGACTACGTCACTGGAGAAATTTACATTTAAAATAATATTTAAAAAATATTTTGCAAGTTCGTTTTTTTAAGTTACTGTTCATTACATAAATCCCTATGTATTTTACAGTGTAGTACATGGGTTTAGACAATCTACTATTGAAATATTGATATGGCTTATACATTATCTGTGGACCTATTTAGTGTAACTATTATAAACAAATTCCAGGCAGAACAAAAAACTATTACGAAAGGAAATAGCCATCTGGTTACAGAATCTGAATTCCCAATGGAATAGCAGAAGCAATAACCTACAAATCCACCACAAACACATTATATAACTATACTGTCATTTAAAGTGTCTAAATACTTACCTATGGCCCTTCTGGTAGGTAACAGTATACAATTATGCTTCTCAATAACTTGTACATGTACACTGTTCTGGTATTTCTACCTACAACAGGGTACTTCAATGTTTATTAAATTGTATCAGTAATTTCTTAGGGGTACATGATTGGTGTTTGTGGACATTGCTCTATACAAGGTACTTTAAGTTGTAGTGTCCCAGTACCTTGCACTTGATATGCCAAAGGTTTATTCATTAACTAGTATGCTATTTATTTTCCACACAGCAAATGCTTTCCCGGGATATAACAAAAGTAGTTTGATAATATTTTAGACTTTCATAAAAACAGCTTAGTCCACATGTGTGAAATTGGGTTTTAATGCCCTTTAAATTGGTACACATTTCTCTGTTCTATATGGTATTTCAACTGAAACCCATGTGCTAACATGCCTGACGTAGATATCTTGGTATTTTAGATCATGTGATTGTTGTGATGTGCAACATCAAATATATATTAAGTTGTTGAAACTTTCATGCTTCTTTTCCAGAATGTCAGCTTTTCTCACTTTACCTCTTTGCAATAAATGGTATTTGAAGATGACAGTCCTGTGAATTGCATTTATGTGGATATTTCCTATTCATGCAGCAAGAGATACTAGGTACATAGTAGATGGTAGTTCTTGACTACGTAAGATCATGCTTTTCAAAGACTACTCTCTTATGAGAAAAGAACATTGAAATGTTAACCTAAAATAAGACAGAGTGCATAGAGAGGGCATACAGACACTAATATAACACTAGCTGTGTATATACAGGACTCTAGCAAATGTGACAGAATCCATGTAAAGGGGACGCAACAACAAAAGACACACTTGCTATAGAATACAGCATGATTTCCATGTGCCTGTGAGCACCACACAGTATTTGGGATAAGTAACTTTCCTATGAAGCACCGGGTATATACACATCTAATTTGTATTTGATAACATTCGAGGATCATGGGAAAATGTCAGTTTGTAGGGAGTGAACAGGGAATTCTAGAAAAGAACATATATACCATTGTGTTGCTAATTTAATTGGCAGTGAACATGTTAAAGGGACACTATAGTCACCATAACAACTACAGCTTTTTGAATTTGTTTTGGGGAGTAGAATCATTACCTTCAGGCTTTTTGCTGTAAACACAGTTTTTACATTACAGCCTAGTGATAACATTACTGGCCACTCCTCGGATAGCTGTTAGAGATCCTTCCTGGGTCATGGCTGCCTAAAATGCATCCAAACATTCAGTATCTCCTCCCACTGCACGCAGACACTGAACTTTCCTCATAGAGATTCATTGATTCAATTTATCTCTATGAGGAGATGAGGATTGGCCAGGGCTGTGTTTGAATTGTGCTGGCTCTGCGCCTGATCTGCCTCTTTGTCAGTCTCAGCCAATCCTATGGGGAAGCATTGCAATTGGATCAGGCTACCACTTCTTCTCATGTCAGCAGGCAGTGGGCTGGTCTAAAGGAAACAGGCACAAAATAAGCAGCTTCAGGCTTGAATACAAGTAAGATTTACTATATTTAGGGAATCATGAGGGGACCAAGGTGGCTAGATGGTGGTTTTAACCCTATAAGGTCAGGAATACATGTTTGTGTTCCTGACCATATAGTGCTCCTTTAAAAATATAACAAAAATTAAAAAAAATGTCTAATTAAAAGAGTGCAAAGTATTAAAACCAGGAATCTAAAATTAACAAACAGACAAAAACGCAACAATTTATTGTAAAGAAAATAAGGGAGAACAAGTAAAATATCATATACATCATGGAGGATAAAAATAAAAAGCTAAGCATAAAAGGCCATTTCATTATAACCACAGTTAAAAGAGCAAAAACATTAAAGTGAGCAAAAGGTCAAATGGGTTTTCTCAAAAAAAAACTAAATACAGATAGTAAATGTCAAATATATAAACTGAGTTCCTTATGTAATATATTTCAAATAAATAATCAATATTGTGATACACAACTGGTCAACAAATATACTTACAGTCATAATCATAAGGAATCTGCAATAAATAATGCAACTTGACACATTCTGGGTATTTAGGTGATTTTGAAATTGTGTTTTCATTTGTAATTTGTTAACATCCTTTACTAAAATATCAAATGGGGGGAGGGAGGGGAGGGATCAGAGTGAACACGGCATCACTTCATTTGCATATATAAAAATAATGGATTTAATGCCAGCTGAACTTAAAAAAATGAATAATCTTATAAATAAAATAAAATAAATAAAATAAACCTGAAAAATGATCACCAAAACCAAATTTATTAGCCATTTAAAAAAATAAACTGGTAGATATAAAAATACCTCCCCCCGCCCCAAACAATCAAGCAAGCAAAAAACAAAGCCTATGTGGGTCAATATTATTAATATAAAGGAGGTTCAATACATCTCTTATGCCACCATAAAACTAGCAAATGAATAAATATAATATGGAGGGGGGTGGGGGGGAGAGGGGAAGAGAGGGGGCTTGGCACAGGCCCCCCTACGCCACATCTGTGGTCTTCAGGTAAAGGTTAAATATTAAATAATGTGGGTGTACAAGTCAATGTACACCCTGCAGTCATATATATATATATATATGCTTTATTTTGTTGCTGTTTTTGTTGTTGAATCCAATATCCAATGAGGAATTTAATGTGACTGATAAATGGAAATAAATCACCTCAGCTAATATTTTAATGATGTAAAGTAAATTGACATTTATTTAATCGATCAAAATGTAGATGGCTTACTGGGAACCAATAATCTTCCTATAAAGACCATCAATCCTAATTTAAATCAAAGCCTTACTTCAACATACTGGAGCCCTTCCCTAATCCCTTCCTCCTCTTTTTGATCCCTTCTGAGATTTTTATGTTCAGTAGTATCACCAATGCGTGTTTCTCTTAGCACTACTCCAATGTATTGGGGCCACACTTTTTGTATATTCCTTTTTGTTATAGCAGTATTTTTTATTTATGTCCTACTGCTGTTATGGTTTGTGAGATATATTAAAGAAACACTCTAAGAACAATAACCACTATACACCTCTGTATAGTGCCAAGTGTCCCGTGAAGCAATCCTAATGCAATCTATCAAATCCTGCTCCTCCCTCCCCAGCACCCCCCACACACAAACCTCCCTGCTCATCAAGTATACATTTATTACTCCAATCCATCAAGTCCACTGTTTTTACATTAACTTTCAACGCATGCCTTTTCTCAAAAAATCAAGTCTTTATCCAAATCTTAGCTTCCACCTTAAAAATATTGCCCACATTCACACTTTTCAAACTTAGGATACAAGCATACTGATTTTCCAATTTGATTATTGTAACTTATTACACATTGGCCTTCAAAATACCCACATTGGTCCTTTTCAGTTATTTATACATTCTGCCACCAGTCTCATATTCCTGACTGACCAATACAGACATGCCCCACCCCATTGCCAATCATTATATTGGATTCCTGTACCCTTCAGAATCAAATTCAAAACAGTTAACATTAACTTACAAAGAACACAAAAATACCACACTTCACTACATTTTCTCTTTAAGAAATAAATCCACCTTTTCTTGTTTACTTCTTTGTATGAGCGACCTTCCTCTTTCATATGCTCATTGTCGCATTGCTATCTCTCATCTGCAGGAGTTTTTAGTTTGGTTCAATACTTGGAACCATTCAGTAGCTAGGAGTGTTCAGTTGATGCTCTCAGCCATTGAATTAACATCTACATCTGGCTTCACATGTTTGAGAAGACTGGAAGTAGCATGTGTCAAAAATGTATAAATTAATTGACAAATTACAATGTTAATTGTGCCAGGGCACTCCTGAAACAATAACAACAGTAATTTGTAATGGTTATATTTCTCAGTGTGCAGTTTTTCCTTGGAGTCGTCCTTAAAGGACCACTATAGTGCCAGGAAAACATACTCGTTTTCCTGGCACTATAGTGACCTGAGGGTGCCCC
This sequence comes from Pelobates cultripes, assembly GCA_933207985.1. Classification (NCBI taxonomy): domain Eukaryota; kingdom Metazoa; phylum Chordata; class Amphibia; order Anura; family Pelobatidae; genus Pelobates; species Pelobates cultripes. The sequence continues at coordinate 313,242,788 of OW240912.1, read as the reverse complement.
CACCGGGCGAGGTGCTCTCCTCCTCCTCTCCGGCTGAATGCGCATGCGCGGCATTCATAATGATTTCCTATGGACGCTTGCGCCTTCTCACTGTGATTTTCACAGTGAGAAGCACGCAAATGCCTCTAGCGGCTGTCAATGAGACCGCCACTAGAGGCTTTAGAGGCTGGATTAACCTATTTATAAACATAGCAGTTTCTCTGAAAACTGCTATGTTTATATAAAAAAAAAAAAAGGGTTAACCCTAGCTGGACCAGGCACCCAGACCACTTCATTAAGCTGAAGTGGTCTGGGTGCCTATAGTGGTCCTTTAAATGAATACTGCAGGCACCAAAACAACTATAGCTTAATAGAGCAGTTTTGATGTATATATTCTTCACCTACAGTCTCACTGCCAAAATCTCTGCCATTTGCGCATTAAATAACTTTAGTTATGCAGCCCTAGTCATATCGCCTGCATGTGATCTAAACATCCTTAATTGCAAAGTCTGTTTAATTTAGATTTTTTTTCTGCTTTATTGATAGCTTACAGGAGCCTTCTGTGTGAGTACAGTTCAATTAACAGCAGTGTAACATATTCCTCCTCACCTTGCGGTATCTGCGCCCAGCGGGCGCGCGTCTGTATAACTGACTCTTGCGACATTATGATGGATGCCAGCCGCTGCGCATCCACGCCAAATTATACCACGTTAATGACCATGTCGGCATGCGCGTGACATCACGCTGGAGATGCGCACGCACATTTTGGGGTCAAAGGCCGTTTTTGGCCAATCAGAACTGTAAAGCACTTATTTAAACTCCAAATCCCTTTTCCTCATTGCCCTGTCGTGGTTTCCCTTAGTGGTTGTCCGAGAGTGTGTTCCTGAGCGTTTATTTCTGGTGACTGACTTTGGCTTAATTTGAATTCCCTGTATTCTGGTATTCCTGACTTCTGGCTTTCCCTACTCCTGACAGCAGGAGATACAAAATTCTAAAGTAACTAAGATCTGAAACACATTTGTTTCATGAAAGCAGCCGGAGGCTGGGAAGTTAAGGCTAGGCAGCATAAACAGAAACAAAAGTGATTTAACTTCTATATTTACAAAGACCAAATAAGTAATTTATTTGTAATATTTTTCTGACTAGTTTTGTTGATTAAACTTTAAATTTTAAAAATGCATGTCCTCTCAGGCTTCAAATAAATGAGCAGTGAGACTGGAGGGGAATTGAGCAATGAGAATTGATCTATACACTAAAACATCTTCATTAAGTTGTGCTGGTGCCTAAAGTATCCATTTAGACAATAAAATGTAACTTCTATTTACTGTTTGTTAAAACTATTATAAATGTCTCAGAAAAGTGCCAACATTGTTGCTATGTGATAGACTGACTCACTGAATCAACAGCATATATATTACATATAAAGGACTATTCAATTCTATTTCCAAGAGTAATCTGCACAATAATACGTAATTGGCATACAGGTTAGGAGCATTCACAATACAAAGCAAGATTCCTCACAAACCAGGAATCGTCATCTGATATAGCGATCACATGGCCAGAATGGCAGTCTAAGCATATGCCTGAGGAGGGACTGCCTGACAACAACGTTTATTTCCCAAATAAATAAGATAGATTAGATGTGTATATTTATTTAATCTTTTCACATGATTATGTGATTTTAATCATTACAATTTGAGGGATCTACCTGAAACCCAGGCAGAAAGTTCAAAGAACTTAATTGGCAAGCCCTATATTTAACCCTGTAACTTACCAAAAGACCATAAACATTGTACATGTGTGGAACTGTTGTCTGCAAGAGAATTTGCTGAACAAAAATATGAGTGTTTCAAAACCGTAAACTGTATCACAACAATATCATCAGTGAAAGTTCAGTTTGTGTGTGAAAAAAGCAAAAAACAAATATAAATGCTAACTTTGGGTTGTCCACTTTTTCAAATGGTATGCCATAATGGGAGTAATTCGCATTGCTAGGCTGCCATACAGTCTCAAAAGCAACACAGCCAATCTGGCAAACGTCAATGTGTAAAAACTGAAATGGGCAATCCTTATATTTGACCTTGAAACTTTCCATAAAACTTGGACATGGGGGGTACTGTTCTTCTCGTGAGAAATCCCTAAAACAATAATGAGTGTTTTAGAGCAGAAAAAAATTATAATGCTGTGAAAAATGCAAAAAAACTAGTATGAAAGCTAACTTTGGCCAGGGTTTTGTGTCTATGTGGCTACTAAAGCTACTAAAAAAAAGACTGGATATAACCTATTTTGAATACCCTGGGGTGTCTACTTTTGCAAATGGTATGCCATGGTGGGAATAATTTTCCTTCCTAGGCTGCCATACGGTCTCAAATGCAACATAGGCCCAGTGAACCTAGCAAATGTCAATGTGTAAAAACTGAAAAGGAGGAAAGCCCTGTAAAATTCCAAAACCCCATAAAACTTGTACTGTACTTGTGAGACATCTCTGAACACAAATATGTGTATGTTATTGCAGTAAAACCTAACAGTATTTTGACATTCACAGTTAAAATGCCATGCAGAACTTGGAAAATACCAATAGTTTATAATTTCTCACACTTTTCTAAGATTACATCATATTAAATTATGCTTCATATATACATTTTTGATGTGAAATGAAAGCACTGTTTCTCCTGAACAAAATGATATATAATAAATATGGGTGCACCTAATATGAAAGAGGTAAATTGAGGTTGAACAAACATAACGCTCAAATTTCATTTTTTGTTTTGATCAATAATTGCCTCTCATAACAGACACATCTAAACAAAATAGAACTACATTTTAAAATATCTAGTAAAATATTTTATATTTAGTGGTTGATTAAAAGAAGCAACAAACACAAAAACACAGTTGAAAGAAATCAAGTATCTATCATTTCATGTCAGATTTGCACTGGTACTGATGTGGTTAACTTCAAGCATCAAATAAAACTGGAGAAACTGACACAGATATGAAATGGTCATATGAAAGTAATTTGAAATCACTACTTTATTAAAGTACTCACTCCTAAATATATTGTACCTTTCCTTTCTGAAACATCTTATTTGTCTTTACAGGTAGTGTATATAATACACAGGGGAGAACTAAACAACTATATAAGCACAGCTGGTGAAAGTGCAATCCTCACTCTTAAAGAGCTTGGAAAAGCAACAGCGGGGTATCATGGAAGAGTTAGAGGAGAAGTGGTTAGAGGGGAATCTGTCAATGTTTGAAGAAAACAGTTTGACAGTCAGTTTCAAAAACAGAATAAACCAATTGAATGCCCTGGGAAAGCGCAACAGGATATTTTTTTAATTTGTTCCACAGGAAAACAGAGTAGTAGAATAGTGATATATTAAAGCTGCAATTTTGGACTTTGGCCCTGTCAGACAAACCTGCAATGATATGTAACGTTTGATTCTGTTAATTGGGCATTAAGCACCCTTCACATCTCGTCAAATAGCTTTAACCATGAAATTAAAGAGTTTAAGAATAGTTTACAGAGCAGATTGTTCTGTATATGTACAGTAAGTTTATATCAAATAGTCTCTTCAGCGGTTATATTCCAAACGGAGCACTGACACGTAAGTGGAAGACTCAGTCCTAGCAGATATTAGCTACAATTACTGAACTAATGCCAGGCCGAGTTGATGCTTCAGAGAGAATTATATGTCGTATCATAATTCAGGAATTAAAGGACAGGAATAGGAACATTTAGGAGTTCAAGTTCACTTTTTTTAATGCAGCAGGGCTATCTTTATAGCTGTGATTTCTAACCCCGCTTCCCAGGTCTTTGTCAACTTTTCTCAATTATACTCAGAAAGCTTCTAGGGTTGGCTAACATATGAGGTGCCACGATGCAAAGTTCTGAGAAAATATAAACTTAAAAATATCTGTTTATTCATAGCACTAAAGTCTGAAAGGCCTTGTACCGAATGGCGGAAAAACATTCTTGACTGTATAGGGCCATTTGGACTGCAAAAGCCAAATGAGGATGAAATTGGTCCGGATTTCAATTGGACTGAACACTGCCTGACAGCTGAAATCAGACCGAATGCTTCAAATCTAGGCCTGGAGGATTCTGGGTCATATTTAAAAAGTGATTAAGAGTGATTTAAAACCTCCCCTACGCCCCACTTGCCGCATGTCTTCCAAATGATTAATACTAGCAGCTGAGCATCGGATTGTGGACTTTTAAATAAGTAATTGGGGGTGTCAATGGGTGGAGGCTATTTTCTAAATCCCAATGTTCCTAACCCACCTACAGCCATGGTTTAGCTAGTGGGAGCTATTATATATATTATTCAGGGGGTGGACTTTGTTTCTTCCCCGCCTCCAGCCATTAGCGGTTGGATGTGTGCTCTAATCATAATAATCAGAGGGTGGACCCCCATTCATTGGTGGCAGGTGGAAGTTCTATTGTTCTATTTCAAAATTCGGGTGGAGGACCTAGTCTCCTTCTCAAGCCCCTACACATGAGGTACCTAGTCCTCTAGCCATCCATCCATCAAAAAAAAAAAAAAAAAATGTCCCTACCTACCGCCCTTAACCTAATAGTGAGTTGGGGCAATAAAATAAATACATGTGAAATAAAAAATATACTTACTGATCTGAAGTCTTCTATTTTCAAAGTCTTCTTTTCTTCAGCCCCAAAAAAGGCCCAATAAAAATACATCATCCTGCGATGAAAAAAATAAAATAAAAAGCAAATTGCAAAAAAGGCAAAAAAAAGAAAAAAACTTGATAAATAAATTAAGCCCTGCAATGTAAAACATTGCCGTTCTGCCGTTTCAATGAATAGGTGAAGATCATCAGTCCAGAACTGCAAGGGAAAAACGGCAAGTAAAATCATCCTTCTTCACAGTAGGGGCGGTAACATAACTAGTTAGAAGGGCACCATAGCATTACGAATAGCCATTTATATTCCTAAAGTTATAGTGGTCCTTTGATGGGTGTTAACAACCGCTAACAGAGCATTTAGAATTTTTCTGCACACTTAGGGTATTCCTGCAAACAAGCAGCACCTTTCTTGTAATTAGCATTAGACACATGTTGCTGTAAATGGCCAGTTGAAATGTGTTCTCAACAGTTCATTTTTTTTAGAATATATATTTTTAAATTACAAAACAATACGCATGCAAGGCTTGGAATGTGTGTGTTGCTTTTTCTGCATCACAGCTTAAAAAACAAAATATTTTTGTTAGGTATTTTCACTTTAAGTGTGTACCATATATCACACTAAGGACAATTTTGTACTGACATGATAGGCGCATTATTATACCATCGACAAGCAAGAAGTCAGCAGCTTAAAACTATCCATCTACTGAAAGGAACACTATATTTAAATGATGCATCTTACAAAATGCTGAAGTATATCTTTTTAAACAACAATTTAATTTTATGATCCATTTACCTCGTGGTCTGTCGAAGTGTTTGTCGCTTATATTATTTTCTTTCATTTTGGCTTTAAAGGGGTGGGGACAGGGAAAGATTGAAAATTCTGAAATAAAAGTCAACTCTTGAAAAATTTTGTAAAGTCTGAATATGTTTCATGGCAGTCTTGTAATTGATTTGCTTTTACTAGGGCATATTGTGACTGCTTGGAAAATAACTATAAAAGATATGTGTGCTAGTTGCTATAGAAACAAGAAAAAAAAACAATGAACCCATAAATCAAGGTACGGGGAGAACAATTATGCCATGAGCTGTCACATTTGAGGACTTGCAGAGCAAAGACCTTAACATTATCACACATTAGGAAACAACTAAAGCAGTAATTAAGAAAACAATACACAATTTGAGAACTCTATTCTTAAAATTCTTCGGTCAATGGTGGTCTATTTAATTATGGCTGCACCGACAAATACACGATTAAAGCTTTAGTATTTTATACAAAGATATACTTTAGGAAAAAAAAAAGATAAAGAAAGCAACCGCGCAGGGCATGGGACCTGCATTAATGCTATAATTTGCACTATAATTTTAATTAAGATATGAAAATTTTCAACATGTTAAGAGTAATCTTTAAGTGGCTACACATAGTGATTGTACAAGGGAAATGGTAATGTTACTAAACTAAACAATGGAATGCAGTGCTCAAATTGTGGTCTGTGCCCCATCCATTCAATAAACTTAAAATACAAGACTGCTATTCCTTACAAAGCATCCAGAAATGTAAAATTATAGTTCTTTGCCAGTCACTTGAGTGGGTGGAGAAAAGCATGCATGTCAAGTGCAACATATTTATACATGTATCAGAGTGATGGTCGCTGTGACATGCAAGTCTATGTGGTCTAGAGGATTAAGGAACTTCAGCTTCTCCACCAAGCACATACAGGATTTATGTCAGCTCACAAAATACATCAGGTTATTTTGCAGAAAGCATTGCCCAGCATTCCTAAAGTCAAAGCGGCTCTCTTCTTTGCTTGATTTACTGACATATGAGGAAACCTAAGTTACCCTTTAACCATTTTGAAATAATTTTTATAATAGTCTAGTTACCTCCTCACATCTCAAGTATTTCTATGGGCCTGCTAATTGATCAAGCTCAATGGCCACACTATAAAGAGCCAAACAACCAAAACACACTGCCTTATCTATAGTTGGTACCATTTTGCCTGTAATTCTCTATTTTTATAATAATTAGAGTTGTACCCAGTGTTATACATTAGAAAACCTTGCTTTATTTTGCTGTTCCATGTCCAGTTAGCTCAGCAGTTCACTCATCTTTATTGGTTTTGTTACGATTTTACTTTTGTATTCCATTAATCTTCAATAGATTCTAAAAATACAGCTCCACGACGTAAAAGTATTTTTGATGCCCAAAAAAATAACGTTCAAAAATGATGATAAGCTGAACTTGATGCAACAGAGCTTTACAAACCTATTTAATATATTGCTAATGTTAATTATAAAGTCATACAATACTTTATTTAATAAAATATATAAAGTCACTTTACTATAATAAAAGTACTCAGACATGCAGTCCAAATGTGAGACTAGTAAATAAGATGAAAGATCTAGTGAGATTGCATAAAAAAAAAAAAAAAGTATAGAAAACATGACATGAGTGAATACTGTATTGTTTTTTTTTGTTATTATATAAATAGCTTCCCTAATTTCCATTTAGGAATTATGTTTTGCAATTTCTTTTGTATGAATATTTATGAGAGTGCAGTCTTAAAAATATCTCCTTTTGCCAATGTACAAGGTGGATTTTCAAGGCGTCATGAATGCTGACACCTATTAATTTTAATTGCCTGAACTTTCCTCTTTTACATCCATGTCATAGTGCCACGTTTGCACTAACTTGCTGTTATTTCTGGGGAAGGAAATCTAGAAACTAGTTCCAAAAATTATCATGCTATTTTCTGTATGATGATGGTTTCTTATTTTGATTTCTTTACACAGAGCTGCAACTATTTCTCGGTTTTTATTTTTGTCCATGTTGGATTACATGATTTTTTAAAAAATTTTTTTACATTCTTTATTTTTTCTTGAGTGGTAGACAGTGTCATATACAGTGGTATTCAACAAATATAAACAGTAGTATGACAATAATAGTATCAGTGTTGGCAACATTAGTGAGACATAGGTTCCGATGGGTACTCTGCGAGTATACAGTTATTCATGGTGGAGGAAGCACATGAGTAGAGTGTTGCAGTGGGTGCGAGCCTGTTTTGAGCCAAGTGCATGGAGGCTGCTAGCCAATTAAAAGCGGCTGGGGAGCCTCAGTCTCGTCTGTGGTATACCACCGGAAGTCCCCAGTTTCATGTGTCCACCTGCTGTCAATGGGAGTCATAAGTCATCTGTATGGTGTCCACCCCTCAAGTATTTTATCGGTCAGGTGAAGACCTGTCTGGAGAAAATGTATGAGAGAAGAAGGAAGGTTATAGGAAGAAGAGAGAGTAGGAAAGAGGGTGAGGGAGTTGGCTTCAGCACAGAACTGGGTTAGCCAGGAGGTCAGAGGAAAGGGATGGCGCCCAGGTTGTCAGGTTGTCCCATCAAGGTAGACCTCCCACGGCTCCCATACCTTTCTGTAAGGTTTTTAGTGTGCCCTGGACTTGGGCGGTTAGCTTATCCATTAAATATGTGTCTTTTAGTTTTAAGGTGACCAGGTTGATGGATGGGAGCTCGGATCCCAGCCAGGATTGAGCTATGAATCTTCTAGAAGCTAGTGAAATTTTGTGGATCAGTTTTTGTTCTGGTCTAGTCCAACACAGTCAGACAGTCAGATCGTAAGAAGTCCTCTGGTCTCTAGGGGTCCAGATATAGAATTGGGGAAGGTATGCCCCCATCAGTAGAGATTCTAAATCTACCCATCTGCGGGCATCGGTTGGCGAGTGCCACAATGTGATTTGTGTCAGTTGGGCTGCTAGGATATAGTGGTGCAGATGTGGAAGGCCAAGGCTGCCCGACTGCTTAGGGCGATATAGGATATTGCGTGCCACTCTGTCTCTTTCCCTGTCACACAAAGGTATCTATGGCTTTCTGGAGCGGGCTTAAGTCTTTCTTAATCAAGTATACGGGCAAGGCTTGAAATAGGAATAGTATGCACGGGAGGATGTTCATTTTGACAGAATGTATTCTGCCAATCCATGATATAGGTTTATCTGTCCATCTCTCTAGGTCTACCGGCAATGTCTTTAACATGGCTGCATAGTTGAGTTGAAAAAGATAATTGATGGACTTGTGTGCCAACTGTACCTGGTAAGTGTTTCGTGCGAGTGCGTGTCCGCTGCAGAAAGAGCTATTGGGAGTGCACTAGATTTTTCCATATTTATTTTATACCAGTGTTCCGTAGTTAGTTAAGAGTGATGATAGGGTTCGCAGGGAGTCCACAGGATGTGTCAGTGTGAGAAGGACGTCATTCGCATAGCCCCAGACCCGATATTGCTGCCCCGCTACGTCTACTCCATGTAGCTCTGGTTGTTCTCTGATGGACTGAAGCAGGGGTTCCAGTGTGAGGATGAACAGTAGTGGCGATAGGGGGCATCCTTGCCTCGTCCCATTCGTCAAGGGGAAAGGTCTGTCGTTCGCTCTCTAGTGATCTTTATTTGTGCTGCTGTATTCGTGTGCAGTGCTCTCATTGCCGTTATGTAGGGAATCCCAAATGTCCCAGTAGGGTGAACATAAAGGGCCACGTCACTCTGTTGAATGCCTTCTCGTTCGACAGAGAAGGCGTTCGTGATGTTGTCAATTTCCAGAGTAGGTCGATATTCCGTCGCGTATTCTCGAAGAGTTGTCATCCGGGGACGAAATTCACCTGGACTGGGTGTACCAGCTGTCCCAGGAATGGGTTGAGTCGCTCCACTAGCATCTTAGTAAATAGTTTTGTGTCGTGGTTGATTAGGTAAATACATGAAGACTTTAGATGCCAAATATAAGATACCAGGTTTTAACCCCTTCAGGACAGGACTGTTTTGGCCATGTTGTATTTTAACCCCTTAAGGACTGAGCCAAATGTACACGTTGTGATCAAAACAAAACGTAAACAAAACCTTGAATTTGCGCTGTCTGTTCAGACGTAATTCACATCTTTCATATTATATGCACCCGCAGTAGACAACCCAAGGTATTGCAAATGGGGTATATCCAGTCTTTTTTAGTAGCCACTTGCTCACAAACACTGGCCAAATTTAGTGTTACTATTTGTTTGTGTGTGAAAAATGCAAAAAACTAAATTGAATGCCAATTTTGTGACCAAGTGGCTACTAAAAAAGACTGGACATACCCTATTTACCTCGCCATCACATCGCCCAGGAGGGCCAGAACGGGAGCAGGGGGACTCCCTGGGATGCCAGGTGAGTCCCCCCACCGTGATCGCTGGCGACCGGTTAAGTGAATAGGACGGCGGGGACATGCTATGACGCCCCATGGCGTTTAGAGCCCGCAATCATTAATAGGTTAAACTAAAGTTGATTTGGTGACTAGTGTCCCTTTAATTAAACATACATGTAGTCCACCAGGATAGGCTCATCATTACAGCCTGATCCTCCTACTGTGAGATCATCAAGTTTGATTATCAATGTCTGCTCTTTTAGAGAAGCACTGTTGAAATAAGATTAATTTGTCAATCCTAGAAAAGTAAGCCTTGCGTTCAAACTCTCACTACACCTGGGCAGCAGCAATGACTTTAGTACACATCAGCCACAATACATACCATACAATAAAAACCCAAAGAAAAAAGTTACTTATGCACTATCCCAAATCCCTATGCACATTTAAATAACTGGTTGTTTTGCATTGGCCATTTAAGCGTAAGCTCACCTGCCATGTCAAGGAAAAACCTTTTGGGTAAGTCCAACACACCTTGCTGCTTTCAAGCTAAAAGGGAAAATTTCTAATGAGGCAGAAATAGGTACTTTTCTAAACCACTAGATACGTATTAACCCTTAATAGGGAAAACATGGGATGTGCGGCAGAACTGTAACATGGCTGTGCAATACAAACATACAAAGTTAAACTCTGTGCTCAAACTCCCACTAACCCTGGGTGGCAGCAATGACTATAGTACAAATTAGCCCAAATACATTCAATTAAAAAAACAAAACAGTTTCTTGCACACTATCTCAAATCTCAACTATCTCAAAGCCCCATGCACATTTAAACAATATATATATATATATATATATATATATATATAATGGCCATTAAAGTGTAAGCTCACCTGCCACATCAAGGTAAAAACTCTTAGGTGAGTTCTACACTAACAATTTTCTTTTTTTGTGTGTGCTGGGAGCTAGTTGCTTACCTGTCACACGTGACTTAGAAGTCTGCTCCATAATTTCAATTCTTTGCAAAAAATATTGTGCGCTGGTGACAGACAGATCAGCTTGACCTCCCATACCTCCATGCTCTACCTCCATTGACAGTTATTTACGTGGGCACATATTCTCTCCCTCACTATCCTGACCAACCCTTAACGCTCTCCCTCCTATGAGAAGCATTTTATTGGATTGTGTGAAGGAAGCAGTGACGTTAATGAGGGGGTGTAAACCAGTGTTGAGAACTTCATCTGGCACTGAAGTCCAGGTTATTTTATTCTTTAATTTTGATTCTATCAAGTTGGGACCTAAATCAGAACAAAACAAAAAATTTCGCCCTGGCACCTAAATGTAATTTAAATTAAAAAAAAGGTGTCAATTTGTGAGCATGTGAGAAAATGTGTGTGTGTCAGTATGTGTGTGTGTCTGACTGTGTCAGAGTGCATGTGTCTGTTAAGGTACCTGCCCTCCTCTAATCGCTAGAGAAAGGTGTTTTTACTCACCTTTTTTACCCACACGGTGCCGCCTCCATGGCTGAGATCAATCTTTACGATCTCAGGTAAGACAGTACTTTCCCATAGGAAAGCATTAGGAGGATATTATGCATGCACAGCAAAAGATTGCACTGTGCCACTCAGCATCTCATCAGCTCTATGGGGTGCATTTAGCGCCTCAATGGAGAGCATGGAAATGCTGAAAGTAGATGCTGCACACTGTGCAGCACTGACCCAGGACTCTCTATTGGCCAGCTGAGTGACTGTCACTAGAGTTGTTACTAGCAAGCAATGTAAACACTGTCTTTTTCTGAAAAGGCAATGTTTACATGAAAATGCCTGCAGGGATAGGCTGGAGACACCACACCAATTACATTAAGCTGTAGTGGTCCTGGTTACTATAGTGTCCCTTATTTTTTTCTTTGAAAATTAAACTTGTTAGTGTTTAAAAACAAAACAAAATAAACGGCTCTTAGATTCCAAATAAATGTGTCAAACCCTGACCTAAATAGTATGCCAATATGGCATGTTAAAATAAAAAGGTTGGAGTCTGTGATTTCTACAGAGGAGAACTTTCCTTCTAAAGTTTTGATATTCATACATTATGAGCAATTCCAGATTAACAAGCAAAGGGGCACCATATAATTAAATGATCTTAAATCAGAAATGGCAGCTCTACACTGCACTGCAGGCAGGATCCCCCTGCAGATCACGGTGGGGGGCATGCCTGGCCACCCAGGCACTCCCCCTGTGGCCAATTACCACAATCTGCAGGAGGTGATCACAGTGATATCCAGTCACTGTGATCACTGTTCCTGTGTGTCAGCCAATGATGTGAAATCACTGGCTGACACGGTCTCTGCCCCTCTCCTCCCCTCTTAACCAATTAATGTTAAAAATAAAATATTACTTAAAAATAAAATATACTTAGATCATTTATATATATATATATATATATATATATATACATACACACACACATTTACACATACACTGTCTAAGTATATTTAAGATTAATATATATATATATATAAATATAATTATATATATATTTATATATAATATAAAAAAATATGTAAATACATTAAAAAATTAAAATAAAAAATAAAAAATAATAAAAACATATACATGTGTGTAATTTCGTTCTAACTGTATTTTAATTATATATATATATACATATATATAAAAATATTCGTAGAACGAAATAATATATATATATCTATATACATAAGTATATACGTATATCACTATATGTATACCTATATATAAATAGAAATAATAAAAAAAAGCATATATATATATATACACACGTATATATATATAATAATTTTACATATATATTTATGTAATAATTTTACAGATTTAGGTCATTTTATTAATTACAATTTGCAGGACCTGCCTGACAACCCAGGCCGAAAGTATAGGGAATTTAATTTGCTAACACTATATTTAACCCTGTAACTTTCCAAGACACCATAAAATCTGTACATGGGGGGGGGGGGTACTGTTTTACTCGGGAGACATCGCTGAACACAAATATTTGTGTTTCAAAATCGTAAAATGTATTACAACGATGAGATTGTCAGTGAAAGTGAAGTTTTTTGCATTTTTCACACACAAACGGCACTTACACTGACGATATTATTGCTGTAATACTTTTACTGTTTTGAAACAAATATTTGTGTTCAGCAAAGTCTCCCGAGTATAACAGTACCCCTCATGTTCAGGTTTATGGTGTTTTCAAAAGTTACAGAGTCAAATATAAAGCTTGCGTTTCAGTTTTTTCACATTGAAATTTGCCAGATTGGTTACGTTGCCTTTGACACCGTATGGTAGCCCAGGAATAAGAATTACCCCCATGATGGCATACCATTTGCAAAAGTAGACAACCCAAGGTATTGCAAATGGGGTATGTTCAGTCTTTTTTAGTACCCACTTGGTAACAAACAGTGGCCAAAATTGGCATTTCAAATGAGTTTTTTGCATTTTTCACAAACAAATATTAACAGTAACTTTGGCTAGTGTTTGTGACCAAGTGGCTACTAAAAAAGACTGGACATACCCCATTTGCAATACCTTGGGTTGTCTACTATTGCAAATGGTATTCCATCATGGGGTAATTCTCATTCCTGGGCTACCATACAATCTCAAAGGCAATGTAAAAAACAAACAATCTGGCGAATTTCAATGTAAAAAAACAGAAAAATGTAACGTGCTATATTTGACCCTGTAACTTCCCAAAACACCATAAAACCTGTACATAGCGGGTACTGTTTTACACATGAGACATCGCTGAATACAAATATGTGTATTTTATTGCAGTAAAAGCAAACCGTATTTTGACATTCACAATTAAAATGTCACGTAGAACTAAGGAAATGTTAAAAAGTCTTATTTTCTCCCATTTTTTTTATATTTTATTCATATTGAATTATGTTTCATACCTAAATATTTGATGTTAAATGAAAGCCCTGTTTTCCCTGAATAAAATGATATATAATAAGTGTGGGTGCATTTAATATGAAAGAGGTGAATTACGGTTGGACAGACATATAGCGCAAATGCCAGGTTTTGTTTATGTTTTGTTTTGATCATAAGGTGTACATTTGGCTCAGTCCTTAAGTGCACCCACTCGTGTTATATATCATTTCGTTCCCGAGAAACAGGGCTTTCATTTCAAATAAAATACTCATAGATGAAACATAGTTTAATATGAATAAAATCTAAAACAAATTGAGAAGTTCTGCATGGCATTTTAATATGTGATAAGATTTTACATCAATAAAACACACACATTTGTGTTCAGCGATGATTCACAAGTACACCATTACCCCCCATGTAAAGGTTTTATGGGGTTATGGAAAGTTACAGGGTTAAGTTTAGGGCTTTCCCCATTTCCAGTTTTAAAAATTTTCCGCTTGAGTTCATATTTATTTTATTCTATTTTGCATTTGTCACAAATAAACTGCCATTTCACTGATATCATCAGAATTACACATTTTACTGTTCTGAAACACTCATATTAGTGTAGAGTAATGTCTCAAGAGTACAACAGTATCCCTCATGTCCAGGTTTTATAGTGTTTTGGAAGTTACAGGATCAAATCTAAGACTTGCCCATTTCAGTTTTTGCATATTGAAATTTGCCATCCCTGTGCATAGGCCATGCATTAGTCACTACAGGGGTTAATCTAATTGATATAATGAGCCTGAGAGGGCTTGATAAGTTTACAAATGAAAACTAGTGATTAAAAAACAGATAATGCAAAATGTCAGTAACACTTTAAGGGTAATCTTTTCCTTTTTATTTTTGTAATACACTAACATTTTTCCAAAATTATAATTAAATGGACACTGTAGGCACCCAGACCACTTCAGCTCATTGACGTAGTCTGGGTGCTGTGGCCCGTTGGCACTTAGTTCTGCAATGTAAAAAATTGTAGTTCCAGAGCATTGCAATGTTTACATTGCAGCTCTAAGTCTGTCCTCAGTGGCTGTCTACCAGACAGCCACTGGGGGAGCTTCCGGAATCCAAATGGACTTTTGGTCCGTTATCTGAAGCTAAACGTCCTCACGCTCTGCATGAGGACCTCCAGCATCAGATTTTCCCCATAGGAAAGCATGGGGGGAGGGGGGAGGGGAGAGATGAGAGCTTGACCCAGCACAGAGTGTTATGGGTGCTGGATTCAGGTAGGTGGCTTTAACCCCTTCATCCCTGCGGGAGGGAGGGCGCAAATGAGGTGGGGACCTTTTAACTCTATAGTTGCAGGAAAACAGATTTGTTTTCCTGGCACTATAGGATCCCTTTAAAACACATTTGGAGTACATATTATACTACTTCTTTCCCCTGGTGATAATTACCAAGTATATACAGAAATTGTACCACAGTTCAGCTGAATAATGTTTTACCACAGCAACAGTTTTCTACCCTCTCCAATTTGTTATTTTTTTTAGCAATACTTGTCTGAACTCCAAAGTTTCTATAATACATGTAACTTAAAGGGTACTCCAAGTACCATCTGCATAAGTGATTTGCTGTGGTCCTCATCCTTTTTTACAAATCAACTATCATATAATGAAATAAAAAATAAATCATTTTGTGATATGAATATAACAGGCACTACTAACAGTTATGCTCCTACATATGATTTTTATTTAAAATAATTTACATCTACCCAAAATGGAAAATAGTTATACTTGGTCTTAGAAATCATTTTCAAGGTATTTTACCCAATTAGACATTTTCTAAATCCGAGCATTTCCAAGTCATTTGGCATTGAACTCATCAATGTAGAAAGCATGCAGCTAAAAATGGTAGTAAATCTCTCAGGTAAAACAATATTTTGTAAATAGATCTGTAAGTGGAGTTTGATACTCTACTTAATGTTATAAGCAATTCCCTATGACAAAAAAAGCCAAATTCTGTTAATTTGGTAGAAAACCATCATAGCAATACATCTGTCTAGGGCTTTAAGTATATATAAAGGCTGAAAAAGAATTCCAAGTTAACTTTTGCTCTGAATAGATATTCCGGTGTCCTGATCATGTGTCTTACAAGTTGGTTTAATTACATCTTGTATGATTAGATCATCAATAATCTGGGTCACTAGGGGACACGCCCTGGAAGATGATGAATTTTGGTGAATTAGTAAGATTGCAGGTGATACACCATTTTAAATTGATTATCTAGCAAAACAACAGATTATCAATCTGTAAAGGGTGGGTGCATCTACTTTTAAAGACTGATGATGAAGCAAAAAAAACAGATTGGCAATTAACATGAATAGGATAATGCAGGCAGGGACTGATTGTCATCCAACAATTCTTGCACCCAATTTGGCTTAGCATAGTTGGTTTACTCTATTTCTGAAAATTACCCAGTAATACAGTGTATGGTATAAATGTTCTAATGATTTCTTACAAACTGTACAATACATCATATGTTTTTTGTTTTTTTTTAAATCTATATACAACTTTAATACAAAAGGAATAAGGCACATCTAATGTGATAATGTGTAAATCTATACTAGCATGAAATAAATTAAATAGTAAAATATAAAAGAAGTTACTGTTGAATAAAGTAACTAACGCAAGTATTTTGACATCTTTTTTACCAGTACTTTAGACTGTAAGAGAGTCCTTTGTCAATGGTATTTTTTTTCTTTTCATTTTTTTTTTTATTACACTTATTCAATCCTATCCTTGTCAGAAAGATAATAAAGAGAAACTCCTAAGGGGACAAGTATTTCCACGGCATTCAATGATATCATACCTATGGGAAAGAAAGAGACAATATATCCCCTCTCCACTGAAATGGATAGAAATTATTTTACAGATGTCAGATTAGAAATGATAAAGGAATGAGGATGAAATGTACCAATATAATAATAATAGCCTTTATATTTGTGTGTTATTTCAAAGCTTTTAAAAATGAACAGAAAAAAGGTACCAACTCAATTTCTGTTAATAGAATTGGGCACACAACAGATGACATTTTTGAGACTAGTAACATGCATTAAAGGGGAATAGACATCAGAAAAGCACACATTTGTAACATATCCATAAGAAGAACCCCAGCTTAATCCTATTCACATAGAATAAATGCTGCCTGGACCAAATCTCTTAAGCTTTCCCAGAAACAATGCTATAAATATTGTTCTACAATGTGATATACAATGAACTAGTAGTTCATGACAATTTCCTATAGAAAGAAAAGTACAGTCATTAAAAAATATGGTGCAAAATTTCAGAGAGAACATTCCATAACGAACATTGCATTAAAGGACCACTCTAGGCACCCAGACCACTTCAGCTTAATGAAGTGGTCTGGGTGCCAGGTCCAGCTAGGATTAACCCATTCTTTTAGTTTATAAATGGGTTAAGCCTTCCCCCAAAGCCTCTAGCGGCTGTCTCATTGACAGCCGCTAGAGGCGCTTGCGTGCTTCTCACTGTGATTTTCACAGTGAGAGCACGCCAGCGTCCATAGGAAAGCATTGTGAGCTCTTGCGGCGCGTGCGCATTCAGCCGACGGGGAGGAACGGAGGAGGAGAGCTCCCCGCCCATCGCTTGAAAAAGGTAAGTTTTTACCCCTTTCCCCCTCCCAGAGCTGGGCACACTCAGGGCACTTTAGTGCCAGGAAAACGAGTATGTTTTCCTGGCACTATTGTGGTCCTTTAATATGCCTATTCTAAAAAATGATAGTAAAACTTGAAAATAATAATTGTTTTCTTTCCATAGAAGCACAAACAAAATGGAGATGCCTTCTAACAAATAAAGGACCCTTTTAAGTCTCACTGGTCCAATGACAAGTTGTTAAATGAGTAAATTTACAACAAAAAACACCTATTATATGTTTTATCTAATTTTGCATTTTTTTCAAAGGCTACCTGTGCTGATATATATATATTCATATTTGGCCTTGAAGGACCACTATAGGCACCAAGACCACATCAGCTCAATTAATTGGACTGGGTGCCAGGTCCCTCTAGTTTTAACCCTGCAGCTAAAAAATAGCTGTTTCAGAGAGTGAGGGTTAATCCAGCCTCTAGTGGCTGTCTCACTGACAGCCACTAGAGGCCGCTTCCGCAATTCTCACTCTGAAGACACTGACGTCCACAGGAAAGCATTGAGTAATGCTTTCCTATGGGCTGTTTGAATGTGCGCGCGGCTCTTGCCACGCATGCGCATTCGGTGCTGACGTCGGCATAGGGAGGAGAGTTCCGAGGGAGCCCGGTGCTGGAGAAAGGTAAGTGGCTAAAGGGGTTTGTTTTCCTGGCACTATAGTGATCCTTTAACAGCACACCCTGTAACTGATGCTTTATTATTGTAGCTAACATCATATTTCATTGGGAAACAAATCACAAGTCAATGAGGGATAGTAACCAGGGACGTATCTTACACAAGGCAAACAAGGCATCTGCCTTGGGTGGCGGCAAAAAAAGCCCACCCCGAAACGCCCAAGCAGTTCCCTTGCTTGCCTCATGTCCTGGGGGGCTCAAGAGCTGGCCAGCTGGCCACTTTTGAGCCCCCTGAGGCTGGCAGCAGGCAGCGAGGGAGCATACTCACCTGAGCTCTTCCTGCTCAGCTCCCTCCGCGCCGCTCAATAAAGCTGGGAGCCGGAATATGATGCCAGACCAGCTCCTGGCATTACAAAGCGGCGCGCGAGGGAGCTAAGCAGAAAAATCAGAGCTCACTCGCTGCCTACTCAGCCTGTCTGCCCCCTGCCTGCCCGCCCAGCAGCCCTACTGGACTGCAGGTAAGTAATCCACTACAGCTCTCCCAGGGAGGCTGGGTGGATTTAAAATTAATTTATTTGTTTTAAGTGTGAGTGTTGGGGGATATGTCTGTGTGTGTGTCTGTGAGTAAATGTGTGTGTGTCTGTGAGTGAATGTGTGTGTGTCTGTGAGTGAATGTGTGTGTGTCTGTAATTGTGTTTATCTTTAAGTATGTGTATCTGTAAGTATGTGTGTCTAAGTG
Source organism: Pelobates cultripes (assembly GCA_933207985.1). Lineage (NCBI taxonomy): Eukaryota > Metazoa > Chordata > Amphibia > Anura > Pelobatidae > Pelobates > Pelobates cultripes. Next base: position 313,224,053 of record OW240912.1, on the reverse strand, counting down.
AATGTGTGTGTGTGTGTCTGTCAGTGAGTGTGTGTCTGTCAGTGAGTGTGTATGTGTCGGTCAGTGAGTGTGTGTGTGTCGGTCAGTGAGTGTGTGTGCGTCTGTCAGTGAGTGTGTGTGCATCTGTCAGTGAGTGTGTGTGCATCTGTCAGTGAGTGTGTGTGCATCTGTCAGTGAGAGTGTGCGTCTGTCAGTGAGAGTGTGCGTCTGTCAGTGAGTGTGCATCTGTCAGTGTGTGTCTGAGTGAGTGTGTGTCGGTCAGTGAGTGTGCGTCTGTCAGTGAGTGAGTGTGCTCAGTGTGTCGTCTGTCAGTGAGTGTGTGTGCGTCTGTCAGTGAGTGTGTGTGTGCGTCTGTCAGTGAGTGTGTGTGTGCGTCTGTCAGTGAGTGTGTGTGTGCGTCCGTCAGTGAGGGTGTGTGTGCGTCTGTCAGTGAGGGTGTGTGCGTCTGTCAGTGAGAGTGTGTGCGTCTGTCAGTGAGAGTGTGCATCTGTCAGTGAGAGTGTGCATCTGTCAGTGAGAGTGTGCATCTGTCAGTGTGTGTCCGAGTAATAGTGTGGGTCTGTCAGACAAAGTGTGGCCTTGACTGGAAGGGGTGGGGAAAATGGTTAAAAAAAACAAAAAAACAATACATCATTGGGTGCATCCACTGCACAAACACACACACACACATATATATATATTTACACACACACACTGCTGTGTGTGCGAGGGTGCTGTTAGTGTGTGTATGTGTAAGGGTGCTGTTAGTGTGTGGGTGCTGTTAGTGTGTGTGGGGACCGTTTAGTTAATAGCCCCCCCCCTTCTTACCTTTTGTAGGGAGGGGGAACCGTGCTGCTGCCATGCCTGGTGGTCCAGTGGTGAGTTAACTCTAGCCTGCAGGGCTAAAGTTCACTCTCGCAAGATCTGAGCGTTGCCATGGCAATGCTCTAACCTCACGAGAGGAACCCGGTGAAGCTGCTGACTAGAGCTCCACAGGTCGTCTCCTGCCTCCCTCCCTGTGGGCCGGAGAGGGAGATCTTTCTCCCTCACAGGCCCATGGAGGCACATAGCGCAGCTCGCGCTATAACATTTGGAATACACATTTGAATTCCTACTCTATACTTTTAAAAGAAAACTATAGAGTAGGGATACAAATGAGTATTCCAAATGCTATAGGGTCCTCATGCTCAGAGGTGTCCAAAAGATAGATCCCCAGATGTTTTAAAACTACAGCTTCCATGATTCTTTGCAATGCTAAAGGAATTCCAAAGGCATGTAGAGCATCATGGAGTTGTAGCTCTACAACATATGGGGATCTACCTTTTGGGCACCTCTGTTCTAGCTGTTTAGATGATCCAACCGAGTGCATAACAAAGGTATTTCTTCTTGGTGCCCTCATTTTCAGGCGCCTGGAGGATCAGATGGCACAGAGGGGGGGCGGCTCTAGAGCCGCTCGCCCAGCGCAGAGGGAGTCCACAAGGAAATATTCTGGTTGGTGCCCCCAGCAGGCCAGCACCCTTGGCGAATGCCTAGTTGCCTAGCGGTTGCGCTGGCCCTGGATAGTGTGCATCCATGATAGTTTCAGCTAGTATCCATTTGATAAAAAATACGAGAGTTTTACTGTAGACATCAAAACCCCTGAGATTACAGGGAAACTACAGTGCCAGGAAAACAAACTCTTTTTCCTGGCACTATTAGTTTTCCTGTCTCAGCTCCACCTACGCTCCTCCCCCGCCACTGGTGGGGGAGACCTAATGTGCAGGCGCCGCGCTTATATTAGGATCTCCCCATAGGAGAGCATTATGTTTGAAATCCTCATGCATAGCGTGACATCCATCGTCGTTTAGATGACCAAAAGTCGTCTAAGCACACGGAAGTCCCCCTAGTGGCTGCCTGTTAAATTAACCGTAGCAGGTAATTATTGTAGTTTATAAAAACAGTGATGGGACCTGGCACCTAGACCACTTCAAAGGGGTGAAGTGGTCTGGGTACCTACATGGTTAGGATGTCATAGAGTCACGGTAACCCTTTGGGGAAAAAAACATACCCAGCATTTATTGGTAAATTTCAACTGTAGTGTTAAATATTATCTGTATTATATAACTAAAAAGACTTATTACTTGCATAGTAACAATGAAAAATAGAAAAGGCTGACAGGCTAGAACCGAGGCAGGCAACCTTCGGCACTCTAGATGTTGTGGAGTACATTTCCTATAATGCTCTTACAGCCATCAGGCAAAGCATCAGGAGAGATGTAGGCCTCGGCTAGAAAATGTTTGCTATAATCTAAAGAGAGGTAAGATAAACAGATTCAATTGTGCACAATGTGGTACATTAAAATCTGAGCTGACTGTGTCTAAAATTCATATTGTGCAATGACATTTAATAAACAGGTGTTGACTAAAGACTTTGTTATTTCAAAAAGACCTTATGTCATCTTACCTGCTAATTAGCATGACAAATAAGACTTTTCATGACTCCCAGCTACTGGACCTGCCTTATCTACAAAGCTTTACATTCTTTTAAATTCTTTTTTATGATTTTATCCCAATTATCTGTACTGCAATTTTTCTTCTACTAATAAATATGGATACCAACAATTTAAAGGAAACATTTTCCACAGATGTTACTGACATGACTATTTCTAATGTTTGTTGACTTCTGAAAGCTTAAAGGATCACTATAGGGTCAGGAACGCAAACATGTATTCCTGACCCTATAATGTTAACACCACCATCTAGCCCCCCTGGGCCACTCATGCCTCCATAAATATAGCAACATCTTACTGTATTCAAGCCAGAAGCTGTAACTCTACATGCTGTTTGCCTCAAAAAACAAAACAAAAAAAAAACAAGCAGTCTGCTGACATCATCAGAAGTGGTAGCCTGATCCAATCACAGTGTTTCGCCATAGGATTCGCTGAGACTGACAAAGTGGCAGATCAGGGGCACAGCCAGCATGATTCAAACACAGCCCTGGCCAATCAGCATCTCCTCATAGAGATTAATTGAATCAATGAATCTCTATGAGGAAAGTTCAATGTCTGCATGCAGAGGGAGGAGATACTGAATGTTTGGATGCATTTTAGGCAGCCATGACCCAGGAAGGATTTCTAACAGCTATCCGAGGAGTGGCCAGTGAAGTTATCACTAGGCTGTAATGTAAATACTGCATTTTCTCTGAAAAGACAGTGTTTACAGCAAAAAGCCTGAAGGTAATGATTCTATTCACCAGAACAAATTCAAGAAGCTGTAGTTGTTCTGGTGACTATAGTGTCCCTTTAAATATACATACTAAACTCATCACATGTTACCCCCGCCAGCACCACTCACCCACCCACTTTGGACTTTCTTCAAGATAATGCATACAAAAAGTGAACAGATATTGCATAATAAAATATAGAATGAGGTTGACGTTGTATTAATTTAAATGACATGTCTAGGGTACAAATAAAAATAATAAAAATAAAAAACACAGGAACATGTAAGTTTTTTTTAACGAATAGCAGCATCGCAATATGTGAGATCTGTAAAATAAATTGATACTACATATTTCGTTTGTAACAGAATGAAAGTTTAATGATGCAACATGTTATAGGAAATCAAAGTTCTTTTAGTTAAATAGTTAAAATGTTGTTTAATTTGCTGCGCATATACATTAACCCCTTCAGGACGGGTGACGGACGAGGTCCGTCACAGAGGGGAGACCCTTAACGACGGGTGACGGACCTCGTCCGTCACGCGGTAAAATTAACCCCGGATCGCCGCTATCGCGGCGATCGCGGGGTTAATGGTGCTCCCGGTATGCCTCTGCATTAGAGGCATACAGGGAGCACCCGGTCAGTCTGCCCAGCACATGTGCTCGCTCTGACCGCAAGTCTGAGCGAGCACATGTGCTCTCTATACTCACCTACCGGCTCCCTGCACTTCCGGGTTCTGTGTGAAGTGCAGGGAGCCGGATTAGTGCTGATCCTGCCCCCTGCTGTTTAAAAAAATAAAGTTTATTTAAAGTCCCCCCCCCTTACCCATTTTAATAAAAAATTAACCCCTTCCCTGCCAATTGATCACTGACTACAGTGATCAATTGGCAGGGATTACATTTTACTATGATCTGATTTTTTTTTTAACCCCTGAGGGTTAATTCTTTTTTTTTTTAACCCTCAGGGGTTAAATTAATTAAATTAATTAATTAAATTATTTTTAATTATATATTTAGCTAGCTGGGGTAGGTGGAAGTTAGTGGGGAATTGGGGGATTTGGCGTTAGGCTAACTAGGGGTTAACGTTAAAAAAAGTTTTAAAAGAAACTTTAAAAAGTTAAAAATTAAGCTTAAAAAAATGTTTTAATAACATTTAAGTAAAAAAAACAAAAAAAACACACTTTACCTAGTCCAAATAAAAATTAACCCCTTCCCTGCCAGTCGATCACTGCCTACAGCGATCAAATAGAGATCACAGTATTATACTGTGATCTAATTTTTTTTAACCCCTGAGGATTAACTTTTATTTATTTTTTTAACCCTCAGGGGTTCAATTTATTTAATTAATTAATTTAAATATTTTATAACTATATATTTTGCTAGCTGGGGTGGGTGGGAGTTATGGGAAAATGGGGAATTTACTGTTACTGCTGCGTACTGCTAGTTAGGGGTTAACGGTAAAAAAAAAAGCTTAGAAAAATGTTAAATCTGTAAAAAAGTTTTAAGAAAGTTTAGGAAAGTTTAAAAAAAATTTATAAGCAAAACAAAAGTTTAAAAACTAGTTTTTAAAAGTAAAAAAGTTATAAAAAGTAAAAAAATACATTTTAAAAACGCTCATTACCACTACACCTGGAACAAACTAGAGAAAAAATTATCCCACGCCAAGGTTCAAAATATGCCTTTTGAATTACCCCAGGGTGTATTCTTTAATAAATAGTATGTGTTTGTGGGGAAGTTTCAATAACCAACCGTCTAAACTACTCCAAATTGGAACATGGACACAGCGTAAAACTTCAAAGTTAGAAAAAAACTGAATGGCTGCGTCTCAAATGCGCCCCTTCAACATCCACATATACCTGGCAAAGGTACATACGGGGGTATTGCTGTACTCAGCCGACATAGCTGAGCAACATATGAAGTATTATACAGTCATAGCACACATAAGGTTTGCAAAATATGCTGCGCAAACTCACTTTGTATGTCAAAAAGGCAGAAAAAATGCTTATTACCACTACACTTGGTACAAGCTAGCGGAAAAATGATCCCACGCTAAGGTTCAAAATATGCCTTTTGAAATACCCTGGGATGTCTTCTTTAAGAAATGGTATGGCTTTATGGGGAATTTGGATTATATAGCCTGGTAAAATACTCTAAAATGGGACATAGGCACAGCATAAAAATTCAAAGTTTGAAAAAAACTGGAATGGCTGTGTCCCAAATGTGCCCCTCCGATGTCCACACATACCTGGCAAAGGTACATACGGGGGTATTGCTGTACTCAGCCGACATAGCTGAGCAACATATGAAGTATTATACAGTCGTAGCACACATAAGGTTTGCAAAATATACTGTGCAAACTCACTTTGTATGTCAAAAAGGCAGAAAAAACGCTTATTACCACTATATCTGGTACAAGCTAGAGGAAAAATGATCCCACGCTAAGGTTCAAACTATACCTTTTGAAATACCCTGGGGTGTCTACTTTAAGAAATGGTAGGCCTTTGTGGGGTAGTTTGAATTTAAAACCTGTGAAGATGCTTGGAAATTGCACATAGGCCCAGCGTCAAAATTCAAAGTTTGGTAAAAACGGATATGGCTTGGTCTCCTATATGGCACTGTAGCTTCACAAAATAGTGCCAAAGACATTCATATGGGGTGTCATTTTACTCAGAAGACTTAGCTGAGCATAATTTGGGGGTTTGAACTTAGTGGCACATATGAAATATACAAAACGCCCAGCAAAAATGCAATCCGTATGTAAAAAATGCACAAAATTATTTTTTACCACATACTTTGGCATATATTGGTGAAAAAATGGGGGCATGTTAAGGCACAATATGCACCTTATAAGATACCCTGGAGTGTCTACTTTTACAAATGGTAGGCCTTTGTGGGGGGTTTTTGAACAGTCAAACTGTTATAATACCCCAAAATGGAAGCTAAGGCTCATTAAATCCATCTCTCAAAATTCTACTGTGAATACTGAAAAGGACAGGTATCCTGTATGGCACTGTAACTTCACGAAATAGTGCAAAAGACATACAATGGGGTGTCATTTTACTCAGCAGATGTAACTGAACACAAAATAAAACTTTGTACAGGAATAGCACACACCAACTTTACAAAATATACACGAGAATTTCTCTGTTATAAGTTTGTGTGCCAAAAACCAAAAAGAACACAATTTTACTCCAATATTTAGCAGAGGTTGGCGGTGAAATGGCTACGTAGAAAGTGTCAAAACAACCTTAGGTAAATAGCCCGTGATGTCTACTTTATATAAATATATACTTTTGTGTGGCAATTTTGTTTTCTTTTATGGCTATTAAGCTTACAAGACAAACATACCAAATTCTAAAATCGCTCCACATTAAAAGTTTATTTTACTCCTTGTGCTTTGTGACCTGTAACTACCAAAAAAAACTTAAAATCCCAGACACATTATATATTCTGTTAATCACAACAAATAAATAAATTTATTTTTAATTACTTTCCTTAACCTGCACTAATTATGCACACATTATTATTGCAAAAACTGTAAAAAAAAAACAATATTTTTCATTTTTTTTGCATTTTTCTGTATTTTTTTTATAATAAGTAAGCATTTATATATATATATATGTTATATCAAATTAAAGCCCTTTCTGTCCTTTAAAAAACAGTATATAATATGTGTCGGTGCAATAAATGAGAGAGATGCAAATTGCAGTTGAACGCAAACAGCAAGAAAATGCAAAAATTGCTTGTGTCATTAAGCGTAAGTCAAGCTTCTGAAGCTGTGTCCTTAAGGGGTTAAAGACAATAATTGTAACAGTGCTGTCATTCCCTTACTTACAAGATATACAGACTAATCTTATCGTAAATCATCTTGTTTACATCTATGAAAAATCACTTCAAGGACCACTATGGTGCCAGGAAAACATACTAGTTTTCCTTGCACTATAGTGCCCTGAGGGTGCCCCCAACCTCAAGGCCCCCCTCCCGCCGGGCTCTAGGGGGAGGCAGAGGCTAAATTTGCCTCTTTTTCCAGCGCTAGGCGGGGGACTCTCCTTCTCGTCATCATCGGCTGAATGCGCATGCGCGGCAAGAGCTGCGCGCACATTCAGCCAGTCCATAGGACGCTGGAGTCTGAGACAGCCACTAGAGGCTGGATTAACCCTATTATAAACATAGCAGTTTCTCTGAAACTGCTATGTTTATAGAAGAAAGGGTTAATCCTAGCTGGACCTGGCACCCAGACCACTTAATTAAGCTGAAGTGGTCTGGGTGCCTATAGTGGTCCTTTAAGATTTACACAGACCATAGGATCATATTTTTAATTATGGCATAAACTTAAATGCTTGTCTTTTAGCAAGATACTAATAACACAAACTTAATAATCCATCTTGACATTAATGTACACAAAAAGAGATAGAAATAGTTGAATTTGGTACAAGTTTTGAGACAAATAACCATGTCTGCCGCTCTATGACTCCACTGGGAACAATGTAACGCAATTCTAAAATCAATAGTGTGTTAATGGATTGCAAAGGCTGACCTATATCCAGGGGCGTATTAGCCGCGAGGCAAACAAGGCATTTGCCTTGGGCGGCATTTTTCAGGGGGCGGCAAAAAACGCCGCCCCCCAAATGCCCAGGGCAAATGTCATGTTAGCCTCGCGGCTAACTGACATCCCGAGCGGGCGGCGCTGGCAGGCGGGCGGCTGGCGAGGGAGCTCTTCCCTATGAGCTGACTGCTCAGCTCCCTCGCGCGCCGCAGAGTGAGGCTGGGAGCCGGAAGATGACGTCATATTCCGGCTCCCAGCCTCACTCTGCAGCCGGCGCGCGAGGGAGCTGAGCAGTCAGCTCAGGGGAAGTGCTCCCTCGCCAGCCACCCGCCTGCCAGCGCCGCCCGCTCGACCTGCAGCCACTGGACCACCGGACCACCAGGGAGAGAGCCCCAGCACTCCCAAAGGTAAGGAGGTTGGGGGGGGGGGATTTAAATTAAAAAAAAAAGTTAATGTGTGTGTGTGTCTGACTGTGTGTGTGTGCCTGACTCTGTGTGTGTGTGTGTGTTTGTGTCTGACTGTGTTTCTGTATGTGTTTGTGTCTCTGTATGTGTCTGACTGTGTGTGTGTGTGTCTGTGTATGTGTGTGTCTGTGTATGTGTCTGACTGTGTGTGTGTGGTCTGATCGTGTGTGTATGTGTTTGTGTCTGTGTATTGTGTCTGTGTATGCGGGTTCACCTGTGTGTGTGTGTGTTTGTGTCTGACTGTGCGTATGTCTGCATGTGTCTGACTGTGTGTGTGTATCTGTGTCTGACCGTGTGTGTGTCTAAAAATGTGTCCAACTGTGTGTGTGTGTAACGACTGTGTGTGTGTGTTTGTGTCAGGACTGTGTGTTTGTGTGTGTGTGTGTGTGTTTGTGTCTGACTGTACCGGACTGCGTGTTTGCAGTTCACTGTGTGTGTGTGTTTGTGTCTGACTGTGTTTGTGTCTGTGTATGTGTCTGACTGTGTATGTGTTTGTCTGACTGTGTGTGTGTGTGTGTTTGTGTCTGACTGTGTGTGTGTGTGTATTTAGAAGGTGGGGCGGGGGGAAGGGTTGGGTGGGGGTGACGCGGGGGGAGGGGGGCGCCTGAGTTTTGTCCTGCCTAGGGCAGCACAAAACCAGGATACACCACTGCCTATATCACCCACTTTATCAAACAGAATGATGTTTTCATACTTAAAAATGAAGCATCTCCACAACAAAAAGGTGTTGACCAAACCAAACAAAAGACATGATAATTGCTTACATTCAGTATAGCCTACACACAGGCCATAAAAACAGAATAGGAGTTATTTAATATCTCTCTTTATAAATATAAAAATCTAAATAAAAACACACATATCAAGCACCATTGACTCTATATATATATATATATATACACACACACACACACACGGGAAAAATAAATTTAGAATTCTATGGTATTACATATCAGGGCATAATAATCACCTGTTCCTTAGCAGGTCAACCTCTGAGATAAACAACACATGTCATGATTTAATTAATAAAAATAAAGCCAAAATGGTGAAGCTGTGTGTGAAAAACTAAGTACACCTTTACTGCTTCCTTGGAATTGAGAGGCTAAGTGGCAGACAGGTGCTGTGCTCCTAATGAAATGCCCTTGATTAATTGATCAGGCCAAAGTTTTAGCAGTTTGCTTGTCTGGAGTATTTAGGTACATATTACCACAATGCCAAGGAGGAAAGACATCAGCAATCATCTTAGAGAAGCTATCATTGCTGCCCATCAAACTGGGAAGAGTTATAAGGACATTTCCAAACAGTTTCAAGTCCATCATTCTACAGTGAAAAAAATATTTCAAAAGTGGAATACATTCAAGACAGTTGTCAATCTTCACACAGTAGTGAATGTCCCAGCAAATTCAAGCAAAGGCGGACTATGCAATGCACAGAGAAATTGCAAAAAAAAACAAGAGCTAAATCTCAGACTCCAAAGGCCTCGGTTAGCATGTTAAAGTTCATGACAGTACAATTAGAAAAAGACTGAACAAGTATGGTTCGTTGGTAGGGTTTGCCAGGAGAAAGCCACTCCCCTCTAAAAAGAACATGGCAGTACAGCTTAGGTTTGCAAAGTCACATCTGACAAATCATAAGACTTCTGGAACAATGTCCTTTGGACAGAAAGGACCAAAGTGGAACCTTTTGACCATAATGCACAGCACCACGTTTGGCGAAAACCAAACATATCAGTACAAACAGCTCACAGCAACTGCAAGTACATTGGTGAAGCTGTGATGATTTGGGCTTGTTTTGCAGCCACAGGACGTGGAAACCTTGCCGTCATTGATTCGAACATGAACTCCTCTGTATATCAGAATATTCTAGATTCCAATGTGAGGCCATCTACCCGAAATCCTAAGTTTGGCCGAAATTCCGCAACAGTACAATGATCCCAAACCAGGGCCGCCATCAGGGCATGACAACCGCAACGGTTGTCATGGGCCCGGCGGTCCTGGACTGCTCAGGTCGTCCGGGCCCCACATTCAGTGGGTACATACCGGGTCGCAGGGGGCCCTGCGCCCCGGCATGTACCCACAGGGCCAGCCTCTTCTCCTGGGGGGCCCAGCAGCCGGTCACCTCAGGGCCCCCCAGAGGCTGGCCCTGCAGTCACCCGGCAGGCCGGCGCGCGAGGGAGCACTCTCTGTGTGCTTCCTCTTCAGCTCCCTCGCGCATCGTACTGATGCCGGAGCCGGAAGATGACGTCATCTTCCGGCTCCGGCATCAATGCAGCAGCGAGCTGAAAGCTCTCCCTACGCTGGCCACTCCGCCGCCCGCCGCCAGTGGAAAGAATGAAATAGGGGAAAAATAAAGTGAGGAGGGAGAATAGAAATTTGAGGGAAAAGGTAGGTGAGGGAGGGAGAGTAAATTTAAAGGAGGAGGGGAGAAGGAAGAAATTTGAGGCAGGGAGAAGGAAGGAAGTACGAGGAGGAGAGAGGAAGTTTGAGGGCCGAGGGGAGAGGAAGAAGGAAATTTGAGAAGGCAGGGGAGGAAAGGAAATGAGAGAGGAGGAGGAGAAAAGAAAGGAAATTGGAGAGGGAGGGGGAGAAGAAGGAAATTGGAGGGAGAGGGGGGGAGAAGGAAATTGATGGGGGGGAGGGGGAGAGATTGACATCCATCACACACAATGCACACCTTGCACACAGAAAAACACACAATGCATTACACACAGATACACGTACACAAGCAATGCACCCCTTACACACACTCAATGCATCCCTTACAGACGCACACACTGCATCCCATACATACACAAACTCATCTTGCAGCCCTTACACATACAAACACAGATTCACACAATGCATTCCTTACACACATCAAGACATCCCCCACACACACACTCCACTCCCTGTGAACAAACTCATTGGTGGAACATGAAGGTGGACCCTGGGACCCAGACATTGAGCTGTGTAAAGGGCCCTCAAAAAAATGGAGCTGCTTCCCGTTCTCCCAGAACAGTGATTTTTGTGACCAGTTACAAACCGCCTCTAGAGAGCCTGTTGTACACCAGACCAGTGGAGCCAGACGGCAGCTAGAGCTCATCATCATCCTCATCTGGTTGTAAGTAGGCAATCTAGTATATTATTCGTGGCACTAATCTCTAATTTACCTCACATTAAAGGGACACTATAGTCCCCAGAACCACTGCAGCTTAATGTAGTGGTTCTGGTGTCTAGCCTGTCCCTGCAGGCCTTTTAATGTAAACACGGCGGCACTGCAGCACTGCTGTTAGTTAACATGGCAGATCACATGGGTGGAGCATTGTGATGTCACATGGGGGGGCGGCAAACTTTACTTTTGCCTAGGGCGGCAAAAATCCTTGCACCGGCCCTGTAGACACTGCATCCCTGTGGGCGGATTCGGGGGGGGGGGGCAGCACTTTGGGCGGACTCGGGTGCAGGCACCGGGGGGCCCAGACCTTGAGCTGTGTCAGGGGCCCCAACATTTCTGATGGCAGCCCTGTCCCAAACACACCAGCAAATCTACAACAGTATAGCTGACAAAGAAAAGAATCAAGGTGTTTCAATGGCCCAGTCAAAATTCTGATTTCAACCTGATTGAAATGTGATGGCACCTTAATAGAGCTGTGCATTAACAAATGCCAGCAAACCTCAATGAACTAAAGCAATATTGTAATGATTGCCAAAATTCCACCACAACAATGTGAGATTGATAAAGTCATAAAAATAATTTCTTCAAGTTATTGCTTCTTGTTTTATGCGCTAAGCACTCTGTGGAAATGGTACTGACCAAAGTATCCAATGATCTACTTGCTGCAAAATCTTGTCGTCATTACTCTATCCTAATTCTCCTTGACCTTTCTGCGGCTTTTGACACTGTTGATCATCAGCAGCTTCTTCTCATCCTCTGTAATATCGGTCTACAAGATATTGCTCTCTCCTGGTGCTCCTCCTACCTTTCCCAACATCTTTCAGTGCTTCTTTCTCTGGCTCTGCTTCTTTTCCTCAACTCCTCTCTGTTGGTGTGCCCAAATGTTCAGTCCTTGGTCCCCTACTGTTCTCCATCTATACTGCATCCCTTGGTAAACTCATTAGCTCCTTTGGCTTCCAATATCATTTCTATGCGGATGACACGCAAATCTACCCGTTCTCTCCTGATCTCTTCCTGTCCCTCTTGACTAGTGTCTCTGACTGTCTCTCTTCTATTTCTAACTGGATGGCTTCCCAGTTCCTTAAACTCAACTTAACAAAAGTGAAATTCTGGTCTTTCCTCCCTCAAGTGTTGCTACTCCTATGTCTCCTTCACTCCAAGTCAACGGTGCTACAATCAGCTTTACCACTTAGGCTCGCTGCCTAGGTGTTCTCTTTTAATCCGACCTCTCCTTCACTCCTCATGCTCAGTCTATCGCCAAATCCTGCTGCTTCCATCTCAAAAACATTGCACGCATCCAACCCAACTTAACGCCAGTTGCGACTAAGGTGCTGGTCCATTCAACTGTCCTTTCTTGCCTTGACTACTGTAATCAGCTTCTCAGTGGTCTTACGTGCTCCGAACCTGTGCCGTTAAAATCCATAATGAATGCGGGGGCGAGGCTCATCCTACTGTCCACCCGCACCTCCCATGCCTCACCCTTCTGTCAGTCCCCTACATTAACTTCCTGTAAGATATAGGGCTTAATTTAAAATTCTGGTTCTTGCTTTCAAGTCTCTACATAATGCTGCTCCCACCTATCTATCCTCCCTAAAACACAAGTATGTCCCATCTAGGCCCTTACGCTGTGCTGAAGACTTACGTCTATCTTCTGCCCGTACTCCTACCTCTGATGCTCGCCTTCAAGAGTTCGCGAGGGCTGCACCATTCCTGTGGAACTTACTTTCCTCCTCCGTAAGATGCTCACCCAGTCTCCACTCCTTCAAAAAAAATATTAAAAACCCAGTTCTTCATAAAAGCTTATCAATTAATAGCTCCAGACTGATTCCTCTCTTGCAACTGTCATTAGTCTAATACTATCCTTACCTTTTGTGTAACTTTACCCCACTCCCTCTAGCATGTAAACTCATTGAGCAGGGTCCTCAACTCCTCTGTTCCTGTTTATCCAACTTGTCTGGTTACAATTACATGTTTGTTTGTCCACCCACTGTAAATCGCTGTCGAATTTGTTGGTGCTATATACATTTGTTTGGCTATTTTTTTTGTTAAAATAAGACTGTGTAATAAGACCTATTAAGGAACAGTTGATTATTATGTCCTGTTATAAAAAAAAAAAAAAAAAACAGAATTCAAAGAGGATGTACTTTTTTTTTGTGTGTGTATAATAAATCTACACAATTATTTTATTTGTTATTTCCATGAAAATTATTGTACAATATAATTTTTAAAGCACAATATGTACAGTATCCAACAATTTAATTGATTTTGGAGATGAGCTATATTCGAAGACCGCGTGGAATTTACTGTAATTATGTATGTTTATATTTGTAAATCTACATAAATCTCATCCAGTTATTTTGTCAATGGCAGGTCCATTTTCAGACACTTTCATTATAGTGGTAAACTTAATAGAGGTTTCTAAATCTCAATTTAAGTAGTTTATCGAATTAGGAATTATGGAGCAGTGATAAGGGTACTACAAATCTTAGGTCAAAATAGCTGAACTGATGAAACACTTAAATTTTTTTTTTTCCCAATGTAGCTATTATGCTCTAAAATGTGCATTTCTCTCAGTAATTCTATTTTTATTTAAGAACCCTGCAAGTACATGGCTTTAGGACAACTGATGTATTAGTACAACTATATAAAAAAAATATTTAATACAATAAGCATACATTTAGCAAGCAATTGGTTATTAGCTGCTAAATTTTATGGGTTTTTGATGGATAGCTGCATTGTTTGACACAAATAATACAGAAGAGCAAGATCCTTATGATCAAAACTACAAGAGACCTAGTCTCACAACGATCCACCACTTTGTTAAGCCTCATTGGGACCAATTTATCTATCCACTGGCATTACAGATGAAAGAGCATTAAAGGTCCACTATAGTGCCAGGAAAACAAACTCATTTTCCTGGTACTATAGTGTTAATAGGTCCCCCCTCCCCCCACACCCTCATGGCCCCACTCCTGCCCGGGCTGACATGGAAGGAAGGGCTTAAATTCTTACCTTTCTCCAGCTGAGGACCCTCCTCCTCCTTCCGACATCATCGGCAGAATGCACATGCATTCAGTCAGTCCATCGGAAAGCATTTCTCAATGCTTTCCTATGGATGCTGGCGTCTTCTCACTGTGAAAATCACAGTGAGAAGCGCAGAAGCTCCTCTAGCGGCTGTCAATGAGACAGCCACTAGAGGCTGGATTAACCCATACGTAAACATAGCAGTTTTGAATATTATGTTTTTGTATGCAGACTATTATATTCCTGATTGTAAATAGATTTACTCCTGAACTGGCTCCTGATATATTTGTATAATGTTATCATATCCCCTCTGAGGCAAAGTTTTTCTAAACTAAAGAGGTTTAAATTTGGTAGCCGCTCTTCATAACTAAAAAATGTTCCATTCCTTTGCCATATTATCCTTCTTCAGAACAGGTTCCCAAAATATTCAAGATGTGGTCTTACCAATGATTTATAAAGATGCAAAATGATATTCTGATCCCGAGAATTAATGCTCTTTTTCATGCATGACAATACCATACTGGCCTTAGCCACTGCTGATTGACATTACACATTGTTGCATCGTTTGCATATATTGTATTTTCTTATTGTGTATATTTAACAAATATGTATTTTTGAGATCTAAAAATTAAATGTAGAAATCGATACCTAGTTATCCTGCATCTGGGCACCAACATCTAAGGTCCCTGTCAATCATTGTTATATGTTCAGTCCTTTACATCTAATAGTTAGCACAGATAAAGCATACAGAGGAGAAAAGACAATGTTTCTACTTTTCCTCCTCATTACAATAGCTAATGGATATAATTAGACTGAACTGGATTGTGATGTAATTTGTTCGATAAATAATAGGGGGGGAGTGTGGGAGATAGAAACATTTAAATACATCAAGGAAATCAACACAGTAAAGGAGGAGACTATATTTAACCCCTTAACTCCGGAGGGCGTACTATTACGCCCTGCAGGAGCC
The DNA here is from genome assembly GCA_933207985.1 of Pelobates cultripes. Lineage (NCBI taxonomy): Eukaryota > Metazoa > Chordata > Amphibia > Anura > Pelobatidae > Pelobates > Pelobates cultripes. The sequence goes on along the minus strand of OW240912.1, from coordinate 313,208,725 downwards.
GGCTCTAAACTCCGGCGGGCGTAATAGTACGCCCTCACTATAATGGCCGCCACGTGGCCGGCGCTAATCGCCCGCTGCAGATCGCGGTCGGGGGGGCCAACCCCCCCTGTGGCCGGTGACCGCGATCTGCAGCCTCTGATCGCAGTGACAGGCTGTCACTGCGATCAGTATTTAACGTGTGTCAGCCGATTTCAAATCGGCTGACACACGCGGCCAGCGGCTACCCCTGTGCAGATCGGGGTCGGGGGACATACCTGGCCCTCCAGGCAGTCCCCCTGGGGTCAGTGACCGCGATCTGCACTGTGTGAGATCGCAGTGACAGGCTGTCTCTCCGATCTTACAGCGCTGTGATCGCAGTGACAGCCTGTCACTGCGATCACACATGTGGCCGGCGGCTTTCTGCTGTGCGACCGCGATCTGCACCTTCTGAGCGCAGTGACAGCCTGTTACTGCGATCAGTGTTACATGTGTCAGCCTAATGTCTGATACATGTAATAGGCACCATGATCCCCCTGCAGATCGGTAGGGGGAGTGCTTGTAGCACCCAGGCACTCCCCCCTGTGGTCAAATAACCAATCTGCAGGAGGTGATTACAGTGACAGCCAGTCACTGTGATCACTATTACTATGTGTCAGCCAATGACCTCAGGTCACTGGCTGACACTTTGTCTCTGCCCCTCTCCTCACCTCACTTCGATTTGACAGAGAGAGGCAGAGACATCGTTGGTTTTAGAGCTCCTGTGAAAAAAAAAGTTTTATTACTTTATAAAAGTTTTAAAAATATTTATTTTATTTAACCCTTTCAGTGCTGATCACAGCTTATTACTGTCATCAGCTGAATAGGGCATCTAGTACTTTTGTACTTTATTTTAAAAGGATTTTTTCTCATTTTTTTGACCCTTAGTGTCAGTTGCAGCAACCCAAATCTCCATTACCCTTTCCCCGCTGCCTTGATCACTGTACTGTACGGTATATCTGCTGTACGGTACTATTTCAGTGATCACTGTGATCAGAGGGCTCTCTGATCAGGCTGACTTTTTTTTTAGGGTTTTTTTTCCATAACTTAAAAATAACCCTTTCAGTACTGATCGCAGCTGCCTATACTGTGATCAGTACATTTATTTTATTTTTGAGGGTGGGTAGTGGGTGTTAGGCAGGTAGTTAATTAATTAGCCCTTTTCACTTAATTTTTTTCCCCCTAGAATGGCACGTCGCTACTCAGCCGAGGAGGCGTATGCCATTCTGGAAGGCAGTGATAGTGAAACTCTGCAAGACAGTGACACTATCACAGCCTCTGAGTGAGACCTCAAGTGATGGTGCCCCACCACCACTCACAAGAGGACGCTCAGAATGCCCAATGCCAGAGGGAGACTGGATGCCTTCAAACATGATGGCACCAGAAATACCGCCGTTCACTGTTACACCTGGCATCACTGTAACAGTGGACGACTGCGAGCCAATTTTTTTGAGCTATTTATGTCGGACGATGTATTTGAGCTCATGGCTCAGCAAACAAATTTGTTTGCTATGCAGTATCTCTCTGCACATCCGGGGTCCCATCATAATCGCAGGAATATGTGGAGAGCCACGGATGTCGCAGAGATGAAGCGGTTTTGGGCTTTAACCCTAGTGATGGGGGTATCAGGTCCTACTGGAGCAAGCAACGCATCTTGGCTACCCCTCTTTTCCCTGAGGTTATGCAGAGGGATCGCTATCTGCAACTGCTGCGATTTCTTCATTTTAATGATAACTCACTGTGTCCCCCTAGAAATGACCCACTGTTTGACAGGCTCTATAAAATTCGGCCCTTTATCCAACTCCCGTCAAACAAATTTTCTGAAAATTATGTCCCCGATAAAGATATTTCAATTGACGAGTCCCTTATGAAATTCAAATGTCGACTGCTATTTAAGCAATACATTCCTTCTAAGCGGTCCCGATATGGCGTTAAATTTTATAAATTATGCGAACCCTGTACTGGTTACACATGGGCGTTTCGCATTTACCATGGGAAGGATAGCCATCTTGACCCACCAGGATGTCCTGATTCTGTGGGTGCAAGTGGAAAGATTGTTTGGGATCTAATCCTTCCCTTGTTAAATAAGGGATATAAGCTATGGGTTGACAATTATTATACCAGTATACAGTTATTTAAAAATTTATATTAAACCCTAGCCTGTGGTACAGTGAGGAAGAATCGCAGGGGTTTCCCCCAAACCCTGGCAAGAGGCAGAAACAGTAGAGGTTCCTCTTCAGCCCTCTGCCAGGATGAGTTGCTTGCCCTTCGTTTCACAGATAGGAAGGATGTATACATGCTGTCTACAATGCATGACGAAAGTACAGTGCAAGTGTCTGTGAGAGGTAGCACTGAGCATCTGGAAAAGCTGAAGTGCATTGTAGACTACAGCAAGTTTATGGGGGGAGTAGACTTGGCTGACCAATGCATACAGCCCTATCTAGTGAACCGGAAAACTAGGACCTGGTACAAGAAAATTGCAATCTACGTGATCCAGAGTGCAATTTTCAATGCCTATGTCCTCTATAAAAAAGAGGTCATAGGTAGGCCCTGCCCTTTCCTAGACTTCACTCTAAGCCTTTTGTCATATTTATGATTTACCCAGCCCCCCAATCCCACTTTGGGATCAGAAGATCTCCAAAGACTTTGTGGCAAACACTTCCCTTCTCGAATCCCTGCCACCACTAGTAAAAGAAATTCCCCAAAAAAGTGCTGTGTTTGCTACAAGAAAGGAGTCCGAAAGGACCAGAGTTATTATTGACCAACTTGTCCATCTAAACCCGGCCTCTGCATAACAGACTGTTTCAAAGTCTACCATACAGAGCTGAACTTCTAAATCACTCTGTATGGGACTTTGGCAGTTTGTTTGCTTGATTTCCCTGGATTACTGACCTCGGCTTGTCCTGACTACGCTTTGTTAGCTGCCTGTACCGACCCATTGGCTTGTTTTACCAACTACTCTAACTTCTGGATTTCCCTGACCTTGGCCTGTCCCTGGTTATGCTAGCCATTCTAAAGTGGCTACACCAAACAACTCAAAATACTACAATTGTAGTATTTGAAATGTGCCTTCACAAAAAAAAGCAAAAAACTAATCACAGGGTTAATGCTGCGATTAGCACTGAAAGGGTTAATAAAATCACAGGTTTTTTTTTCTTAACTTCTCAGCTTTTCACACAGTAACTCTCTATGTGAGATAAAACATCTCTCTTCCTCCAGATCAAAGTGTATTTGGGGGTACTGTTCTATTCCTGTGATATAATAAAAACCTTGAAACATTGTACATGTGGGTACTGTTCTATTCAAAAGACCGTGTTAAATCAAAACACTGAGGTTTTAATGCACTAACTAATACCAGAATTATGACATTTCTAGTGAAAATGCAATTTATGTGATTAAAAAGACAAAACGACAAAAAGATAAAAGTAGGTATCGCTACATGGGCCCAGCATTTCTGTTAAAATGGCTAGACCAAACATCTTAAGGTCTGCATTTTGTTGTATATCTTGGCTTGCCTACTTTTGAAAATGGTATGCCATAACGGTGGAAATGTTATTACCCAGGCTGCCATGCTCTCTGAATAGCCACATGGGCCCAGAAAATCACTTTGCCAAACTTACAAGCTAAAAGGGTATCTAATATATTTTGCCCTGTACTGAAATAATCTGAAATAAAGATACGCGGGGGGTACCGTTATAGTGTTAAATCGAAATACTGAGGTTTTAGTGCACTAACTAATACTAGGATTATGACATTTCTAGTGAAAATGAAATTTATGTGATTAAAAAGACAAAACTAAAAGTAGATATCGCTACGTGGACCCAGCATTTCTGTTAAAATGGCTAAACCAAACACCTCAAGGTCTGCATTTTGTTGTACTCTGGGTTGCCTACTTTTGAAAATGGTATGCCATAATGGTGGAAATGTTATTACCCAGGCTGCCATGCTCTCTGAATAGCCACATAGGTCCATAAAATCACTTTGCCAAATTTCCAACTTTGAAATCTAATATTTTGTCAACTTGACTACCCCCCAAAAAACAGAAAATCTGGTACATGGGGGTACGGTTATATTCAGGAGACAATGTTAAAAAAAAATAGTGAGGCTTTGTTGCAATAAATCATACCAGGAATAGGAAATGTCCTGTGAAAAGTGAGTACATGTGTGTGAAAAAGCACAAGTAAAACAATAACCACTATGTGGGCCCTTCATTTCTGATAATGTGGTTAGACCAAACATCTCAAATTATGCCATTTGTTATACTCTGGGTTGCCTACTTTTGAAAATGGCATGCCATAATAGTGGAAATGTTATTACCCAGGCTGCCATGCTCTCTCAAAGGCGAGATAGGCCCAGAAAATCACTTTGCCAAATTTCCAATTTTGAAATGGACATCTAATATATTTGTCCCTGTGACTTCCCCAAAAAACTGAAAATCTGGTACATGGGGGTACTGTTATATTCAGGAGACAATGTTAAAAAAAATAGTGAGGCTTTGGTGCAATAACTCATACCAGGAATAGGAAATGTCCTGTGAAAAGTGATTTCATGTGTGGAAAAAAAAACAAATAAATCTATTACCGCTATGTAGGCCCTTCATTTCTGATAAAGTGGTTAGACCAAACATCTTAAAATGCACCATTTGAAATACTCTGGGTTGCCTACTTTTGAAAATGGTATGCCATAATAGTGAAAATAATTTTATCCAGGCTGCCATGCTCTCTCAAAGGCAAGATAGGCCCAGAAAATCGCTTTGCCAATTTTCAATGTTTAAAACCAAAAATGGACAGGCGTATGTAAGACCCTAGAACTTTCAAAAACCCCATAAAACCTATACATGGGGGGTACCGTGGCGCTTGTGAGACATCACTGAACAGAACTAGGAGGGTTTCAGGGCAGTAGACTATATACTGACGTTAATATTATCAGTAAAAGTACAGTTTTTATGTGAAAAAAGCACACAAAAAAACAGAACACTAACTTTGGCTAGCATTTGTGCCCAAGTGGCTACTACAAAAGACTGGCCATACCCCATTTTGAATACCCTGGGATGTCTACTTTTTCAAATGGTATGCCATTAAGGGGTAGTTTTCATTTCTTGGCTGCCATATGGTCTCAAAGGCAGCCTAGACACAGCAAACTAATCTGACAAATTTCATTGTGAAAAAGCATAAATGGATAAGCCGTATATATGACCCTGTAACTTTCAAAAACCGCCTAAAACCTATGCATAGGGCATACCGTGCCGCTCGTGAGACATCACTGAACAGAACTAGGAGTGTTTCAGGGCAGTAAACTATATACTGCAGTAAAATACTACGCAAAAAAAAAACAGAACACTACTCTAACTTTTAAATGCTGCAGCAGCCGGAGCGCTCTGTCAAGAGCGGTCAGGCGGCTGCAGTTGGTTCTCGTGCCGAGCTGCTCTGCTGTCTGTGGTGCCCGGCCGGAGTGATAGGAAGGTGCACGCTCAGTCCGACCGCGCGGAACAGGAGTTTCTGTTTCCTGTACCCGGTCGGACTGACAGGAAGGTGCACACTGAGCGTGCACCTTCCTATCACTCCGGCCGGGCACCGCGGACAGCAGAGCAGCTCGGCCACGCTACAGGGGAGGGGGTAAAAAGAGAGTGGGGGGGGATAAAAGAGAGGGGGGTAAAAGAGAGCGGGGGTGTAAAAGAGAGTGGGGGGAGTAAGAAGAGGGGAGGGGGGAGAAGGGGTAAATAGAGGGGGAGGGGGTAAGAAGAGAGGAGGGGGAGGAAGGGGAGGGGGTAAGAAAGGGGGTAAGAAGGGGGAGGTAAGAAGAGGGGGGAGCGAAAGGGGCAGAAGAGGAGGGGAGTAAGAAGGCAGAGGGGGAGGGAAAGTAAGAAGAGGGGGGGGGGAGTAAGAAAGGGGGGTAAGAAGAGGGGGAGGGGGGAGTAAGAAGGGGGTAAGAAGTTCTTTATTTGCAATTTAAGGTTTTTTTTCCTGAAATTTCCTTCTTAAAATGAGGTGCGTGTTATACGCCGGTGCGTGTTATATGCCAATAAATACGATATATACTGACAAAAATATTATCAGCAAAAGTACAGTTTTTATTTGAAAAATGAAAAAAAAAAATGAACACTAAGTTTGGCTAGCATTTATGCCCAAGTGGCTACTACAAAAGACTGGGCATACCCCATTTTGAATACCCTGGGATGTGTACTTTTTCAAATGGTATGCCATGATTTCGTAACTTACATTTCTTGGCTGCCATACGGTCTCAAAGGCAACCTAAGCCCAGCAAACCAATCTGTGAAATTTCTATGTAAAAATTAAATAAATGGACAAGATGTATATTTGACCCTGTAACTTTCAAAAACTCCATAAAACCTATACATGGGGGGTACTGTTTTACTCATGAGACATTTCTGAATACAAATATGTATGTTTCATTGCAGTAAAACCAAACAGTATTGTGACATTATCAGTTAAATTGACATGCAGAAATTGAAAAATATCAAAATTTCTTAATTTTTTAAACTTGTTTAGATTTTATTCATATAAAATGGAGTTCTATATATGAATGTTTGATATGGAATGAAAGCCCTGTTTCCCCTGAACAAGCCGATATATAATAAGTGTGGGTGCACTTAGTATGAAAGAGGTAAATTATAGTTGAACAGACAGAGAGTCAAATTCTGTGGTTTGTTTACATTTTGTTTTCATCACAACTTGTACATTTGGCTCCGTCCTTAACCCCTTAAGACCGGAGGGCGTACAATTCCGTCCTATTTTAGGCGGCTCTAAACGCCGCCGGGTGTAATTGTACGCCCTCCGGTCTTTCATTACTTACCCGGTCGCTGGCGGTCCCACGCCGGCGATCACGGTGGGACTCCCAGGGACCCCCCCGCGGCAGATCCTCCTCCTCCGGTGCCCCCCGGCCATGTGAGAGTGAGGTCCTTGCGAGGACCCCACAATCACATGGCCGGGTAGGCTGCCTCCTGCATTGCTAGCAGGGGGGCTGCCTGTAATGATAGGTGGCCCCCCTGCTGGCTGGAAATAAAATATATATATATATATATGATCTAAGTATAAATTTTTTTTTTTTTCACTTTTTAATTTAATCTAAGTATATATATATATATATATATATATATATATATATACACACACACACACACACACACACTGTCTAGGTGTATTTTACTATTAATATATATAAAATTATATATATATATATATATATATATTAATATCAAATTACACGTAGATTGATACTGATTAAATATATATATAATTATTGTTATATATATATATAATATAAAAAAAATTAAATATGTAAATACGTTAAAAATAAAATTAAAAATAATTAAAAAATATATAGATGTGTGTTATTTCGTTCTAACTGTATTGTGATATTAATATATATATATTTATATCAAAATACACGTAGAACGAAATAATATATATATCTACATACATAAATATATACGTATATATCACTATATATATATATATATATATAAATAAAAATATTTTAAAAAATTATATATATATATATATATATATATACACACACACATATAGATTCACATACGTATATATATACATATATTAATTCTACATATATATTTATGTAATATTTTTACATAATTAGGTATCTTAATTAATTACAATTTGCGGGACCTGCCTGACAACCCATGCCGAAAGTAAAGGGAATTTAATTTGCTAGCACTATATTTAACCCTATAACTTTCCAAGACACCATAAAACCTGTACACAGGGGGTACTGTTCTACTCGGGAGACTTCGCTGATTCAAAACAGTAAAGTGTATTACAATAATGATATCGCCAGTAAAAGTTTTTTCATGCACAAACAGCACTTACACGGACGATATTATTGCTGTGATACTTTTTACTGTTTTGAAACACAAATATTTGTGTTCAGCAAAGTCTCCCAAGTACAACAGTACCCCTCATGTACAGGTTTTATGGTGTTTTCAAAAGTTACAGCATCAAATATAAGGTTTGTGTTTCATTTTTTTCACATTAAAATTCGCCAGATTAGTTACGTTGCCTTTGAGACCCTATGGTAGCCCAAGAATGAAAATTACCCCTATGATGGCATACCATTTGCAATAGTAGACAACCCAAGGTATTGCAAATGGGGTATGTCCAGTCTTTTTTAGTAGCCAATTAGTCACAAACACTGGCCAAAATTGGCGTTTTTTGCATTTTTCACACAAACAAATACTAACGCTAACTTTGGCCAGTGTTTGTGGCCAAATGGCTACTAAAAAAGACTGGACATACCCCATTTGCAATACCTTGGGTTGTCTACTATTGCAAATGGTATGCCACTATGGGTGTAAATTTCATTCCTGGGCTACTATAAAGTCCCAAAGGCAACGTAACCAATCTGGCGAATTTCAATTTCAAATGTAACGTGCTATATTTGACCCTGTAACTTCCCAAAAACGCCATAAAACCTGTACATAGGGGGTACTGTTTTACACGTGAGACTTTGCTGAATACAAATATGTGTATTTTATTGCAGTAAAAGCAAACAGTATTATGACACTGACCGTTAAAATGTCATGTAGAACTAAAAAAATTAAAAAAAATCTTATTTTCTCCCATTTTTTTCATATTAAATTATGTTTCATAGCTAAATATTTGATATTAAATGAAAGCCCTGTTTCCCCTGAATAAAATGATATATAATAAGGGTGGGTGCATTTAATATGAAAGAGGTGAATTACGGTTGGACAGATATGTAGCGCAAATGCCAGGTTTTGATTACATTTTGTTTCATTCACAACATGTACATTTGGCTCCGTCCTTAAGGGGTTAAGGGGTTAAAAGAAGAAAAACTACCACAACAAGATATCTTAAATTAAATGAAATTAGAGGGGCAAAGGTTTAAAAATAATAACAGTAAGTATTACTTTACTGAGAGGGTAGTGGATGCATGGAATAGCCTTCCAGCTGAAGTGGTAGAGGTTAACACAGTAAAAGAGTTTAAACATGCATGGGATATGCATAAGGCTATCCTAACTATAAGTTAAGGCCGGGACTAATGAAAGTATTTAAAAAATTGGGCAGACTGGATGGGCCGAATGGTTATATCTGCCGCCACATTCTGTTTCTATGTTTCTAATAATGTAAAAAAAAAAAAAACAAGCATCATGTACAAAGAAGTTTAAAGTGGCTCTTGCACGTCAAAATTAAGAAAAAAAGAACAGATTCTGAAAGAGGTGGACAAGACAAAGCAATAGGTGAAGATAACCTTAAAGGACCACTATAGTGCCAGGAAAACAAACTTGTTTTCCTTGCACTATAGGGTCTTTAGGTCCCCCCCAACCTCAGGGTCCCACTCTCGCCGGGAGGAAGGGGTTAACTCTTACCTTTCTCCAGCGCCGGGGAACTCTCTTCCTCTAGTGGCTGGATTAACCCTACTGAAACTGCTATGTTTACAGCTGCACGGTTAACCCTAGATGGACCTGACACCCAGACAACTTCATTGAGCTGAAGTGGTCTGGGTGCCTATAGTGGTCCTTTAAGTCAGACAGGGTCACTTTAACAATAGTACAATATGATTTTCAATATTTTTTAGTCAAGTGGGTAATTACCTGATAAACCATCACTCTGAATATAGCAGAGATGTTAACTTTTTCCAGATTGGCTACCTTAAACTAAAATTTTAATTTACTTAAATTATGCATTTTGTATTTACTTTTGGCACTCTGGAGGTTAAAGATATGCGTATGCTGGTAACTTTAGTACTTTAATCTTGAATAATGTTCAATTTAAAGAAAAAGGTGTACAACACTAATTTCTTATCTGCAATGTACATGTGAAGAAGATGCATATGGTCATCACTAATAGAGTTATATGGCCAATATTCAATTTGCATCCTGCATATTCTAAATAATTCCCTAACCACACGCCTCCATGCAACACAAAATGTATGATGTGTGCCACATTAGTTTGAATAGTGTTTATTTGCAAGTATCTAACATATTTAAAAACTAGAAGTAAAAAAAAACATTTAGAAAAAGTTAAACACCCTGGAATAAATTTAAGCAAGAAGTTATTGGTGTAGTTGGAAACAAATGATGTTTCTATATTCTGAATGCAATGGTAACATAGAAATGTATTAAAACACACAAGTCACCTCCCACCCCCACCCCCACTGGTTACAGTTCTAAAGCTGCCTTCTATTCATAATTGTAACTCAAGCCGGCTACATCAATGTGTATATTGCAGTGTTCAAAATCTGGTGAAGTATGACTGCAATACATATAGCTGTGTGTAGTAATGGAGTATGTAAGGCATACCATTTGTAAAAGAAGAGAACCCAGGGTATTCAAAATGGGGTATGTCCAGTCTTTTTTACTAGCCACTTAGTCACAGACGCTAGCCAAAGTAAGTGTTCATATTTGTTTTTTGCAGTTTTTACACAAAAACTGCACTTTTACTGGTGATACCATCGCTGTGATAAGTTTTACTTAAGTTTTTATAACACACATATTTGTGTTCAGTGAAGTCTTCAATAATAACCCCCATGTCAAAGTTTTATGGTGCTTTGGAAAGTTACAGGGATAAACATATGACTTGCAAATTAAATTCTCTGGACTTGCTGTCTGGGTTGTCAGGCTGGTCACTCAAATTATAATTAATAAAATTACTTAATTATGTTAAAATATTACATAAATAAACTACGTGTATATGTAATTATTTAAGTAATTATTTAAGTAATGATACATATTTATATATAATTTTATTTTAAGTGTATTTTGATCACTATATATATATATATATATTAATATCAAAATACTTTTCAAATTAAATTGCATTTTTATAATTTTTTACATTTTTATTATTTAATTTAATGTATGTATTATTTTAATTTTATTAATATATAATATATACAATTATACAATTACTGTATGTATATAATGGGCTGTCAGGCAGTCCCCCAGAAGTGGATCGCGGCAGAGGTGAGTACTTTCAGGGCTCTGGGACTTAATGCCGTTACTCTTTAAAGCCCATTATAATGGGGACAGCAAAGAACACTGTAATGGCATTAAGGGGTTAATAGCCAGATCAGACCTTATACGGTTTTATAATGGGCAGGAGAATGTAACTTAATGGCAGTCTATAGTGTTAGGAATACAAATCTGTATTTCTAACACTATAGTGCCCTCTGACCCCTCCCCCCGTAATTCAGCATGCAACAAATGTATGTTAGTGAGTATACCTACGCATCTAGTGAGTAAGTTTCAGGGGTCTCAATGGGAGCAGTCTCTGGATTTTTTATCTTTGCATACAGTTTCCAATTGTTTTGACAATAGAACAGCAGTGCTACAAAACTCCCCTCTTCTTAAAACTCTGTAGCCATGATCTTCAAATTACACCTGGCTGCCATTTGTACCAACCTCCATTTTCACCTTCATACTAACATCAGGAAAGTTAAGTATAAAATTACTAAACATGCTAAATTTGAAGATAGTAGACACATCTCTCTACTCTCTTTTCATCTATTACAAGTTACAGTAAAATACTGCAAGACAAGTTGGCGCTATATAAATGCCAATAATAATCATTTGTGCGGTTTGTTCCTTTATATCGTTCAGAAATAGCATAAAGTCTCATCATCTGTAATGTTAAAATATATAAAATAAAGATAATACAGGTGGAGGGCAGAGCCAGCTATTGACTAGAGCATGTGTGTTTTCCTGATGCTCTGTGGAGAATCTGCTTTAAAGCCAACTTACTTAACTTTTGAAGTTATTGCTCCTTCTCCTGCTTTTCCTTTTTTGAGAATATGGGGTGAAGGCTTAAGCTTGCCAAAAAGCAATATTCCTGCTAAATCTCAGAAAATTGGTAACCAGCTCCACCAGACTAGGGAACCACATTGCATTGCGGGAACCACAAGATTAGAGGAAACCTGGAGTTTGTGCTTTCATGGAGGTACTTACTAGGCTTTGGTCCTTTCTGTTACCATCTACCAAGGTCAAGAGCTTAGCAGTGGGCTCCAACTTTCGAGTGGCAAGATCTCCTTGAGTTACAGCTGATGTCCCAAGATATTTGGTTTGTTTTCGCACTGATGTTGACAAAGCTGCTTTAATGGCTGTTGTAAAAACCTGACCATTACTTTTGAAGACCATGTTTAACATAAAAAACACTATAGTATATAATAATACTTTAAAAGCTTTAAACAGATGCAGCTTCCCCAGTGGTATTCCCCAGATTACCCCCTTTCTTATAAAGCACAATACAGACAATATTTGGGAATCAGGGGGGCGGGGCCTCACTGCCAAGCCAAACTGACGCAAGTCGTTACAGCTCCTGCATTTCTCGGCAAATATTTCGGAAAATCTGTAAAAAGCAACCTCCACTCTACACATCTGGGCTGCCAGGCGAGAGACCCCAAAGTGCTCACAAAGGTACCAAATTCGCAGTTTTCCTTTGGGATTCGCCCAAACGCTGAATGTGGCCTGCAAGCATGAACAGCGCGAGGAGGAGGCCACCACACATGGCTGCAATCTTGGAATTGGGCCAGTGGGGGTTTTCCCGGTCCCAGGAGAACAACCCTAGGTTCAGGTGCAACATTACCATCGGCAGATTGTCACACCAAAAATAGCAGAGGTAACAACCAAGCCTTCTGCAGCAGCAGAGCCACGCTCTATCACCAAACGGCTGGATGATATATTTGAAGCCTTTTGGCTCTGCATTACTGAGAGACAGAGGAGCTCCTCACTCATCCCTCAACACTCCTCACTTGCTGCTGACCGTGCAGGAGACCTGGAAGCTGACGCATTGGGTAGCCGGGACATCGTGCAGGGACCCTAACAATAGAGGATTCTACCACCATGCATGGCACCCCTAAATCAGGGCAGAAGATGACTATTGAGGGCTACCAAGCCAGAGATCGCTCATCTGCGTTATACTCACCCTTCATGTACTCAGTTTGCAATGAGTTGATGTGGCCAAGAAGAATCCAGCTTGAAATCATACCACCTGCCTTACTGGACTTTGTCCTAAGCCTTGCCTCAAAGGACTTGGTCTCACAGTCCCAGCAGCTTTACAAACTAGGCATCGGCTGATCCCAGGCAACAAGGGGAGCATTTTGTTTATTATCTTTCATGTGTCATGGAGATGGCTCTGGTATTCTCACTTTCTACTCTATTTTAGTCTTGTATGGTACCAACAGTTACCGCTGTATGACAATATGACAAGCCGGTTTAACTACAGATATCTCTAAACTAACAACTTTCATGCAATTCATACTGAAAAAGTCTGCTACATAAATAGTCATACTTTCCTATTAGACTAACTGATTTCTATATCTATTTGAATAAAATTTTTACTTGAAGCTTGGAGAAAGATTTCCTGGTCTTCTTATTTATCTGGGATCCAATCCGCAGTAGGAGGAATCGAAAGAAGGTGTTAGCCCCCCAGCCTATACCAGGGGAGGCACCCCAAGGCGCAGATTACATGGATACACTGCAAGTGCATTCTGAAAGATCAATCTTGTTGTACCATACTTTACTTCACTATGTTTGGTTTATTTTTTCCTTTTAAGATGATTAGCTGATTCTGAACTAGACGATTAGCTGAACTTTGCCACTGGTTTTTGGAGGGGCCTGTTTGCCAGCCTCCTACCCTGGGACTATGGGCCCTGTAAAAACCCATGTTCAAAAGTACTGTTTCTGCCCCTTGGACTTTTAACTGGAACAGATTCAAACATGTGGCGGCGGCCATCTTAAATTGTCCAGCAGTGTTTTGTCGTTGAGTGTATGTAACTGTTTTTTGGGCATGGGACCATGTCCACGGTGGGGAAAAAAATAAGACTTCCAGGAAATTCCTGAACCCCTGAACCGATCTGGGTGATTTTTGGATATGTTGTTCACCCAGATCGGGGCTATCAAGGGATGCGACTGATTTGTAGGGATATGTTGTATTTTGGGGTACTTTTGGGGGGTTTGTAAAAATGTATGTTTTTTTTCTGTTTAGACTTAATTGAGTTATCCCATTGTCTTTGTTAATTGTATCACAGGCAGAGGGGAGGGATTGTGTACACTGTAGGGGAGTGTCTGCATGTAAGACTCTGTTTTTATTGGTGTGTTAATTCTGTGTCCTGTGCCCCACAAGGTTCACCTGGGCATCAACCTTGTGGGGAAAAACTGTATAAAAACTCAAGCGGTTCAATAAACCTTCAGACCTTCTTACCCTCAACTCGCAGCCTCGTCTCGTGTTGTAGGGTACTGCTATATTACACTGGGGATTGCTATACTCTGTATACTCCCCCTGGATGCTAATCACTAGCTCTTCTAAGAGCTGTTCCTGCTTCACTCTCTGAAGGAAGAGAGGTTCACCCACTGAAGCCTGGAGCCTTGTCGTAGGTCCAGGGTGGGTAAGAGACGGCAAGACCCCAACCAAGCTGCGGTGGTTCGTGGGGTCTGAAGTGCTTATGGTGTCTGGTGCGGTGCTGATGGTCCTTGGTAAGCACTAGGAGCATCGATTGACAGAAGGTCCGCTACACATGCCCTTATCTTTCCCTCTATCATACTATAGAGGCGATCTCTATAGCCCATAACTCTGTTCTTATGAGACTATGCCATTCTCATTTCTGGTGCTCGGTGAGCAAGTTGTGCATTCAACATGATAGCAAACAACTTCAGCTTACTGATATTTTAGGTGCCAATGCCTTTGGGACTTTGTATGCCCACTATGCCCCTCTTTGAGAAAAACGTACCCTACTACGATGTAATCAGATGATAATATTCAGTCAACAGCCAACTATTTTACTGAAGTCATCTAAGGCTGTTACTTGAGGTTCACAGATGCACTGCCCTTATCAATTACCGCTAGTCTATACCCCACATTTTCATTTTTTCGGGTCTATTTTTGTAATATCTTGTTTTGTTGAGATTTGCATAATAAAGATCGTATAGTCTGGGTCTTACCCTTATTTGAATAATTCCTCTAAGGAAGCACATACCCTGCCCGCCCTCCTCCATACAGCATTCTGCTGAGTTACTATTTGTTATCTTTGTCTTAAACTTTTGCAGTCTACTGCCAGAAATAGCTCATATTCTGTGCAATACATTTTCCATATATACACATACTGTACATATATATATATATATATATATATATATATATACATACATATACACACACACACACACACACACACACTAATAATACAGGTTAATACATTGTAATATTTAGAAACAAGAGTAATATTTTACAAAACCATTTTCTGTGGGCTGCATGGTGTCACTACAGTAAGACAAAGGGGGGCAATACCATCCTCCAGATTGTGCCTTGCCTTAACGTGTGCCCCCAACCTCTATTATCCCCTGCATCCACAAGAGCCTCTACCCCTGCACTCACTACAGCCCCCATCAGTTCCCTACACCCACTACAACCCCATCAGTCTCATCAGTAGAAATTATTAGTGCTCCACAGTTTTACTGTGGCATCTTTTGTGTCCTCTCATGTACTGGTCCTAGAGTGACCACTAGTGGGCTGACATGATGAGTGGGCCTGAAAACACATCCTGTGCTATAAGCAAAGATACACTTAGCATACTTGACTGTTTTATATACAAACATAACAGACTCACCAATAAAGACAAGACATACCATAGTTATATATAATCAAATGATCAAAGTTTAAACTCAACAATCATATCTCTCAAGTGACCCAATACATTAAACTTTATAACAAGCTTGTATGGTACAGAAATTAAGTAGAATAGCAAAACTTAATAACGAGAAATTAATGACTAAAATACTTAGACTAGCAATTAAAATGATACACACCAGTACCCTTTTAACTGATCAAAAATACATGCATTGAAAAGTTTTCATTAATTAGATTTACAAAAAAATAATAATCTTACACTCAATTGAAAATAAATATTAACACTGTACAATAATTTCCATAAGATATTACGATAACGTAGCAAGCTCATTTCTTAAAGAACATAATGTATCTCTCAAATGTTTTACTTATCTCTACTTGCAATGTCACAAGTAAAAAAGCATTTGGGTCTTGGTGTCAAAAGTAGGAGAGATGCAAGTCTGTAACAGGTTTGAAAAATATACTTATAGATTTGTAATTATGTTTTGAAGAATAGATTTTTACTTTTTAATCTCCTCTCCTTATGTGAGCGACTTGCATGTCCTTTGTGCACTGACCAACCAAGTGTGATTCCTGGCCCTCTGATTGACAGGGCTTGGTCATTTGTCATGTCCAGTGTGACCTTTTAACTATTAGGTTAACAAAACACATAATGTAGACGGTGATGTGAGTGAGGAGTGAATCAAATCTACCAAACTCTCCCACTTGGTATTTTAAATCTCAAACTATCATAAACATGTATGGAAAACGCCTGGAGAGAAACATGCATTCATGCTCATCTGCTGTTTATGAAAAATTAGGTTTTGTTAATTTCTATGTGGAATTTATTTTTGTACTCTTATGTAGTGTATATGTGCTTTGTTTGAATGACTAATTTGACTACAAGGCAGAAGCCCTATTTCTTTATTTTGTATTCTCTAAGACAGTCCAAGACCTGCAACCAATATAGCAGCTTCAACACTAAAATGAACTTCAAAAACCATGGCTTGGCTAGCTGAGCTACTGCGCGGTCGCACACTTGCACAGCTCCCGCTCCAAGGACCCAAAGTCTGACTTTAAATACCACAACAGAGCTCAAAATTTACCGTCTAGACACCTGGAACACCCCACCGAAAAATGGCCCAAGAAGAGGGTCAGAATCACACAGACATCCGACTGTCTTTCTGTAGGCCGCCACAGCAGGTCCGACCAGACATGGTGCCTGCGGAGCCACGCGGCTCGAGTGACTCCAAGCACTCATTGGAGGATGAGACAGCTCAAGCACCTCGGATGGAGTGTACCTGAGAGCAGAATCAGACTCCGATAAGTCCCCATCCACCAAGGGAGACATAAAAAAACCTCCTCCGAGAAGGGGGGAGGGGAAAAAAGATCGATGACACCGACTCCCGTGTCACTGCCCTCATCCACCAAGTGCAACACCTTACGCGCACGGTGACCTCCCTAGAAACGCGCCACCGAAAAATGTCAGAATCCGCGGGGCCCCAGAGACAATAGGTGAAGAAGCCCTGCCCGAGTTTGGCAATGAAGTCCTGCAAGCACTGGGAGTTCAGACAGAAGACGAACGGCCACCACAAGTGTCGGCCTTCAGGATCAGGAAGGCCCCCACAGCACCCAAGCTTGAAAAATACCTTTTAAGGTCGAAACGTTGCGTTACATTCTGTTACAATAAAACTGCCTGCGGCTTGAATTCAGAGTGCCTGTGAGTCTTTCTTCTTTGCCTATTATTCTGGGATTGCTGGTCCTGCTCTGGAGCACCCGTGGCCGCTGGGAATGAGTGCGGTTCCCACCATTTACTCTGCTTATTAGGAACATGGAAGTAGTAGTAAAACCGATCTTAGATCTATTGAGATTAACTGGTCTCTGTGGTGTACCATGGGGATGATGGAACGGATGGATTACATGCGAAACCTTATTCTCAAGAAGAGATTGAGCTTGTGTAGGTCTAAAATAGGTCTCCATTTACCTCCTGGTTTCTTTACCAAGAACAGGGGAGAATAGAACCCTTGGAACCTCTCTCTCACAGGCACAGGAATGACTGTTTCCAGTAATAGATTGGTTACATAACGAGTTAAGACGTCTTCTTTTGTCTGTCGACAGGGAGTCTTGTTCTGATGAATCTTGGTGGAGGGGAAAATTCTTCGAACTCTAGAGAATAACCTGCGGTGATGATGGAATTCACCCAAGCATCTGGAATCACTCTCCAGGTCCTCCGGAAGAACATGCTCCTACATGAGGAACCTGGCATAAGCTACCTTCAGAACTGTCTGGTGGGGCGAAAGGAAGAATTTTGAGCCTTGGGTCTGGAAGATTTTGAGGTTTGACCACTCTTCCAATTGGAGAGCAGAGTGTATTCTCTGCCCAGTCGATAGGTTTTACTATCTCTATAGCCTCCTCGAACCCTGTAAGGACGATGGTCCTGTTGTGGTCTCTTTGGACACCTGTCTTGTGGAAGCATGCTTTTCTTGACTTCAGCCGCCTTTTTAATAGCTTCTTTAAGCGGTCTGCCAAAAAGCCCTTCGCCCAAAAATGGTAGGGTGCATAAATTATTCTTGGAAGAGAGGTCAGCTCCCCATGATCTCAACCATAGAGCCCTTCTGGCAGTAACGGAGTGTGCCATGACTTTAGAAAAAATCCTGATGAGATCTATGGAGGATTCCAACAGCCAGTCACTGGCTAGTTTAATCAACTTCAAGGAGTCCGCCATGCGACGTCTACTCACGCCCAGGGGCGTATTAGCCGCGAGGCAAACAAGGCATTTGCCTTGGGCGGCATTTTTCAGGGGACGGCAAAACGCCGCCCCCCAAATGCCCAAGGCAAATGTCTTGTTAGCCTCGCGGCTAACAGACATTCTGGGCGGCAGTGGCTGCAGCGCTGGGCGGGCGGGCAGGCGGGCGAGGGAGCTCTTCCCCTGAGCGCTCTGCTCAGCTCCCTCGCGCGCCGCCAGCAGAGTGAGGCTGGGAGCCGGGTTGATGACGTCATATTCCGGCTCCCAGCCTCACTCTGCTGGCGCCGCGCGAGGGAGCTGAGCAGAGCGCTCAGGGGAAGAGCTCCTTCGCCGGCCGCCCGCCCGCCCTGCAGCCACTGGACCCGAGGGAGAGGAAGAACCCCCCCCAGCATTACCAAAGGTAAGGAGGCTGGGGTTAAATAAAAAAATAAAAAAAAAACACTAGTGAGTGTGTGGATGTCTGCTAGTGTGTGTGTGGATGTCTGTTAGTGTGTATGTTATGTCTGTTAGTGTGTGTCTGTTAGTGTGTGTCTGTTAGTGTGTGTCTGTTAGTGTGTGTCTGTTAGTGTGTGTCTGTTAGTGTTAGTGTGTGTATGTTAGTGTTAGTGTGTGTATGTTAGTGTTAGTGTGTTTATGTTAGTGTTAGTGTGTGTATGTTAGTGTTAGTGTGTATGTTAATGTTAGTGTATGTATGTTAGTGTTAGTGTGGATGTCTGTTAGTGTGTGTGTTTTTGCCTGTGAGTGTGTGTGTCTGTTAGTGAGTGTGTGTTTCTGTTAGCTAGTGAATGCGTATCTGTCAGTGAATGTGTGTGTGTGTATTTAGAAGGCGGAGCAGGGGGGAAGGTTGGGTGGCGGTTGCGCGGGTGGGGGTGGCGCGGGGGGGTGCCTGAGTTTGTCCTGCCTAGGGCAGCACAAAACCAGGATACACCACTGCTCACGCCTATCTCTAAGTCCTCTTCCAAATCAAGGATCCATGAACGTAATGCTCTGGACAAGGCAGAGATAGAGACCGCTGGATGACATCCCAAGCCTGCTGTCACGAAGACCTTAGAAAGATCTGCGTTAATTATTTTATCCAAGGATTCCTTGAGAGAAGCATTACTATCAATAGGCAAAGTTGATCTTTTTGCCACTTTAATAATCGGAGCATTAATCTTTGGGACCACCGTCCACATTCTTGAATCCTCCTCCTTAATAGGGTACAATTTTGACAATCTGCCCTGATTTGTAACCCTTTTTCCAGGAGTATTCCATTCTGAGCGTATCAGCTCCTTACTGGATCTGTGCACTGGAAAGGAAGGTCTCCTCTTGTGGAGGTCTCTGAAAAAGTTGAAACTTCCTTGACTACTTCTGGCAAATCCAAGGTCTTTCTGACTGCCATGATCAGATGCTCCATAGCCTTAGTGTCTAATGAGCACGGTTGTTCCATGAACTCTTCCTCACTAGAAGAGATAAGTTCCAATTCTAAGGAACCAGCAGTGTGTCTGAAGTCTTCTTCAGATAAGTCGGATTCTCGGCCGAAGCTCTCATATCTGGGTCTTTTACCTCTTCTGGATTCTGAAATCCCTTCTGCCACCGCTTGCTTAATCCAATAAGCTATGTCCTGGGCTGAAGACAGAGGCTTGAGGTGACCTGCGATGTTCCGACTCTCCTGCAACCATGGACAAACATGTGCGGCATAGCCTGCAGTTATCCAAAGGCCTTGCACCACATCCAGGGCAGGCTGCCGGTTTATCCCTTCTCTTAGATGGAGATCTAGACCGGTCTTGAGGGCTGTAAAACACAGAAGTCATATGACTGTACCCTCCATGCACTCTTTTTTAATCGTAGGAAATGGTGAAAAATAATTTAATTGTCACCTATGACCTATTGCAGATCTTGCCGACTTAGCAGATGGAGATGCTGGATCCATCATAGTAGAAGGGCTATATAACAAAGGTTGTCACAACTGAATTTCATGCAGCAAAACTGAGCAGCAATATGTATAATAGATTGAAGTATAATACATACCTGCACAGAATGTACGTGGCACTAGAGAGCACTGTATGACAGAGGGAAATGAAAACACTAGATTATTTTGCAGAAAAAACGCCTTTTTTAAATTTCCCGCTCTGTGCCTTTAAGAAGCGCACATGCGCCGATTGGCCGCAAGTACATGGCTCCGCCATCTTGGATGAGGGCATACCATTTGCAAAAGTAGACAACCCAAGGTATTGCAAATGGGGTATTGTCAGTCATTTTAGTAGCCACTTAATCACAAACACTGGCCAAATGTTTGTTTTTTGCTTTTTTCACACAAAAACAAATATGAATGCTAACTTTGGCCAGTGTTTGTGACTAAGTGGCTACTACAAAAGACTGGACATACCCCACTTGCAATACCTTGGGTAGTCTACTTTTGCAAATGGTATGCCATCATGGGGGTAAATCTCATTCCCGGGCTACCACACGGTCTCAAAGGTAACATACTAATCTGGCAAATTTCAATGTGAAAAAACTGAGAAATTGAATGTGCTATATTTGACCCTTTAATGTTTCAAAACACTGTAACAACTGATAATGGGGGCTACTGTTGTACTCATGAGACTTTGCTGAATCCAAATATGTGCTTGTTTTGTAGTAAAAGCTAACAGTATTATGACATTTACAGCTAAAATGTGAGGCGGAACTACAAATTAAATTTTTTTTTTTTTTTACATTTCTCACAGTTTTTTATTTTATTCATAATAAATTAGGTTTCATATATAAATATTTGATATGAAATGAAAGCCCTGTTTCTCCTGAACAAACTGATATATAATAAGTGTGGGTGCATATAATATGAAAGAGGTGAATTACGGTTGAACAGACATATAGCGCAAATTCCAGTTTTTGCTTCCATTTTGTTTTGATCAGAACGTGTACTATTGACTCCGTCCTGAAGGGGTTAAAAGAGAATATAGGTTTATATTGCTTGCATAAATACATGTATTTGGAAAAATTGACAACAAAAAAATTTCATTCTATTACGTGATTATCTGAACTAGGTATTGTTGTGTCATGTTTTATATACTAGAACTGGTTATAGCCATAAGAATTTAAGTTGAATTAAAGCTATTGTAGATGGATGCACTCCTCTTTACCCCCAATTTTTTATTTTTTGTTTTACTTATTAGCATTGCAATGTAATTGCATAGTTCACTTATACCAATATGTTATCACAATGAAAATGGACTATAAAGTGTCTGTACTTTCATCATTGATTTACATATGGACTAGGTACATAGATATTTACTTTTTTTTTTAATGTATATCATGTATGGTATTTTCTTTTTCATTGTAAAAAAATCTCTTTAATTAAATATATTTGAAAAGGAAAAAAAAAAAAGCTTTGTTCATACAAACTGGCTCAGAGATTCCAAGCAAATTTGTCAATCAATGGTGTAAACACAGGGACAGAGGGTGGTCCAGATATATGGATTCTTTGCAGTACAGTTACGATTTTATAAGGCATAAGAACTTGGGGATCCAGGGAATCCTCTGTCTGTTGTCAAACTGGTGCACCCATACAATCATAGTCCAATAATCACAACAATAAGTTATAATTGTTATGGTGCACATTGTGCCTTTTTAAATGATTAGTTTAACCCAGAAAATGTTTTAGTTATATTAGGAGTCAATTAGAAATAGTGGTGTGATGTATTTGAGTCTTTAAGAAATGTATATTAGTAAAGCAAAAGAAAAGAAAATATAAAGAGCTTGCTTGGGTTGATGGGTGTAGCTATAACTTTCTAAAATTTAAATTTATTATAGAAGAAAAATGTATTGGGGAGTCAAACAATCTATTGAGTTCAAAAAAGGTGAACTGTGCATTGTTTCGAAAAGTTCAAATGGCTTTTACTGCCTGAAATTATTAAACTGAGCATTTCTAGTGAATGCCTACTTACGAAACCGCTATAATTAAAAAGTATATGCCTATATAATCAAAGCTCAATCATTCTCTTGCATTGAAATCTGACTCATTCCTCTATATCCAATGACATCTTGTATATAGGTTTACATTTTATACCTAGAGAGCATGCATGTGCTTAAAAGTGGCAGAAATATCAAAAGAGCAGTCAGTGGTCGTACAACACATTCATTAAGTCTTGACTACAGTTTCATTTATGTAACAGGCAGAATATGTACAGACTATGTTTAAATGCATTTAACACCAATTGCTGTTGGAAGCTAGTACACTGCGTTCATTTGGGTGTGGAGAACATAATTTGACAATGAAAACAAAGCACCATTAAATATATTCATCTAGTCTCTCCTTTGGAAACTAACATATGTCACAGTTGTTACATCCTTTAAAAAAAAAAAAAAAAAAAAGATATGCTTGCTTGGCTGTCACCAAAATTAGTTTGTCTAACGCATACAGTTTACAAATATATATTGCGCTCTGCTGATGCAATCAGTTTGGATGTGCCATTTCAAACAAACTAAAGCAAAATAAATAAATACCTAAGTAGAAAGAAAAAAAAAAAACTGTAAAAGAAAAAAGCCAGCAAGAAAATCTGTTTGAGAGAGCTGATAATGTGTGTTTCGCTGTTTACAATTGCTTTCTAATCTATTAAATGACTGTGAAAATTGATGCTCTGTATGGAGTGCTGTTATTTACTTCAATAGAAAGAAGAAGAAAAAAAAAGAATAAGAAAAAAGAGGGGAAGTGCCATTTCTGGTATGCACTTTTTCTCCCCTAAAATTATTTATTTTATTGTGATCAAAAATGTTTTTTCTCCCAAAACAAATCAAATGTCATAGGTTGCAAAGCCAAGTGTATTCTTGTCCTAATCTCAGCATGTATAAGCAAATATTTCCAGTGCATTTGCAGAGTGTTTCATATTAAAGAATAATAAACCATTATAAACAACATGTGGATGTGAGCATGTACGCATTGATTATATTTAAGTATCAACCCCCTCCTTTCCATTACCAGAGGACATATCTAATTGTGTAAATGTGTATTCAGCCACACTGACATTAATTTGTTTATGCCGAAGGATGGTAGTTCATAGATTATGATTTATATGTAATGGCTTAACAATACTAGCTATTATATAACACTTGAATAAATCACTAGAATGTGATTGGTATGGCCCTGTATAAGGATTATTATGATTTAAAACAAACCAGAAGTGAAAAAAGTGCTGTAAATGTGATTATGTGCTTGTACAATATTGCAGTGTGTCCCCACAAAATAAATGAATTGTATATCAATTTTAAAGATAAAATTTGTATTCTGTGTCATGAGACACAAAATGTATTAAATTAATAAATGCACTGGCTGCATAGAACAGTATGCATTTAAAATGTTGCCATTGAAACAGCAAATGCTGAACTTTGTTTCAGTAATGTTGATATGATTTTGCTTTCCTTCTGTAGTGTAGATAGTGAGAGTCCACAAACTTGTTTACCCAAGCAGTGCATGGTCACCTGAAACATAGGATAATTATTCATTAGTGTAGCGATCTGGCCAGTATTTTAGAGGCGCAGCCACTATTTGAGGTTGTGTAGCTAGTGCCGATGTTGCAAAAATATTAACACATACAAAGACACATTTTTCTCTGACTGGACTCTGGGAGAGTGATGAGAGAACTGGAGCCAGATTATCCACCTTTATTATACAATGACAAACACTGCCACACACATTTACAGTATATATAATACATACACACACAACCAACATATATGCATAATGACATACTATACATAAATACCTAAACACTCAGACACGGTATACACAAACTCATCCAGACTGTATACAAACATTGACATACAATGCTATAAACAGTATACACCTAATGACATGATAATAAATGCCCTCAGACACAGTACACACAGCCACAAACATTTGCACTATATATACTGACACACACTCAAACAGTATACACACACACTGCTATACATACAAAATGGTATATGCAGTCAGACATAGTACACACATTGTAAGTAGTTTTATTAGTGATTTAGAGACTGTTCCTCTTGTCACTCTCTGTGATGTCACAAATATAACCTTATACATATTGGCATGGCTGTTTCTTTCACCAAGAAAGTTGGCAACCCTAGTAGTGATGGTGACATAATGGCAATAACAGCACCTTCATTCCATCAGCAGTGTCAGTAGACTCAACAATATAAAAAAATACTAAATTTGGAAAATGTATGCAAGGGCGACTGAGTGAATTCCTTGACGATTTGTTCTATAAAAGCCTCATGGCTGAAAGGACCACAAGGTAGCCACTGCCTGAGTGAAATGAGCAGTAACCCTGTTAAGATAGGCTTGGTAGTCAGGCATGTGTCTTGATAAATGTGGACTTGTGAAAACTGGTAAGAGTGATGTCCCAAGTATTTTGATCCAAACAGGAAATAGAAAAATAAACAAACATGCTTAGAGAACTTCCTAATGAGCCTAGTGACATTAACAAAATTCTTGAGGGCACAAACACCATTTAAATTATCTAACACTCACTTGTAAAGGACAAAAGGAAGGAACAACATTCTTCTGGTTAATACCAGTAGAGGACCCTTTTGCAAAAGAGGAAAGACTGCACAATTATTTTGAATTTCCAAATGAAGAAATAACTCCCATAATAACAATGGTGAATCCTATGAATGCTTAGGCATTCATTACAGCATCTTGAGCACCAGGATAAGACTCTAATGATGAATTGCAGACTGGATCACAGACTTGAGCCAATCCCAAAGACTACACAAAGGTCTCTATCTGTAGCCAGCTTAAGGTGGAGGAGCAACATAAGAGGTGAAATCTTAGTGTTCAATGTACTTACCTTAAAAAAAAAAAAAGACTTCAAGTCAGTTTCCATGGGGAGATCATCAAGCTATGTAAATACACCCCACCAAGAGATATATAAAACTGGTATTGAAATGAGACTGGTAAGAGGCTTGCAAGCCTGAAGCAAGGTCACAATTGCATGATTCAAAAATAAATAAATCTGAGAATTGAAAAATATATGCTCACTTCAATGCCATCAAAGACAGAGTACAAAGGTCTGGACTGCAAAAGCAATTTTGCAGTAAAAGATCCTGCCTCGGAGGTATCTTTCATGATTTAGTCATGGGTATCTGTAATGGAAATAGGACATACAATGTGAAGTCCTATGCTACTAGCCAGAGCAAACTGCAATAATTACTCTGCAGCACTAAGACTGCCTCCTGTGGTTGTTTATCAGACAGCCACGGGAGAATTCAAGAAACCACTGTGTACTCTGCAGATGTGGCCAAAATAGTAAAAAACTAAAAGTTAGCATTCAGTAATTATAAAAAAAAACAGTGAGGAAGACAGAATGCTCTATAAGATTAGACAGAAAGATGCTAAGCAAGTTATAAGAGCTCCCAAATCACACACAGAAGAGAAAATAGTACAGTCAATTTTTTTTTAGATACATAAATTAGAAAAGGAAAGTAAAACATGGATTAGTTAGATTAAAAACAAAAGAAGGAAGGTATGAAGAAGAGGATAAAGGTCTAACTGACTGCCTCAATGAATATTTTTGCTCAGTATTTACAGAGGAAAATGAAGGAAAAGGACCTCAGTTAGGAAAAAGGACAAATTAGTCATTTATTATATGTGAGTTTATTGAGGAAGAGGTTCTATTTCAACTGTCAAAAGTAAAGACAAATAAGTCAATGGGACCTGATGGGATACACCCAAAGTTATTAGAAGTGCTTAATGGTGTACTGGCAAAACCATTAACAGATTTATTTAACCAATCATTGTTAACAGGAGTAGTCCAAGAAGATTAGAAGTTAGCGAATGTTGTGCCCATTCACAAGAAAGGTAGTAGGGAGGAGTAAGGCAACTATAGGCCAGTAAGCCTTACTTCAGTAGTGGGGAAAGTAATGGAAACCATGTTAAAGGATAGGATTGTTGAACATCTAAAAACACATGGATTTCAAGATCAGAGACAACATGGGTTTACTTCAGGGAGATCATGCCAAACTAATCTTATTGATTTTTTTGATTGGGTAACTAAAATAATAGATAATGGTGGTGCAGTAGACATTGCTTACCTAGATTTCAGTAAGGCTTTTGACACTGTTGCACATAGAAGGCTTATCAATAAATTGCAATCTTTAAATTTGGATTCCAATATTGTTGAATGGGTAAGGCAGTGGCTGAGTGACAGGCAACAGAGGGTTGTAGTCAATGGAGTATATTCGAAGCTTGGGCTTGTCACCAGTGGGGTACCTCAGGGATCTGTACTTGGGCCCATTCTCTTTAATATTTTTATTAGTGATATTGCAGAAGGACTTGATGGTAAGGTTTGTCTTTTTGCTGATGATAGTAAGATATGTAACAGGGTTGATGTTCCAGGAGGGATAAGCCAAATGGTAAATGATTTAGGTAAACTAGAAAAATGGTCAGAATTGTGGCAACTGACATTTAATGTGGATAAGTGCAAGATAATTCATCTTGGACGTAAAAACCCAAGGGCAGAGTACAGAATATTTGATAGAGTCCTAACCTTAACATCTGAGGAAAGGGATTTAGGGGTGATTATTTCGGATGACTTAAAGGTAGACAGACAATATAATAGAGCAGCAGGAAATGCTAGCAGAATGCTTGGTTGTATAGGGAGAGGTATTAACGGTAGAAAGAGGGAAGTGCTCATGCCACTGTACAGAACACTGGTGAGACCTCACTTGGAGTATTGTACGCAGTGCTAGAGACCGTATCTTCAGAAGGATATTGATACTTTAGAGAGAGTTCAGAAAATGGCTACTAAACTGGTTCATGGATTGCAGGATAAAACTTACCAGGAAAGGTTAAAGGATCTTAACATGTATAGTTTGGAGGAAAGACGAGACAGGGGGGATATGATAGAAACATTTAAATACATAAAGGGAATCAACACAGTAAAGGAGGAGACCATATTTAAAAGAAGATAAACTACCACGAGAGGACATATTCTTAAATTAGAGGGGCAAAGGTCTAAAAATAATATCAGGAAGTATTACTTTACTGAGAGGGTAGTGGATGCATGGAATAGCCTTGCAGCTGAAGTGGTAGAGGTAAACACAGTAAAGGAGTTTAAGCATGCGTGGGATAGGCATAAGGCTATCCTAACTATAAGATAAGGCCAGGGACTAATGAAAGTATTTAGAAAATTGGGCAAACTAGATGGGCCGAATGGGTTCTTATCTGCCATCACATTCTATGTTTCTATCAGCTGCAGCATTGCTGATAAACCCCAGCACCAATCAAAATGGCGTTGGGGAATAGAGAAGGCCTTCCAGGGTCTGTTCGGACCATGTGGGTCTCAAAAGCACCAGCTCCACTGTAAGAATCCTTGCGGCCGAGCTTAATTTCTCAGTTGATGTGTTATCTATTGATATAAAGGGCTGTACGCAGTGCTGATTTTCAGCACTTGATATAGCTCATCAATAAGTCCAGGTCTTCTAAAAATGCTCCCTGCTTACACAGGGGAGGTATCATATGTATGTATCCTGGTGTGAACAGGGTTTAGGATCTAGCTGAAGGCATCTAAATGCTTATTTAATTAGTTGTATGCACTGCATGCGACCTATGAAAAAGTCTGGGGCCACTAAAACTGACCACAGCTGACAGAAGGGAGCCCCAATTATCTACTGATACCTGGAACTCCCTGGTGTGGGTAGCACTTACTTTGAGAGCATCGGTGAGTCTGGGTCCACTAACTGTGGTCCCAGCTGACACAAGGGAGCCCCAGGTTTTGTCAGAATATTTATATCAACAGACATTTTATGCTAAAAATAAATTAAAAGTGTATATTGCCACAGCCACTCAGAACAAAGCGGACTCCATTTTGCTATCTTCAGGATAACAAAAACACATAATTTCCTTGATTTCTCCTTACTTTCTGTAACTAGCCACTTGTTTGAGCTGAGGAATGCATTATCTAAACACAGACACTAGTGACAGAGAAGACTAAGTAATTAATTTTACTTTCTAAATTTTACAAGGTTCCATTGTAAGTAAGGGTTGAAACTGAGTTTAGAACTGTCAATTTTACAAGTTACGATCAAAGTAGTTGCCACAAAGACTGAGACAAACGCTTTGAACTGACAGCATATCTAAGTTATGGTAGTCATTTTAGATAAGCCAAATGACGTCAAAATCGTCATCAGGAAAAGTTAACTCTTTCCTGGATAGAAAGATTTCGTTAGACGAGACTGCCCTCTATGGATCAAATACCTAAATTGCGATCCATAGATTGGACACACCTACGGCTTCCTATTGGTTTATCAACTAATGACGTACAAAGAGTCTGGCCCATTAAAAGTAAGGACAAAGGGAAAAGTTGGAGATACAGAAAAGATACAGAGATATACAGAGAGAGGGAGTTGAAGTTTGGGGGACTCCAACTCGGACATGTAGAGAGATCCAGGACATTCTCTGGGACTAACACTCTACTCTTAAACTCATGGACACTCAACTCTTTTAAACTCTTAACACTTAGAGTTTTAATCTGATTTTCTAACCAACACCACTTTCTCTATCACTCACGCACTCCATACAACCAATCAAGTTCCTGGGTCTATCTACTCATCTGATGAGAATATCTACATAACTGGTAATTATGCTGGTTTTATTTAATTAATTTAAATTAATTAAAATTTACTAATAGCATGATATATGACTGGATAAATCACGGTCAAATTTCAATATTTAGAAATCTTAGTTAACTAAAGAATATATAGTTATAAACATTCCATTCTGCAGGTGGAATTAAGAATAATTATATGTTAATGTGATAGTATCACGTGTTAGCATACCGCTGTTTTTATCCAGGTGTATTGATTTGCTCAAAAATAAGATAAGATATCTTTTTAGACAAATTAAAATGTGGCTTTTGTAAATAAAATCTGGTAGATTATTCTTATTGGATGGTTCCAGGAAATGACTGATGAGCTGGTTTAAATGTTATTCTAATTGAAAATCACAGGAGAATAGGATACTATATGCCTAGGAGGATCTAGCAAGCATTGAAAGGGTTATTCAGTTGTTTTAACTGTTAGCCAAGGTTTTATGGCTCTTCCCTGTGAAAAGCTTTACT
Organism: Pelobates cultripes; assembly: GCA_933207985.1. NCBI lineage: Eukaryota > Metazoa > Chordata > Amphibia > Anura > Pelobatidae > Pelobates > Pelobates cultripes. The sequence continues at coordinate 313,179,284 of OW240912.1, read as the reverse complement.
TTCTGTGTCTGCAAAATACCTCATAAATCTTAAGTGACAGAAAGTGCCGTTAGCCTTTGGAACATGTATAGCTATTCCATTGTATTACATATTTATGTTGTACTAAATATTCACTGATTATTATCATGCATGCTGCCTAATATTATTGTTAATTATTGGTCATAATAAATAAATCTATTATTATAACACATTGTGATCATTAATTGTATGGAATACTTTTCACTTATTTGATAACGATCTCTAAGATCTAAGAGAATTGAAATAGTGGGCAATTCTCGACTGCTTAATATTATCATCCCATAAATATCCCCACATTTCAGTTACTAGCAGGATAATAGTCTCTGCTGGCAAAATATAGCATGGCGGAATAATTACGTCATGTGTCATTAAAAAGGTTAATGAGGGTTTTGAGAGAAACAGTGGGTGAATGTTAATTTTAAAAAAAATGGCTGCATCCATGTCACAATAGGAAAATATACATTTTTATTTTATTTTTTAACTGCACATACTTACAGTACGTTCCTTAAATCAATATATTTGCATAGCCCTGATAACTATGAAGCAGAAAATTAAAAACTAGAAATACATTTTTAGAAATAAAGCAGAATTATGCAAACCACTAGACAGGAATCAACAGAGCTGTATGAAAGTCAGCTTTAGTAGCGGAGACATGTCAGCTCATCTCTAGAACTATTTTGAAATAGGAAAACATAAGGTGAGTACAGGGATTCTCTCTGGTGAATATACCGACTATTATTTACTGTCATAGTTGGCAAGGAGCTTAAAAACAAATGGCCTGTATAACCACCTGCCAAAAATCCAAATAAAAAATAATTACACAAAGGGTCATATTTATATTTTGGTTACATATTAATTGGTCTGTTTTCTACAGTTCTACATAATTGTCCACCATTACAGACTATAATTTATAGCGCAGCTCAAGTCTCCCACAACTAATGTGTATGCTCATCTAGGCATTGTAATTGGATTTCTTAATCTCTTCATGACAAACAGGCCAGGAATGTTGCTATTAGGAGTTTAATACCTTATCCTGAAAGGGTTAAAGAACATGGGAACTTTCATATAATGATCTCTGTCTTTTAAACTTCCTCCAGCAATGTAACCTTTGCCCGATTAATAGATCGTACTGATGCCTACACAACGATTATATTTAATAGTGGGACAGTAAAAGAAAATCAATTTTACAGGCAGCACTCAAAAGTAATATTAATAGGCCATGCATGTGGTATTCAACTGCATCCTATTTTGCTTTTATGCAATTAAATGAACACTCTAGTGTCAGGAAGACTAATATGCATTCCTAATGCTATAGTGTAATACTATCTATTAGACATTAGCATTTTTTTGCACTCTCCTTAAACAAATCAAATCATTTGGCAACTTATCAATTTATCTGAACCTCTATTTGTTTTTAAACTGATGCAGGTCAAGTTGGAAGAGTGCAACAAATTATGTGTTTACTAGCTATTTAGATTATTGGACGCCCAGAAATTATAAAATAAATAGTTTTACTTACCATATATCCCCCGGTGCACGGCAGACGCCACTACTGTAAATAATCAATAATGATGATCTCAGTCAAAGAAGTGCGTCCATAAAGCGAAGCATGTAAATTACTATACAAACCATTGTGACATGTTAGAAGAGCTAAACTGGCTATCGCTGGAATTCCAACACACGTTTCATCTTTCCAGCCTTGTGCACACTTCCGATCTATAACCTCCGATCCAGTATTAGCACAATATTTAGCATACCGCAATACAAAAAAAAAATGTGGCTCGATCCTCATTTTCCTGCAGAGCACCGCAATTATGGAATAATGTCAGGAACAGTCAAATCTTCATTCAATTAAAATCTTTGAAGCGATCAATGGCAATATACCTCAATACAGAATGCACCTGTCAAAGTTGACTATATTACATGTAATTGTCACGGCCACTGGCTTGCGACAGCACGTGGTCGCACCCAATCGGTGCAACCACAGTGACAGGTTTAAGAGCCTACCTGTTCAGCAGCAAGCCAGGAGCAGACATGCTGGGGCGTCCGTTCCCTTCACACGCAGGATCCAAAATGGCACCAACCATAAGGTCGCAACCATTTGTAGCTCCGCCTCCAAAGGTAATGTGAACGTGCGTGTGACGTCACAATGTCAACGCACGTTCTGGGGTCAGAGGCCAAGCCCTGACCAATCACAGCCCAAGGAGGGATATTTAAATCCCTGAATTTCCCTAGTTCATTGCCCTGTCGTGATTTCCGTTCCTGGTTGCCATTGATCGCTTCAAAGATTTTAATTGAATGAAGATTTGGAACCAGGTTCCTGCCCTGTCGTGATTTCTTGTCCTTGTTATTGATATTTACGCCATTCTGACATTGGCTATTCCTGACTATTCTGATCTCTGGTTTCCCTGACTTGGCTTTCTTATAGATCTCGTGTTTTTCTGGCTTCCTTGACCATTCTCTGTCTTTCAACAATTAATCCGGCCATTCTAAGGACCGGTTTACGTTCGGTCTATTTTTCAATTCTATACAGATGTTACATAGTTTGCGTGTTGGATCACATTAGTAGTCGTCACAGTTATGTGTTAAATTCATATATGTGTATGTACATATATATTGTTTGTATATTTTTGTTATATTGTATCCTATTGTAACAAATGAAAATGAGAGAAATGTTTCCATACTGACAAAATATTTTATAAATAAATACATAATTTAACGGCAAAGCTTGGTACGGAGTAAAGGAAGTGCAACCAATAATGGTTATATTGTACCAACAGATTTGCCCGTTTGAGTGAAGATGTTGGGAGCATCAGCTCAGGAGTAGCTGTACTGCAGGAAGTTGTTCCTTCTAACAGCCCCTCTAGTACAGGTGGGGTTGAAAGGGTAAGGAAGGCTAGACAGGTTGTGGTGGTAGGGGACTCTATTATTAAGAGAATAGAAAGGGTAACCTGCCACTCTGATCGTCTCAACCGGACAGTTTGCTGTCTCCCGGGTGCTCGGGACCGGCATGTTGCCGACAGAGTGTAGGGATTATTGGGAGGGGCTGGGGATGACCCAGCTGTCATGGTCCATATTGGTACCAATGACAAAGTCAGAGGAAAATGTAAGTTCCTAAAGAATGAGTTCAGGGAACTAGGAAGTAAGCTAAAGAAAAGGACCTCCAAGGTAATATTTTCAGAAATATTACCTGTGCTGCGCGCTACAGCAGAAAGGCAGCAGGAGATTAGGGAGGTCAATGTGTGGCTGAAGTCTTGCTGCAGGAAAGAGGGTTTGGGGTTTAGTATATATTAATGAGGATCCTATGGAAAGAGATATGCAAATGATTGCTGCAAAAAAACTTGCAGATAGCTTCTGATTGGATGACTCGAGACAAGGTGCTACAGCAGTTTAAGAAAATGAATGTAAATAAAGCTCCGGGGAATGACAGTATTCACCCAAGAGTACAGAAAAAACTTACAATACTGGAGCGCTTAATGTACACAGCTCTACAGGGGCAAAGTAGAGTTATTCAGCAATTGTGTATTACACAGTGTCTCTTTAATTGCCTGCTACCACACTTCAAAGTGATCCCTTCACCACATAAAATATATAGAAATTACAGTGTTAAGAAGTGGAGCAGCATGTGAACACACTTAGAATATAAAGAGAAAATATCAATTACACCAAGTGTCCTTACATTTTGAGGAGTTTCATAATTCTGACTCATCTCTTTTAAATTTTATAGGGATCCAACAGGTCAATAATAATTGGAGAGGAGGCAATTTGATCCAGAATTTAGGCCGTACGGAGAAGAGATGGATATTTGAGCTGGAAGGAATGAATAAGGAATGAATAATGATTTTGAGATCTGTCATTTCTTATGAGTTCATATATATTATATATTTTTCTGGAGATATATCCCTTTATATTATTTTGGAATAATATATTCCTCTATATTATTTTGGAGAGATATATTCCTTTAAATCAGTATAGGTTCAGATGTCCACTCAGGCTATTAATGTGTCCATTAGACATTCTATCTAATTCTAATGTATTTTTTGTTTCTACAATATGGAAAAGATATTGCCACTGTGCCACTTTAAAATACAAAATGGAATTACATTGTAATAATTATGGATTAACAATAACATATGTTGTTTCCTTTTCTCTCTCCCTATTTTTGAATTAGGTATCTATAATCAGTGGATGTTGATTTAATTGAAATATAAATGTGTTTTATTGGATGTATTTTATTGATTGTGGTTTAATGATTAGGGCTATTTACTATATTGGGTTGAATCAACTTGATTTTTATCATTATTGGGATTATTGCACATATATTGTGCATTTTATATTGTGCATTAAGGATTTGTCACATGTATATTTTGTTATAAATGGAAATGAAAAATGAAAAAAGAAAGTTTTTTAGTAAATTAATGCTTAATGATGAGGATGCCAAACATATGTGGACAACATAGAATGCATTAATTGCGTGGAAGGCAAGGTGTATAAGAGCTCCCAGAGAGGGGGAACAATCAAGCACTTCACGTCCTGACGAAGCAGTCTGTGAACGGAGAAATGCGTAGACACGGAAGTACGTCAGCAAGGGGGCGGAGCCTGTTCAGAAGCCGGGCGTTTTCGAGAAAGCAGAAGTAGGACTAGACGCTATCCGAACGTCAATAAAAAGGCACCCCACAGACGATTATTAATCCTCCAGCATAAGGAGACATCTCCCAGTGCGGGAAAGCCTGACTGCGAGTAAACGAATTTATACCGTTTTACTCACCACCATATCTAGTAAGCAGTGATCTGCTACATATACTGATAGTGTTTGTTTTTTTTGTTGCATTAATTAAGCAGTAATCTGCTGGTTGTATGTCAACTAAATAGTGACTTAAGGTGTTTTTATGTTTTTATCATTGTTTGTTATGTATTGATTATTATAGTTTGCTTTTAACTGCTACTTGTGGCAATATTGTAATAAATTTTCATCCAGCCAATTAAGCTGATTCAATCCAGTATTTGTAGAATTTAGCAATATGTACTAAATCTATGCAGATCTGTTCTATGATCCTTTTTATATTTTTTTTTTCCATACATGCTGAGTTTGAATTGGGATACTAATCAACAAGCAATATAAGTATAAATTTTTTTTGTAACTTTACTACTTGTTTAGTTTGACTGCATGTGGGAAAGGGTTTTTTTTTTTTTTTTCCTTTAGCTCTAATACTGCTCCACTTCTTAACACTGTAAATTCACCCAAGAGTAATTAAGGAGTTAAGTGGGTAAATAAGTGAACCTCTGTGTTTAATTTTTCGAGATTCATTTGTTTCAGGTATTGTACCGGAGGATTGGAGGAAGGCAGATGTTGTTCCTATATTTAAAAAGGGTTCAAAATCCTTGCCTGGAAATTATAGACCTGTGCGCTTAACTTCTGTGACTGGGAAAATATTTGAAGAGCTATTAAAGGATAATATTCAGGAATTCATTGGAAATAACTTTATTAGCAATGATCATCATGGTATTATGAAACATAGGTGATGTCAAACTAACCGAATTGCATTATACGAAGAAGTAAGTAGAAGTATAGATCAGGGTGTTGCAGTGGATGTGATCTACTTGGATTTTGCCAAGGCATTTGATACGGTTCCTCACAATAAGTTAATCTTCAAACGAAAAGAAATTGTCTAGATGAATATTCTTGTTCTTGGGTAGAACATTGGCTTAAGGATTTGTTATTTATGGCTGGACAAAAGTGGTAAGTGGTAAACCGGTGCCATTCCTTCTTCAGCGTACCTAGCTACTAATCAGGATCAGGGTTGACGTCCGCCATCCCAGACCCAGTGCTGACTCAGATGCAGTGTACGATTTAGCAGAAGCTGGCCACAGTAAAAGCTTAGGTGAGATCCCTGTACACAGTGCTGCAGCAAATTACTAGTGTTATCGTCCCAGTCAGTGAGTATGAGAGCAGAAAGATGTTGTTGTCCAGGAGTCACTGATCCAACTTGCTGCCCATGAGAATCCTGGTCTGAAAGTGACTGGCGGGGTGCTGGTTGTGGCTGGAGTGTGGAAACCTGCTGAGGGTATTGGAAAATATTGCAGAGTTGGGCATTCTCGCTGCTCAAGCTTCACCCAGAATTGGGCACAAATTAGATCAACTGCCATAAGGCCTGTCTGCAAGAGTCCTCTAAGGTCTCCCACTCCTAAGACTCTGGCGTGTGTCGGCCACTTTGGGTGGGTCGTGCTGATCGGCTCCAAAGGCTTTGCTGACTGCTGAAGGATGGCCCTGGCAAAGGAGACTGGGATCATCCACACGAGTCTAAGGGGGGAGGACAGGGACGCAGTGCAGTTTGCTGCTTCAAGCCAGGAATGGTGCACATACCAAGCAGGAGATCAGCCACATATCTTAACAGAGTGACCCTCCAGGCCTGAACGCTTGGTGGCTGCTATACTCTGCGGTACGGGAACAAGTGGGTGCCAAATAACAGGAACAGAACCCAGATAGGCTCCTACGTCCCCTGGTACCAAGACATGGCTGGAACTGTAGGTGAGATAGGCTGATTAGCTTAAAAAATCTAGAAAAGCTATGAAGCTCACAGAAGTTGCTTCCATTCAGCATGGCCGCCTTGCCCTGCCCTCCCCCAAATTACTTTTTGTGCTGTATTGGTTCTGTGACATCACCCCTCACCTCATCTGAAATTTAGAGTGGCCTAGCTTTAATGTAACAGGAGAAGCTATTTATTTTGACAGGCTAGCAATTACTGTTCCAGTTGCTCATGATCCAGTTTTATCATATTCCCAGCCCTCATTCCACAAAGTGCAAAATACCTGGTGAGAGAAGTCAGTGGAAAGTTCAATCAAATGAAAGTGCTATTGGTTGCACACTTGAGGAGCACTTTGCTTGAAGGATACTGCTTTATGGGCAATGGGCTGACATATGAATTGCATTATAAAATCTATGTAGAGTATTATGAGGTTGAGGTGAAATGATTCTAACAAATGAAAGTCATTCTAACTAAGAAAGAGGTGGTTGAAGTGTCTGGGAGAGAATTGTGTTTTCTTAAATGTGAATAAGAAATCATGCTCACATGCATAGAAGGGCAAGTCAAAGGAAGAAGAGGTGATCACTAACCAACAAATGAATGTGGCAGAGCCACGAAATTTAGATCCTGCATTAAAAGAGGAAGAAACTATTGGCAGGATACGTCATAACTCAAAGAAAAACATGACAGAGACCCTTTAGTACTTCCCAGTACACAGGTGTCACATTTTATTAATTTGAAAGTATAATTACACAAACATACTATTAGATGAGGAGAGTCTCCTACTGTGGATTAAAGGGAGACTATAGGCACCCAGACCACTTCAGTGGTCTGGGTGCAGTGACCCTGTGCCCTTATTACTGCAACGTTAACTATTGCAGTATCTGGTGGTTACGTGACTTTTGGTCGTCTGACGTTGGACATTCTCACTCTCTCATGAGGACATCCAGCGTTGTCAAATCCCCATAGGAAAGTATTGCAGTAATGCTTTTCTATGGGGAGGGACTAATGCTTTTGCGTTGTTTATTGTGTGCATTAGCACCCGCCTTGGGTGATTACAGAGGGCAGGGAGGTGCAAGGGAGCTATTGTGCTAGGAATACTTTGTATTTCTAGCACTATAGTTAAAGGGACACTATAGTCGCCAGAACAACTACAGCTTATTGAATTTGTTCTGGTGAGTAGAATCATTACCTTCAGGCTTTTTGCTGTAAACACTGTCTTTTCAGAGAAAATGCAGAGTTGACATTATAGCCTAGTGATAACTTCACTGGCCACTCCTCAGATGGCTGTTCGAGATCCTTCCTGGGTCATGGCTGCCTAAAATGCATCCAAACATTCGGTGTATCCTCCCTCTGCATGCAGACACTAAACTTTCCTCATAGAAATTCATTGATTCAACTCATCTCTATGAGGAGATGCTGATTGGCCAGGGCTGTGTTTGAATCATGCTGGCTCTGCCCCGATCTGCCTCCTTGTCAGTCTCAGACAATCCTATGGGGAAGCACTGTGATTGGATCAGGCTACCACTTCTGATGATGTCAGCAGACTGTTTGTTTTTCTGAGTCTAACAGCATGCAGAGTGACAGCTTCCAGCTTGCATACAGTAAGATTTGTACTATATTTATGGAGGCATGAGGGGCCCAGGGGGGCTAGATGGTGGTTTTAACATGATAGGGTCAGGAATACATGTTTGTGTTTCTGACCCTATAGTGATCCTTTAACACTGCTTATATCCTTTTGGTTTGCAAAGCACCATGGGAATAATGGTAGTATGTAGATTCAAAGCAAAATATTACAAATACTTGCTACAGGAATGCCTTTCTCTGCTATAACAGTGTTGGCCAAGCAACATGGGAGTAGGAGTGCCAGCATGTAAAATATGGCGTTCAATATCTATCCATCTGTGCTAGACAACAAGAGCTTAACACCAAATAAAAAGGCAACTCTTATGGGTATCATGTAATTAAATTCAACAAACGTTGCCTTCAGAAAAATAAACTGCAAATAACCTGTAACACTAAATTACACAGAAAAATTAGGATTCAAAATTAGAAAAAGTAATAACATTCAGAATTACATTTCCCTCTTTTAAGTTGCACAACATGCTGTAGAATTAAGTACATTTATGATATGGAGTATATATATACATATTTTGTAATTTGTTGTTGTAGCCATCTGACCTGAATAAATACAGAAAATCAAAATGCAGAGAGCACAAAACATAGAGATTGTTTAGGTAATGATGGTAAGAAAATCGAAACAGAACTATTACTGGATATAGCAATTTCGAGCTAGTACTACTGCTCACCTCAATCCAGCATTGAAGTCACAGTGCATTCAGAAAAGGCCAGGAGCAATAAGACTCAGGGAAATGAGTTATTAGGCCAAATAAATAGATATGATTCGCACAGACGGAATGAGAGACTTTAAATCTGCATTAACAACAGTGCTGTCAAAAACTGTTTCCAGAATTTAAAGCCTTTCTCTTCCTAAACTAAGGATTATAAATTACGAAATCTCAACAGATTTGCAGAATAGATTAGTGGACAAGTAACAAGGTTGTTCAAACAAGAATCGCTCACCAGGATGTCTGTATGGCGATGTAATTTACATTAAAAGGAGCAAATCTGATTTATTTACCATAAAAGTATTCCAATTAAAAACATGCATGTGCTTGGCAAAGATAGATTTAGGGCCAATCCAGGGGTTAAGAAGATGATATTTAAATTTTTGCAACATGATAAAAATATTTTCACTGTGCTAATTACTTAAAGACAAAAGGTAATTTTAATGTAGTGATAATTACTGTATAGGGAAACTCAAGGTTGGATTTCACTCCCATTTTTTGTGTGTGCATTATGTATACATCAATAAAATTAATATAAGAAATTTACTTTTGAATGCCCCACGTCTGCATTGTATCCCCACCAGCAATACCCAGAGAGACTAAGATCGTTATTCACTGAAGTGAGGATTGTGAGGAATTCAAAGTAAATTTGAGATTAAGGCCAACAAATTATCCTAGTCAGCTATGCTACAGTGGCCTTACATTTGAAATTCACTATGGTAAATAAATCTGTAAATGTTTGTAGAGATCTGCTGATATTCGCTGGGAGCAATGATCCATGACAAACAGCACTGTAAAAAACAATCTGATGTTATATGTAAATGTATTTTACTTAAGTTGTCTCTCACTTTCTTAGGAGATAAATTTATAGACGGTATAAAACAAATCAGCTGCCACCTCTATCATGGTCGGTTTTTATTGTTTAAAAATAATCTCTTATATGCTGTTTACTCCAACCACCATGACTACTTCTGCTTTCAGAAGTGGTCATGGTGGTAGCAGTCTGAATGTGCAGTGTTTCTGCTTGAAACACTGCACTTATATAATTATTTTCAACTGTGTGCCAGGTCCTAGTCACACCAAAGACACACATGCCTTAGGCAGCCCTGACCTCTGTTTCAGCCTGCTTAATGTAAATTATATGCACATTTTATGCATGTGGTCAGTGTGCACTGTGTGCTGGCAACAGATATCTAAAAAATATATTCTGCATTTGAGTGTTTTTCTGATCCAGCTTATCGGTGACCCTGAATTTTCTCTATTCCGATTTCTTGACGGATGTTATGGATTTTTTTTTTTATCCCTGGATTTAGTATTTAGTTTACCTTAATAAGGATACTTATTATTTTGCTCATAAGCAGTCACTCTAAGCCCGGACACTATAAGATCTGGTAATATGCCTTGTTAGCTTATATCCTGCAGACATATCTTCACAGTTCTTGATACTTGGCCCATCTCGTAACTGAGAGTCTTGGGGTGGTTGAGTTACGAAGTTCCCATTCCCAAAGAGGGTCTTACTCAAACCTGTTCATAATCCCAAAGGAGGAAGGTACATTACGGCTCAATTTTTTTCTAGGCCCTCACGGTTCCCACTTACAAGATGAAAACCCTATGATCTTATTGCCTTTGGTGCAGGAGGGCCTGTTCATGTGACTATGGAATTGAAGGATGAACATCTTCATATTCCGCTCATCACCAGTTCCTGCAGTTAGTCTTTTAGGATCGACACTACCAGTATGTCTCCTTATGTTTTGGACTGGGCACGGCTCCCAGGATGTATTACAACGTTCTTGATGCCCTGACGGCTCAAGCACATACCAAGATTATTACAGGTGCACAGTACCTGGACAATATAGAATTATTCTGCATTCTTTTGTACTCAGTGTTTTAGTTGGTTCCAAGATATTGGGATAATGTTTACAAATTCCTAATTTCTTCTTTCCTCCCCACCAAAGCTTTAGAGATGTATTTACACTTTCTCACATTCAATTTGTACTGTTTGGTTTATTGTTTATTATGAAAGCATGATTAGTATTGCCATTTATGCCTCAAATTTTTGGTACACTGGTCTTTCATGGTCCGTTTATTCACATTCATCGACAGAATTGTTAATTCTATCAGAAAGGCATGCTATATTCTACAATGCAAACTGATTTACTCTCTGTGGTACAATATTTGAAAGACAATACAATAGTATTTTGTACACCAAAACCTAATATGTTGCTCTTTATTATGCATTTGCCAGTATAAATATCACTAACCCTAACTGGCTAGTGTAAGTGGAACACAATTTATATCCTTACTGCAAAATAATTGGTTTTATATGATATGAATATTTTTATACAAATCAACTTTTGCAGAACTGCTTGACATCACCATAAAGATATAGTAGTCTCTATGCAAGCTATAAAAATATGTCTTAAATGTTTCAGGATTCCCATATATACAGTAATTCTGCTATGGTTTCAAATCCTGCGAATGGCTGGGGAAATCAAAACACTTCCATAATTAGACCTCGCAAGGAGGACTTCCCTGGTGATAAAATTGTCATTTTACAGGATACATTGATATTCAGAGCTTATATTATCTAAAATCGTTACAATTACTTCTCAAATATGAACTGCAGAGCTGAAAAAAAGAAAAAAAAAAAACAGATCCCATAGTTATATTTGGATATTGGACAGAACATGATTGTGTAGCAGAAACAAGACAATCTCTTCCAAAGTAGTGGTCTTTAGGGTACAATGCATTTCCATACATGAACAAAATTACTACCTTTGATTCATTATTCAGCTAGATGAAATCCCTTATCAACAAAGCTTAAGAAACGCCAATGTGGTTATTTTATGGTCTCAAACCACAATTGTGAGGGGAAAGAAAAAAAATTTTTTTTGTTCCTCTATAAATTTCATCCAAATAACACCTAAACTGCAGTGTGTTGTAATATTTAATTGTTAACTATTATCTGTCATTTTATTCAATTTAAATTATAATATTCCCAGCAAAACAACCATTACCAGGCATGAATATAACAGAAAACATGGGAAGAAATGTAGTGGAAGGTTCCAATGCTTCTCTATAAAACTGGGATAAAGAACACTAAAGAGTAGATGGTTCTAATTTGTTTTTGCAAATCAGCACTTAATCTTAGATGCCAGTTAAGGTGTACAATTGAAAATAAATAGAAAATCTATTTTTGTAATCCTACTTGCGTAGTTAACATGACGGAACCGATGTAAATAAAGGACAGTAAGCTTCACCTACATCAATGGGAGCAAGTAGAGAAAAAAAAACAAGGAACAAGAAACAATTTAAGGACATTATTGAAGACACACACATTTACAACATAAACTATTTCTTTCCATTTATCCATGAATGGGTAAGAAATATATTTTACATCTGTCCTTAGGCTGGATAAGCATCATGGGAAATTTAGTTCGAAATAATCTTCATTGCAATAACTAGCCATTACTGTTGTATGGGGGCATGTTATAACAAACAGCTTTGGATTGGAATGAAAAAGGCTGGTTTATTCACTGGACATTAAATATTAGTGAATAAAACCTGGGAAAAGTTTAATTAAATTAGCCAGGTTGTGACTGACTATAGAGTAACTGGTGCAAATTGGAAATGTTCGCTTAAATTTTGACATCTGGTCACCACCATTATTGGTAGCCTAGAATTTCAGATACCTTGTAATGGATTCTTTAATGTTTTAAATGCTTTCTAGAGATTTCAAAAGGACTGGTCATGTATCTGGCGGAATGTCTTTTTATATATGAATTTTCACATGATATGTTGAAGATTTTTAAACCGGTCCATTACAATCATTTTAAAAGAAAACATACTTCAATGTAGCTGAAACACTAAATACCATGGTATACAGTGTAAAGTTGTAATGTGGTCATTTTGAGTGACCTGACATCTTTGATATAGGTTCTGTAGAATTATACTACAATTAAACAATTTTGTATGGTTTTAATTGCAAATTAAAAGACCACTATAGGCACCCAGACCACTTCAGCTTAATGAAGTGGTCTGGGTGCCAGGTCCCTGCCTGCTGTAAACATAGCAGTTTCAGAGAAACTGCTATGTTTACAAATGGGTTAATCCAGCCTCTAGTGGCTGTCTCATTGACAGAAGACACCAGCGTCCATAGGAAAGCACTGAGACTGACTATGAGACTGGCTGAATGCGTGCGCGGCTCTTGCTGCGCATGCGCATTCAGCCGATGACGGCAGAAGGAGGAGATTCCCCAGCGCTAAGGGAGCCCGGCGCTGGAAAAAGGTCGGAATTTAACCCCTTCCTCACCCTAGGGTCCGGCGAGAGGGGGACCCAGAGGGTGAGGGGAACCCAAGGACCCTATGGAGCCGGGAAAACGAGTATGTTTTCCTGGCACTATAGTGGTCCTTTAACAATTCAAATGTTCCTTAAATGGATTCTATAGTGTTAGGAACACAAAGTTGTATTCCTAATGCCAGGATGCCCTCTGGTTCCCCTGGCATGTAAATGGTTAAAAGCTATTAACTTACTAACTCGATTCCAGCGCTGGTGTCCCTCGAGGCGTGCAGCCTTCTCTGACGTCATCCGACAGGGAGGGGGTTTATTCACATGTGCGTTGAGCGCTGCAAGCGCATTAAGCTCTCCCATAAAAAAGCATTGCCACAATGCTTTCCCATGGGGATTTCACGAATGCTGGATGTTCTTTTCCAGTGCCATTTAGGTAACTGGAGTCCGATAGGATCCAGGATGTTCTTCTAGTGGCTGTCTGATAAACAGCTACTAAAGGCAGTCTTAGTCCTGCAAGGTAATTATATTTACATTGCAGGACTAAGTGAGACAGGGATACAGCACCCAGACCGCTTCAATAAGATTTAGCAGTCTAGGTGCCTATAGTGTCCGTTTAACTTATTTTCTCAGATAAACACTATTTGTTTTATTTTCCCAATTTATGCCTTCACTTCTGATAGTTCTTGTGATAATGTATTTTTTCCATTATCTACTTAAAATTTGTAAATTGCATACTTCAAAATAAAGATTCACACATTAATGTGGAACATGGAGAATTTCCTGTCGATAAACTGCTAATGGAACACATTAAACTTTGCCATATTGTTTATGTGCCTTTTGTATGGCAGCCCATGAATTAAAATTATCCTCATCATGGCATACAATTTAAAAAAAAAAAAAAAAAAAAAAGACAACCCAGTTTTAAAACACTCATATTTGTGTTCAGTGAAGTCTCCCGAGTAAAATAGTATTCCCCTTGTACAGGTTTTATGGTGTTTTGGAAAGTTACAGGGATAAATATAGGTTTTGCCAATTAAATTCTCTGGACTTACTACCCGGGTTGGTAGGCAGGTCCTTCAAATTGTAATTAATAAAATCACTTAACTAAGTAAAAAGATTACATAAATAGTCACGTAGAATGTAAATATATATACACATATTGTAAATTATTTTATTTACTTTATTTTTATTATATTTGTGCGCGCACACACACACATATACACTATTTTTATTTATACAGTGTCACCAAATTTGTAGCGCTGTACAATGGGTGGACTAACAGACACGTAATTGTAACCAGACAAATGGACGCACAGAAACAGAGGGGTTGAGGGCCCTGCTCAATGAGCTTACATGCTAGAGGGAGTGGGGTATCACGACACAAAGGGTATAAGTAGGGGTAATGAAATAGGTTGCTAGAAAAGTAATCACTGAAAAGTAGGGGTAATGAAATAGTTTGCTAGAAAAGTAATCACTGAGAACTTAGTAGGTTATTTTTGACAGTTGCAGGAGAGGAGTCATGGGGAGGGTGGGTGGGGGGGGGTGAAAACCCGCTAACAGTTTAGAAGATTTGCTTTCCTGAAGAAGTGTGTTTTCACAAAGGAGTGGAGATTGGGTGAAAGTCTAACAGAGAAGGGAAGTTCCACAGAAAAGGTGCAGCCCTGGAGAAGTCTTGGAGGCAAGCATCAGATGTGGGAGTACGGACAAAGGATAGGCTTAGGTCTTAGGCAGAGCGCAGGGGCCTCAACGGGACATATTGTGTATTAGGGAGGATAGGTAGTTTGGAGCAGCATTATGTAGAGACTTGTAAGCAAGCACCAGAATCTTAAATTGAGCCCTATGTCTAACTGGAAGCCAATGTAGGAACTGACAGAGGGGGGAGGCGTAGGAGGTGCGGGTGGACAGGAAAATTAGCCTCGCCACCGCATTCATTATAGATTGCAGCGGTGCAATCTGGAAACAAGACCATTGAGAAGGGGATTGCATTAGTCAAGGCGAGAAAGAACAACGGCATGGACCAACACCTCAGCTGTGTCTGGTGTTAAATAACAGCAGATGCGAACTATGTTTTTGAGAGGCAGGATTTGGCAATCGACTGGACATAAGGGGTGAAGGAGAGATCGAAGTCAAAGAAAACACGTTGGATACTTTTGTCACAGCTGTTTCAACAGAGTGACGAGCGCAGAATCCAGACTGTAGCGGTCAAGCAGAGAATTGGATTCGAGAAAGTCTGTCAATCTCACATACACAACTCTCTCAAAGATCTTAGAGGCAAATAGCAGCAGTGATATAGGGCGGTAGTTGGGGGTCAAGGTTGGGCTTTTTCAGAATCTGCTTTATGATTACATGCTTGAAGGGTGAAGGAAATGTGCAGGAGGAAAGGGAGAGATTGAAAATGTTAGTGAGAGGAAGAGCAAGAGATGGAGACAGAGTGCAGATGAGATATGAGGGAAAAGGATCGAGGGAACAGATGGTGGGGCGGGAGGACCGGAGCAGAGAAGAAACCTCTTCAGTTGTAGTAGGTGCGAATGAGCATAGAACAGCGGAGGGAGTGGGGTTGGGTGATGTATTGCAAGGGTAGGGAGAGAGATTAGAGATATCTTCCCTGATTATAGAAATCTTCTCAGTGAAGTGAGTTGCAAAGTTTGAGGCGGACAGGTTGGTAGGAGGAAGGGGAGCAAAAGGGCGAAGGAGAGCATTAAAAGTGTGAAATAGTCATTTGGGTTTGTGGGAGAGTGTGGTTATGAGGGTATTGAAGTAATTTACTTTTGCAGAGGAAATAGCCAGAGTGTAGGAGCGTGGCATCAATTTATAGTGGAGGAAGTCAGGCGCACAGTGAGACTATCTCCAACAGCGTTCAGCAGTTCTTGAACATTTTTGGAGATATCGGGTCAGCTTGGTGTGCCATGGTTGTAATTGGAAACGCTTTCTGCATTTAAATGTAGGAGGTGCCATGATGTCTAGTTGAGAGGAGAGAGTGGAGTTGTAGTGTGAGGTTGCAGAGTTAGGGCAAGTGAGATTTGAGATGGGTAAAAGGAGAGATTGGAGTTTGGTGGAGAAATGCTGGAGATCAAGGCAGTGGAGGTTTCTGTGAGATTGTAGAGTTGAGGGTGGTGAAATTTGGGTATGTGGTATGCTGATGTCAAAGGTCAGCAAATGGTGGTCAGATAAAGGAAATGAAACAGTGGAGAGATTGGTGAAAATGAGGTCAAGAGTATTTCCTGCTTTATGAGTTGCTGTGTGAGGCCAAAGGAGGACATTACAGAGAGCAGTCTGGATCTATGGGATCCAGTGATACACACTCTGTTTATCCAGAATATATAGCGTGCCTGTTTAGAAACCCGGTCAGTGGTCATATGTTAATGAGCAGTGCGGTCTCATGCCGCAAACGCCTAAGTCCAGGTTGTCCAGGTAACGTAATATGGCGTTGCGAGAGTCCCGCTGTTCAGGTAATGTAGAAAGGCAACCTAAGCGATCTAGTTCGCAGTATAGGGAGACGATCGCTACAGTAGTCTCCTATACTTTAGACGTGCTCTCAGAAATCACTAGCTTCCTATTCACCCAAGTTACGTAGTGCATCTCATAGAAGCCTTTGTAATAGATACATTCTATCCAACAGTACGGTCATTTTGAAACCTGGCGTCCTGGGTGTTAAGGTAACGCAACATGGCGTAATGAGAGACCCGGCATCCTGGTTGTCAAGGCAACGTAATTAGCCTGCACATGGAGACATGATTGATACAGCTGTCTCCTATACTTTACACATGCGCTCTTTGCACGAACGCACGCCAGCCCTCTGCACAGGTGAAAGTTGAGGTACTATTTGGGGTCCTATATATATATACGATGCTTGTGTTAATCCTGATGAAAGTTCCTTACTGGAACAAACGTAGACTGTTGGTGACACTGTCTGTGAGTAAACTTTTTTACTCACAGACAATGCTGATCTCTCTCTATTTTTGTGTGTGTGTGTGTGTATATATATATATATATATATATATATATACACATATATATACACACACATACACACAAACATACCAATAATATAAATACATATATATATATATATATATATATAATTTCATTTTTTTACTGTCTTTTTTACGATCATATATACAGTATCTCACAAAAGTGAGTAAACCGCTCACATTTTTGTAAATATTTTATTATATTTTTTTCATATGACAACACTGAAGAAATGTCACTCTGCTACAATGTAAGGTAGTACGAGTACAGCCTGTATAACAGGGTAAATTTGCTGTCCCCTCAAAATAACTCTACACACAGCCACTAATGTCTAAACCGTTGGCAACAAAAGTGAGTACACCCCTAAATGGAAATGTCCACATTTTAAAGCAACGGCTTTAAAGCTCAAATATGTAGACAGCAGAGAACGCAGTTAAGGGGTTAACAAACTGGTTGAAGTGTGTTTTGATAAATATACCTCATGTATTCACAAACATCTAGAGTTTTGAGGCAGTCATATCACTTTTAATGTGACTTGTGTGCACCACTGCATTGTCACAATTCACTGACACTACTACCACTGTCAATTCACAGCTTCAAATCCATTACAATAGCCTGTCAGTGTCCTGCATAGAGAACAAATGATTGATAACAAAGCCTGACTGCTTTCAGTTCTCATTTGACAGCAACAAAACAGTCTCTGCCTGCTTTTGTTAGCATTGGTCATAAATCAATAGTAATTTCATCACTTAGAAGGAGCCGTCTGCCTGTTCTGGTTTCACTTTTGTTTTATAATTTTTAAATGCAACCATTCACAAGGTTAATTAAGGACCACCAGTGTTTGTGAGGAATCCTGATACCAAAACTATGAACAATAACTGCATTAATGCATTTGTGACACCAGTTTGACCCACTAAAATGTATTTTAAGAAATCAACTTTCTAGTTTAAACATTTTATTTCCCTTAAAGTATGCTTCCTTATAATGCCACGTAACAATATACCACTTTACACTAACCACCCTCCAAAAAACACTTTAAAAAAAAGTGTGCATAATTCTAAGTGCCTTACAAAGACATCTCAATGAAGTGGTATGGGTGCAATGTACTGTACTTTTAATCCTGCAATGTAAATCATCAGTCACTAGAGGCACTTTTACTGCAGTGCCAGAGTAAAACTCTGTCATGAGACGTGGATGCCCCCATATAAAATCTGATTTAATGCTTTCCTATGGGGAAGTTTGAATGCGTGCGTAGCACTCACCATGCATTTAGATCCCCAATGCTCCTCTCTGAGAAAAAAAATCCTAGTTAGTCCTATATTTTTAGAGACTGAAGAAAACAATATATCATTTTGAGTTTTCAAAATTATACATTAAGCATACATAATTCCTAGATCTGCATTTTTATGGAAATACTTTGTCTTATGGTGAAGCCTGGGGTAGACAAAATGTAACAAAAGGCAGAGCTCCACCATCAACTTTTGTCCAATTTCAGCAGCCGTCACAAGCGATGGCTGTTGGATTTAGACCTTCTCTTGCTTGTCACGGGACATGACTGATGAAGGTTCCTGCAGTTTTGTGCATGCGTGAGAGGACAGCACTGATAGGGCTCCTGGAAGATAAAGCTCCAGAAGCATTAGAGTTTCCCCTGGAATAAGATGACATTTACAGCAACGGATATCTTATAGGAAATCATACCTACCTTCCATCAGAGCTCACTGCCACGGGATTCTAAGAGGAAATGTTACCTTTTAGGGTCTTTACAAAATAAAGATCCCTCTAAAGTGATTGATCTGCTTCAAAAGCACCAACACATTGTTTAATATAAATAATAAATATTAAAATGAAAATTAAGTAAAACGCTGTTAAAAACATTTACAGGAATATTCACAAAATTGATAATTTCAAGTGAAGGCTAGATAAGCTGAACTGACAGCATAGCTGACTTAGAAAATTTTTCCAGGTTGGCTATTTTCATCTTAAATTTTAAACTTGCTTTGGTAAATAACTCTGTAAATGTTCTAGGAGTGTTTAACTTAATTTTCAGTAGAGAAAGGTTGATTTGCCCTTAGTATTTTTAACTAAATATCCTAAACAATATTCTTCCCAGAGAGCCAAATGAAAGCAGATGCTTAGCTCCAACTTCCTGTCTCGTTTATCAGTTTATTTAATTGTTGCAATAATGTCAAGTTTTGGCATTCATTACAGCACAGATATGACAGTTATTAAAATACCAATGTGAATAACAAAACAGTTAGCACTAACGTAATAAATGATATCGCCTAGAGCAGTGGAAGTGCAGCACCAAATTATAAATAAAGGCAAAAGCTCAAGAGAACTGCTCTTAAAACCCCCGGCGCCTTGATGTTGTATATTTAAACTTAGATAAACAGTTGTTAAAATTTCCATTGGATGACTCCTTGGGGAATTGGTGTCAAATTAATATCCATATCAACAGTCCCCCTTGAACAGATTTTACACAGCTACCGGCTTCTGAGAGTCCCTAATCAACAGTTGTCAGTGCTAGAGTCAAGCTGCGTTTTCATCCACCTAGTGGCACTGTCGATTGTGCTTTTTTTTTTTAAATAAACTAGAGCAGCCGGTTGCCTTCAGCAGCAGTGCTTTTGGGGGTATTCCATAATGTTTGCCCAGTGACTCTGGCAGCTCAACAACTGTGCTAGTTAAGGGAACGACAGAAGGAGCAACAAATGGCTACAATTAGCATTCGCCCTGCTCCTTGCAACAGAATTTAGTTTCTATGGCAACCTAAGCTGTCCAGACGACACAAGGCTATGACTGAGACTACTGAACTGCATTGTAACTATTTGTATGGAACAGCTGGCATGCACGCTAATACCCCATTCAATGGTTTATATATTTTTACATTTTAACACGAGCAATGCATCTTTAATTTTTGCCTTAGCGCCAATATAATGAAAAATAAAGGATAGATGTAAAGATAGAGGGATAGATAGATATACAGCACACATATACATTCACATAAAATACATATTGTCAAGCAGCCAGGTGCAAATTTCTATGCCGTGCATATTCATTTTTGCAGGTGGTACAGATATATTTCACACAAAAAAAAAGTGGTTGGAGCAAAAACAGTGTCTGCTATACCTCACACTTTGTGGGTGACAAAAAAGTCTGCATGGCAGTACGAGATAAGGAAAATGTAATTTAATTACACCAAACATTACCCATTCTTTAGTTTAGTTTGGTCTTTAAATGAAGTAAACAATTTACAAAATGTTTTTCTTTTGAAATTACAGGAAGCCACAGCATAAGAAGCAGCTCTATTAGCTTGCTATTGTTTCATATTTTAAGCAGTCCAAAAGACAGCTAGGAAGCATTTTTTTTTTTTAATACCCGTCAAAAAAAAAAGAAAACTGTAAAAGAAAATGTTGGTTTGAACTTTCAAGAAGGCCAACAAAAACTATATTAAAGTCTTTCACAAACATATGGCTAATTAGAGCTTTCTGCAAAAAAACAGGTCTTATTTGTGTATCACAATTTTTTTTCTTCTGCAATTCTTTATAAAAAAATAGCTTATTCTTCCTATAAACCATTTACCATTTGAAAATATATATTATTTCTATTACCATATTTTCCGGCGTATAAGACGACTTTTTACCCCTGGAAAATCTCTTATACGTCATCTTATACGCCGGGTATGCTAATGCTGCAGCCGCCTGAGCGCTCTATAGGAGCGCTCAGACGGCTGCTGCACTGCCTCTCTTACCTCCCCTTCCCTGTGCAGAGTGGGTGGCCGAGCTCCTCTTCGTCCTGTCAGTCCGGCCAGGTACCGCGCGGTACAGGAGTAAAAAAATGGAGGGTGGGTGGGGAGAGAGTAAAAAAAATGGAGGGGGGGTGGGTAAAAGAATGTGGAGGCAGGAGGGTGAGGGGAGCAAAAAATGGGGTGAGGGGTGGGGGGGAGTAAAAAGAATGAGGGGAAAAAAATGGAGGGGGTGGGGAGGGAGTAAAAAGAATGAAGGGTGGGGAGGAGTAAAAATGGAGGGTGAGGGGAGAAAAAATGGGGTAAGGGGTGGGGAGGAGCAAAGAATTGGAGGGTGGGGGGAGAAAAGAATGGAGGGTGAGGGGAGCAAAAAATGGGTGAGGTGGGGGGGAGAAAAGAATGGAGGGGAGTAAAAAATGGAGGGGGGTGAGGGAGTAAAAAGAATGAAGGGTGGGGGAGAGTAAAAAATGGAGGGTGGGGGAGGGGGAGTAAAAAGAATGGAGGTGGGGTGGGGGAGTAAAAAGAATGGAGGGGGAGAGGGGAAAGAATGAGGGGGAGTAAAAAAAATGGAGGGGGAGTAAAAATTGGGGGAGTTAAAAAATTGGGGAGTTTGGTAAAAAGGGGGAGTAAAAAGAATGGAGGGTGGGGTGGGGGGTGGGGGTAGTAAAAAAATGGAGGGGAGTAAAAAGAATGGAGATGGGGATTAAAAGAATGGGGGGGGGATTAAAAAGAATGGAGGGGGGATTAAAAAGAATGGAGATGGGGGGAAGGAAAAGAATGGAGGGGGATTAAAAAGAATGGAGGGATTAAAAAGAATGAGGGGGATTAAAAGAATGGAGGGGGATTAAAAAGAATGGAGGGGGGATTAAAAGGAAATGGAGGGGGATTTAAAAAAGAATGGAGGGGGGGAGTAAAAAGAATGGAGGGGGGAGTAAAAGGGGGGATTAAAAAAGAATGGAGGGGGGATTAAAAAGAATGTAGTGGGGGGAGTAAAAAAGGGGGAGGGGGATTTAAAAATAATGGAGGGGGGGAGGGGAGTAAAAAGAATATATCCCAATTAGCCTCCTGTGTGCTAGACCAGCAGGCATGGATTATATGCCCAAACAGCCTGGCACATACCTGGGCTTTAAATGCTATTTCAAATTATCATTATTTAAAAGACCACTCTAGGCACCCAGACCACTTCAGCTTAATGAAGTGGTCTAGGTGCCAGGTCCAGCTAGGATTAACCCATTTTTTTTATAAACATAGCAATTTCAGAGCAGTTTCTCACTGACAGCCGCTAGAGGCGCTTGCGTGATACTCACTGTGAAAATCACAGTGAGAGCACGCAAGCGTCCATAGGAAAGCATTGTAAAAAGGTACGTTTTTACCCCTTTCCTCTCCCCAGAGCCGGGCGGAAGGGGGGACCCTGAGGGTGGGGGCACTATAGTGCCAGGAAAACGAGTATGTTTTCCTGGCACTATAGTGGTCCTTTAATGTCTTGCTGTGTAGCTCTGTCTGCTCACTGTACATCACGGCTAATTTTTATTTGGTGTGCATTGGAAGAGGGGTAGTCTTATACGGCGAGTATATCCCAAACTCTATATTTTAACTGGAAAAGTTGGGGGTCGTCTTATACGCCGGAAAATACGGTATATATTTATATCAACAGTAGTAAAAAGGGCTATGTGCTATGCCAGTGTCCTCATGCCTAATACCTCCCATAACTAGGAAGAGGCAAAGCAGGACAGGTGCTGGCCTGAGAGAAGGGGTCACTAGTAACATGACTTGCATCACTGGTGGCGCTCATAATGGGCAGACCCCCACAAAAAAAAGGAGATTCCTGCCTGCTGAAGGACTTAACAGAGAGCTGGACCTTGCAGAGAGCTGCTTATGCTTGCGTTGTGCTTTCCCTGAATATGGGAAACCCAGGAACTAAATTGGAATGGTGGGTCGGGCCCCAGGAATTGGGACTGTTGGGAAGACTGTAGTTGACAGCTGGGTGCAGGATGCACAGAGCTCTCCTCTTTCACATGTCACTCCCTGAAACATGGCCTTGCACACCGCAGTAAAGATCTTTATCCTCTACCTGGTCTGATAGAATGTGTTCACTGTAACTGGCGGGGATAGGGAATGAGCAGCATTCAGACCAGGTAGAGATAAAGAAAATTCTGTATTGCAAGGCTACACTATAAACAGGGGTGAAAGCCACAAAAGTGTTGGGGGGATACAAGAGACCAAAGAACACAAAGGGGTTGTAAGAGACACAAGTGTGTATCTGACACAAACGTATCAAATACACTAAAGGGGAGTAAAATATTCGAAAGGAAGCAAGAGACCAAAAAATGAGAATAAAAACACAAAAAAGATATAAGGAGGGTACAATGCACAACAGGGTCAGAGATATGTGTAAGAGGCAAAAGGGGGGTTGAGATGCACAAGTGAAGACACATATTGGGGGTGACGACATGCATCTTTTACCTGTATAGCCAAAAATGATTGCACTAGACCTGTGTGACATCACTTACCTTGTAATTTTTGCTTATATTAACAATTGGGTTCTTTAATGTGCACTATAGATAAATCAATCCCTTAAAAGGACAGTAGAGACACCCATATCACTTCATCTCAATGGTCTAGTTCCCCTGTCATTTTAACCCTGCAATGTAAAACATTGCCGCTTTGTAGTAAGAATAATTTAAATTTTAGAGTGATATATATATATATATATATATACACCTGTAGTGGTTGTCTTCCACTAGAGGCACTTCAGCTTCAATGACAGAGTTTGACTCAGCCATGAGAACATTGAACGTCAAATGCTGCTCATAGGGATGCGCTGCATTGAATTCTTCTCTGTGAGAAGCATTTCATTGTATGAGATCCACTCATGGGTTTCTCATCCACAATGCGTTTTTCATGGGAAGTATTGGATTAGACGAGAAGGCAGTGAAGAGTCGCCCGCCCCATTTTTGCAGCACTTTGAGAGGGTGGCTGAATCTAAATAGGGAAAAAGACATTATAGAATGTGGAATACATTTTTGTGTTCCCAATGCTATAGTATTCCTTAAACGCATAGTATTCAGTGACTATCCCAGCATGTCATTCTTAATGATTCTACCAAAAAATAGAAAAGAGGTCCAGGCACCCCAACTGCTTGAGGCAAATGTATTAGAACAGAAGGTGCACAGCAACGTTTTGACCCTCAGCTGGATCCCGGTCAAGCTACTCCACTTCCAAAAGTGCAAACATGGCCTGTAACTCCAGGATGCTCAGTGTATGGTGACTGAGGATCTGCGGGAGTGGCTGAGTGAGGTTTAGGACGTCTCACAGAGCGAGTCCCTGGAATGGAGCGAGAGAAGCGCAGTGTAGGGGGGATCTGGTCGTCTCTCTCCCTCCTCTGCGTGGTCCTAGATCTCCAGCTGGATGGATTTTTAGCCACCAGTCATGCAGAAATTGAAAATCACTTGGAGATGGGAAGCAAGCTGTTAGCTGCTGGGCAGTTGGCTGAAGCTCTCACTATCATTCTTCTGCGGATGGAGATCCCAGAAACTACTTCACTTATTAAAACAGGGCAGCTGTGTATTTGGCAATTGGGAAATTCAAGTCATCCCTTCCTGATCTCAGCAAAGCCATTGACCTAAAGACAAACTTCATGGCTGTCAGACTGCAGATGGGAAACGTTCTTCTAAAACAGGGAGATATTCAGGAAGCCAAGTAAGACTTTGAAGCTGTTTTGTTGAATGGTCCTTTAAATGAAGATGCCCAGAATCAGCTGGAGAGGGAGAGAGAGCTTAATGACTGGTTACAAAAAGCAGGTTTTAACATTATTTGCAGACTATAGAGGAAGACTACCATCTACAGTATTATTATAAAACCAGGCATCCCATCCTTTACTGATGACATTTGTAAACCTATAGGCACAGTACAGCAAAAGGTTGCTTACTGTCCTATGGTGTTAACTGCATTGATTGAAATCACAATTCCCTGAATCTGATGTTCTAACGAGCAGAAAAACACCCCCATGCAGGAATTTACGAAACATCCTTTGCTTCACACATTACCTCTAGAACACTTCCTATGTTGAAATTTTTAAAGAAACGTAAGACTGGGCACCCAATGGAGATGTCCTACTGGAGCTAACAGCTCCAGCATATGAAGATAGAATTCCCATCGGCATGTATTCCTTCGTTTAGTTAACAGTATCATGCTACATTTGTCACACTCCAATCAACACTCAATCATAGTCTTCTCTAGTCTAGAGCGCATCATGACAAATATATTTTATATGGTTTTTCTGCAGTTTCAACCCATACTTTAAGTTGCATGAGGAGTGCTAAGTAGACGACTGACCCACAATCACAAAATGAGTAAGATAATTAATGTTATATCTCGTTTTCTATGCAGTTAGTGCATCTAAGCACAGCTTTTATATTCGATCCAACTCTGGAATTACGCATTGACAGGAGAGGTAAAATATCTATTGATCTGTCTAAGCTGAGCTTTCTTATGTGACAGAAGTAACAAACACCTCCTTAGAGATGCACGATCCCATCTTTGATTAGAGAGAACTTTTTTCATTTTTTATTTCTATTTCAAGCCAAAACAATGACATCCCCTGTTTCAGATCTCTCTACACAGCAAGTTTTCAATACTGTGATTTTACGACAACTGCTGTTAGGTGGATAAACAGAAACTGGGTTAACTCAGTGGAGAGTAATTGGCTGTGTCCTGTTTTCAGTCACTAAACAGAGAAAGAACAGACAAAGTAGTGATGCAAGCCCAGAGACTGATTAGTTAGGAAGCTATTGCTAAAGGCAGCAAAAGCAGGAGGTATCCCGAGAGCCAAGCTTCAAGCAGTTTCCATTGCCCTCTGAGACTCAACTGGAAATCCCTTAATGCACTATACCCTTCATTTATTTTTTGCTACTGGACATTCAAGAGCATTTAAGAGCAATAGCATTTATTTTTTTTTATTTATTTTTTAGTTGTTGCACTATGATGGATTGCTTCAAGCTGAAGGTTTTAACATTATTTGCAGGCTATAGAGGAAGACTACCATCTACAGTACGATTATAAAACCAGGCATCCCATCCTTTACTGATGACATTTGTAAACCTATAGGCACAGTTCAGCAAAAGGTTGCTTACTGTCCTATGGTGTTCACTGCACAATATCCAAACAAAGGAGTCCCACACAAATGAGGATTCCTAGGTTTACCTTGAAATCTGTTTACGTTGAAATCTGATTAATAATTCTTAAACTTGTCAAAATAATATTATAAACACATTTTGATTCATATGAAGAAAGGGCCATCTTTAACGCGGGGCAGCTGCCCGGGGCCCAGTTACTTATTCGCCTCCCCGCACACTAAGGAGGCCCACCAGTGGTCGTTTGTAAGCAGGGGCCCAGTCGTGCTCTGGCCCTTTAACAGCACAACCGGGTCCCCTTGCTTTTTGGCAGCATGGGAGGAAGTGACTGCCGTGAGTCACTTCCACCCAGAGAGAAGCGCGGGAGACAACAAGCAGGCCGAGAGGAGGAAGGCTGGGCCGATATTGCCAACAGCAACCCCCAACAGCCTCAGCCACCACTCTGGACACCAGGGAAGCCACCCTTTAAGGTAGGAAACGGGAGGTGGATTTAAAATTGTGTGTGAATGTGTCCGTGTGTGTGTCAGTATGTCTGTCAGTATATGTGTGTGTCTGTCAGTATGTCTTTCAGTATGTGTGCGTGTCTGTCAGTGTATGTGTGTCAATATGTCTGTGTGTGTCAGTATGTCAGTGTATGTGTGTGTCAGTATGTGTCAGTGTATGTTGGTCTGTGTGTCAGTATGTCAGTCAGTGTGTGTGTCAGTATGCCAGTCAGTGTATGTGTGTGTCAGTATGTCAGTATGTTAGTGTATGTGCCTGTGTCAGAATGTCAGTGTATGTGCCTGTGTCAGTATGTCAGTGTACGTGCCTGTGTCAGTGTATGTGCCTGTGTCAGTATGTCAGTGTATGTGTGTGTCAGTATGTCAGTGTATGTGTGTGTCAGTATGTCAGTATATGTGTGTGTCAGTATGTCAGTGTGTGTCTGTGTCAGTATGTCAGTGTGTGTCTGTGTCAGTATGTCTGTCTGTATATTTGTCTTTGCGTGTCAGTATGTGTGTCAATATGTATGTCAGTCAGTTTCTGTGTGTATGTCTGTATGTGTGTCAGAATGTCTGTTGGTGTTTGCGTCTGTGTGTGTCAGTATGCCTGTCAGTGTATGTTCGTGTGTCAGAATGTCTGTCAATGTGTGCGTATTTCTGTGTAGGTGTCTGTGTGTCAGTATTCCTGCAGGATATGTGGCAGAAACAGTATACCCTGCACACAAGTTCTGCATGAATACTCCGGCCTTCTACCCAAGAGGCGCTCTGTGTATAGGATGGACGCCGCTGAATCCACCAATGCAGTCTTGAAAATTGTATGTGTCAGTGTATATGTTTGTGTAAGTAAGTATGTGAAAGGTGTGATTGCTTGCCAGGGAGGGGCAGAGGCAGGGGGGTAGCAGGGCCCAGGGGGCCCTTGAAAATGCTTTGCCCAGGGTCCTATTAATATTATAGACGGCCCTAAATTTTAAAAATATATATGAGCATTTATGTGTGTGTGTATATATATATATATATACACACATAAATGCTCATATATATATTTTTAAAATAAAACTCACTTTTCTTTATTGAACTGAACAATTACATGCATATAAGTAAATATCTATTTAATTGCTTACCCTTGCTCTGTGTGAGTGGACAGCTAAGGTTTCTTTAGTCATAAGCTTTTAATATCCGACAAAAGACCATGTGCTAGTGCACATTTTAGATCCTGATGATGTGGGCAAGCACCAAGCATTTTTACTGATATAATTATGACAGTTTGCCTTTAATAAAAAATATATAACTTACGGGGTTATTCACTAAAGTCTGAATAGCCCCATACCGAATGGGGCAAAAGCATCCGGCTGCATACAGGGCCATTGAGGGTACAAAATCCAGACATTGTTCACACTATTTAAAGGACCACTATAGTGCCAGGAAAACATACTCGTTTTCCTGGCACTATAGTGCCCTGAGGGTGCCCCCACCCTCAGGGACCCCCTCCCGCCCGGCTCTGGGGAGAGGAAAGGGGTAAAAACTTACCTTTCCAGCGCTTGGGCGGGAGCCTCCTCCTTCCTCCTCCTGGGCTGAATGCGCGCACGTGCAAGAGCTACACAAGATTCAGCTCCGCGATAGGAAAGCATTTACAATGCTTATGGACGCTTGCGGCTCTCACTGTGAAAATCACAGTGAGAAGTATCTAGCGCCTCTAGTGGCTGTCAATGAGACAGCCACTAGAGGATTAGGGGGAAGGCTTAACCCATTCATAAACATAGCAGTTTCTCTGAAACTATGTTTATTAAAAAATGGGTTAACCCTAGCTGGACCTGGTACCCAGACCACTTCATTAAGCTGAAGTGGTCTGGGTGCCTAGAGTGGTCCTTTAACAAAGTCTGTATTTTGCGATTCAGGCCCCAAACATGCTTGAATTTGGTCTGGACTTCAGCAAGGATGCTTCAAATCTCGGCCTGGTTTTAAAAACAATCTGAACTATTTCCCAATAGTAATGTTGTGGCTAGCTAATGCTTGCTAGCCAGCTGCCACATTAAATAGTTAAAATAAATAAATCCCTAAGAGGTGTCAAAAGGCCCCATATTAAAATAAGGGAGGTTTAAAACCTCCCAATATCTCCACCTGCCATGCGGGTGGTGGACTTTACATTAAATAATGGGGTGGGATGGGACTCCACTCGAGACTTCGCTGTCAGTGTTCTGATTGGTTGGTTTAGACATCAGCCATCTAGAGTGCTCTTACAGATATAGCATAGAGTTGATCATTTTTTCCAATTAATGTTATAGCAGTCATAGTATATAACATTGGAAAAAAATATCCACTCCTTTATAAAGCTTTCTCTGCTATGACAGCTCAGTGTGCGGCATGCCCCTGCAAGACAAAGATGGATGATTTTTATTGTGTTGTAGTTTTGATTTTATTCCATCATCTTTTTTTGCAAATCTGTTACAACTGGAATTAAACATTTTGATCTGGTCTTCTTTTTGGCTGAAGGAAAGACGAGTTACAAGAAAGAAGACTTCTGATCGTAAGTATAGTTTTTTGTTTCCCTATCACTATCAGTTGTGTGAGGATAGGTGGTAGGGGGGTTATATAACTTTAATTAAGGGTGGGGAACGGGAGGTGGACAGTGGCCTGTTGTCGGTTGTGGTGTGTTGAAACCAACATACCAGTAGGCCTGTAAAATATATTATATTGTGTATTTGCAAATTATTTAAATGCAAATACACAATTTATTACAAAATACAATAATGGACAACTTAAACTTAAATCTTGAATGCTGGTATGAGTTCCATCTCAGGTTTGGGAATTCAACCTAATTTCTTAATTATATGGACAGGATCATTCCTACTGGAAACAGTAGATGCTGCTCCTATCCTGAAAGGGTGTCTTGAATAAAGTACTGGATTCAGACCTAGTCTGACGAGTAGGATTCTTACATATAGCATAAACCATAAAGAGACAATAACGGCTGGGAAGGTGATGAGTGGCTTGCGTATAAATATAGTAGTCTTATATTCTGACAGGGCACCATTTATTATATGTAGGGTATGTCTACTAGTTGATTGAGCTGGCTGATTTTCGTATTGGGCAGTGAGAGTGTATAGTGGTCTAAATGTTTCATAAAATAGGTACATTTTAAACATTGATCTGATCTAGTTGAGTTACTTGTAGTGAATTCTGTGGGATTGAGAAATCCATAGAAGGCTTGGTAGATTGCTGTTTTATTGCCAGATTGGTTTGTGTTTCCAAAATGAGAAGAGTCTAGCAGGTCTGACAGGGAGTGAAATACGTTACTGTCGATAGGTAGTCTTTTGGGTGCTTAGGGTTGACTGGATCTCTGAATAACTTTAAGCTTGTTTTTATTATTTGATATGAGTATAGAAAAGCTTGTTTATTTGGAAATAAAGTAAGCATAAAGTAAGAATTAAAGTAAGTAAAACCTCAATGTTTATTCATTGACAGGAAGACAACTAGACAGGATGCAAGTAATTTTATCCCTGGGGAGGCTGGCGTCCATGGCCACTGAGTCTAGCTGGATGCCTAAGATACTAATCTTCAGTTTTAGCAACAAATTGTGACACCAAGATTAGTGAATAACTGCATTGTGTCATTTAGGCTGCGTAATGGCTTGCTATTGCTTTAGATTTTGAGGTAATTATCCAAATAATTAATTACTGTAGGATATCTACATTGTCAAGTAATAGACATCACAGTGTTTTGGTGAAAATGCCAAAAATCAATGGCCTGCTTTTTAAGCCAAAGGTAATTCTGGTGAAAAAAATAGTACTGGTCTCTCCACTTGACCCTATGTGGATGCCACAAAGACAGGTGAACAGGGAGAAATTTAAAAGCATTCACAATGTCTGTTTTACTTAACTAGACAACAATTCCATCTGGAATAATGGCTTGGATGGCAGTGTCAATAGATGCGTACTGAAGCAAGAACTCTTCAGATGGAATAAAAGAATACAGGCTAGGCTTAGCAGTAGAATGAGGATCCAACAGGTCAATGATTAAACATTTTTTATTGGAACTTATGCCCGTAGCAATAGCTATTGGATTAGTACGCCATGCTGTAAAACGAGGAACATGAAATGGGCCTATCAAAAAAATAAAAAAAACTTGTTATCTTTGGATAGGAGGGATTCAACCGTAACAGGATGCTTCAATGCAGTTTTAAGATTATTACATTCTTAGATGATGGTGGGTAGGGAAAGTATACCGATGTTGAACATCTAAAATCACATGGATTTCAAGATCAGAGACAACATGAGTTTGCTTTTGGTAGGTCATGCCAAACTAATCTTTTTTATTTTTTTGATTGGGTAACTAAAATAATAGATCAGGGTGGTGCAATAGACATTGCTTACCTAGATTTCAGTAAGGTGTCTGACACTGTTGCACACAGTAGTCTTATCAATAAACTGCAATCTTTAAGTTTGGATTCCAATATTGTTGAATGGGTAGGGGAGTGACAGGCAACAGAGGGTTGTAGTCAATAGAGTATATTCAAAGTTTGGGCTTGTCACCAGTGGGGTACCTCAGGGATCTGTACTTGGACCCATTCTCTTTAATATTTTTATTAGTGATATTGCAGAAGGACTTGATGGTAAGGTATGTCTTTTTGCTGATGATATTAAGATATGTAACAGGGTCAAAGTTCCAGGAGGGATAAGCCAAATGGCAAATGATTTAGGTAAACTAGAAAAATGGTCAGAGTTGTGGCAACTGACATTTAATGTGGATGAGTACAAGATACTGCATCTTGGACATAAAAATCCAAGGGCAGAGTACAGAATATTTGATAGAGTCCTAACCTCAACATCTGAGGAAATGGATTTAGGGGTGATTATTTCTGATGACAAAAGTAGGCAGACAATGTAAGCAGCAGCAGGAAATGCTAGCAAAATGCTTGGTTGTATAGGGAGAGGTATTAGCAGTAGAAAGAGGGAAGTGCTCATGCCATTGTACAGAACACTGGTGAGACCTCACTTGGGGTATTATTGTTTGCAGTACTGGAGACTATATATCCAGAAGGATATTGATACTTTAGAGAGAGTTGAGAGAAGGGCTACTACACTGGTTCATGGATTGCAGGATAAAACTTACAAGGAAAGGTTAAAGGAATTTAACATGTATAGCTTGGAGGAAAGACGAGGCGGGGGGATATGATAGAAACATTTAAATACATCAAGGGAATCAACACAGTAAAGGAGGAGACTATATTTAAAAGAAGATAAACTACCACAAGAGGACATATTCTTAAATTAGAGGGGCAAAGGTTTAAAAATAATATCAGGAAGTATTACTTTACTGAGAGGGTAGTGGATGCATGGAATAGCCTTCCAGCTGAAGTGGTAGAGGTTAACACAGTCAAGGAGTTTAAGCATTTGTGGGATATGCATAAGGCTATCCTAACTAGAAGATAAGGCCAGGGACTAATGAAAGTATTTTTAAAAAATTGGGCAGACTAGATGGGCTGAATGGTTCTTATCTGCCGTCACATATTATAGTTTATACATTGCTAAACACAAATACATACACCAGTCAAGCAAAAAGCAAAAAGACTTGCTTTTCCCACAGAAATAGTGAGATCCCTGTTAAAATGAGATTTATGTGTGAAAAGCAAGTCTTATGGCTTGACTGGTGTGTGTATTTGTGTTTAGCAATGTAATAAATATATATATATATATATATATATATATATATATATATATATATGTGTCTCGAAGAAGTAGGTGCACTCATGGGTTTTTTGAAAAAATAATAAATGTTATTTATTGCATATAAGCAAAAGTGACAAACTTGTCCCGATCGACGTTTAGACCCCAACCTGGGTCTTTTTTTCTAAACGTCAATCGGGACAAGTTTGTCACTTTTGCTTATATGCAATAAATAACATTTATTTTTATTTTTTTTTAAAACCCATGAGTGCACCTACTTCTTTGAGACTTATCTACTAAAGGTGGTTAGCACCAGGGTATGTAATTCAGTATATCTGTGTGAGGTGAGTGCCAAGCTTTTGGATATATACATACACATTTACACATATATATATATATACACACAAAATCTGCACTCATGAGTCTGCATAAAAACAACTGACCTGGTGCTTAATCGGGCAAAATGATATACAATAGTAGGAAGCATAGCACTCAATTTTTATTCAGGAATATCGGCATTTCAGATTTATGGCAAATCTTTCATCAAAACATTTTAACCTGATTAAAGGTTTGGAATAAATCTGAAATGTTGATATTCCTGCATGACAGTTAAGTTATTATTAAAGATTCCTGGAGTGCGATCATTCCTACTAGTACTTTTGTCAGTGTATCTTAGCATGAGTCATTTGAGATACAAGCCATTTTACCACTAAAATAGGATATCCATGCTTCAATGTGATGCATACTGGCTGACGGTTACTCAGTGGTTCCCTCGAGAAACTAGTTTTTACATGCAACTAATAATGAGAAGTCTAATAAATTCTCTGGTCATAAATCAATGTTATTTATAACAGGACTAAACTGCTGCCTTCACAACAGCTTTTACTGACTGACCTTGACCTTTATGACTAGTTGTTCAGGTAAAGGTGCTTGCCTCTCTCTCTATATACAACTATTATATAACAGACATATATGTATAGCTTTTACTACACTGGAAAATATTAAACAAAAATTATTCTAAATTTATACTTAAAATCATGATTTCGAAAGAGGAAAGCAAGAGGCATCATTCATTCTTTATAAACGTGATAAACTGGGCCCAAACTATTGAGCCATAAATCAATTAATAGATCCCAAGGCATAATTTCTATGGCCAAGATAAGGATTAAATATGGTTTGGTGGAATGCTATATAGCTGGAAACCATAAAAAAAAAAAAAAAAATATCCATTAAACATTGCAGGACACTGTACTGTATTTACAATTTACACAGTTTTTATTTTAATTTAATTTTTTTAGTAACAAAAAGGTTGAAAGCCACACACATGGATTATAAGTAATAGAATCATAGATCTATTTATCTAATTAGACAATGTTCTTTTTCAGGTACAAAACACTAACTGCCTCGAGTAAAGACATTTCTTAACACCCATTCCCTTTCAAACAAACACACAATTCACAATAATTTACTGTTACATAAATATGTTACCTTCCTGTAAAACAGAACATTTTTAAAATGCATAAATAAAGTGAACTCTAGATAGATTATCCTTCGATTCCTACCTACTGTATAATCATTATCAAAGCTATTGAAATGTATAATACCTTTCTTTATTCAACAGTATTTAAATCTGAAAGCAACCATAACAGTTTTCAAAAGCAATTATAAGAAAATATCAAAATTATGTGCTACGAGTGCAGATCACACATTTAAGCTAAGGGAACAATCACATAAGTATGCAATGCTTCTCAGTGATCCAATTAAAAATAAAACAGTTTTATAAGAGGATGTAAGAGGTTCAAGAATATATATATATATATATATATATATATATATATATATATATATATATATATATATATATATATATATACACACACACACACACACACACACACACACAATACCAGTAGAGAGCACTCAGGAGTCTTTCAAGGTAAATTTATT
Source organism: Pelobates cultripes (assembly GCA_933207985.1). Taxonomy (NCBI): domain Eukaryota; kingdom Metazoa; phylum Chordata; class Amphibia; order Anura; family Pelobatidae; genus Pelobates; species Pelobates cultripes. The sequence continues at coordinate 313,145,172 of OW240912.1, read as the reverse complement.
CTGTTGCTTTATTGAGCAATTACAAATTCACACAACGTTCCAGTCGATGTTTCAGTCTGTAAAAGACTTTTTTCAAGACAATTGTGGATGTGAGATGGATACCTTATATACAAAAAATGCAGTGATCCTATTTGGAGGTGAACAGGTGAAATGTAACAACGGATCAGAGTGATGTCATTAATGATGTAAACATGTTTGAATTACGTAATAAATTAAAGTTAACCCTATGTGTAACCGGAATGTGAAACATACTCTCATGTAGATAAGTCAGAAAGTAATAAAGGATAAATAACTGTAAAAATAAAGTATATTCAAATGTTTCAACCCTAACCAAGGGAACATAGATACATAGTACGTATCGTCATTAGCTGAATATTAACTCAGTTATATAGCAAAATATTGTCAGTGTAATTTTAAAGCATTATATTCTATATACAACAGACAGGAACTTCAATGGGGGCTCCTATGGCCCCCATGTATGCAAACGAATACATGTTTGTTTTTGAGCAACAACAGATCCTTGAGCCTTATGGAGAACATATATTACAATACCTCCGCTTTATAGATGACGTCCTTCTTCTATGGACTGGTGGAGAGGAAACGTTTGTTAACATGATGCACACACTGAATTCACTTCCTACACCTGTGAGACTCACCAGTCGAGTATGACTAATATCAATTTCCTGGATCTACAAATTTTCATCACAGGCAATCGCTTGGGCTATACTTTGTTTTCTAACTCAACGAATAGGAACACTATTATGCATTCAACATATCTCCCAATTCATAAGAGTATTGCGCAATAACTCAGATGACAGCCGGGCGGAGATACAGATTCAGGACATGTTCCAAAAATTCCAACAAAAAGGATATTCAAAAACGGTTTTGAATGTGGCATACACAAAGGCAATAGAATCAATTGCAGAAAACAGGATTCATCAAGACATAGGTGATCGATTCATCTTCCCTCAGGCATTTCATCCAAAGTTAGAAAAACTCAGAGATACCATTCAAAAAATTGGCACGTTCTATACAATGACTCATCCCTGCCTCCCGTATTTAAAAAACATCCCATTATGAGTTACAGAAAAGGGAAAAATCTGAGAGACTATTTGATGCACACAGATATAGTGTCCACAACACAGTCATTACAGAAAGTGACAACAGCAGGATGTTTTTGCTGTTTGAACTGTCTGGCGTGCAATTCTATGATACCGGGTAAAACCTTCCGTCACCCAAAATCTGGAAAGGTGTACACAATTAAACACCGGATTACGTGCAGGACCACACATGTTGTGTATAGAATTATATGCCCCTGTAGTCTCACTTATGTGGGCAAGACATCTAATGACCTAAGGGAACGCATGCGGGGTCACAGGTCTACTATACGGTCAGCACTACTGAGCGGCACTGCAAGCACTCCAGTCGCCCGGCATTTCCTTGAGATGGGACATAGCCTGTCCTCACTTCGCTTTATGGGAATAGATCACATACCCATCTCACCCAGAGGAGGAGATCGTGATAACCTGTTACTCAGACGTGAGGCTTTCTGGATATACACGTTGGAAACATTATCACCATCTGGTTTAAATGAGAAGAACTCATTATATTGTTTTTTACCTAGAAGATAATATATGATTGAGCTCTGTTTTACAGAATGCATTAATATAGTACAGTTATTTGCCATAACTCCATGATGGAAGTAGTCCATATCGCATATTGCTTCAAAATTACACTGACAATATTTTGCTATATAACTGAGTTAATATTTAGCTAATGATGATATGTACTATGTATCTATGTTCCCTTGGTTAGGGTTGAAACATTTGTATATACTTTATTTTTATAGTTATTTATCTTTTATTACTTTCTGACTTATCTACATGAGAGTATGTTTCACATACCGGTTACACATAGGGTTAACTTCAATTTATTACGTAATTCAAACATGTTTACGTCATTAATGACATCACTCTGATCCGTTGTTACATTTCACCTGTTCACCTCCAAATAGGATCACTGCATTTTTTGTATATAAAGGTATTCATCTCACATACACAGTTGTCTTGAAAAAAGTATTTTACAGACTGAAACGTTGTGTGAATTTGTAATTGCTCAATAAACAGATTAAATTTACCTTGAAAGACTCCTGAGTGCTCTCTACTGGTATCGTATACAATTTGGTTGGAGACAGCACTGGAGCATTAAAAGACCGGGAGCATTGAGTGCTGGGACCTGGGACGTATATTATATATATATAGAAAATGAAGAGATGAGAACACTCGTTGAAAAAACAAAACAAAAAAAAACCCCCAATATATTTAAGCAAGCAACGTTTCACCTGGAGGTCTTCATCAAGATAAGTGCAAATTTGAACACAAATATTTATAGAATAAATATCACCAAATATATATTACCAAAACTCCAAGATGGCAGTACACACCCTTTATCAATGGTCCATAGCCAAAACGTTGGGTGTCCAGCTCTGTCCACTTGTTAGGTAATGTACTTTACAGCAATTATAAATACATTTTTTCTTGTTTGTATATAAGAGGGTAATTAGCTATTTGATAATTTGTTACTACATATATTTGTAAGATACATGTTTACCATGTCAATTGAAAAATATGCTAACGTTATCTGTGTATATAGATTTATTATTATTAATGTATTGCAATAACAATTTGATACATTTTTTTTAATCAATTTTGGGAGTGCAGGTTTTTCTTCAATCAAAATTACATTGAGTCACCCAGCAATAGCACTGACCCCACGAGTACCACAATTGCAGTTATCTGGCGTTAATTTTAGCACATTACTGAATTATTCCATCATGGATTCTTTTGGCACAGACTGCCATGATGGAATAATTATGTCATTGGACCTTAAGGGGGCAAATAGCATAGAACTCAATAACACCATTACCATGGCACTCTAATCAGAAATGTCATTTTACACAACATATTGGTTAAAGAGGGTTAATCCTATGAAGTTAAAAACCATGTGAAACAAAATCAAGGTTAGAATTACATATTTAACAAGTCATCAGTAAATAAATGTATTTCATCTAAGTTAGTGTAAAAAAAAATGTCTTTGGCTAAGACTGTCCTTTATAGCTGCTGAGGTCATTCTGCACAGAAGGAACAAAAAGACTTAAAATTGTGTTGTCCCAGTTTGTCCAATACACACAAAAAAAAAAACACGCAAGAATAAAACTTGCCTATAACATAAACTCACCAACATACATTACCACAAGCTTCGAGCCCAGTGAGTAACAAAACTAGAAATATACCAGACATTAATCGGCAATGTTAACTAGTAACAATACTACTATATAGAAAAACTGTCTGATACACCCAGAAAGATCTTAAAAGAAGATAAAAATTAAAATATAGGTCAAAATAGACATATTGAAGGGTTATTTTCAGGTTAGCTTTATATTCATTTTAGCTGGCCTACATTTTAAAATCCACCAAGTATGGACTCATTGGTTCTAAGTAGGTTTTTCCAAGATCCCATCTACATAATAGGTAAAGTGAATGAAAGGTAACGAAGTATTCATTTTAGATTATTATTTATAAAGCGCCAACAAGTTCCGTAGCGCTGTACAATGCGTGGATTAACAGACCCGTATTTGTAACCAGACGAGTTGGACACACAGGAACAGAGGGATTGAGGGCCCTGCTCAATGAGCTTACATGCTAGAGTGGGGTTATAGTGACACAAAAGGTAAGGGTAGGGTAGAAAAGTAGTACAATTTGCGCTTTTATTCATAGAGAAGCAAAGGCTTTTTTCCCCTTGTAACCAGTTTACAATATCCAGACAGTAATGTATTTAAAGGGAAGGTCTATGTAACAAAATGCATTTTTAATGCATTTAAACCATGCCATTACCAAAAAGAAGTATTCCAATTAAGTTTCCTAACCACCTAAGATTTTGCTACTGCAACTGGACTTATCTCATACAGGAAGTAGCTGGCTTGGGGCAATGCTTTATGCTGGCATTTGGAGAAATGTAACCGAGCTGTGAACAGCTTCACAGCACTGAGCAAGAAGGTGAGAATGACTTTCAAGTCTTGACTTTTAAGTAAGTTAGGAGCAAAATTAACATACCTTTTCTAAAAGTGTATAGAAAACTGTGTGATTTGAAGAGCTTTCCTGTTTGTATTAGTTTCCACATTTGTTTCTTTTATTTTCATCTCAAAAATGAATCTACAGACGTGTTCTGAACTATATATTGCACAAATTTTAACTGGGGAGTATATGTGATATATGTTAATTTCCCACTAACAACAACTGTAAGGTTTGTGGAAGTAAACAATGGGAATCCAAGTTAATCAGTTTAACTATAAACAGTCCTTTTAAAGGATATTGTATGTAGAGTTTCTATAATAATGTTGCTCTCATTACACTCTCCTGAAACGTGAGTTTGAAATGTCAATTCAGTGCATCAGAATTCGAAATGAGGGCTTAGAATGCATGTGCATACAAAGTATAATTATTGTTATTTACTTTTGCTAACATATTCTACAACTCTGTACAAACAGGTGGACTAACAATCAAATAGTCGCAATAAGACAAATGGACATACAGGAAAAGAAACTGGTGAAGTGTATATTTCAGTTCATATATTTACAGATTAGGGCAAAGACACAAAGTGGAGGTGGCCCTCATAACAAGTACTTGTGCATAACATGGTTAGAAAATATAACATGGGAAAATGTCAAAACCAGGATATGAAAGAGTGGGTGGGGGAGAAGAACTGCCAACTACAGATTACTCAGACACATACCACAAAGATATATTTATATTTAATGTAAGCAGTAGCAGAATAGAGCGAGTCTAGCTTTGGAAGAGCTAAGGGAAAATGATCAATTACAAGGAAGCACATTCACTTGGCAAACTAAATCAGTAAAATGTTCAGGTAACATTTTAAGTGTGCATTACAAGCATATTCAATTTAGGATAAGGAAATACCAAAGGGCATGGTTTTGTGGCACAAGACACATTTTTTCTAGGCTGGGAGAATAAATTCCATCACCTTGACTCTATTGCTCAAATTATTAATATTTTCGAGCTTTAATAATCATGATAAAAATCCATCAGCTTGCAACCCTTGCAAATGTTTGCTTTAGTACAGGTAAGGTGGCAACATTTTCTGACAGTTTGAAAAGCGGATTGTCAGTACCAGATCTGATAGTGTGTTATCTCAGTGCACAATTGGTTTCTTTCCCTTACAGTGAGCGTGTGCCTCTATGGCTTCTCATTTAGCATGGGACAAATTGAAATCTGTGTAAAACCATTTGGACGTCAATAATAGAATAGCCATTTCTATCTGATGGGAAACAAATTAGACATAGGGTGTGGGAGCATAGGAATAGATTACTCAAAAAAAAAAAAAAAAAAAGAAAAGTAAAGTATATTTAAATATGACAAAGATGTTTTTTAGTCATACTATATAATCCAAGTTTTAAGCATAATTTAAAATCTAACACCAATTAATAAAAATAAATAATGCATTTTTTTAAAAACTTTTTTTCCCCTGCAAATTATTCAATTTTTACATACATTCTATAAGTGCTTGTTCATAGTGAATATGTGTTCTACTGTGTAGGTGCCAGCTTTAAAATACAAAGAAAACATTCATGCTATGTTGCCAGTGGGCTTAAATATTAATATATTTCATAGACACTCCAGTCCTCTAAAGCACTTCTGCTTGCTAAAGTGCTTTAAGGGGTTAACTGAATGTCCTTCTTCAAGAGAAATAAGCACTTTTGTAAGTCCACTTAATAACTCCCTGCTGTTAAGCAGAAAGATAATGGATGTACTATCGCTACCTCACTTAGTCCTCTGATATGAGGTTAATTTAAATAAGAGTGTTTGCTAATCTCTACCCACATGTATTTGTTTGTATTGCTCAAAACATAAGGTGGTTTTATTAAAGTTAATCGCATCTCTCATTAAACAGTTCTGAACCTTTAAATACATAACTTCTAACCAGTGTAATACATGCTAGCAGGCTTCACTCTTTATAATAACATATATTGTTATATTCAGCAGGTGTCTGTTAACCCCTTAAGGACGCATGACGGAAATTTTCCGTAATGCTGATCCTACCCTTAAATGACACTATAGTCACCTGAACAACTTTAGCTTAATGAAGCAGTTTTGGTGTATAGAACATGCCCCTGCAGCCTCACTGCTCAATCCTCTGCCATTTAGGAGTTAAATCCCTTTGTTTATGGACCCTAGTCACACCTCCCTGCATGTGACTTGCACAGCCTTCCATAAACACTTCCTGTAAAGAGAGCCCTATTTAGGCTTTCTTTATTGCAAGTTCTGTTTAACTAAGATTTTCTTATCCCCTGCCATGTTAATAGCTTGCTAGACCCTGCAAGAGCCTCCTGTATGTGATTAAAGTTAAATTTAGAGATTGCGATACAATTATTCAAGGTAAATTACATCTGTTTGAAAGTGAAACCAGTTTTTTTTTTCATGCAGGCTCTGTCAATCATAGCCAGGGGATGTGTGGCTAGGGCTGCAAAAAAAGAAAACAGTGTTTTAACTCCTAAATGACAGAGAATTGAGCAGGGAAATTGCAAGGGAATGATCTATACACTAAAGTTGCTTTATTTAGCTAAAGTAATTTAGGTGACTATAGTGTTCCTTTAAGGACGCATGACGGAAAATGCAGTATTTTTTCAGCAGGGTCTATTACTTTGCTGGTAACTATGAGCCTCAGGTATCATTTGATTCCTGGGGCTCCCCTCGCTCACCTGGGGCCAGAATTAGTGGCCCCAGACTGACCTATCATTTAAATCCCCGCTATTACAATTTGGTGTGATCAGGGTTTAATCCCTGCTCACACAAGGGAGTTCCAGGTATCAATGAAAACCTGGGGAATTTTTTTGTGACCCCAACCTTTTTGATGAGCTACATGCAGTGCTGGAAGTCAGCGCAGCATGTATCTGCTTAAATAAGCATTTAATATATATATGCATTAAATAGGCATTTAATATATATCTCGACTGTGGTGTAATAAATAAGAAAAATGGTGCAAAAAATAAGAAAAATGCAAACGGAGGTATAACACAAACAGCAAAAAATGCAAATATTGCTTGTGTCCTCAAGGGTAAGTCCTGTTTTTGAAGCTGCATTAAGCATGGTAAGCTTAATTTCTCATTCCATTTATGGTTTTCTCTCTCTAGCTGTAACTACACTACTGTATAAGATTAACATATCTTCATATTTCTAGTGTGTTTGGGTTATCATTAATATTTTATTCATATTTCAGTTCCAGCACACTAACTGATATTTTCCAATACCGGCATGTTTAGTCTGTGTGACCACAAATGGGAAACTTGCTAAAATAGTGGGAGAGGTTTGCTGGCTTATTTATACTCATCACTCTGATGGACTTGATTTTGAGTATGATGCTGCTCTCTATTACCTCTCCCTTTGTTAATCATTCCTCCGATACTAACTCTGCCCTTGATGAGCCCCTTGTTACAGGATCAGAGGAACAGCTATATGTCTGTTTCAGCATCCTCCAAATCATATATATATATATATATATATATATATATATATATATATATATATATATATATACATATACACACACATATACATACACACGTATGGGAACATTTAAGGGGTGGGACATGACATAAAAAAAAAAAAAAAAGAAAACGAGAGAACTTTCTCACGACGTCCCATAGACCTGTTACTCATCTAAAGATACATTTCTTAATATAAATTTTAACATTTTTGAAAGCTATCTCCATAGACAGCTTGATTCATTAATTCACTACTGGCCTCACCTAGTCTAATGTGTTAAATGAATAATTCATTTCACTACCTAACATTCTGGTCTCTGGAAAATTCCTTTACTTTAACAGCCAAGAGATTTAATATAAATAGGAAAAGCAGAACAATCGAAGTAACTTTAGCCTACGTGTTTATGTTTTAAGATTCCTTCTTCTATTCCACCATTTCTTTGCAGCGATGCAGAGTAAGGTGGTAGTTTATAAATACCGGTAAGTGCTATCATGTATCATATATAACAACTGATTATTTCGCTCTTTTTTACGCTCAACTAGTGCATGGTTTCCCAAACCCTCAACCAACAGAGAAAAACAAAAAACACAACACAAACATGGCTTCAAGATTCCATATGATGACAATCCTTAGCTTGAAAGAGCTTTATCAAAAAGGTAGAGGCCACAGAGTTTCTTTAATAAATCTCTTTGTAGCCTGCATAGCAAGCAGCTTTGTGTTGTTGGTGCAAGTGGGAATAACAGGAAAGGTTGCAAAGTGAGCAATGCTGCAAGCATATATTTTTTGTTTGTTTTATATGAGGCCCTTTAAAAAAATAAAAATAAATAAATATATATATATATATATATATATATATACACACACACATATATATATATATATATATATATATATATATATATATATATATATATATATACATACATATACACACACACACACACACACACATATATATATATATGAAAATACAAGCCTTGTCAATCTGTTGTAAAAGGTATAAGTTATGTTCCAAATATGTCATTATGCATACTATGACTATATGGTTAGAAATGTACATATATCAAAAATATATTATTTTACACAGGAGTTATAGAATCACAAAAGTATGCAAATTTCTATATTAAGAGCATTCTTGAATTAGATAACCAAGAACTCAAGTTTGAAATTTGTAAATGTAGATTACATATACAAATAAAAAAAATATTATTTTTTTTTTTTTAAAAGGACCCTATCCCTTTTTCAGTGGTTTATATAAAAAGTTGTGAATGACAATTTAGTTTTTATTATTTTTAAAGCACCAACAAATTACGCAGCGCTGTACAATTGGTGGACTTACATACAAGTATTTGTAACCAGATGAGTTGGAAAAACAGGAAAAGAGGGAGTTGAGGGCCCTGCTAAAAATATGCTTACATGCTAGAGAGAGTGGCGTATAGTGACAGGGTAGAAAAGTTGGTTGCTAGAATAGTTTTCACTTAGGGCATAGTCTTTGTTTTGTCTTTCTTTAAGAAGAGAGTTGTAGGAGAGGAAGCACGGTGAAGGAAAGGAAAGCTATCAACAGTTTAATTAATATGGTATCCTGAAGAAGTGAGGTTTTTTGGAGGGATGGAGACTTGAACGGAGCAGTGAAGGAAGTTCCACATGAAAGTCCTAGAGAAGTCTTGAGGGTGAGCATCAGAAGAGAGAGTACGAACAGAGGATAGACGCAGGTCTTTAGCCGAGAAGAAGTGTATTAGGGTTTATAGGTAGGAATAGGGAATAGTGTTATGTAGAGATTTTTAGGCAAGTATAAGAATTTTAATTAGAGCCATATTAGTTATCCCATTAACTAATTCAAGGAAATAAGAATGAGGTGATTAGTCACACCCCTCACTCATTAATCTTCCCACGTGAATCAGCTGCTCAAGTACATGTTCAGTGGGTAAGTAAACTGGAAATATAGAATTTAAATATAGAATTTGAGCCACACACCATTGCTAATTTGGTGTTAAATAAGTCATAAACAGTTTAACTCCTTAAAGTAAGACTGTGCTCAGGACATCCTCTCCAAATAAAAATGTAATTGTTGTGAAGTTGCTGTGGTGAGATATGTTACTTTGCACTTAAAATATCAACAAGTGCCCCATATTATTTGTATATATTATGATATTACATCTTTATCTCGCTCATTCTTTTTATATATCTATATATATATATTCACACACACACTTTTAAAACAGAGTACTATTGATTTAACATATATACACACACACATACACACTTACACTTCTAAAACAGAGTACAATTGATTTATTATTTCAAAAATACAATTTTTTTTAAGTTTTCTGCGTGAAAACTTGCAGGGCTGCTGTGTAATGGAAGCTAGGTACAGGTTAGTAAGAGTTTGGAAGACAAGCTCACTTTTTGATTACTCGTCAAGGTAGTTGGTCTGTCAATAGCAGGCCATTTCCTTCAAAGGTATTAAATGTACGTAAATCAGACCACCAGACATATGAATTTCCAGTTAAAATACTACACATAACTTAACTAGTTGTTTCAATGCAATGTTCTATAAAAACTATGTAGGTCACAAGATTAATCTATTTATTTTAACAGATAAGGTAGATTAAGCTTATTGACAAGTACTTACAATAACTCAATATCATTTAGGTAAATGTAGCAGCTACGTACATAATATATAAAAATAGATAAAACAAGGGTACCTTCACAATGATGAAAAGGATGTCTAGATGCAAAAAAACAAAACAAAAAAAACCCAGTTCTACGATCAGCTCTCTGTATAGTTAAGCATAGACAATTGCCATGAAATAGGCAAATACGCTGCTCAAAACAAAATAAAGGGAACACAAAAATAACACATCCTAGATCTGAATGAATTAAATATTCTTCTGAAATACTTTGTTCTTTACATAGTTGAATATGCTGACAACAAAATTACACAAAAAATAAAAAAATGGAAATCAAATTTTTCAACCTATGGAGGTCTGGATTTGGAGTCACACTCAAAATTAAAGTGGAAAAACACACTACAGGCTGATCCACCTCTGATGTAGTGTCCTTAAAACAAGTCACAATGAGGCTCAGTAGTGTGTGTGGCCTCCACGTCCCTGTATGACCTCCCTACAATGCCTGTGCATGCTCCTGATGAGGTGGCGGATGGTCTCCTGAGGGATCTTCTCCCAGACCTGGACTAAAGCATCTGCCAACTCCTGGACAGTATGTGGTGCAACTTGACATGGTAGATGGAGCGAGACATGATGTCCCAGATGTGCTCAATTGGATTCAGGTCTGGGGAACGGGCGTGCCAGTCCATAGCATCAATGTCTTTCTTCTTGCAGGAACTGCTGACACATAAGGTCTAGCATTGTCTTGCATTAGGAGGAACCCAGGGCCAACCGCACCAGCATATGGTCTCACAAGGGGTCTGAGGATCTCACCTCGATACCTAATGGCAGTCAGGCTACCTCTGGTAAGCACATCGAGGGCTGTGCGGCCCCCCAAAGAAATGCCACCCCACACCATTACTGACCCACTGCCAAACCGGTCATGCTGGAGGATGTTGCAGGCAGCAGAACGTTCTCCACGACGTCTCCAGACTCTGTCATGTCGGTCACATGTGCTCAATGTGAACCTGCTTTCATCTGTGAAGAGCACAGGGCGCCAGTGGCGAATTTGCCAATCTTGGTGTTTTCTGGCAAATGCCAAACGTCCTGCACGGTGTTGGGCTGTAAGCACAACCCCCACCTGTGGACGTCGGGCCCTCATACCACCCTCATGGAGTCTGTTTCTGAACGTTTGAGCAGACACATGCACATTTGTGTCCTGCTGGAGGTTATTTTGCAGGGCTCTGGCAGTGCTCCTCCTGTTCCTCCTTGCACAAAGGCAGAGGTAGCAGTCCTGCTGCTGGGTTGTTGCTCTCCTACGGCCTCCTCCACGTCTCCTGATGTACTGGCCTGTCTACTGGTAGCGCCTCCATGCTCTGGACACTACGCTGACAGACACAGCAAACCTTCTTGCCACAGCTCGCATTGATGTGCCATCCTGGATGAGCTGCACTACCTGAGCCACTTGTGTGGGTTGTAGACTCCGTCTCATGCTCCACTAGAGTGAAAGCACCGCCAGCATTCAAAAGTGACCAAAACATCAGCTAGGAAGCATAGAAACTGAGAAGTGGTCTGTGGTCACCACCTGCAGTACCACTCCTTTATTGGGGTTGTCTTGCTAATTGCCTAGAATCTCCACCTGTTGTCTATCCCATTTGCACAACAGCATGTGAAAATGATTGTCACTCAGTGTTGCTTCCTAAGTGGACAGTTTGATTTCACAGAAGTGTAATTGACTTGGAGTTACATTGTGTTGTTTAAGTGTTCCCTTTATTTTTTTTTGAGCAGTGTACAATCTAATATTGGTGATATAACTTGTTTAGAATGAAGATAAAGAAGGAGGTATCCATACAGAGTCATTATAGGTCAAATTCTAAATGTGCAACACTCACCAAGGCAGGGTCGATCCTGGGCGGGTGAACAGGGTGTAGGGCTGTCACAGTGGGTGGCCAGCAAAGCTCCCGAAGCAGGCGCTTATTCACCAAAGGAGAATAGGCACTTGCTTACCTTAACAGTACTCTGGGGAGAGAGGAGGCAGGCAGTGGAGAGGGATGGCTGATGTTTTTCCAGTTAATCATTGTTCCCTCATGCCCTGCTGTGATGTCGGAAGCCAGAATATGACATCACTCTGGCCCTGACATCACTAAATAGTGCGCGAGGGAGCAGTCCTGGAAGATTATAGGTGCCAATAAACCCCAGGAAGAAGATTCCCAACTAGACTACAGGGAAAAGATCCCCACTAGAATTCCAGGAGAAGATACCCACTAGAACTCCGGGAGAAGAACCCCACTGGACCCAAGGGAGGTGACTCACACCAGCTTCCCAAAGCCTAAAAAATAAATACCACACAAAATAACTCATTTGCGAGTGTGCGTGCAAGATTGTGTAAATGTGTCTGTCATTGAGAGTGTGTGTTAGTGAGCGTGTTTTAAATCAATGAGATTGTGTGTGCCTGTCAGTGAGTGTTTCAAATCAGTGAGTGTGTCTGTAATTGAGTGTCTCTGTCAGTATCAGAGAGTGTCTCTTTATTTATCTACTTCTGTCAGTGTGTATCTGTCAGCGTGTGTCAAATCAGTGTGTAATGAGTGAGTGTGTGTATCGGTCAGTGAAAGTGTGTCTGTTAGTGAGTGCATTTGTATCTGAGAGTGAGTGTCAGTAGAAGTGTGTGTGTGTCATTGAGAGAATGTCAGGGTTTCTGTCTGTAAGCGACGGTGTGTGACGCTCAGGGAGAGTGTGTGTGACGCTCAGGGAGAGTGCTTGAGACTCTCACGAAGTGTGCGTGACTCAGTGAGTGTTTATCCGATGAATTAATCTTAACATCACGTTCTCCTCACCTAGCATGATGTCCCTTGAGTAGATGGGGTGTTTGCTCCAAAACATGCATGGCATCAAAATAGTCATATTGTGCTTCCATGGTTCTAGACTATACCACTATGACAATGGCCAAAAATAGGGTTTTCATTATAAAATATATTAATAAATAATGCAATTTAGCCAACACAATATATAGCTGTAAATAGAAACAAAAACCTGCTTGTGATTGATAATGCTCATATATGAAGCTGGTAGACTGCACTTCAGAAATGCACGTGACTTGTTAAATTACATTTACATGCGAATATAAAGGGATATATTTCAGAAATCTCTTGGGCATGTAACTCGTCTGAGTTTGTGAATTAAAGAAACCATCACTTTTTGTCTTTTTTCTTTATATACCAGAGTAATAAAAAGGTTATGAGCCCTCTGTATACACTATCTAGTTTGCAGTCATTTTCTCCTTTTCAGTCTGTATTCAAAGGCTATATCAATCAATTCTGCAGCTACCAGTTACTGTGAATAAAACAGAAACTGACAACATATTGAAATCACCTCTTCACCTTTACATATCTATGACCCACTTTGTGCAGAAATGACTACATAGCGTGAAGCAAACAAAAGTATTGAACATAGCATTAAGTTTGTGCTGAGTTTTAGAGAAACTAGGCCACTATTTTGAAGCAGTGACAGGCTCATGCAATTTGACCATATCATGTAACTAAATCCCAAATCACTGCTTTACAATAAAAACATGTTTCTGACTTGAAAATACTTCTAATTGATTTCAGCATGCAAAAAACTAATCTGCTATTTAAAACTCCAAAAGGGCACACAGTGCAAAAAATCTATACAGCGCCTAGCCCCAGTCAAATACAGTGTATGTATAGGGGTATTTTGTTTGTAAAGGGGGCTTAATTAAATTAATAAATATAAAAAAAAAAAAAAAATAAACACATTAATTTCCCCTTCCCTGTTGTTACCTTGCATGCTGATCTCTGGTGGTCCAGTGTGCTGGGAATCTGGTCTGCAACTACGCCTCTGTGTGTGACATTTATTAAGGGTGTATTGACTGTGTGTTATATTTGTGATGGGTATTTCATTCAGATTAAAAATGTATGTGGGCCCACGTGTGAATGCAGATGTGTATTTTTTGCAGTGTCACATGCACACAGTCTCACAGTCAGATGCACACAGTTATACACACATATTGTCAAATACAGCCACATGCACACACAGGGTCGGTCTTAGGTGTTCAGGCATCCTGTGAGAACCAATCCTGTGCCCCTTCCCCCCCTCCCGGCTCTATTTGGACCCCTTCAAGCTATTTCAGGCGCATTCACAATCTGTCACCTCCATCCCCTTCTACAAAACCTCTGCACCAAAACCCCTGGTCACCCCTTCACCAAACCCCTGGCCAGACCTTCACCAGCCACCTGCCTCCATTCATCAGCCTCCTGCCTCCATTCATCAGCCCCCTGCCCCCTTTTCGATCCCCTGCTCCCCTTCATCAGTCCCCTTAATAAATCCCCTGCTCATAACTTCATCAACCCCTTCATAAATCCTCTGCCCCCTCTATCAGCCCCCTGCCCCTTCATCAATCCCATTCCCCCCTTAATCAAACTCCTGCACCTCTTCAACAAAACCTAATAATAATAATTAAAAAAAAAAAAAGCTGTCAGTTGACCTCTCCGCCGACTGAAGAGCACCGGGCGCTGCCCTCTCTCACTGAATGGATCCTTCCGCGGCTCTATCTGAAGACAGAACACGCTGACGCCACGCAAGTACTGTCACGTATTCATCCGCACATAAAAATGTGGTTAATGGCATTTACTGTCCTGACAGGAAAAGTTGTGCCGAGCAACATTACCGTCCTGACTGGAAAAGTTGTGCTGAGCAGCAATCATGCACATGGAAACCTGGTAATTGCCTTTGGGGTCAAAGGCCAGTTACAGCCTATCGGATCCACAGGAGGGATATTTAAACCCAATTCCCCTGTTGCCCTGTCGTGGTTTCATGCCTATGGTAATCCGAGAGTGCGTTCCTGATCTTGATTTTCTGGTATTTGACTTTAGCTTTGTTTTGACTTCCCTGATATCTGGTATCTTTGTGTTTGATTCTGTGTCTCTAGTATTTTGTCTATTCAGCTGTCAGTGCTTATGTGTGTCTGTCAGTGAATGTATGCATCTGTCAGAGTGTGTCTGAATGATTGTATGTGTCTGTAAGATTGTGTCACATCAGTGAGTATGTGTGTGTATATGTCAGTGTAACTGAGAGTGTGTGCTGGTTCGTGAGTGTGTGTCTGTCAGTCACAATGTGTATTAACAGGAAGAGGTGTAGCCTTGACAGGAAGGGGCATTTTACATGGTGGCATTTCAACACTTTACATGCACTAATTCTACCACCAGTCTCTGTCAAACGTTTGGGTAGTCATTTTTCTTTTTTTTTGTGGTGTTATTTTTCACTCACACATTCTACTTTGGGCATAGATTCTCAGCTCCTGTTAGGTGTTACTGCCAAAGGACACCCCAATATGTGCTCGGCAACATCTCCTGAGTACAGCGATACCACCCATGCATAGGTGTGTCAGGTTCACTGGGGGGTGCAAAGCAAAATGTCTGATATGCGTTTTTCAAATTTTACATATCTTGTTTGCCTATCTTCCTTTTGGGGGCCTTATCAGATATCCCAATGTATTTTTTTGCCATGAGCGTACATATATTTGAAAAGTTGACAACCCGCAGTATTGTATATGGAGTGTGTTGATGCCTCAGATGCAATCATTTTAGTAAAAAAAATTTGAAGAAAGTGTGTGGAGGTAACTGTTCAATCTCCATTTTTTACACACACATTGCTTTTTGACTGTGATTTAGGAGAGCCCGTTGTTGGTTATTGCAAGAAAACACCCCAGATTGTTTTCTGCAAGGCCTCCTTAGGACACCCATGCCCCCCCATGCAAAGGTTTGCCAGGATTTTGGGAAGGTATGGTTACAATTGTATGACTTGCAATTTGAGTTGAAATTGACAGTATTTCTTCTGATAGGCCTGTAGCGGATGGCACTGGGCTTTCCTGAGAAATTACATGTATTTGAAAGCATTAGTGTAAAGTAACTAAGTTCTATGTGTTAAATATATTGTATTCGTCTGAATGTTAGGTAGTTCCATTCCCTTAGTTTGTTCGAATGAAACTACCGAGCAGTCAGACCTCCCCTGTGTGAAGTGTGCCTTCAATTACCCGTTGCAACATTGTTGCGAACGGGTAATTGACAAGTTGAGTAGCCGTCCTTTGTTCTCGGAGGTGGCCGCCATTCGAAAAACGAACACGTGGCGGCGGCCATTTTAAAACTCCCGAACAGCGGTGTTTTGCCGTCAAGTGTCTGGAACTCAAATCGGACACTCGACTAGGCGATCACCGATGAAACCTCCACAAGCCCGGTCCGTTCGGTTCCAAACTACCGAACGGCCCCTCGTTCGGTAGATAGAAAGAACCAAACGAGGGGATTCAGGCGAACCCTCCCTGGTCTCTGCAGCTAGAGGCTTTCGTGCCGTTTATTCCCTGACTCCAGGACCGACCGCAGGGCCCATTCGCATGGAACCTCATTCGGCTGTTCTATCATGTGCGGTCGGTCATTTTATTCCCTCCATGAATTTCCCGAACCCCTGGTCTGATCTGGGTGATTTTTGGATATGTTGTTCACCCAGATCAGGGCTTCCAGGGGATGTATAAGTTAAAGTGGTACCTTTAGTTTAGGGGTACATCCAGAAATGGGGGGAATTGGTGTGCTGGATAAGGGGATTATGATGCAGGCTGAGGGGAGGAGATGTGTGGGAGGTTACCAGAGCAGGATTGGCTATTGTACTAATGAATGAAAATCCCTCCCTTGCATGGGAGCAGGCTTTAAAAGGCCACTGTCTGAATAAATCTTTAGCTCTGCTCCTGAAACTGGGTGTCGTCCAGTTATTGGGATTGCTGTTGGGATACTGCTGTGTTATTTTGCCTGCTGGATACTTTACCCTATGGATTTATAATTGCTTGTTCCTGAACCTCCCTGGGATCCAAAGTGGAGATAGGCTTTGTAATACCAGCTCTCCGCTACAAGGCCTATCTTTAGCTTGGGGCTTATCACATACCCCAGTTTTATATATTGCCATGAAAGGGTACATACTTGAAACGTAGACACCCCAAGGTATTGCATGTGGAGTGCTTTGATGCAACTTTTTTAGCCAGACAAAAAATTTTTTAAAAGTTGAAGAACGTGTGTGGAGGTAACTGTTCAATCCTCATTTTTTACACACACATTGCTTTTTGACTGTGATTTAGGAGAGCCCGTTGTTGGTTATTGAAAGAAAACACCCGCGGTTGTTTTCTGCAAGACCTCCTCAGGACACCCATGCCCCCCATGCATAGGGTAAATGTAACAAAACCCCCCCAAAAAAAAGACACCAAAAAAACTGAATGGCAAGTGTTAAAAAATAAATAAAAAATGGACCAGCGTGTGGTATCGTTTGAAGCAGTCTCCAATGCAGAGTCCAGGCTGTCCAGGGCAATCAGGACAGTGATATACACTATCTTTTCTCTGCCCCCTCTTAGAACAGACCCTGCATCTTTTTTGGGGATTCTGCTTTGCCGCAGTAGGGGGAATTTTAAAAATACAATGTGTAGCCCCAACTCTGCTCTCTCCCATCACCGCTCGGGGAGCAGGTGCATCACGGTACAAAATCGACGAAATGATCTGGAGCTGAAACTGTAAAAATCTCAGTTGCATCCCGGGGTTTGCTTTTTTGAACAACAAAAAAGCGTTGTGGGTTGCAATCTGCATTAGGTAGATTGCAACCTTTTTGTACCAGGCCCTTGTCTTTCGAATAATTAGGTAGGGCTGCAGCAGCTGATCTGCCAGATCAACCCCACCCATATGCCAGTTATAGGCCTTGATGCACACTGGCTTCCTTGTTCTCTCAGCTCTGCCACGTACAGGGACCTCCACAGTCCCCTCAGTGTGGATGGTGGTAAGAAGGTACACATCCTTCTTTTCTCTGTACTTAACTGCCAACAGCTCCTCTTGGCGCAGAGCTGAGGTTTCCCCCACTTCGTAGCCGGGTGCGTGCAAGTTGTCCTGGGAAACCTGTGCTGTTCTTTTTGATTGTGCCGCAAGCTACTGTATCAAAACAGTACAGTAGCTTGAACAAAGGGACACTTGCATAAAAATTGTCAGGAGGAATATCAGATCCCAGACAATCTTGCCACTGGTTTCCATATGTTCTGGGCAACCTGGAGGGTCAAGGTGGCTATCCTTTCCCTCGTACACCCGGAAGGCCTGAATATACCCAGTCTCGCTATCACAGAGCTTATGCATCTTTACACCATACCTAGAGCGCTTGGAAGGAACATACTGCTTGAATCCCAGCCTTCCCTTATACTTCATCAGGGATTCATCCACGCATATATTCCTTCTAGGTGTATAAGCCTCTGCAAACCTGGCAGTGAAGTGGGTAATCAGGGGGCGGATTTTATACAGCCTGTCAAACTGGGGATGCTCCATAGGAGGACACAGGCTGTTGTTGCTGAAGTGCATGAAATGCAGAATCATTTTATACCTTTTCCTCGACATACATTGGGAGTAAATGGGGGTAGAGCAGATAGGGCTACTGCTCCAGTAGGAGCGAATTGAGGGCTTATTTATGATGCCCATCAGCATAGTCAATGCCCAGAATCTTTTAAAATCTGGCACATCGATGGGGGCCATTGCTGCTTTGCCAAAAAAGAGTCAGGATTTGTAGCTTGGAATTGATGGGCATATAATTTAGTTTGGGCGACAATGTTACCCAATACATCTTCACCCAGAAACACCGTTGTTAAACTGCTGAGGGCTAAATCCTGTGACATCCAAATTAATGCCAGGATTTGCAGTAAAGGATGGGATGTCTGACCTCTGGCGATGAGGCACTACCCACTCCTCAGCAGTTCTGCCAGCTGGAGCAGCACATCTCCTTTTGGCAGGGGGACTAGCAGGCACAGATACAACATCACTAGATACATCACTAGCAGCAGACTCTGTATCTAGTGATGATGTATCTGAGCACCTGGCAGGGTCAAAAATCAGGGACGTAGTCTGACATAGACGCGTCAGACTCTAGCGCAAGGGTGGCATATGACTGGTTGACTTCCGTGACCCATGTGACATGATCACAATCACTTTACTTAGTGACCTCTCACAATAAAAAAAAAAAATCAGACAAAACAATTAACCCCTAAAAAAAATGAACAGACAGCAAAATAAGTGCTGCTGTGCCCCCCCTTGGGCCCCCCAAATGCCAGCAACTTGCTGGCCATGTGTTTAAATTCTATTCCCTTGGGCTGTAACAATCTGTGACAGCCCAAGGGAATGAAGTGATGGGTATTGTCTGTGGCCGGAGGGAGCACTGACAGGCTCCCAGGCACAGCCCCCGCCCCCACATGAAGCTCCACCTCCTGTACATAAGCCCCAACCCCACCGTTAAGCAGCAGACCATGCTGCTGCTGGAAAGAATGGAAGATGGCTGTCTGACCCCCAGCAACAGCCTCCAGTGACAGGTAGGCTTGGTGTGTGTGTCTGTGTGTGTGTGTATGGATTCAGCAGTCTGTGTGTGTGTGGATTCAGCAGTCTCTGTGTGTGTATGAACTCAGCAGTCTGTGTGTGTGTATGGACTCAGCAGTCTGTGTGTGTGTGTATGGACTCAGCAGTCTGTGTGTGTGTGTGTGTGTGTATGGACAGAGCAGTCTGTGTGTGTGTGTGTGTATGGACTCAGCAGTCTGTGTGTGTGTATGGACTCAGCAGTGTGTGTGTGTGTATGGACTCAGCTGTCTGTGTGTGTGTATGGACTCAACAGTCTGTGTGTGTGTATGGACTCAAGTCTGTGTGTGTGTGTATGGACTCAGTCTGTGTGTGTGTGTATGGACTCATAAGTCTGTGTGTGTGTGTGTGTGTGTATGGACTCAGCAGTCTGTGTGTGTGTGTATGGACTCAGCAGTCTGTGTGTGTGTGTATGGACTCAGCAGTCTGTGTGTGTGTATGGACTCAGCAGTCTGTGTGTGTGTATGGATTCAGCAGTCTGTGTGTGTGTGTGTATGGATTCAGCAGTCTGTGTATGGATTCAGCAGTCTGTGTGTGTGTGTATGGATTCAGCAGTCTGTGTGTGTGTATGAACTCAGCAGTTTGTGTGTGTGTGTGTATGGACTCAGCAGTCTGTGTGTGTGTGTGTATGGACTCAGCAGTCTGTATGTGTGTATGGATTCAGCAGTCTGAGTGTGTGTGTGTGTATGGATTCAGCAGTCTGTGTGTGTGTATGGATTCAGCAGTCTGTGTGTGTATGGATTCAGCAGTCTGTGTGTGTGTATGGATTCAGCAGTCTGTGTGTGCGTGTGTATGGACTCAGCAGTCTGTGTGTGTGTGTATGGACTCAGCAGTCTGTTGTGTATGGATTCAGCAGTCTGTTGTGTATGGATTCAGCAGTCTGTGTGTGTGTGTGTATGGATTCAGCAGTCTTTGGGTGTGTGTATGAACTCAGCAGTGTGTGTGTGTGTGTGTGTATGAACTCAGCAGTGTGTGTGTATGTGTATGAACTCAGCAGTGTGTGTGTGTGTGTGTATGAACTCAGCAGTCTGTGTGTGTGTTTGTGTGTGTATGAACTCAGCAGTCTGTGTGTGTGTTTGTGTGTGTATGGACTCAGCAGTCTGTGTTTGTGTGTGTATGGACTCAGCAGTCTGTGTGTGTGTATGGACTCAGCAGTCTGTGTGTGTGTGTATGGACTCAGCAGTCTGTGTGTGTGTATGGACTCAGCAGTCTGTGTGTGTATATGGACTCAGCAGTCTGTGTGTGTATATGGACTCAGCAGTCTGTGTGTGTATATGGACTCAGCAGTCTGTGTGTGTGTATGGTCTCAGCAGTCTGTGTGTGTGTGTATGGACTCAGCAGTCCGTGTGTGTGTGTGTATGGACTCAGCAGTCCGTGTGTGTGTGTGTATGGACTCAGCAGTCTGTGTGTGTGTGTGTGTATGGACTCAGCAGTCTGTGTGTGTGTGTGTGTGTATGGACTCAGCAGTCTCTGTGTGTGTGTATATGGACTCAGCAGTCTGTGTGTGACAATGTGCACTGTGAAAAAACCAGGAGTATCCCACTCTGCTTGTTTCAAGGTTCCAATATGAAATCTCAAAAAGAAAAAAAGGGAACAAACACCTAGAGCAATATGTATGTATACAAAAATTTGGTAAAATAAACTGAAACACTACTACAAAGGTAGAGCAAAGTATAGTCTGCTCTTAACTGAGATGGCATCTTTTGTAAATTATGGAGACTTGAAGCTGTGGGGAAGACAGACAATACTTTATTTGCAATCTGGATAAAAACAGCTTCCAGGCAGGTAAGTCCCCCTTCTTTTGCTTTCTCCTCTACCCCAATGCATGTGCGTCTTAACCAGTCCCTGGGTCAAGCGCCGGCTTCACAGGACTCAAAGGGCTGGATTCATATCATGACATGAATCCAGCCCTTTGAGTCCTGTGAAGCCCTGATCTATAGCCTTTTGAAATGTTGTGGGTATGTCATCAAAGTAAAATTACGTAAGATATTTCAGCATACCCCTTGGTAGAACATGTTGAGGTTTTTAAAAATGATTCTAATAATTTCATATATTGCAAAATGAAATGTGTTGGGGTTGTTCAATTTTTTTATGCAGTATTTGTTTTATCCATCTTTTCAAGGGTGCCACTAATTTTAAGGGAAACTATATAGAGAAATTGGGAGCAGATGGATTATCCATTAAACCTGCATTTCAGATGTTATCCTTAATAAATAGACTTTCAGAAGTTTGAATAGGAAAACATTCTCTTTATTAGCCTTAAGGATTACCCAAGACCTAAAGAAATAAAACTATGTGTAAAAGATAAGATATTCAAGTGGAAGATGATGTTATCAGACTGAAGGAAAAAAAGAGAAGATTGATTCATTCTTTTGAAACAGCTCATTCTGTCCAAAAACCTCGCACAAGAAATACTTTAAATAAAGATAAGATTAAGACAACCAACTCAAAAAAGAGAAGGCTAAATTTGTCAAGCTAAAGAAAATTAATAATTCTTTGAAAAAAGGAAAAAATATATATAAAAAATATCTTACTTCACACTGCCTCTTTTGCGGGTTCTCCTCATGCTTCAAACCTCTTTTGGTATGCACTTTAGAATGGAAACAACCAAAGTATCTCGGCAAATTCATAGTCTAGCACTAGCATATGGCCATGTGCAGTGCTTTACCTCCCAAGGGAGTTACAATTCCTAGAACCAATTCATTCCAGCAGAAAAATAACAATTATACTAAACCATACCTCCCAACATTTCAAATGGATAAACGTGACACTTTAATTTTAAGAGTGTAAAAGATGTAGATTAGGATAGAAAAGAGTAACAGATGATTTTGGCTCAAAATCAGCACTGTCTCACCAAAATAGGGATACTTGGAAGGTATGCTAAACAATCCTTTCTACAGTGTTTCTGTGAAAATGCATTGTCAGAGCAACAACAAAAGCAAAACGGTAGGAGAAAATGCATATTCACTACAACAAATCTAGGAGAAATATTGCACGAGTGTCAAATCCCAGGGCTTGGAATGTTTCTTTAAAGGACCACTATAGTGCCAGGAAAACATACTCGTTTTCCTGGCACTATAGTGCCCTGAGGGTGCCCCCACCCTCAGGGTCCCCCTACCGCCAGGCTCTAGAGGGAGGAAGGGATTAAATTTACCTCTTTCTCCAACGCCGGGCGGGGAGCTCTCCTCCTCCTTGGCTGAATGCGCATGTGCAGCAAGAGCCGCGCGCGCATTCAGACAGTCTCAAAGGAAAGCATTCACAATGCTTTCTTATGGACGCTGGCGTCTTCTCACTGTGATTTTCACAGTGAGAAGCACGCAAGCGCCTCTAGCGGCTGTCAATGAGACAGCCACTAGAGGCTGGATTAACCCTAATATAAACATAGCAGTTTCTCTGAAACTGCTATGTTTATAGAAAAAAGGGTTAATCCTGGCTGAACCTGGCACCCAGACCACTTCATTAAGCTTAAGTGGTCTGGGTGCCTATAGTGGTCCTTTAAAACACACTGCAGTAATTGTACTGAGTCAATTACCAAAGTGTGATTTCTCTAGTTGTATACTAAGCTGGCAATGTAAATGTATGTTGTGCAGAATTGACAAGCAGAATTTGAGTCTAATTTACATTATTTTGAGACTACATTGGAACTTGTCCTCCCTTCCATTGTCAGAAACTGGGACAATATGACTGTCCTGTCAAGTAGTACATACTGAGATTAGAAATGTGAGTAGAGGGCAGACAGCAAATGTCTTTCGAAGTAAATGTATGCTTTGTAGAACAACATAGAAAAAGTCACATTAGAAAAGGGGACAGCAGATGTCACAAATACTGCATTTAAACAATCAGGCAATTCAGTTTCAAACCGTTTTATCTGCAACATTATTCTGCAGCTTAGTAAAGAGACATGTAGCATAAAGGGCAGTATGCATTTTAATTAGCTAACGGATAAAATAATTACACTGTTCCTGTTATTTTCTGATAAAAGGTTCTTACAAACGCAGTCACACGATTCTGATTTTAAAAGAGAACTGCCACTTTCCTGAATTTCAATATTACATTTTTCTCATCCTAGGGATGTGGAAATCATATAGCCTGACGCCTGGGGCATGCAGTTCCGGGTGCCTGGCAGGCCTCTTTTCTTTTTTCCCTGCTGCGGGCAAGTGACAGAGCTGCCTTGGAAGGGGGAATACACCACAGTCTTTAGGTCGCTTTATGGGTAATCTGACTATGCATACAGCCAACACACACATGACATTCAGTCACCACACATGACATACAGCCAACACACACAACACACAAACATCTCATAAAGCCAGCACAGACACCACCACAAGCATTACATATAGCCAGCGAGAACACCACATATATAGCCAGCCAGCCAGCACACAGGCCACATACAGCCATCCATGACACAGGCCACACACAGAGTCAACACACACCACACATAGAGCCAGCACACACACACACACACACACACACCACACACCACACATAGAGCCAATGCACACACACAACACACAGAGCCAACGCACACACACAACACACATAGAGCCAGCGCACACACACACCACACATATAGGCCAGCGCACACACACACCACACAGAGCCAGCACACACACACCACACATAGAGCCAGCACACACACACACACACCACACATAGAGCCAGCACGCACACCACACATAGAGCCAGCACGCACACACACACCACACATAGAGCCAGCACACACACATAGAGCCAGCACACACACACACACCACACACAGAGCCAGCACACACACATAGAGCCAGCACACACACACACACCACACACACAGAGCCAGCATACACACACCACACAGAGCCAGCACACACACACACCACACAGAGCCAGCACACACACACACCACACAGAGCCAGCACACACACACACCACACAGATCCAGCACACACACACACACCACACAGAGCCAGCACACACACCACACACACCACACAGAGCCAGCACACACACCACACACAGAGCCAGCACACACACACACCACACACAGAGCCAGCACACACTACACCAGCAAGCACACACATTACAGGCAGCTAGTATATAGCACAAACACTTTACAGATAGACAGTGTCATGAACGCACCCTACTCCAAGAGTGTGTGATGACGATGATGTGGTGGTGAAAGGGTTGAAGTTCACTATTTGTCTGCACTAGACCGGAAATAATGACAAAGGCCCCCTTAACACCACCCACACTTAAACATAATAATATAACTATTACTATTTTAACGCTGCCACCACCAAGACAATTTATAAATGGAGTGCCTTGGTCCCCCAGGTAAATCAATAATAAAAAAAAACACCAAATAAACCTAGCACAATAGCTATGTAATTGCAAAATACTAATTAGTCTCTTCAGGTAATGAGATGCTTAACCAGACAAAGGCAGATCTTAACAAATGAATGTTTATTATGAGCAAAAGATAGTCACATTGCATACAAAAATATATGATAAACAAATTATTTACACCAACAACAGATAAAAACAAAAAGGATAAAATAACCGAAGTCCTAATTACTCACATAGTAAAACTTCTGTCCAGGAGGTCTCTGGCAAGGAAGGATGATAGTGACTCTCTCAAAATTAGATCTTGGCCGCAAGCAAGTACACCAACACCCCTCCAAATCATTGGATATATGGCTTATCAAGTGTTGCCCAAGGGTGGAGTTAAGGCGTACCTATAGAAATAATAAGTGAGCACCTCCTTTGTTCCAGACCAATAGTCAATCCAAATAGAAACATTTGGCTCTATTTTCTCTTATGTACCTGCCACAGAAATAATAATTGCATCTACAATTTTGTTATTATTTTCCCATTCCCTAGACATGTCGCACGCCCCACCCGCGATCCATTAGGACGGACATCACAATTCCCTCCCCCATGGCCAAGCCATGCCACTCATGTTTGGGCTTGTTTAGAAGATGGCGCTTGTCACAATCCAAATGTAACAAAAATGAGGCTTGCTTATTATTCTGTGGGGTAAATATCAATGTGTTTTCCTTCGTTTGGACATAATACAGGAATTTTAACACTATAGGGTAGGAATATGTTTGTGTTCCTGACCCTATAGTGTTCCTTTAACCATTTACTGTAAAATCATTGCAACTATATCACATATAACATTCATCAC
Organism: Pelobates cultripes; assembly: GCA_933207985.1. NCBI lineage: Eukaryota > Metazoa > Chordata > Amphibia > Anura > Pelobatidae > Pelobates > Pelobates cultripes. The sequence continues at coordinate 313,119,416 of OW240912.1, read as the reverse complement.
GGGTTAATTCTGCTGCAGTTTTATTGGAAAAGGTGCAACATTTCCATCTCCAAGAGATCTTTCTCAAGCTCAATTACTTTTTCCAACAATTACGGTCTGGTAGCACCGGGATGTCAGTATTCCCTTTGTTTTTGATATAACATTCATCAGACATACCCAAACTCACAAAATATCCCCCCCCAAAAAGCAAAAACAAAAAACAAGCACATGGTACACACTACACAAATAGAATCTATGGAACAAACCTTGTTTGCCATCCATAACTCACTACAAGGATACCCTTATTATGCCCAACACCCACAAGTTACCCACATAGAGCAACATCAGTCACCGTTGAGTACTGAATTAATATCACCCATAGTCATCCTCTACCATTTTAATTTTCATCAATTAGTTACCGCCGTGACACCTAAATCGGGCAAGTCCAATGTACCCACATTTAACACAGTAATACTAATGACTAAGATGCATCATATGCAGGGTAATAACCTAACACAACTGGCATTTGAAAAACATGAATTACATTCAATGTATACCCAGTGCCCACCTGGCAATCCCATTTCAAAAGTACTGTTAATACAATTTGTTATATACATTTTTTCCAAAACCATTTTTATTGTGACTGAATGGTAAACGAATATAACACGAGTGACATTATCATTTATGCTTTTAAGCTGTTATTTGGTAAGTTACATTCACTATTTTGCAGTTTTCTCAACATAAACAAAACAGAAAAAACAAGCAAAACAAAACAAATAAGAGTTACCAAATAGGTTGTTGTTAATAAGCAAGTGGTTGAGCTTAGACAGTTACCTTTAGATGTGGGTGTACGGCAGGCTCAGCCATTGCCAGTTCTTCCGAGATACCACTTGCGTGGCTCAGGGGTTATGAGTTGTTGCTGCTCAGGGCAATGAAACATACAATAGTTTGCACTTGAACAGTTAAGAGCAAAAGAAGGTACACCAAAGGTCTGTGGTTCCAGTTTTACCAAAGCATGAATTGATAGACCAAACTAAATTAAACAGAACATAGTAAACTAATTGCCGGTTTACCTTAGACTCCCGCCCTCCCGCAAGCCAGTGTTTTTAGATGAGGGAGAGATCGCTAGGGACCTTAATGCCAAGATATTTAAGCGCCCTCGGTTGCCAACGCAGAGGAGGCCCTCGAGGGAGTGGTTGCGAAGGGCATCCACTCAAGTGAAGGGCACATGATTTGGCCCAATTGACCCTTAGGCCCGTCATGTCGTGAAATGTTTCCAGCAAGTAAACAAGGGGCGGCAGGGAGCGCCGTGGGTCAGTGATAAAGAGTAACAGATCATCAGCAAATGCTGTGACTTTCAGTGTAACGTCACCCATCGGTATGCCCCTAAACCCCTGTATCTTCTCAATAGCTCTCAGTAACGGGTCGATGGCAAGATTAAACAGCAGAGGCAAGAGCGGGCAGCCCTGGCGCACTCCCTTCCCCAGGGCAAAGTATGGTGAGTCCAGGCCATTTGTGGTGATACAGCAGGTGGGGTGATGGTGTACATTTTGGATAAAGTGGTCAAATCTGTGTCCGAAGTATCTCAACTTCAACACCCTAATCAGATGTGGCCAGGATATGCTATCAAAAGCCTTCTCTATGTCAAGGCTAATAAGGGATGGGGAGTATGAGTCTAGTTCCCCACGTGTGGCATAAGCCACGGCCGCAAGAGCTCTGCGGACCCCTGTCACCCTCTGCCTGCCCCGCACAAAGCCCAGTTGGTGAGAGGTGAGTATCTGTGGCAGAAACAATTGTATACTCAGAGCAATGATTTTGGTAAGGAGTTTGACGTCCTGATTAAGTAATGTATTCGGCGATAGGAAGCAAAATTCTCAGCATCCCTGTCGGGTTTGGGTATCAGAAGTATTCTGGCTTGAGTAAGTTCATCAATTGGCAGGCCGTCTAAATATATTTTATTGAACACGTTTTTGAGAGTGAGACTAAGCTGTTGTTTCAGGGATTTATAGTACTCTGAGGTAAGGCCATCAGGTCCTGGTGCTTTCCCTGTCTTGAGGGTCTTTATTGCTATGTGAATTTCACTCTCTGAGATAGGTTCACTGAGAAGTTATTTTATATACATTTAATGTTTATATTATCAATTGCTAGTGTTATCCTAGCATATCCTTCCAGACCTGCTGTGGCTCTTTTTTTCTTTATATAAATTAAATTTTTTTATGTACAAAGATTTTAAATGCATTTCACCTTTTTATCAATTCAGCCATAGCTGATACTTATGTCATCTATTTTTTTTTTTTTTTTAATTTTAAACTCCCATTTTGCAGCCTAATTATTACAAATGAATATATTAATAATGTATTTGTTTTTGCACTAGGTCTGAAATCCTGATGGCTACCCCACTGCAGTCTAAAAGTCATTCATTTTTACTGACAAAAGTCCATTAAAACAAAGCATAATGGTGTAATTTTGAAACTAATCTAAAAGGGAACAAATTAGTATATATGCAAGCACTCTGAATATAAACATATATTATTCCATTCAGAACACCTCATTTTTTTTTGCTACATTTAAACATTGAAACATATAGCACATTTTAGACAAATATTACAGTGCATTTGTCAATAATTGATATAATACATACAGACAATTTCTTTTTGATAAATATGTTGCTTCTTAATGCAGAAACCATCACAACATTTAAAACATTTCAATAGAAAGTGGCACTTTCATTACTTAGTGCTGTAACACATTTCTCACAGTTAATTTTTTTTACAACTTCATAAAGCTCCATTGAGGTAACAGAAGTGGCAGGTGCCACTGATCACCTAGTTAGATCCAGATTTTATTGAGTAGGGGTGATGACCCAAACCATGCAATACTAAATGAAAAATCACGCCACATCATGAATTAAACATCTTAATACATTGTGATATTGACAATGGTGAATGCCCCCTAATCTAAGGACAACAGTAGGAGTCATCACACTGACTGCTCATGATTAGTGGGAGATCCTGAAGCAGCTTTTGCCATTATTTCAGTCTTTTATATTTTGGTAGAGGGGCTGAGAAAACAAAGACAATCACATTTTTTCCTCCCCCAGTAAAAGGAGGTGGCTGAATTAAAGCTGCTTTGTAAGTTTGTGAGCTTTTAAAAACATATATATTTTTTTTGTTTAGGAAATATTTATACTGTGTTAGAATTTCATTGCAATTTCTACACAATCAAAACATAAAATCCAGTTGTAATGAAAATTATTCAACCCCATTGAAAATAAGGTGTGCTGTCAAACTTACAGACTTTCAGCTGTTTGCAATGAACAAATCAAACAAAAGCAATTGAAATAGCTCAACACAACAAATGCTTAATTTGCAACTTATAATGACTTCTTCAGTCTCAAAATTATAAAACCCCTTTGTGGCAAACATCATCAGTACTTAAAGCACCCTTTTGCTGTTATAAATTGCTGCAAACGAGATGCATAGCCAGACACTAGCTTCTGGCACCGTCAAAATAGGGAACACTGTCTTATGAGCTGAAAGTGAAAGAAGGTGAAACTTCTTCCTTCAACTTTTGTCATTTAAGCAGTTTCTAGTGCTGTCTGTGGGGCTAGGCAGCTTCACTCAAATTGAACAAGAATTTCTATAAAGTTCTCTCCTGCATAGACCCCAAAAGAGGAACAATTGCAAATAGTCCCAACACAAGCTTTTACAATTCAGGTAATGTGAAAGCATGGACATCCACAGGGATTTTTCAGCTTGTCCTGTATTTTTCTTTAGAGAGTGATAATACACTGCAATACCGGCACCGGCCAGTAGGTGGCGCTGTGTGTGGAGAGAGGCAGGGATAGGAAGCTACATCTTATCCCTGCTTTTCTCTACTGACTGAAACACAGGGGAGCAGCACAGTGTAGCCAGCAACTCCCTGACCGCAGAGACAGCCTACAGATCAGGTAAGTGAGGGGTGGGGAGGCAGCCTACAGATCAGGTAAGTGGGGGATGGGGGGGGGCAGCCTACAGATCAGGTAAGTGGGAGATTGGGGGCAGCCTACAGATCAGGTAAGTGGGAGATGGGGGGCAGCCTACAGTTCAGGCAAGTAAGGAAGCAGCCTACAGTTCAGGCAAGTGAGGCGGGGGGGCTGCCTACAGATCAGGTAAGTGAAGAATGGGGAGACAGCCTACAGATCAGGGAAGTGAGGGATGGGGAGAGGGCCTACAGTTCAGGAAAGTGAAGGATACAGATCTGGTAAGGGAGGCATGGGGGGCAGCCTGCATGTTAGGTAAGTGAGGCATGGGGGGCAGCCTACAGATCAGGTAAGGGAGGCATGGGAGGGCAGCCTACAGGAGGAGAACGGGTCTGCAAGGAGGAGGACGGGTCTGCAAGGAGGAGGAAGGGTCTGCAAGGAGGAGGAAGGGTCTGCAAGGGGCAGAAGTAGTACAAAGGTAAAGTAGCAGAAAGAATCAGAAGGAGCACAAAGGTAAAGTAGGAGAAGGAGCAGAGAGGGCCAGCAAGGAGCTGGAAGGGACAGAAGGAGCACAAAGGTAAAGTAGGAGAAGGAGCAGAAGGGAACAGAAATTAGCAGGAAGGGTCTGCAAGAAGCAGGAAGGGTTCTGCAAGAAGCAGGAAGGGGCAGCAAGGGGCTGCAATGAGCTGCAAGGAGCAGGAAGAGTAGCAGAAAGGGTCAGCAAGGGACAGAAAGAGCACAAAGGTAACAGAGCAGAAAGAATCAGAAAGAGCACAAAGGTAAAGTAAAAGAAGGTGCAGAAAGGGCCAGCAAGGAGTAGAAATAAGCTGGAAGGGGCAGAAAGAGCGCAAGGGTAAAGTAGGAAAATGAGCAGAAAGGAATAGAGATGAGCAGAAAAGGGACAGAAGGAGCAGGAAGGTAAAGGAACCGAAATAATCAGAAGAAGCACAAAGGTAAAGTAGGGGAAGGAGCAGAAAGGAACAGCAAGGAGCATAAAGGTAAAGTAGGAGAAGGAGCAGGAAGGTAAAGTAGGATAAGGAGCAGGAAGGAGAAGGAACAAAAATGAGCAGGAAGGGACAGCAAGGAGCAGGAAGGGACAGCAAGGAGCAGAAAGGGACAGCAAGGAGCTGGAAGGAGCAGAAGGAACACAAAGGTAAAGTAGGGGAAGGAGCAGAATAGGTCTGCAAGGAACAGAAAGGGATCAGAAAGAGAAAGAAGCAGAAAGTAGCAGAAAGGTAAAGGAGCAGAAAAAGAGAAGACCGTGTCAGAAGAATACTGTGTCAAATGAAGAATAAGAAAAGGAGATTGGAGCAAGGAGGACAAGTGAAGTGATCCCTCCACTTTATTCTGGACACCACATCATAAGTCTTTGGAACCTGGGCCTGGCAGGGAAATTTTTGACCTTCTCATCTCCCCAGGTAAAAAAAAAATATCTCAGTGTTAATGTGTCTTTTATTTACTGAGTGTCAGGAAGCACAGAGTGCCGTTAAGTAGGGGTGTCGCTGATTGGCTAGAGCGGTCAGCTGGCACTCTAATCCAGTCAGTAGCTACCCATTCATAAAAAAAGAAAAACATTTTTATGAACCGGGAACTAGCGATTGGCTTATAGCATCAGCTCACTCTAGCTAATCAGTGGCACCCATGCCTGATGTCAATCTGCACTTCCTGACACTCTGTTTCAGAAGCTGAATACCACTGAGCGACCTGGAGATCTTGAGCTGGAGGGTTAAACCATTTGAGAGAGAGGTTTAACGCCTTAAAGGAAAGAGAGAACCCAGGGGCCTCCTGGTATAGCATTTTCATTTAGATAAGGTTGTTATGGTGACCAGAATGTTCCTTTAATTTGATTAAAGGAAGACTCTAGTGTCAGAAATATATACATACTATTCACCCTGGCTTTATGTGATAATGACTATTCCCCTCCCCTTCATGAAAGGGGCCAAACATGGATGTCATAATTATGCTCCCCCCGGAAAAATTCCTGCGAACGCCTATATGTGAAGGATACCTAACAAAATAGAACTGTGTATTAGGAATAAATAATGCCATCCAATAGTTCTATAGATATTCATAAACCCATCGAATTTAGGTGTTTATGAAGAAGTCTGGAGAATTATTTTCTCATGATGCACATATGCATGTATGAATCATCTTCCATAAATAACACAAAAATCAAGAGTCGACATGCATAATAAAAGTTATCCATTTAGTATGAAGCAAAAATATAAAATAATGAAAACACCTTGCAACAAAACAGAATGAAGCAATAGGGAATCTCCTTTTGGTTACAGACAGATTGTTACAGAGCACATTCAGAGGATGGTTAGTGTCACTGTGTTTAACAGCAAAGCAGAAGCCAGAACCATAGATTAGCAAAATAAGCATAGACAAGCAAGTAATGCATGAACACACTACATTACCATGGTTACAAGCCTTTAGAATAGGCCTCTCAGAAGTTGGACTCAGATTTTCCTGTTTGTCTGAAAAAAACCCATAAAATAGAAAACAAAGGAACCTAAAGGTAAATAAATAAAATCTTAAATTCCACAGAACATATGACATTATATAGAAATACTTGGAGTTAACTTTATTACGTGTACCTTTAATGCTGTATAGGCGGAGTACATGACATAATTAAAAATGGTACACCATGATGGTATATCCCTTTTAATACACATTAGCATACACACCAGAGACATATGGTTTTGAAGACAAGTCTTGTCATAATCAGCAGCTTATGTTAAGTTCAGTGCATTGGTTTGCAAAGTAGTACTGACATCAGCCAACTTGAATTAAATGTCTTCCCTGACATTTGTCATTGTGAGGAAAGGATTACGCTTGCTCCTGGCACTTTAAGCACATTTTCCCGGTAGCACTCTATTTCTGATGAACGTTTTAAAATGCATTCACGTACACAAATTTGCAAAACCAAGCTGTATGGAGTTATAAGTTATATATATATATATATATATATATATATATATATATTAAAAAAAAAAAAAAAGGTATACTGGTCACCTTTAGGTCTCGGTGTTCTTTTTCTCCTGTCTCTGAAAGCAGCTCCAGACTGCAAGGCCTCTAGCAGGCTATCCATCACGCCAGTCTCCTCACCCTCTGAAAGAAGAAAGAAAGGGAAAAAAAAAGATTGAGGGAATTCCATCAGCCCTGTAGGTTACCATAGCAATGTCAGAGACATACAGACTGATAAAAAAGATCACTCTGTTATGACTAAAACCAGCAATTTTAAAACTAGACAAGCTTTTAACTGACTCATCTATCATCCTTTTCTTAATAAAATCAGTCTCATTTCGTTTTTGTGTTGCCATCTAGTAAAGTGGACGAAAGTTCAATTGATTTACTTCAGGCCCTAGGCTTTATAGCCAGAGACAGTAATCTCAAAAGGAATATGGCTTCTGTCTTATCGTCTTTCTTTCTGAACCCTGTGTGTTAAGGTCACTCATAAATCATACGTCCCTTGTGAAAAATTTTAACTATATAGCTCCCTAAAAAGCAATCAACTGTAGTTACATTTGACTTAAAAGGGCTCAAAGGCATGCATTTGGCAACTTAAAAACATTATTTTGCCTGTACTATTAAAAAAAATAAAAAATAAAAAATCTTAGTATTACACAAAATTAAATGTGAAAAAATACAAATCAGAAATACTATGTAAAACTATTATATTTTGAATGTGTTATTTAGATCAATGACCTAAGGTAGCTCTTTTCGTTTCAGGTCCTGTTGACAATATCTCCCACAATACAATGTAACACATTGTGGCAAGTGTAGACAGCACCTAATTTGTGAGAGGTTAGCTTTTTCTAATATTAACAATTTTAGTTTAAACAAAGCAATTGTTAAGTCGTTTAAGGCTAAAGTATTTATAGCTAATTTACTGAATAAAGGAAAATTAAGTGACGTATGAATTTGAGTACAGAAAATGTCTAGACATGCTAATTATTTATTCATCATTCATTAGCAGTGATTCACAGAATTATTTCTGCTGAAGCACAATATTTTCTATTAGTCTACAATTCTGTTTCAGAAATCATCATCTTGAGATGTGCTTGATTACAACTAAACTATGCAACACAAAATCTAAATATATGAATACGTTCGGAAAATCGTGAGCAAGCAATTTGCATTTAAATGAAAGCACGTGAAAAGTTGACCCAGCATATAAGATGGCCACAGGGATACGAACACTCACAGCATTTAGAATGGCATTACATATCTTTTTTTTCATTATAGGTGACATTAGATACCAATATAACAGATCAGAATAACTATTTTTACTTTAAGCATATTTAGCAGATTTATCCAAATAATTGATTTCTCTAATGTTATCAAGTCTAGTGGACTGAAAAAGACCCCCATATAATCAAAGTATGGGCCAGATTTAATATGTCTAGATACACTTTTCAAAATAATATCTGCTAAATAAGCATATTTAGCAGATTTATCCAAATAATTGATTTCTCTAATGTTATCAAGTCTAGTGGACTGAAAAAGACCCCCATATAATCAAAGTATGGGCCAGATTTAATATGTCTAGATACACTTTTCAAAATAATTTATATATTATATATGTATAGATCAGTATTTCTCTATGAAATGATTGACTAAATAGAATGGGATAGTTAAACAAAAAAGGCTTTAAAGGATCTATCTACCAACCCACAAATTGTTATATGCCCTGCGGACAAAGGTTGGGGAATTGCAATCTTTAATTATGCGAAGTATCGATATGAAACCCTGAGACAATTGATGAATGTAAGCACATATGAGAGTATCACCTTTAACCCTACTGAGAAGTTCATGCAGGTAATCTGTATTAGATGAACAGTCCTTTGAGGATGTCATGAAGAAAGTTAACACCTCTCCTAGTCCTGTTAGGATGACATATGGGTACAATAAAGTCCATACATTTTCATGAGAGAAATTGATTGACTGGGATACACCCTTTACAGAAAGAGTACAAATAGAAATACTATTTTATATGGGATATTCGCTGACCACTCTAAAGAAAGCATTGATATGCCTCCACTGTTGGCTAGAGGTGGTGACAGAGCTCAACTTCTTCAGCGGGAAACATTTTAGATTAAAACCTTGAGTACTGTGGCTCCCAATGGACTAAATTAATATATTTCTTATTTGCCTTTTTACATAACCGATTTAGATTTAAATTGAAATCTGCCTATACATAAATGTTTATTTTTTTTCAGTTTCTTCTTTTCAGGAATTATAAGTGAGTATAAAATGTCCCAATTGTTTAATAATATTAACGTCATTGTTTTTATTTTGCAATATGATAATGTGGTTGTTCTCATTGTAGATGCACATTAGGTCCCTGCTTTTATTTTTTATTTTTTTTGGTTCTCTACATATAAATCACCTTGGCTCCAATAGTTTTCTTTACTTGTAATTTACATTATTGCTTTGCGCTTTTTGCACTACAAAGCTACATTGTTTTGTTAAGTTGGCTATATTTATAAAAAACAAAAGACAACAACAATAAATTGATGCAGCCAACGTGAATATATATACATGCTCCAGCTCTCTTACGTATGTTTTCTCTTTAGGTATCTCACTTTTGAATTTTAATGAGCATTAGGGTTAATGATTGTGGCGAAACCGACCTCGCCACTGGGCATTGGAGAAGACTGATTGCCAGCCTCCTGCCATGTCACTATGGCCCCTGGGATGTATTGCCCTTTAAAGACATCGTGCAGTAGTTTTAAACTACAGAACAGGGGACACATTATACAGTAATTATTTTTCATATAGCCTGTATATGTTCTGCGGAATCTGCATCAAACTGTATATTCCAAACTACTGAACGGACCTGGGTGAATTTTGGATATGTGGTTCACCCAGATCCCCGGTTCCGAGGATATATATTTTTTATGGGGTTATTGCATGTTTTGGGGTCCCTGTGATATGTTTTATACTACTGTATTTCTCTGCCTGTGATAATTATATTAACCATTGTGTTCAGTATTCATATCACAGGAGAGGGGATGATTTTGTGTGGGAGTGTCTGTGTGTATTGTACGGATTGATTGGTTGTATTTCAAAACCCTGTAGGCAGTACTATGTTTGTAGAATGGGAATAAAAGAGGCTGTATGTGCCAGTACAGTCAGTTCTACTTCACCCTCAGTTTGGAGTGCCGTCTCTTATTGGGGGAATCTGCTACAAGGGATTGCTATGCTTGTCATACTCCCTTGCTAAATCACTAAGCAGCTCTTGTAAGAGCTTGTTCCTGTCCTGCTTTCTGAATGAGTCCATGGTGGTTATGGTGTCGGCTGGAGTGCTTGGAGCCCTCAGGAAGCGCTAGGAGCATCCCCTTCTGAATCGATCCGGTTGAGGAAGCCACGCTTGTGTGGTGAAACGCGTTCCGGTTTTTATTTGGACATTGTTCCGATTTTTTTTGAATTTTTTTTTTTTTTATACTGTGTTAATTTTTTTTTATTTTTTTTAATCTGGTTCTCCATCCATCATTTTACATTTGGGAGTGCAGTCCCCTAATCTGCACATTGCTCAAGAAGTGAGTCAATTTAGACTCTTTGTCTGTAAGTACCCATTTGGGATTGATATCTTTATTTTAACTATCACAGACTGTGCTACACTATCTCTGGTCCATTTATCTCCCTGTAGGACAAGACATACATCCTAAACAGGGGTGGGTCGCCTATTCGGACCCGAGAGTGATTTCAACTAGAGCTGGGTCCGCAGCTCTCTGTTTGTGAGTGAACAATACCATATATAGATATATGAATGTACAGTTATATACTATCTGCACTATGTATGATTATCTTTTATAGATAAACTACTTATTGGACACCTGGATAAGGGGAGGAAAAAAAATTTTTTCGTTCAATTACCAAAAGGTGATAACATTGTTTCTTATTGTATAAGCGCTACATTCTTTAAGGAATTTCTTCCTTTTTTACTGTCTAATATCCAATTGATGCTTTAAAAGCTATATCAAACAAAAGTTTTTATGCTTGGTTCATCTATTCTGTTTGCATGCACAAATTTACTCTCAAATACTACATCAGCCACCCAAGTACTGCGAGGACGAGATAAAGAAACTCAGAGTTGGAGAACGTGCAGAGACTTGGATTGGTCAAAACCACATCACTGGGACATTTTCAAAAAGTATAAAGACACTGTTTTATCTGATCATAGTGCGCGCCAGCTGAATTACTTTGAAAGTGCTAAAACTGTCACTTTGTTTTGTAATCCTGCTCGATTGTTCAATAATAATCTTTTTGATTTGGACCAGTTGTTTCACGAGCTTTATTTCCTCAACAGTTTCTAGTGGAAGCTTTTTGGTGTAACATACTGCACGTTGATGCATTACATTGATGTACCATGTCCATGGCACTACTATTCTTGTTAGTGGTTTCCAGTGGGAAGCTTTTTGTTTTCACACACTGCATGGGGATGCGTTTCATGGATGCATCATGGCGAGTTCCTGTTTTTGTTCTATAATTAATACAAGTTTTTTTTATTTTTGAACTAAAGAAATAGTCTGAGTACCCACTTCCTTGGCATTTTTTTTTTAGTTATATGTTTGTTCCATTGTAGTTAAGCACCAGGGCATTTGGATATCATTGATTTATGCCACTAGTTGCAGTTGGGATAGAAAGTGTGCCCTTTTCTCTTTGGTTTTGTGTATATATATTTAATATTATTTAAAAAAAACAAATAAAAAAAAACAACATTTTAAAAGTTAATAAAAGTTAAACATATCCTGTAATAATAAACTGGACCCTAAATTTGTAAAAATGTCCACATATTAAGAAATTGGAGAACCAGCTTTGCAATCTATCACAGTGGTTCTTAAAACTTTGGGGTTGGAGCTAAAGTTTGGTCCTGGTTCAAGTTCATTGGGTTCCCAATATTTGTAATATTAAACACCAGGCTACTTTTAACAAAAAACTGGTTATTCTAGCAACACACACATACACACACATTTTAAATATATATTTTAAAAACTTAATGAGAAAAGACTATTTCAAAGTAGAAGTGGAATTATGCACGAGCACAGTGAGCATTTCCATGTCTAACTATGTTGGCTTTAACATTTGGAATGGTTGGTACTGTGGATTGAAGGCATTTAGACACAAACACCCTTCGAGCTTCCATGGTAATTACAATAGTCTCTGGAAGTGGAGCGGTAGGCTATAAATGGGCCTGGAAGACAAAAATGATCAATAGTAAATATCAAAGGGTCTATGAAATACCTGAAATAATAACTGCTGGATACTTTGCCAAAAAGGAACCACCCAGGACACTCCAACCACATGTACAGGATTGTTCCCTTAGAGCCACATGATATTCAGCACAAACCTGTTAGTGATCTACCCATATGAAAGCGGTGTACAGGGGTTGTGTACAATTGCAAAAGCATTTTGAACATTTGTTCCTGTGAGGGAGCACTTATGAAAATCCCTCCAGGCACACCCCAAATATTCTCCCTCACAACTCCCTCCTGGGGTTCATTCAAGTCTTTCTTCCAGTGGCCAGAGTATTTAATTTAACCTTATACACCTGGGTGTGAGCATTGTGCATTATACAATAAGGTGATTAACCCCCTTTGACCAGTACCTCAATCACAGAGGAACTCAAATAAGATCATATCAGACCTAGCTGGGAACCATGCCCTTTACTGATTTGTGTAGTCTCAAAGCTGAAGATAACTAAAGTAGCTTTTTGTGGAGAGGGAAGTGACTTCTGAAAAAGTGACCTTTAAAATACTCTGGTATAACTGATGAAGCCTCTGAAGACATTTACTAACCACTGGAAATCTTTAGGCACCATCCCTAGAGGGAAATCATTGTTGCCATGGAAGGGGTCATGGCCGGACAACTCGTATGAAGCAAAGCCCTCTGCCACCTATCCAGCCACAGGTAGAACTAAGGTAAATCTGAGCCTATGAGTGTGGCGAACTAGCCCTCGCCACAAGCTCCTGGAGGAGCCTGCTTGCCTCAGGATTATGGGCCATACTAAAAGGCTATTTCAAAGACTGAGTTCGTGGGATTCCCTTGGATTGTTCGGGAACCGAACCAACCCACGAACTGCGGACCACTTCTGAGCTTATTTACCCTTATTAGCCTCTCCTGACAGTTCTATCAGTGTGGGTTCTAATTGTGCGGCTGGGTGGCCGCCGTTTCTATGCACAAGCGCGTGGGAACTATGTGGCGGCCATCTTGTTTGTGAGAATGCAGGCAGCGGTGTTCGGGCGTCGATTGCGTGGAACTAAATTCGGACACAAACTCCCGAACACCGCTGAACTTGGATGAACGCCTGCTCCTTCCCCACACACGTCAGGAGAGCACTATTTGGTAGGTTTGTTTGTATGTTTCATAGGAGTAGACACATTTCAAAATAAATTGCCTGACCTATGCACGATATGAATCTGGGGACCCATGCATCCAAATCCATTCTGAGAGTCAGGAGCAAAAGATTATAGTTTACAGGTCTTAACTTAGATGAGGCAGCTGCTAAACCATTGTATAGTGGGAAGGACTATGACTAGGAGCCTAGCACCACCAAATGGGTACAGGGGCCAGTATAGATAGCGCAAGTGGGTATAGAAAATAGGGGCAATTATATGTGTTATATATTTGTTTGTGTTATATATTTAGGTTATATAAAAAGCAGTGTTTACATGAAAATGCCTGAAGGGAGCTATTATACTCACAAGAATAACTACATTAAGCTGTAGTTGTTTTGGTGACTATAGTGTCCCTTTAACACAGAAGTATACAGTTTCACAAGTTTTTAGTTTAAGCTATAGTGTTGACTGATCAGCAACAACGCTCTGTGATCAATAAAACTGATCTGATCATCGATGTTGATAGTAAAAGGGTGCTGACTGTGGAAAAAAATCCCATATCTTTTTTTTTGTATTTGCATTGGTTCATTGAGAAACGCTGCACAAACAAGACTTAGCATAATTTGCTGTCGGATGTATAACTCCACCTCCAGAAGATACAATAACATATTAACCCTGCACATATTGAGCATGTCATCGGCAGACACAGTATGCAGGCAACAGAAAACCAATGCCGCCATGGCCCGAGTCCTCCCCTCAGTACATCACTAATTTTGGTTAGAGTAACCCGTTAAAACACTCCAGAGTAATACATTCTTTATGGGAGCGGAGTGGCCCTTTAAAATCAGAGTAAAACGGATTGTAAATATGAACTTTAGGTCCAATTGCACACAACCGACCTACTTAAATTGCATATGTATGGGGAAAAACATTTTCTATCATGCACAAATCAATCAGTTTAGTTGAAACAGACATTATAGGAAGCAAAGAGGCCCAGTATGCTATATTCATTAGTGGAGATCAGTATGTGAAAGTATGCAAAATGTGTCTGAAATTCTGATGCTTCTTTTGAAGCACAAGACAATTATAAACGTCTGAGGTCAAAAGTAATTCAACTTTATTCAGTTCCATGTTGCTCTCAAAGATTAATACTTTTTAAATATACATTTTAACATCTACATTAAGCAATCCAGCTGTGCTAGATTAATACGAATGGCTTAGACCTTGGTTATAGTTTCCACTAGAATCTAATTAATGGCTGAAGAATGAAATGTATCGTCTGTGTTTTTAATTAAGAGATAAGAATATTTAATTTGTTTAATCACGGACAGGTGTAGCATACAAACACAGTTGCTGGATATTTAGCCTCTTGTATGCAGTGAGCAAACAAACAGCACACGCTTGTTAATAGATAGATAAGGTCTGACTTGCAATCCATGGCATTCCTACATAGCAACAGTAAGCACTCTCTCTAATTGTAGTAGTAGTGCCATTTACTGTGTAAGCAAAGTGAAAGCTGGCACTTCTTTAGACAACGTGAAACAGTTGATCCCTTGATTCATTTTAATTTGCATTTATATGAAGCTAATCTTTAAATAAAAACCCCACAGCTCATTTCTGCTTTAAATTAGAACATATATTCAGTCAGCAGAATTATACTTTAGAGGAATACAAACAGCCTCTCGTGTGGTGTAATTCTGGTAGGCTGCTTTGACATATTTGAAAGATGATTATCGAAAGGAGCTGATCTGTTCTGCTCTTTCCACAGTAAAAATGTGTGCCTGGCAGGCTACAGGCATGGCTAAATCCAATAGCTCTCCAGCAAATGAGTATCAATGCTCAAATAAAATATTTTGCCCTTACTGAAATATGTTCTACTAGCTATTATTTACCACAGTTACCAAGGAGTACATTCCATGGAGCTAGCAAAGATATTACCATTTGTTCTCTGTGTAATTACAGAGAACAATTTATCATGAAAGATTTTGATTTAACATTGATTTCACAGTGCTGTATACATTTTTATGGTCAAACGTTATATAGTTTGTTGCTCTCCACTCTACTAGATTCACAGGCAATCCGAAAGGTTTTCATGACTTTGGAATTAATTGTGGTTCTATATGTACATTTAAAGGGCCACTCCAGGAGAGGAAAAAATGTCCTGTCATGTTAAAGATGCTAATTCATTGCATTTTTGGAAGAGTGACGGCCACTATTGCTGTTCCTTGGCAGCAATATAATCACTGTCTTTTCTCTGAAAAGGCAGTACTTACAGCAAAACACCTGTAGGGACAGGGTCCCTTTAATAAGGTGAAATAGAATTGTTTCGATTCAATATATAAATAATGAGAAACACTATTCAAGGCATTTATAGGCAATACATATAAATAGACAGACATATATATTATTGACCTGAGGAAAGTTCTAACGATGTACTGTAATGTTGACTATTGATGGAAGCCAGAATGGATAAATAAGACCCGGAGTGCCAGTTTTCCCTTTTTGTTTTTGTGTTAGGCTGCCAAAACTGAGCACCAGGTGATTTCTAAACTGCTTTTTTTGTGTTTGTGTTGTTCATTTAACATATGGACACACTTCCATGAAAGCAAAATACTAAACAAGTGAAACAACAAAACGCAAAATACTAAAAGAATCTTAGGTAAACATTGCAATCTATTCAATGTATTTGAAAATGTCTGTCCTCAAACTCCTTTCGAATTAAAATAATAAACATTGCTGAAATACTGATTACACTTTCAGGCATAGGATCTAACACAAGTCAGAACCCATAACTATTTTAACATTAAACTTGGCACAATTTACATTTCTCACACAGAGATCTTGAAGACGAAAAGTTAAAAACTTCTCATAGTAACAGGATTTTTTTTGTTTGTTTTTCAAGAAGGAAAGACAAAATAACACTATTAATGAGTAATGAGACAGTGAGATAAATGATGTTTCCATGAGAAAACGGTTTTGAACCCTGCAATTTTAATACAGCTTTCTTTCTGATGTAGATAGACTGCCTGCCTTTCATTTTCCTATTTTTTTTTTCTTGAAATGTTACAAGAAGAATAATTATGTGATTTGCTGCAGACATTCAGCCTCACTGTTATGAACCGCCATCCTCAACTCATTAACCATCATCAGTGAGGTGTCAGGACTTTATTCTGTATTATACATTTCATTTCCTTCCAACCAACAGACTCATATGCAGCAATTTTCTCAAGGCATAAACTTCATCTGAATTTACTCAGACATTTAAACAAGTTCATATAATACCTTTTTTTTAAATTGATATTTTGTGCTAAATATGGATTACATAGCACTGATTTTGCTTCTTTCTCCAATCATATCATGTCTGCTTCTTGCCCTCTTCTGATATCTTTACAGCAAAAAACCCAAAATGATTTAGAAATCACAAAACATTTTTTCATCTTTTCTCTTTACAGCATTTCTTCAGTCACTGTTTAGCCTTCATTTACCTATATTACCTATAATATATTGTTAAACAAATACACACACAAGTCAAGCCATAAGAATTGCTTTTCCCACAGAAATCTCAATTTAACAGAGCTCTCACTGCAAGGGATTCTGGGTAGGTGTATTCAAATGAGCTCAACAAAGAATTAAATTTTTTCCTCATTATTCCACTTTATATATGGATTCCTTAGAGTATGTGTCTGCTGTTTACAACAGCTTTGAAACACAACTCAGGAAGAGGTGCAATGCCAGTGAACAACTCATGGACAGCCGTTTTGTTGTTAATGCAGCTCATCAGCATGTGGTTTGTTATTTGCTTGCTATGGAGACTTGGCGTTACTTGTGAAGTACATACCAATAGAGGTGTGTTGGTGGAACAAGTGTGGATGAAAACTCCTTCCATCTGAATTAAGTGGATAGTTAATACATTGCTAAACACAAATACACACACCAGTCAATCAATAAGACTTGATTTTTTCCACAGAAATCTCACTTTAACAGTGCTCTAACTACTGCAAGGGATTCTGGGTGGGCATATGCAAATGAGCTCAACAAAGAACCAAATTTTTGCCTCATTATTCCACTTAATACATGGATTCCTTGGAGTATGTGATATATATATATATATATATATATATATATATATATATACATTGCTGTCACTCAAATTTATTTACCTAACGTTTAATCTATAAGACAGCTCAGTTGTAAGATCAGGCAGGAAATCTAGTTTTATTTATGCCACATCTATCACAAGTTTTATTTTTGTGAACACATACTATAATAGAACGTGTTAGTACCAATCATTTTTATTTATAATACCTAATAGTAATTGCCTGTCCTTTTTAACCAATAAGTGGTCAGACAAGGCTCGTTCTCCAGGAGGATTCTATGGGAGAACTGTGCAATTCACACAAACCCATGAGAGGTGCAGAAACAAATGCATTTGCAAGGATGCTTTATGATCATAGGGTTTATGGGACAATTACAATTGTATATTCTGCCTAGCTTGTCTCTGTTTATCATTTCAAAGCTAAAAACTAAAACACAAGAGACCTCCATGTATAGTAATCATGTGTCAGAAATACACTTTTTTTGGATGGTGCTCTAACATACTTATGAAGGGATTATTAATTTCAAGGACACTCTAGCCTCAAATTATTTTTTTGTTAATAAACTGTTTCACATTGCTGCATTTGCAATAAATCCCAGACTGTATATTTCAAGCAGTTAACACGACCTAGATGAGGAGGTCATCAGCCGATCATGACACTCCAATAATTTCCAACTGCCCTTCTCAAAGTGCTTCCTTTAGCCCATAAATCTCAGAACTTTATGGGTGGAGCATACGCAGAAATTTAAGTTTAGTTTATATTTTTTAGCAAGAATAATTGTTAGCTCAACTCCAATTTCAGACACCCTTGCTATGAGATGAAAACCTGGTGAAATGCTGCAATTTAGATGGGAGGAACTGAAACTAAGTTGTGATATTACCTAGTCAAAGGGAGTGTTAGATACAGCTGGCAGGGTAAGAGATGCAGTAAACTGCAAAATGTTTATAGTATGATTTCCTCTTTGCAATAACAATACCAAATTACAAAATTAATTATTGAAATAGTACAGGTATATTATTTAGCTGTAAAATTAATACAAGATGTGGTGTTGCTTTCAGTGTCCCTTTAAGTCAGTCTGCTTTGATTCTAGTATATGTTTTTGATTATTAAAAAAGAAATGTCAATGAAGCATAACTTCATGCAGATAAGAAACTGAAATAATGTCATGTGACGATACCGCCTAATATATCGTCCGTGGGTATTATTTTTACATAACTTGCAGCACTAAACTGCTCCTCTAAAGGCTCCTCTCTGCCCCTCTGACAGTGATGCAAAGCTGGTATCATATCGTCCTGGATCTGGATGGGCCCGAGAACAAAGCTATGTTTGCTGTGCGATCGCTGCCCCCATGCCAGATTGCACAGCCCTTGGCCGATCTGCTCAGTCCCTCTGAAAATGCAGCAGAGCTGGGATCATATCCTTCTGGATGGATCCCGGAGCAAAGCTGGATGCGGTGAGGTCCCAGTCTCCATACTGGACCCCACTATCCCTCGTGGCATCGCTGGTTCTCTCTCACCAGTCTCCTCTCTATTTTCTGTTGTGCACCTTGTTGCTGCAGCCCCTGGCAGCTCTGTCTCTTGTAGCAGGGTGGATGAGATGTCCACCTCTGGAGTGGCTTCCAGGGCTGTGTGCTGTGAAGTTGGTGGGGTACACAAGCAGGACCCCCGCACTTCCAGTGACTGACACCTCTCCCATTGCCGGCGATTCTCCCATCGGCTGCACTATAGATTGGTTATCTGCTGCGTCAGGCGGCACATTTCTGCTTTTGGCTTCTGCAGTGGTATCCAGCCACATCTCAGGGGGGACATTGTCTTGTCCCCCGCCAGCACATCTTAAGGGGCAAGGGCATAGTACTCATAGAGCACAAACTCCTCCACATAGGATGCCCAAAGAACCCACGGCTCCACTTCCTCATAGAAAGCGTCCCTTTCAGACTGTATGGGTCATATTCACCTGACTATCACGACACAAGGTCCTCTACTGCGATTGCTAGCAGATCCCCATCACTTACTCTGCCACCTATGGCATACCTGTAGTACTGCATTTTCTGGGCCAGTCTGATTGCTCGCGTTGACATTGCAGAAGTGCTGGAAATGCTGGAAGCCTCTGGTTGTAGTTCAGACACTCCATTCTTCTATTCAGCCATGTTGCATCCCTCAGCAGTGCTGTGGTCTCTTATGTGCTTCTCCGGTCAACTTTAGCCTCGTCAGATCACTGTATCACTGTACTGCAGGTTATCCCACCGCTTACCACCAGTTTGTGATGAAACGGCCTTAATATATCGTCCATGGGTATTCTTTTTACATAACTTGCAGCCAGGGCCACCATCAGGGGGTGACAACCATAACGGTTGTCACGGGCCCGGCGGCCCTGGGGGGCCCGGCTGCCCAGGCCCCACGTGGAGCGGCGAAACTACCGCATCTGCACCGGGGCCCACCAGGTGGCCCAAGCATTTAGGGCCACCAGATGGGCCCTATATCTTCAGGGGCCCGGTCAGTGATGCGGGCGTGTAATTGCACGGCCGTGCCCCTTTAAAAAAAATTGTGGCTACACCGCAAGTGCTGCTGGGAGGAAGTGACGGCCGGTCACTTCGCTTACTCCGCGCGGGGGGAGAGGGAGAGGACAGGACAGGACAGGAGAGGACACCACACCAGAGGCATCCATTCCATCATCCCCAGCCACCCTCCTGCAACTTAAATGGTAAGAGGAGGGTGGCTGATAAATGAGGTGCGTGTGTCTGCAAGTATGTATGTCTTTGTGTGTGTATGTCAGTATGTCTGTATGTATGTGTCTATCTGTATGTGTGTGTGTATGTCAGTATGTATATATGTCTGTATGTATGTCTGTTTGTCAGTATGTATGTGTGTGTATATGTCTATGCATGTCTGTGTGTGCGTGTCAGTATGTCTGTGTGTGAATGTCAGTATGTATATATGTCTGTGTGTGTTAGTATATATGTATCTATGTGTGTATGTATGTCAGTATGCATGTATATCTGTGTGTATCTGTATGTGTATGCCAGTATCTATATATGTCTGTTTGTCAGTATGTATGTATGTATGTGTGTGTGTCAGTATGTATGTATGTCAGTATGCATGTATGTCTGTGTGTGTATGCATGTATGTCTGTGTGTGTCAGTATGCATGTATGCCTGTGTCTATCTGTATGTGTATGTCAGTATGTATATATGTCTGTATGTATGTCTGTGTGTGTGTATGTCAGTATGTCTGTATGTATCTGTGTATGTATATATCTACGTGTGTGTGTATATGTCTGTATGTATGTATATCTGTAAGAATGCCATTATGTATGTCAGTATGTATTTGTGTGTATGTATGTCTGTATGTCGGTTTGTATGTATGTGTGTGTGTCAGTGTGTGAGTATGTATGTACGTCAGTGTGTGTGTGTATATCTGTATCTGTGTATGTGTCTATATTTCTGATGGCGGCCCTGCTTGCAGCACCCACTTGCTCCACTAAATGGTAGGACTCCTCTTTGGTAGCATACACAGGAAATATACCGAGTTGATATCTGGTTACTATATGATATTCTATCCATTCAGTCTTCTGGCAATACCCTTATTAGTAATTACTCTATAGAGGACAATGAATAGCCATATATTGTGAGACCTCAAGAAAGAGACAACACCAGCTTCTTTCTTGGCAACTCCACAGAATTTAGACTCTCTGACTGTTTATTGTATCTGGATCCAGCTTACAAAGATCACAGCATGCAGTAAAATAAACATTACACAAGACATTCACCAATGGGAATACAGAATAGATCACAGGAAAAGAACAACAAAGCAACCAAGTGATTCTGTACACTAGTTACCACCTCCCTCTGTACCAATACACCATGACAACAAAATGTTATCTTGATTTGACCCACTGTCCTTTCAGAACAATCAGGTGGTCACTCATTTAACTTGATTAGCCCAAATAATAAATTTCACACCTAACTACTTTATAGTTTATAAAACTGCTGCCCCCCTTTGTTGATCCACAGCTGCCCCCCTTAGTTGATCCACAGCTGCATATTAAGGCTGTATCGTCACAAACTAGTGGGATAACTCAGCGGTGGGATAACTTTCAGTACAGTGATCTGAAGAGGCTAAAGTTGACCGGAGACGCACACAAGAGCCCACAGCGCTGCTGAGGGACGCAACATGGCTGAACAGAAGAATGGAGACACACACTGCTCTATGTATAATACAGGTACACAATACAGCAATACCTAGATACATGGAACACAATCACAAAAATGGTGCCACAAGCTTGTAGCTTGCGCCAAACAAGTTAGGCCATCCATCACACATCAATTTTTATAAAAATCTTACCAGAGATTATTTTAGATTATGAAACCAAAATAAAATCTATCTGATCATTTAAGCCTTTCAAATATGATAACATAGGTAATTGAGAATGGGAAGACATGTTTCTTATCTGTCAAACAGATATTATAGTTTTAATTAAGATTTCCTTTGCCTCTACAGTATTACAGACAAGCCAATTACTAATGGTTGGCTTCCAGGGTTTAAGTCATGGCCAGAACAAAAGCTTAGGCTTTAACTGTATGAGAAAATATATTTTCAGAAATCTCTGTGCACAACAGAATAATTATGACTATTTTCTCTAAACGATGACTAAGTGAAAACAAAAATATACAGGGCTATTTACTAAAGTGAGAATTCAAAATTAATTTCAATTTAAGGCCTGGTACCCCATTTTCTACTATCCAAGTCAGATATATTCTTTGCACATCAGTTCCACCTGCCCTATCCCCTCCATATATTTAAAGGGACACTATAGTCACCTGAACAACTTTAGCTTAATGAAGCGGTTTTGGTGTATAGAACATGCCCCTGCAGCCTCACTGCTCAATCCTCTGTCATTTATGAGTTAAATCCCTTTGTTTATGAATCCTAGTCACACCTCCCTGCATGTGACTTGCACAGCCTTCCATAAACACTTCCTGTAAAGAGAGCCCTATTTAGGCTTTCTTTATTGCAAGTTCTGTTTAATTAAGATTTTCTTATCCCCTGCTATGTTAATAGCTTGCTAGACCCTGTATGTGATTCAATTTAGAGATTGAGATACAATTATTTAAGATAATTACATCTGTTTGAAAGTGAAACCAGTTTTTTTTTCATGCAGGCTCTGTCAGTCTTAGCCAGGGAGGTGTGGCTAGGGCTGCATAAACAGAAACAAGTGATTTAACTCCTAAATGACAGTGAATTGAGCAGTGAAATTGCAGGGGAATGATCTATACACTAAAACTGCTTTATTTAGCTAAAGTAATTTAGGTGACTATAGTGTTCCTTTAAAGATCTTCATTATTCCCAGTTAGCATAGGCTTATTAATTGATGTCTGCTTCCTACTTCTCCTCCGGTGCATTAATAAATTGGATTGTGTAACCAGAGATTGAGTTTACACAGAAGAAGCTCTGTCAATGTTTTATTTTTTTGTTTTAATGTGGCATATTTTCAAACTTTTAAATGAAGAAAAGTAGGAGCTACTTTTACTTCTGTACAAATGACAGGTTTACAAAAGTTGACAGGCTCCACATCATTTGTCATCCCTGCTATCAGACCTAAAAGTGCTTTACTTACCTCTCACAGATTCAAGTCACCTCCTGAGGGATCATAACAGCAATACACAAGTGCATTGAAGTACTCATAATATCCTATAGTCGGGAAAGTGATTAGGGTGCCCCATGTGACCAATGACAAAGCGGACAGAGAAGAAGAGTTCCAGTGAGCACCCTGGAGAAATCTGGAGATAGTGGCACCATTAACATAGGTCTAGTGGGACTAGTAGATCGTTAAAGGAACACTATAGGCACCCAGATCACTTAATCTCAATGAAGCGGTCTGGGTGTTATGTTGCCCTGTTTTTACACTTCAGCTGAAAACAGTAATTTTTTTTGCAGGGTTAACCTGCTTCTGGAGGCTGTCTCATGGATAGCCATTAGAGACAACTGCCAAAACGGCAGAATAAAATGCCACTATTTCAATGAGACCATCTGATTGGCGAGGCACTGCGTTTTCCAGTGCATGTGCACTAGCCTCAAAATGCTATCTTATGAAAAGGCTTTGGATTGGCTGAGATCATCGATCTTGATTATCTCAGCCAAAGAGGCAAAGTGGCATGCCAGAAACCAGTGATGTGAGGGTGAAAAGGTAAATTCACCTTTTAATCTTTTTAGTGAGTCACCTAAATAGTGACAAGGGCACTAAAGTGCTAGGAATACATACATTTGTATTCCTTTAAAATCTGCAAATAAACTTTCTGTTTTGGGGCTTTCTGAATACACGTGTTTGGAAGTAGATTGAGAATATATTTGATTGTTTACATCTATCCCTTTAACAGACTAAGTGTAGGGATTGGGTTGAGAATCTTTGCCTGTTTTGTTATTGAGTGTATTAGAATAGTCAGCAAGATACAGATTTGCAGTAGAGTTACAAATGTTTTAAAACTGTTTTATTTATTTTTTCTTCTTCAAATCTTAATCTTATCAATGTATAAATTTTTACACTCAACAGTTAGGGTTGTACTCCTAACACTATAGTGCTGGAGTACCAGTTAAAGTGCACTGCCCACCTTTTCCCCATCGCCGCACACAACTTGCTGCAGCTGACTGATATCATCAATCTTGACAATCTCAGCCAATTGGGAGAAAAGCATTGGGAGGCTATTGTGAAACACAGCGCTGTGCCAATCAGCATCTCTTCATAGAGACACATTTCTATGGGGAGTGTTTAGCACCTCTGTTCAGAGCGCTTAATGCAGGTGCTGTACACAGCACTTATTTTTTTAGGCTCAAGAAAATCAATAACATTTTAGAAATTGAGACTAGAAGATTCCTTAATTAGTGAATTACAGGGATGGGGATAATCTTCTATATGATGCTATTTAATAAGAACACTGTTTAAATGTCTTGAAAAAGATTTTGAATGAAACGTGTGCACGTAGAAGTCATCACCTTGCTCTGAATCATAGTTGTGCACTTTTTGTACTCATTCTGTTTTGTGAGTTTGACAGTTTTTTTTTTTTTTTTGAATACCCTAAAGGAAAAATATATATATATATATATATATGGATTTTAAAAGACAGACGTCTATATTATCTTCTATACTGCTATAAACTCCTCCTCCCACAACATCGAGAAGGCATGGCCCCCTTCTCTATGGTTTAATCCAATAAAGGACAATTGGGGACCTGATACATGTGCAGGGAGGACAATTGGGGACATGTGCAGGGAGTGTGTGCATTCAAGCTACCCCATAGGACAGCCACTAGAGGTGGACTTCTCTGCAATATAAACACAATAAAACTGTATTGTTTTACATTGCAAGGTTAAAAGGACAGAACCACTTCACTAACACACATATATATGTCACATACTTGCTGTGTGACATCTCATGATTCCCTTTTATTCCAGAAGTTTGGACATTAAGGGGTTAATGGAAGGATACAGTATTGCATTTTATTGTAAATTATCTAGATGTGTACTCCATGATTTTTTCCATTAATTCATAGGGAATACAGCATTCTTCTAATAACTTCCTTTGCTCCCTTAGGCTACGTTTGTGTGAACGCTAAGAAGGTTCTTTTTGACATACTGTACTGTTCTGCAATCAGCACGCTAGAAGAGTGATTTAGAATGTGCGAAGAACATTGTATTTTACAGCCAAAATGTGCTTTAATGGAAAATTGCAATGGCTATGTGTTCTAGTCCTTCCAATCAGCATGTACATTACTCAAGACTATACTTGTAATATATCCTATTGAGAATGAAAGTGTAATCATGAATATCAGACATTTTTGTAATATGAAGTAGTTATTTCTTATATATAAAAGATTAACAACAATAAAATGTATGCAATTTATTCGTTCAGTAAGTTAATATACCCGTGTAGCAAGTATTTGGAAAGTGAAATAATTGGCTAAAATTATGAAATCTACATTATGCATAAAATGCGTTAATGTTAAATTATAAATCCATATCTAAGTCAGTTTTACATGAAGACAAATAAATCAAAAACAGCTAACTATATCAGGATTTGCTGCAGCACTCCTGCAGGGGGAACTACATGAATTTTGCTCTTGGACTGCTTATGGTGTAGGTTACTCTCTAATGGTGTAAGCATCACTGCAACCTATTGTGCCTTATCTATATTTGGGAACACTCCACGTACCATACCCACTACAGTTCGCTCTGAGGTGCCCTGTGTTGCCTGGCAATGGAAACCAATTCATAAAGTTCCAGATACATAGGACATGTTAATATATTAGTAAAGAATGAGATTTGTATCACATTTTGTTACTAATGTTAAAAATTAAACTGGCTATGCTGCCCTGTAGCAAAAAAAGGCTGGAGATTTGTACTGAAAGGCATGATATTGATACAAAGTTACAACAGAAGTTGATATTTGGGAAGGTAACTCAAAGCTACAGATTTTTAGATGTAATTTATATTATCACCTGTTCTTTACATGATGATAAGAAAAAAACTATTTATTATTATTATTATTATTGAGTGGGATCCATGAAATGATTGTCAAAATCAGAATCAGTTTCAGACTGAGGATTCCTCAGAATAACAACATTAAGTACCTTCTTATATGAAATGCCACAAATTCGCAACTTTTTCTTCTAGAAAATAAGAAAAAGTTAGAAAAAAAACAAGTTTATCTTTATTGCACATTTACAGCAAAACATTTGTTCTTATAGCTTTTAAATCTACACAAAACACCAATCTGTCAAATCCATATGCCTTATATGGTTTCATGGGGAGACAATATACATTTCTAATGTTCTTCATATACATTACCTTACTAAATGTGACTACGTGGCATGTTGAAATACAATCAACATGTTCTTAGGATCCATTGCTTGGATAATGCAATTCATAATGTCAGGCTCCCGCGGACGGCTGCGAGGGGAGGCTGCACTCCGCTCGCAGTACTCACCCTCCAGCCGTCCGCGGTCCCCTCCGCCTCGTGGGTACGGCGAGCGGCATCCTTCCAGCCTCGCATGCCGCCCGCCGTTCCCTCCACGTCCCCCAGCGGCAGCATGCATGACGCTGCACGCTGGGAGACCGCCCAGGGTTATACACGCCGGGGTCAGTCACCTGACCCGGCGTTAAAGGCAAAGTGCCACAATCACAGTGGGAGGTCTAAATATCTCCCACGTGTGATTGTTAATTCTGATTGGAAATCATCCAATCAGAATTAACCTGATGGTTTAAATACTTACCTTTCCTGTTCCTCCTTGCCCTGTTGTGGTCTTTGCTTGTTAGTATTGATTCTGAACTTGTGCTTCTGGTTACGTACTCTCTGGCTTGTTATCCGACTTTGTGACTTTCTCCTACCCTTTGACCTCGGCTTGTTTCCCGTTATTCTGTCTTCTGGTTCCCCTTACTCGGCTTGTTTCCTGACTATTCTTTGTGTGCTTAGCCCGGCCACTCTAAGGTCCGGTACGGCACTTTGTGTGTGTGTGTGTGTTGGCGTGTTTGGTTCCCCGAATCGTGACACATGTGGCAAAGATGTGTGGTTATTGGCAAGTCAAAGGTAACGTAACAGGAGCACAGGGTATGGTTAAGGCAAGCAGCAGAAGAAACACACTAGGTATAATTATACGAGGAAAACAAAAAGAATTAACCTAGGGCCAAAATTTAGATATCACAAGGTAGAGGGCACAAAAAAGGGGGGTAACCCCTAAATGGTGAATATCATAGGGAATAAACAAAAAAAGAAACAAATGCCATTCTACCTGTGTATGATTTACTGAGAAGACTGTAGATTAAAAAGTAACTTTTAATAAATAAATCTAAAATAAGAATATAAAAAAGAGAAAAATAATATGAACAGCAGGAGTAAATGGAGACTATACAGCGAGTAAAACTCTGTGACTACTTATATAAGATGTAAAAGTGTATACATAATAACACTAATGCTGAAGCAATACTGTTTAGCTACAATATAACATCAGTGTATTCCCAAGTAATAGAAGTGATACTGTATTATATATCACTAATAGCTGTAGCAAAAAGGGGGGGGGAGATAAGACAACTGCTAAACCAGTGCTGTCAATAGTTCAGCTAAGACAGATTTCTGACAGACGGCGATTAGCCAGTTAAATATCACAAAAGCTGCCTAGATCATAGCAGCATTTTGATAATAAATTAAAGCTTGCTGTCAAGCAGTAAAGTGTAAAATAAGGGGTTGCTGACCTGGCTCTGTTTTTTTTCCTGCAAGATACCTAGCAGTATATTCTAGTGTTACAACAGCTGCCTGCACTGAATGATGTTAACTTATGCTTGACCACAGTGGAGCACAAAGTAGTAGCTCACCTGTGAAGGACTGCTGACAGGCAGCAGTTAACTGGTTAAAAATCACACAAGTTGCCTAAATGCTAGCTGCATCTAAATAATAGGTCAAAGTATAAAGAGAGGGTTTACAAACAGTTTTGAACAGGTTGCCTAGGTAGTAGAAAATGTACAGACAGTGACAGAGGAAGGCATATAGAATAAAGATTCCTAAGTCTTGTGCCTTTGAGGGCACCCCTTAATAAAATGCCTGGTCTTATCAATCTCCCCCCATACACATAATAAAGGAAAAAGAAAGAGAAATAAAGTATGTACAGAGTACACAAAATTAGTGTTAAGAGTCTCCAATATGCACTCCTGAAATGCTGAACATAAATGAACTTGATGTCGGTGATTTAGCAATAGATAAGCAGAGAGAGATAGATGCCGACACCAATAATGTGTCAGTGAGTGTCCAGAGCCACACTAGGTATAACTAACAATACATACAACCACTGCTTGAGGGGTTGAGAGGATTTATATAGGGGAGTAGATGAATGTCAGTGTATTTGGGCAGGACTATAATCAATTACTCAATTCTGGGTTGGGCCTATTAACTCAGCCACCATCAAGACTCAGTTGGCCTCCCTTGGTGTTCGAGGGTCTCGGCCAAGTTCCATGTAGTAGGAGACTTGCCTCAGCAGAAAAAAAGGCCAAGCATGGAGTTGACATGACGCTGCAGGGCAAGACCATAGGTATGTGCCAAACCATTAGGGACCACCTGGTATCAGTGACTGTCCCTGTGTTTGCCACAACAACCACTCAGCATTACAGGAAGATGGGGGTGAACACTGCTCAGCATAAAAATAATCTAGAGGTGAACACTGCTGAGGGGTGAACACAACTTTATAAGGTACTATCTGAGAATGCTTACTTTTGCATTGCGCTTAATTATATGTGAGCAATCATCACTCCCACTGAAGTATGAAGAAAATAAGCAGAAAAAAAATACTAGCATAACTAAAAGAAAAGACTAAATAGATTTAGAAACAATACATTACATAGACATAACACCCAACATTACAATCTTACAGATAAACTATAAACACACTAAATACGGAATAAAAGAGAACATTCACTAGTTCCTGATAATAAAAAAATAAAATAAAAAAAAGACTGCCCTTAGACAGCCCAAAAAACAAACAAAAAAAAAACTTCAGTAACCCAGTGCAAAGGAACCATCAGTGGAAGTATCCTGTCTACACTGGGTCTACTTTATGGCCTTTTGGCATACAGTAATCAATTTATATTAAGCTTGATCATATATATTTCCCCATTATTTTTAAACTAGTACTGTATATGAAAAATGCTGTTGCGTATATATGTTAAATTTCCAACATAAATACAATAGAAGTACATGAGGTATTGACTAAAATCAAACGGGTTACAAACCATGGTTTTTACCCTCCATTGCTTTAAGCAAATGCTGGCAGGTATCCAAATGAAAATCTATACTGTTAATGCAAAAACCTCTCCATTACACATTTAGATAAAGTCAATGTGTTCACACGACTGACACTTACATTAGGAAGAGATCTGGCATGACTGACAGCTCACAGATACTATCTAGACAGATCATATCACAGAATTCTGCCTGATTGTTATACCTTGCAATACAATGCTGTGATAGGGAGTTGAATTATGATAGAGGTTGAGTAGGAGCAAGATAAATGAAACAATATCTGGAGGAGCAGTTAAGAAAAACAATAAGCCCAAAACGAGATAATAGCTAAGTCGTATAACACAATGAAAATAAACTGTGTTTGTGCTTCAAGCACTAACTGGCAAAGGTACAAAACTTGCATAAGAAGCCAATAAAGAGACAAACTCCACTCTATAGAGAGTGGTTTACTCACAGATTTATTTCTGGATTCTTTTTTTTTTCAAGATTAAATTCTTCTTCTTGGTTTAATATTAGTGGTGACTCTTACTTATGTGCTAATTAAAAATAGATTGTGACAGTCTAGCAGTGAATGCTAGAAAGAATGTTGGTGTTTCCTAATCGTATTATTTACAATAATACTCATAACTAAAACTGGTAGAAAAATACAGTAAAACAAAGTACACAAATAAATAAGCTGCTATTAAAGATCAATGTCTTTGCTATAATTAATAATGGTTAGAAAATGTGATTTGTCTATTTACACATTAGCCTATACAGGGCCATAGTAATAAATCACTTAGTGCTCTATTACTGTAAATTAAGTATCATCTGGTACCTTAAACACATCAAGAAGGAAAGGATCTGGCCTCTAAAAAAAAAAAAAAAATCTATTAATGCACAGGCTGGCAGATCTTTATTCGTTAACCAGTTGTGCTTGATGCCTTCATTTGTCATTTTGATCACATTGAATAGTAATGCAACAAAAATAAAAATATTATTTTTGTAATTTGCATTGAACATCTGAAAACTGAACGACATCAAACTCCATTTTACAACGTTGCAGAATTTGTTGGAGCTGTATAAATAATAATAATATTAATCAAACCTCAGACGCAAATATCTTGCAGCTGGAGATTTCTGCAAAGGCACTGTGCACACTGAAGGCCATGTGATTGTCACTGGTGGACTAGTAGAAATGTTGTGGCACTGCCATGACACAAGGCTTTGCAGAATACTAGGTGTAAGCCCTTAGAATTGCAGAAATTAAGTTGTAAAGAGTCAATTTTGCGGGAAGCTAAATCCGGGATGATTAAAACAGTTTAGAAGAACGCTAAATTGAAACTGTTGTAGTACTTGCTGGGCTGACTTCAAGCAAGGTGATGGCCCTTCATGGGATTATAAACAGATTAACAGGAAATACATTAACAGCAACAGTGTGTCAGGTAACTGTAGAACATGCAGAAAACTAGACTAAAACTATAAATTGCCCATTCTATTCCAACTCATAAACATATTGAAAATACACTCGCTTTTGCAGACTCCTCCTCTTGTTAATTTATCAGAAACTCTGTAAATATGAAGGCTGATGCTCAGCTCACTGGGATGGTGACTTCTACTCTAGGTTTGCTAACAGTTGACAGTGCTTTAATTGTGATTGCTAGTTGTGCTCAGACAAATTAATATGTGGTATGAATTGTTAACTTGGATCATTTGCTGGGCGCATTTAACAAAATAATGGGCACTCAGGCAAGCGATTGGTCCATTTTTCTACAGTTCTGAACTGTAGAAGTTAACAATTGTCAAATTGCTACTGGATTTAAACTCTAGACAGGGCATTGAGAAATCCATGAAAACTACGCTTAATAATATGTGCTTACCTTTTTTTGCAAGTTGAAAACAAAAAACAACAAAAAAAAAACAATCATGCTTTTTGCAACAGTGCAATAAACAAAAAAAAAAACAAAAAAACCCAACAACAGTGAGATTTGATTTCACTTTCCAAAATAAAAAGAGAATAGAGTAAGGTAGCGCCAGTAATATTATATAAAATGCCACTTGCAAGATAACAGCTGGATCTTGAAAGGAATAATTTTCTTATGGGGAATCTCAGGTCAGAGGAAGCTTAGAATCCGTTTGTACATATAAGAAAAAAGTCCCAATTGTACAGAAGATCGGAATGAGCTTAGCTGAGTAAAGAGTAAGATTAATTCTACTCACATTTACCAGAGCTATAATCATCTCTAGTTTTGATGGCGTAGCGTGGTATTATCCTCATTTCTTGGATATATAGGTAGATGTAGTTCTCAGATATCCTGACAATATGGCAGCAAAGAGACCCAGGGCAACAAAAACAAAAATAGTGCTCGCTGTATATGTTAAACCAGGAATAATAAAAAATAGATATTATACTCACATTTATTTTATTCATTTTTTTAAATTCTTTATTTTTGGTGCATATTGCATGGTACAAAACATTTTTACATGCCACTTCCACATAATCGAGATTCAGCTAATTTACAATTAACATCCCCAGATAGCTCAGATCTGAGCGCCCAATCTAGATGAACAGCGCTCAGATCCCATGAACAGAGTAAATTTGCCATGGGGTAAAGCATAGCAAGGGCTGTTGAGAAACCAAGGAGGGACAAAAGCAGTCAGTTCCAACTGGTTTGGTAGTGTGACTGGGGCAACGCCCTGCTGGAGAACAATAGACAGGAAACGGGGGAGGGGAAGAAACACACCTTCCCATGGATTCAAATGGGCAGAAACAGTCTTTAGACGCCAATAAGCCCCAAATAGTCTTTTTAAATGGCAACACACCCCAGGGCCATAGTCATGAGGAAGGAGGCTGGCAATCAGGCTCCTCCTACATCCGGGGCAAAGGGCAGCTTGTCACCTAACAATCCAGTGACAAAAGGCATTTCGTCACAACCACACAGTGCTTTATTTAACATAGAAACATAGAATGTGACGGCAGATAAGAACCATTCGGCCCATCTAGTCTGCCCAATTTTCTAAATACTTTCATTAGTCCCTAGCCTTATCTTATAGTTAGGATAGCCTTATGCCTATCCCACGCATGCTTAAACTCCTTTACTGTGTTAACCTCTACCACTTCAGCTGGAAGGCTATTCCATGCATCCACTACCCTCTCAGTAAAGTAATACTTCCTGATATTATTTTTAAACCTTTGTCCCTCTAATTTAAGACTATGTCCTCTTGTTGTGGTAGTTTTTCTTCTTTTAAATATAGTCTCCTCCTTTACTGTGTTGATTCCCTTTATATATTTAAATGTTTCTATCATATCCCCCCTGTCTCGTCTTTCCTCCAAGCTATACATGTTAAGATCCTTTAACCTTTCCTGGTAAGTTTTATCCCGCAATCCATGAACCAGTTTAGTAGCCCTTCTCTGAACCCTCTCTAAGGTATCAATATCCTTCTGAAGATACGGTCTCCAGTACTGTGTACAATACTCCAAGTGAGGTCTCACCAGTGTTCTGTACAATGGCATGAGCACTTCCCTCTTTCTACTGCTAATACCTCTCCCTATACAACCAAGCATTCTGCTAGCATTTCCTGCTGCTCTATTACATTGTCTGCCTACCTTTAAGTCATCAGAAATAATCACCCCTAAATCCCTTTCCTCATATGTTGAGGTTAGGACACTATCAAATATTCTGTACTCTGCCCTTGGGTTTTTACGTCCAAGATGCATTATCTTGCACTTATCCACATTAAATGTCAGTTGCCACAATTCTGACCATTTTTCTAGTTTACCTAAATCATTTGTCATTTGGCTTATCCCTCCTGGAACATCAACCCTGTTACATATCTTAGTATCATCAGCAAAAAGACATACCTTACCATCAAGACCTTCTGCAATATCACTAATAAAAATATTAAAGAGAATGGGTCCAAGTACAGATCCCTGAGGTACCCCACTGGTGACAAGTCCAAGCTTCGAATATATTCCATTAACTACAACCCTCTGTTGCCTGTCACTCAGCCACTGCCTTACCCATTCAACAATATTGGAATCCAAACTTAAAGATTGCAGTTTATTGATAAGCCTTCTATGTGCAACAGTGTCAAAAGCCTTACTGAAATCTAGGTAAGCAATGTCTACTGCACCACCCTGATCTATAATTTTAGTTACCCAATCAAAAAAATCAATAAGATTAGTTTGGCATGATCTCCCTGAAGTAAACCCATGTTGTCTCTGATCTTGAAATCCATGTGTTTTTAGATGTTCATCAATCCTATCCTTTAACATGGTTTCCATCACTTTCCCCACTACTGAAGTAAGGCTTACTGGCCTATAGTTGCCCGACTCCTCCCTATTACCTTTCTTGTAAATGGGCACAACATTCGCTAACTTCCAATCTTCTGGGACTACTCCTGTTAACAATGATTGGTTAAATAAATCTGTTAATGGTTTTGCTAGTACACCACTAAGCTCTTTTAATAGCTTTGGGTGTATTCCATCAGGTCCCATTGACTTATTTGTCTTTACTTTTGACAGTTGAAATAGAACCTCTTCCTCTGTAAACTCACGTGTAATAAATGACTCATTTATCCTTTTTCTCAACTGAGGTCCCTTTCCTTCATTTTCTTCTGTAAATACAGAACAAAAATATTCATTGAGGCAGTCAGCCTGACCTTTATCCTCTTCTACATACCTTCCTTCTTTTGTTTTTAATCTAACTAATCCTTGTTTTACTTTTCTTTTCTCATTTATGTATCTAAAAAATGTTTTATCCCCCTTTTTTACTGACTGTGCTATTTTCTCTTCTGTGTGTGATTTGGAAGCTCTTATAACTTGCTTAGCCTCTTTCTGCCTAATCTTATAGATCATTTTGTCTTCCTCACTCTGGGTTTTTTTATAATTCCTAAATGCTAACTTTTTGTTTTTAACTATTTTGGCCACATCTGCGGAGTACCACAGTGGTTTCTTGAATTTTTTGCTTTTACTGACAAGCCTAATGCAATTTTCTGTTGCCTTCAATAGTGCAACTTTTAAATAATCCCATTTTTCTTGGACTCCATTTAAATTGCTCCAGTCTGATAATGACTCCTCTACCCATATTCTAATTTTAGAAAAGTCTGTTTTTCTAAAGTCTAAAACTTTTGTTTTTGTGTGGTGTGACTCAGTCACTGTTCTTATATTAAACCACACTGACTGATGATCACTGGATCCTAAACTTTCACCTACAGTAATATCTGATACCAAATCTCCATTTGTTAACACTAAATCTAGTATGGCCTCTTTACGAGTTGGCTCCTCAACAACTTGTTTTAGAGACAATCCCAGTAGGGAGTTTAGAATATGTGTGCTCCTGGCACAAGTAGCTAATTTTGTTTTCCAATTTACATCAGGAAGATTAAAGTCACCCATGATGATAACTTCCCCCTTCATTGTCATTTTAGCTATTTCCTCAACTAGTAGATTATCTAACTCTTCAATTTGTCCTGGGGGCCTATAAATCACACCTACACGAGTTACTGTGTGATTACCAAATTCTAACGTAACCCAAACGGACTCTATGTTTGCCTCACTAACTTTTATTAGGCTAGATTTTATGCTATCCTTCACATACAAGGCCACCCCTCCCCCTTTCTTGCCTTCCCTATCTTTCCTATATAAAGAGTACCCTGGTATTGCTATGTCCCAGTCATTTTTCTCATTGTACCATGTCTCAGTAACAGCGACTAAATCTACACTATCAGTTGCCATTATTGCCACAAGTTCATGGATCTTATTCCCTAAACTGCGAGCATTTGTAGACATGACTCTTAGCTTATCATTTTTTAACACACTTGCTACAGGCACCTTCTGTCCTTGTTTTGGGGGACAATTGGATTGATGTTTTATCACCCTTTTGCCCCCCCCTCCTAGTTTAAATACATCCTAGCAAAACCTCTGAACTGCTCACTGAGAACATTTGTTCCCTTTTGAGAAAGATGCAAACCATCTTTTTTGTACAGCTTATCTCCATTCCAAACAGAGCTACCATGAGAAATAAAGCCAAATCCTTGCTCCCGACACCATTCACCAAGCCACAAATTAAAGTCCCTAATACGCATCCGCCTGTCGTTCTGAGTGTTATGCACAGGCAGAACTTCAGAGAATGACAGTGTGGAAGCAACCTGCCGTATATCATTGGCAAAAACACTAAAAACTTCCTTAACCTCTGAAACCTCATTGCAAGCCAAGTCATTTGTCCCTAGATGGACAAGTACATCCAATTCCCCTTCCTGCTTTGCTTGCTTAACAATATTACAGATACGTCTCCTGTCTCTGTGAGCAGTAGCTCCGGGAAGACACCTCACAAGACCACCATTGTCCATCTCCACACCTCTTATAATGGAATCACCCAACAACAACTGCTTTCTATTAGGCCTCACCATAGTCTCCAAGCCGGTCTCCACAACACCACCAGTGTCTCCACAACACCACTAGTCTCAGTGCCTCTCTCCACAACACCACTAGCCTCAGTGCCTCTCTCCACAACACCACTAGTCTTAGTGCCTCTCTCCACAACACCACTAGCCTCAGTGCCTCTCTCCACAACACCACTAGCCTCAGTGCCTCTCTCCACAACACCACTAGTCTTAGTGCCTCTCTCCACAACACCACTAGCCTCAGTGCCTCTCTCCACAACACCACTAGCCTCAGTGCCTCTCTCCACACTGTGGGGTGAAACACATTTTAATGGAGCCTCTATGTACTACCGCATCTGCATAAATTCAGACCCTGCCAAGATGGCCTCCGAGCTTGCTCCATGTGGCCCTGCGGTGCCTAGATAAGCTCTTTGGTAGATTCTGGGCCTCTCTGGAGACACGACAGGCAACACTGCCGATTCCACCTCGAGATGGAATGTGGAGGACTGAGAGCAGGGAGATGAAGAGCCCCACCCTCCCCCTGGGCAAGCAACTTCTCAAGCACAAGTCCCACAGCTACCACTAGCCCACGTGGGCAGAGGGTCGTCTGGGGTGAAAGGCCAACGCATCACCCACACAGACGGAAGACTGACTGCAACCGGTGGTTCAATACCAGGTCTTCTGTTAGTCTTCTTTGGGGAAAGACTTGGACTCTTTGAGCCCCCAAGTGTGTGGTCTGAAGATGCCAGCCGGGATACAGGTCAGGGGCTGGAGCGATGCCCTGACTCACCCCTATGCTGTTATTGTCTTCCACGATCCCTACGTACACAGCATATGCTTTCCAATAATGGGAATTGGATGAACTTGGTCTTGCCGACCTAGCTTACTATACAGTGCTATTTGCCAGTTCTACATTATTATATGTCCGATGACTGCAGATATTTTCTTGCACTTATTTCTCAATTAATACAATGATTTTGCCTTTTATTTTGTGAAATACAGTGCTGTACGAGTGAGTCGTTTATTAGTGGATATATCCCCATAACAGTATAGTCTCTTAGAATGCATTTCCACATAGTTATAGCCACTATATCTATCCAAACTCTATAGAGCAATGGAAGAAGGTTGACTGGTCTGATAAATAACATTTTCTGTTTGGTCAGGTTGATGGCCAGGTGTGTGCTCTGGGCAATCTTCTGGGAAACATGTTGCCTGGCATTCATGTGAATCTTAGTTTGGCATGTACTATCTACCTAGAGATTATTGTAGACCACATGCCTCCCTCCATATCATTGGTGTTCCCTGATGACAGTGGCCTCTTTCAGCAGTATAATGCACACTGCCACATTGCAAAAAAATGTTTAAAGGGAAACTATGGTATCAGGAAAACAAAATGGCCTTCCTGGCACTATAGCTCCCTATAGAGCCCTCATATCTCAAGCTCTCCCCCCCCCCCACCCTCCTTGGTGACCCTTTGTGTCACTTAAGTCCAGTGTTGATGTCCCTCCATACTAGCTCGGGCTCTGCCTTTGATGCTTCCCATTGATGTCAGCTGACGGGGAGACCTAATGCTACATGATTTCCTATGGGATTTTCGGGTGACGGTGGATGTCCTCAAGCATAGCGTATGGATGTCCAGCGTCAGGCAACCAAAAGTCACCTAACGACCCTGCAGTCCCTCTAGTGGCTGTCTGGACAGCCACTAGAGGTGGTGTTAACCCACAACGGTAATTCCTGCAGTTTATTAAAAACTGCAATAATTACCTTTGCAAGGTTAAGGGACATGGGACACTGCACCGAGACCACTTCAATAAGCTGATGTGGTCTGGGTGCCTATAGTATCCCTTTAAGAATGGTTTGAGGAACATGACAGAGTTCAGTGTGTTACCTTGGTCTCCAAAATCTGATTATGCAACTGTGGGATGTACTGGAACAACAAATTTGGTCCATGGAGGCACCACCTCTCAACTTGCAGGACTAAAAGGATCTGCTGCTAATTTCTTGGTGCCAGATACCACAGAACACGTTCAGAGGACTTCATGCTGTTTTGGCATTATGAGGGGGAACTACACAATATTAGGTGGTTTTAATGTTGTGGCTGATCAGTGTTGGTAGAGGGAGCAAACCCTATGTCTAATTTTTAACCATATATTGTTCTATTAATCACAAAGATGACACCAAATCGTTGAAAGAATTCAGTGTATTATATGAAGCTATATTTACAAACTCCTCAACATGCTGTGTTAACCCTTCACCTGCAGCATTAGCTACTAATTTACAACACTAAAACAGCATCCACAGCACTGAAATACTGCACCCCCAGCAACATTCCTACACTGCACTTTATATTTAAAGGTATACTAAAGGCACCAAAAACTTTAGCTTAACAAAGCAGTTCTGGTGTATAGGTCATTTCCATGCAGTTCCACCGCTCAATTCACTGTCATTTAAGAGTTAAATGACTTGTGTGGAGACTCCCTTTTAAACAAAGGAAGTTATATTCATGATATGCATCTCATTTACTGCCAGTATGTTTTAATTAATATTATTAAAGTAAAGTTTACAAATTCCTTCAATTTACATACAATTGAGATGTACTTAAAATGCATTGAATATGTAAACCAAAGATGTTTGTTGAATCTGTTCGAAGAAAATGACCATTTGCTTCCATAATTACCTCATGTTATGTACAATTAGGGTGAACTGCTGCAATATGTTCAAGATTATGAGTTCAAAATGGGAAGCTATTAAATAAAGCATTTTGCTTTAAGTTCGGGAATTCCATATCAACTAAATTTGTACAATGCTAGTTCTCTTTAAAAGCCATTTGTTAAGGATTAGGAAATCATTTGGTTAAAAATCAGCGCAATCACCTGAGGCTTCTTAATATTTTTATAGCTAACTAAACAGCCTCTCCAGAAAGCATTACATGTTAAAAAGGTGCATTAAGAGTATACAAGTGGTTGCGATTAGCTAAACGTATATGAACTATACATGAGCACTGCTATTAAGATGGAGTAATTTTATTTCGGTGTGAGCAATTGTCAATGTATAAAGGTCAGCGTACTGCATTATATTCTGACTTGTTTGGCTCCTGTCCTCTATACATTACTGCTCTCGTCTATACGATGAAGCACAGCTGCAAGCCATCATTCATCACAGTAAATCTTGCACTAAAGCCATTACGTTTATTGGCATTGCAGGTACAAAAAGGGGAAAAGCTGGAAGACCTATTTACTAAGCAGCTCTGAAGTAACTTCCTGGTGGCAGATGGCACATCTAAATGTCAGTAGTCTAAGTTCAGATAGGGCAGAAAGATAAAGAAATTAAATAAGAGGCATACATTGTCAAGGAAGATAAAAAGTAATTTGCACAACTTGTCAATCTACTGCACAACTGAAAATAGCATGTTTTTATTCAGGAGTTAGGGATTGTTCTGTTCAGTTTCTTATAAATACTTGTTGTGCAGGTGTTTCAAGAAAACACACAGCTCTTACATTAAAACCTGTGGGAGGATAAAGAAAGATTTGTACCCAAGGATTGTCTGCAATAGTGAAACATTCAAAAATGAGCTTATCATATCATGGGATATCCAGGATCATAGGCAAACATGTATTGTTTGATTGCTGGACATCTTTACTAGAAAGTAAGCTTCAATTGGGGTAAAATTAATAATAATAATAAAAAAAATAATAAAAAAAAATTGACTACACTGGATACAACAATCCATCAGTGCACTAGTGGTGGGTCATTGGTTGTCCCTGAGAGACAAGTGGCCAGGTGTTGCACAAAGCACAACGTGCTTGCCAGAGAAGGCACCTAACAGTGCAGTGCTGACATGGGCATAAAAGGACAGGTGCCTGCTCTGTTGATATAAATATACTACAGACAGCTGAGAGGTAGTGCTTGGGATCACTTGTGCACTAACTGCACAGCTCCCTCGCATTCCCTGTACTGATGCTTGGAGCCAGGATGTAAAGTCACCCCAGCACAGACATCAGTAGCAAACTGCAGGGAGTTGTGCAGTCAGAGCAAAGCAAACTGAATCCCAGGAATGAGGCTCCATTCCAGCTCTTGCTTAGACAAGGGTAGGAAGAAGCAGGGTAGGTGGGCCTCATTGTGTAAAAAAAGCAAAATAAAGATCTAGTATGTGTGCACAAATTTCCTTTCAAAATGGGATATTGTAAATAGGATTAGGATTTTAGGAATAAAGTAACAGCACAACAAATTAAGACAAAATGAGTTGGCTTTTTTTTTTTTGCATTTCACTGCACAATAGCTACCTAAAAATTATGGTACTGCAGTGAAAGCTAATAAGGAACTGGCCAGTAACCTTTAGTGAAAAAGCAAACTACTTGCAAATTCTCATGCAGTAGAAGATCTTGCTCATTAACATTTATAGGGAAGAGCATGTTTAGTATGACAGCTATTTCAGTATCTGACTATACAGACATTGTGAGATCTGATTAGCATTGGATGTACTCATAAGGTTACTCCCTGTACTCCATGCGTCTCTGGAGAATTCATGGCTTCCCATGTTTGCTACTTGCTTGACCAATGTTGTCTTCAGAAATAGCTAGTGGCGACGAATAAGGATATTCTAAATCATGTTCATCTTAAAGCAGTACGTTTTCATTAATTTCATATGTAGTTGCATATCAATGGTGGCAAACACAAAATGATAAAATAATCATAGGGTCTTAAAAAAAGCAAATATGTGCCTCCCCCCAAAAATGTCAAAATTGCGAGTCATATCAGACACTGAAAATGCCCCACTATGCAAATATAGTTTTATTTGGTAGGAAACATATGTGAAACATATACTGACCACACACACCACAAAACAAACAAAAAAAACAAAACCCTATATTTTTCAGGTTATTTTTTGTTTTTTTTACTCCACACTCCTTGGTCAGGTGTTGGAGAATAAGTTATGCTTCATTTGCACAAAACCCAGGAACTGATTAATGTCTTTTAGTCACCCGTTGCCTTCTACAGCTAAGGAAGAATTACATGCATTCAAGCATGTAAGACATTATATTTGTGAAATCTAATTTCTCATATGGATTCATGCAATGCAGTGCATAAAGGCATCTCCTACCTACACTGACAACAGGAAAAAAAAAATATGCAAGAGAATGGGAGTTGCACATGTGAATGGCATTGCATTACTCCTTAGGTAAAAGTAACACGGTGTATGACATTAGATCAGCTGACAAGCTTTCAGTCATTTCCTTTTGCATATTAAAGAAAAGGGGTATGCTTAGGCTTTGAGAGTTTATTATGCAAAAGCTAGCCATCTTTGAATTTGTAAAGACAACTAAGTAATGTTTTAACATAAGTTTATAATATGCATTAAAGTTTTCCAGGTGAGTACAAAGTCAGACAGACATTCATTAGTACTACCTCTAGTTTTGGAATTATAGGGTGAGTGCCTGTCCATAGATGTTAAGTGCCTTCAATGCTAAAGATTAGTTGTTCACATGTTACACCTGGCCAAACCTTCAGGCCTAATCATTTGGTTGGCCTTTCTCCTTCCTTTAGTACAGTAGTAGATCCAGTGGTACCTCTGCTCTGAGAGGGCTGTTTAAGCTAGTGCTCACATGAAACCATGACAGCCATCTTTCTTTCCAGCAAATACTAAAGCTAGAGTACATTTTTTCCTTTAAAATTCATGGGTTTTTTTTTTTTTTTTTTGGTTTTTTTCCCATTTAGCGGTGGGAAGGAGGCTGGACTCATTTTTTTTTTTTACTCCTTAGAAACATAGTTTTGGATTAATAAATGGGTATATTAAAAAATATCTTCCCAAGAAACAAACACTCATCTGGTAAGTAAAAAATTGCATTGTGTGTCACAAATATAAACAAGACAATTATTAAAATGGCAGTAAAGGTACCAAAATTCAACATCCATACTCAAAACAGCCCAGAGAGGTGACATTCTTTGCTATCACTTTAACCTTTCTTAATCCAATAGTCTACTCTTTACTGTATGTTTGGAGTGTCTACGAAGGCACCTGATGTGTAAGAAAACAATATCACATCTATCTTCATCCATCTCTTGTTGGTAAATGCAATGTGTTAAACACGGCCTCAAATCCATTTTGTTTCCTTCTTTCTCTTTCAAGGGATTAGGAGACAATTAAGTTCACTTGAGGTCTCAGCATATGTCAAAGAAATTCAATGATTTTAAGGCAGGAACAAAGCATTAGCATGGAGAGCCACTTTGTATTGCTGCAAAATGAGAGACTACTGTTTAACTAGCCCTCTTGTCAACTATTTTAAGGTTTGTGATGTGGTTTGAAAGGATGCTACATCTCCCCACACCCATTACACAGCTCACGTTATCAAAACTGTCATATACTTCTGTTTGCAATATCAGTCTTTTAACCTTTTACGCACCGTTGTGAGAGATAACAAGCTCCTCTTGAACAAAGTGCTTTGCCTTAAAACCATGTAGAGAGTCCTGCCATCAGCAAGAGTGTCTATAACAGAAAATTGTTACAAAACTTAACATAGTTTTCTTTTCCTTGCCAATATCCAAGTCAGCAAATCAGGAAGAGGTTGCGCCAATTGTGAGCAAATTATTTTAAAATATTAAAACACTAAAACAAATAAACAAAGTAGCAAATATAAAATTCCAAAGTCGGTGTGTAAACTTGCAAAGGTAAAAGGCAAATCACATAGAGGAGTCTTTTAGTCCTTTTCTGTAGGGATACCAGATCCAAAGTTTCTGATAACCTTTTATAATGTTGCGACAGTGCTTAGCTAGTATTGTTTTGAGGCATCGAGAAGTCATGCCCGAAGATGCCTCAAAACAAGACTAGCTGAGCACAAGATTATAAAAGGTTATCAGAACCACTCTGTATCCAAGCATTTTTTAGAACATGACAAAAATCCTAAATTTTTAAAGTGTATTGGCATCCAAAAATGCTAAATTCCTTAGAGAGGTGGGGGTATACAAAAGATCTTAGGTAAAAAATAAATGTATTGGGTGTTTCTTTTAAAAACCCTAGCTCCAGAAAGCCTTAGTGCTGATTTTGATTTCTATAATTTTTTATAATTTTTTTTTTAATAATTGTTATATGCATATATGTTTCTTTTTAACTATCCACGATTTTACTCCTGTTCATATATACATTGGTATTTAACATTGACTGTTTTTTTCACCAGACTGTATATCCTCATGCTATTAGCCAATATTCAAGTTTGTTAAAATATGTTTATTTTAACTCATTTTGTAATTCACCTCCTCAGATTTGTTAGCATACAATTGTTTTCCCTCTTAAACTCCCTTCCCAATATGGCCACCTGTCAGAAAGTTGTTTCAATGTATATTTAATAAAGAAAAAAAAAAAAAAGAAAAAGAAAAGCTGTCTCTTGTTGATACCATTTTGGCACTATTTTCTAAATTTTGTTTCCAGTTGATAGAGCAATATTGTCATTTTTTAGGTTCATGGTCCTTATACCTGTGAATACTGCGCTACTCACTACTACACATATCCTACAAGTGGGGATTATACCACTGTACGCCCATCAAACTAGAGCTGGTCTTCGCTCTATAAAACTTGAGTTGGACCATATAAACGACCTGCACTTTAAAAGAATCCCAAAATATTGGAACACACTGCACTATTGTTCTTTGTTTTATCTTATATATCTATATGGTTCCCAAGAAACTTTGGATCTGGTATCCCTATAGAAAAGGACAAAACAACTCCACTATGGGATTTGGCTGTTACATTTGCAAGTTTACACATTGACTTGGGGCTTTTATATTTCCTACTTTTTCTTTGTTTATTTGTTTTAGTGTTGTTAATATTGTAATGTTATTTGCTCACAATTGGCACAACATTTTCCTGATTTGCTGCATTATTCTATTTCTGTTGGGTCTTTGAGGTAGCCCCATCTTTTAGGTTTTCTG
The DNA here is from genome assembly GCA_933207985.1 of Pelobates cultripes. Lineage (NCBI taxonomy): Eukaryota > Metazoa > Chordata > Amphibia > Anura > Pelobatidae > Pelobates > Pelobates cultripes. The sequence goes on along the minus strand of OW240912.1, from coordinate 313,075,971 downwards.
ACGCTTCCTTTCTCATTGGTTGTAAAGCGCTGATCCTTCTGTTTGCTTTTTATCAATATCCATGTCAGCATCACCTATGGGTTAGCCACTCCCACTAAGCTGAAAGGACAGGAATCTAAATGTAAAATTATGGTATCTAAGGAATCCACCTCTACAGAATAAGCAGTCTTGCAAACAAGTCAGTCCAGAAAAAAGGGAGGGTTCGTTGATGCTGACATGGATATTCGCCAAAAAGTATTCTAACAATTTTCTGTTTTCCTGGCCAATTTATGTCTGCATCAACCAATAAAACATCCCAAGCAAAAGTAGAGGATTGGTGATTAAAAAAAAAAAAAAAAAAAAATTACACCATATCAATGTTAAACCAAATGTAATCAAACATTAGTTGTGGAATCAAGGACATTTCTCCCAAATGAGGGGTAGATGAGCCTGAAACGGCTAGGGGAAATTGCCTCCCAAAAGTGTTGGAAGACGACCAGGCTGCAGCTCTACAAATTTCTTCTGTAGGAGTATCCGCCAAAGAGGCCAAGATAGCCCAAGTCGAGAGAGCTTTAACACCTTCTGGCACCGGTTTGCCATCAGCTCTAAGCTTTCTGAATCACAGAAGTGATCCATCTCCTGATAGAGGCAGATATACATTTAAGGTAACCAAAAGGTACAATATTTAACTTTCTAAATTCTTTAGTTCAAAGAGAGATTGAACTGCTCTAAGAAAATGTTCTGTGTTATTCTCAGTTTCCAGTGTGGCCACTTCACTAAACCGATAGTTGGGAACATTGTTCCCTGTTATGGTTGCAGCAGATATTTGTTGAAGTTTATAATCCAGCCAAAATCTTGTAAATCCTGAATGACTGTCTCTGTATTTATCAGTCTTCCTTTTGATTTGTTTACAATCAGTATATCGTCCAGATAATGAATTCCTCATTCCCATAGGAGAGCAATTAGGCTGATCCGGACGTTTGTGAATGTACTGCGTGCGGAGCTTAGACCAAATGGCATTACTTGGAATTGGAAATGACTGTCGAAAACCTTGAACCTTAGGTATCTTCTGTGCACATGTGCTATAGGAATGTAATAATATACGTATTGAAGATCTGTGGCAGCAATGCCTCTGCCACGTGTTCTTGGAGGGGCTTGCTTGCCAGCTTCCTGCCAAAAGACTATGGGCCAGGTCAGCGACTGACCCATATTATACTTCCCCTGGTTCGGCACTTTCCATTCGTGCGCATATAACTGAACTCCTGCTCCCTGGCGGCATTTTGCATTGACCAAAACTGCTAATAGATGTCAAGGGGACTTAGCCGCGAACGCCCTGGAACTATTCTTGGCATGAAGACTTCGTGGCTCCTGGCCGATCCCCAGCAGTACTTAGCCGCGATTCTATGGAACTATTATCGGCTAGGGGACCGTGTGGTTATTGGTCAAATTATGACTTCCAGGAAATTCCTGAACCAATCTGCGTGATTTTTGGATATGTTGGTCCCCCAAATCGGGGCTATCAGGGGATGCAACCTTTGTAGGGGTTTTGTGTGTTTAAAGGTATTTTTGGGATTTGTGGAAATGTATGTTTTCTGTGCCTGGAGATAATTGAGTTTAATACAGTACTTGACTTAATTGTCTCCCAGGCACAGAGGAGGGATTATCTTGTTTTATGTGGGATTGTCCTGGACCCGAGAGCCAATGTAATCGGGTGTATATTTTTACTGTAGTCTACTCTCAGGTCCAGGGGAGTGCCCCTTGCATGGGGACCTGCATATAAGGACGGCTGTGGCTGCCAATAAACGAGTTCCTGCAACCCTCAACATAGAGTCTCATCTCATGTTTGCAGGGAACCGCTATACAAGCTATCACCAGCTCTTGTAAGAGCTACACTGCTATACTCTTTTGGAGGAGAGGTCTTCTCACTGGGAGCTGGATCCAGGAGTTTGGTCCAGGGTGAGAAGGGACGGCAGACCCCATCCAAGCCGTGGCAGCTAAGGTTCTACGGTGCTTATGGTGTTCGGTGTGGTGCTTATTATACTTGGCAACAGCTAGGAAGCAGCAATTGGCGGAGGCAGCCAGTTGTGGTGCCAAGCAGTCCGTCACAAGGTCTATGAAGGTTAGTCAATCTGTAGGATATATTTGAAGAATTATAGTCTGATGACTCCATCTTGAAAGTTATTTCTTTAATAGCAAGTTCACTTTTTTCAGATCCAAAATAATTCTTCATTTCCCTGATGGCTTTGGGGCACCCCCTTCCTCTTCCTCTGTGGGGTTTGAAAAGTTGACTCAGTTGTCCCTTCCAGTATGGCACTCTAGATATTCTCTTCCAGGCTTATAAGATTTGGAGTCTCAAAAGGAATTTTGTTCTTTGTATCCTCTGCTCCATCCACTAGGATATTGCTTTATTCTTCTGTCCTGTGGCAGGAGAACTATTTTCCTTCAGCCACCTTAACTAGCACAGTCTAACTGTTTTTTAAATAGGTTTCCCTGAAAAGGAAGTAGGCATACGCTAGTTTTGATTAATTATCTGCACCCCATGTTCTCAACCAAAGGGCTCTCTTGGCTGAAACGGATTGGCCCATAGCTTTGGATATAAGCTTGGTAATGCCTACCAATGCTTCTGTGATGAAAACTGAAGCAAATTTTCAAATCCTTGGAAATTTCCAGTAATGTATCTCTGTTAGTGCCTTTAGAGAGGTCTTTATTAAGCGTAGCTGTCCAGACCTTAAGAGCCCTTGACAACGATGTTAAGGCCACTGCAGGATGAATTGCTGGCCCTAAAGAGGTGTAAGTCTTGATCAGGTTAGCATCCAATCGCTTTTCCAGTGGTTCCCTCATAGTTGCTGCTCTATCTATTGGTAAAACAGTTATTTTGCCCCTTTTATTATAGCTGCATCCACTTTTAGTGGCGTGTTCCAGAATTTTGTGTCTGATGATTGGAATGGGTATAATATATTGAAATCCCCTTGGGTTTTTTCCATTCAGATTTTTAATGGTGGAGTATATAGGGAAAGTAATTCTTCTCTTGTGCATGTCTGCAAAGTATATATCGGAGTCCTTAGCTACTCCACAAACCTCTGGGATTCTTAGAAAGTCTCTAATTAGAGAAATTAATGAATTAACCACTTTACCGTCTAGGTTGGAAAGGTAATCTATGCTCTCCTCATCCTCTGTTGAGTTAGAAAATTCTGGGATTTGAACCTCTGACAGCTTGAGAAATCTTCTCTTGCTCTTTAGGTTTTGCTTTTTAATCCCAGCAGCCACAGCGTTAGAAATTACCTCAGCCAGATTTGGGTTAATGGTTTCTGCAAAAGTAGATGCTCCTTCATTTAAAAGCAGTCTCTGCATACGTTTTCCCCTTTAATTGCATCAGATGGGTAGGCATGGTATTTCCTGAATTTTCAGTTCCTTCATTATTCTTGGAACTTTATCTCTCAGGCCACTATATAATGGGATAGACAACAGGTGGAAATTATATGCAATTAGCAAGACACCCCCAATAAAGGAGTGGTTCTGCAGGTGGAGACCACAGACCACTTCTCAGTTCATATGCTTCCTGGTCACTTTTGGTCACTTTTGAATGCTGGCGGTGCTTTCACTCTAGTGGTAGCATGAGACGGAGTCTACAACCCACACAAGTGGCTCAGGTAGTGCAGCTCATCCAGGATGGCACATCAATGCGAGCTGTGGCAAGAAGGTTTGTTGTGTCTGTCAGCGTAGTGTCCAGAGCATGGAGGCGCTACCAGGAGACAGGCCAGTACATCAGGAGACGTGAAGGAGGCCATAGGAGGGCAACAACCCAACAGCAGGACCGCTACCTCAACCTTTGTGCAAGGAGGAACAGGAGGAGCACTGCCAGAGCCCTGCAAAATGACCTCCAACAGGCCACAAATGTGCATGTGTCTGCTCAAACGGTCAGAAACAGACTCCATGAGGGTGGTATGAGGGCCCGACGTCCCCAGGTGGGGGTTGTGCTTACAGCTCAACACCGTGCAGGATGTTTGGCAAATTCGCCACTGGCGCCCTGTGCTCTTCACAGATGAAAGCAGGATCACACTGAGCACATGTGACAGACTTGTCAGAGTCTGGAGACGCCGTGGAGAAGGTTCTGCTGCCTGCAACATCCTCCAGCATGACCGGTTTGGCAGTGAGTCAGTAATGGTGTGGGGTGGCATTTTTTGGGGGGCCGCACAGCTCTCCATGTGCTCGCCAGAGGTAGCCTGACTGCCATTAAGTACCGAGATGAGATCCTCAGACCCCATGTGAGACCATATGCTGGTGCGGTTGGCCCTGGGTTCCTCCTAATGCAAGACAATGCTAGACCTCATGTGTCAGCAGTTCCTGCAAGACGAAGGCATTGCTACTATGGACTGGCACACTCGTTTCCCAGACCTGAATCCATTTGAGCACATCTGGGACATCATGTCTCGCTCCATCCACCGTCACGTTGCACCACAGACTGCCCAGGAGTTGGCAGATGCTTTAGTCCAGGTCTGGGAGGAGATCCCTCAGGAGACCATCTGCCACCTCATCAGGAGCATGCACAGGCGTTGTAGGGAGGTCAAAACGTGGGGGCCACACACACTACTGAGCCTCATTTTGACTACATCAAAGTTGGATCAGCCTGTAGTGTGTTTTTCCACTTTAATTTTGAGTGTGACTCCAAATCCAGACCTCCATGGGTTGAAAAATTTGATTTCCATTTTTTCAATTTTTGTGTGATTTTGTTGTTAGCACATTCAACTATGTAAAGAACAAAGTATTTCAGAAGAATATTTAATTCATTCAGATCTAGGATGTGTTATTTTTGTGTTCCCTTTATTAAATGGCAAAAATAATAATAATAATAATATATACACTCACAGATATGTATCGGTAGGACTGTGTGTGTATGTATGTTTATACACCCTGTTCCATATTATTATGTAAATGATATTTTCGCATTTACCTAAATAATTGATGTAAATAACAGACAGAATAATTCTCATGTTATCAACTATTAAGAGTACAATTCAAATTTTATTGAACAAACCTCCTAATGATAACAGTATTTTTTTTAAACATAAAAAACTTACAATGCACATTTCCAAATTATTACACACAGTAAGTTTCAAAACCCTTTATAGGTTGTAAAGAACTGAAAATTGTCATTTGTTGTGTTTGCAGCATATTTACTGAAATCAAAAGCTATTTCAATTAAACTTATAACAACATTTTAACTTTTAAACATTTTAACAGGTCACGTTACATTTTAACATAGGATCCCTTATTTGATAGCAGCTTCACAAGTCTTGCATCCATTGAACCTGTGAGTTTTTGGACAGTTTCTGCTTGAATTTGTTTGCAAGATGTCAGAATAGCCTCCCAGAGCTGCTGTTTGAATGTAAACTGCCTCCCACCCTCATAGATCTGTTGCTCAATATCCATGATGCTCCAAAGGTTCTCAATAGGATTGAGGTCAGGGGAGGATGGAGGCCACACCATGACTTCCTCTCCTTTTATCCCCATAGCAGCCATTGATGGATGATTTTATTACGGAAAGCATAGTTATTCCTCCTGTACCAGGGAAGAAAGTGGTCAGTCAGAAACTCCACATACTTTGCAGAGGCCATCTTTACACCTTTGGGGACCTTAAAGGGGCTGACCAGCTCTCTTCCCATGATTCCGGCCCAAAACACGACTCCACCACCGCCTTGCTGACATCGCAGCCTTGTTGAACAGAGTGGCCGTCCACCAACCATCCACTATTCCATCCATCTGGACCATCCAGGGTTGCACGGCACTCAGTGAACAGGACTGTTTGAAAATTACTCTTCATGTATTTTTCTGCCCAATGCAGCTGTTTCTGCTTGTGAGCATTGGTTAGTGGTGGCCGAATAGAAGGTTTATACACAGTTGCAAGACTCTGGAGGACTCTACACCTTGATGTCCGTGGGACTCCAGAGGCACCAACAGCTTCAAATATCTGTTTGCTGCTATGTAATGGTATTTTAGCAGCTGCTCTCTTGATCCAATGCATGGATCTGGCAGAAATCTTCCTCAATGTGCCTTTATCTGCACAAACCCCTCTGTGCTCTGAATCTGCCACAAATCTCTTAGTAATGCGATGATCACGCTTAAGTTTTCGTGAAATATCTAATGTTTTCATACCTCGTCCAAGGCATTGAACTATTTCACTCTTTTCAGCAGCAGAGAGATCCTTTTTCTTCCCCATATTGCATGAAAATGGTGCTCTGCTTAATAATGTGGAACACCCTCCTTTAGTAGTTTTTCCTTAAATTGGGCTCACCTGGCAATCTAATTATCACAGGTATCCGAGATTGTTTTCAGTGATCAAAAGAGCCCTGAGACACAATGCCATCCATGAGTTCAACTGAAAAACAAAATATTTAATCTTTGTGACACTTAAATAGAATTTGCATAATAATTTGGAACAGGGTGTATATATATATATATATATATATATATATATATATATATATATATATATATATATATATATGTTTCTGCCATTTATATAGCGCCAACAGATTACATAGTGCTTTAGAATATTTTGAGAGGGGGGATATTTAACTATAAATTGGACAATTACAGTCTATAGGAGGTGGGGTATAAAACACATTAGGACAGGAGTGAGGGAGTGAAGCAGAACTGGAGGAGAGAGTAAAGTGCTTCCCTGTAGGAGAGAGAAAGACAGGTATGAAAGCAGCCTCTATTAAGTAGACTCTTTCAAGTAGGAGTTAGAAAACCAGGAGTTACTTGGAGTGGTTTGTATACTGTGGAGAGTGGTTTGTATACTGTGGAGAGTGGTTTGTATACTGTGGAGAGTGGTTTGTATTTTATTTTTGTTTAATCTTTAAAGTTGGTAAGGTTTAAAAAAAAGAAAAAAAAAATTTAAATTTACTTTTTTTTTTTTCCTGTGTTCTGGTTTTCCCACCCTTTTTTTTGTGCTGCTGCTTGATTGATTGGGGGAGTGTTCATTAATTACACCTGTGTGGGATTTGTATCCCCATAAAGGCACACCCCTAACTCACTGAGCTTGCTCACATTATTTGAAAGCAGCCTCTATTAAGTAGACTCTTTCAAGTAGGAGTTAGAAAACCAGGAGGTAAAACTAACTAGGGGTTTAAACTAATAAGGTAATTGTTTTTATTTTCTGTTTAAGGGGGAAATGAGTGTTAGCAAGATTTCTGGTTTGACTCAATGCACATCTTGTTGCATGTATGGATGCCTGGATGTACCCATCCAGGGTCCATACCTCTGTGATGGTTGTGTGCGAGTGGCTTCTCTGGAAGCTCAGATTGGAGATCTCGAGAAGCAAATCGCAAATTTGAGGGAGATTGACAATCTTGAGAGGAGTCTACTGCTCACTGAGCAGAGTTTAGTGGGGACAGGTAGTGGAGTGGGAGGAGATAAGACAGATGGGGAACAGGCATGTAGCTGGGTGACAGTGGGGTGAGGAAGCAGGGGGGGAGGGAAGAGGAAAGGGCTAGTTAGTCCTGATTTGGTGCAACCTAGCAGATTTGCCCGTTTGAGGGAAGATGTTGGGAGCATCAGCTCAGGAGTAGCTGTATTAGAGGAAGCTGTTACTTCTAACAGCCAAGCTAACAGCCCCCCTAGTACGGGTGGGGATCAAAATGTAAGGAAGGCAAGACAGGTTGTGGTGGTAGGGGACTCTATCATTAGGAGAGCAGATAGGGCAATCTGCCGCTCTGATCGGCTCAACCGGACAGTTTGCTGTCTCCCGGGTGCTCGGGTCCGGCATGTTGCTGACAGAGTGGATGGATTATTGGGAGGGGCTGGGGATGACCCAGCGGTCATGGTCCATGTTGGTACCAATGACAAAGTAAGAGGAAGATGGAAGGTCCTAAAGAATGATTTCAGGGAATTAGGTAGCAAACTTAAGAAAAGGACCTCCAAGGTGGTATTCTCTGAGATATTACCTGTGCCACGTGCTACAGTGGAAAGGCAGCGGGAGATTAGAGAGGTCAATGCGTGGCTTAAGTCTTGGTGCAGGAAGGAGGGTTTGGGGTTTTTAGAGCACTGGGCCGACTTTGCGATTGGGTACAACCTTTATAGTGGTGATGGATTGCACCTAAACGGGAGAGGGTCTGCAGTGCTGGGGGATAGGATGGCTAGAAGGTTGGAGGAGATTTTAAACTAGTAGTAGGGGGGGAGGGTCATAGCAATCTACAAAATGGAGATAGGACAGAAAGGAGATGGGCTTTAGCACAGTATAAAGGGGGTGGAAACGGGGGGAGGGGCAAGCTCAGAACAGAGAAGCTGTGTAATGTTGAAAATTCACAAAATATACAAGTGGCGCATAATATTAAATGTATGCTTACTAATGCAAGGAGCCTAAATAACAAAATGGGGGAACTAGAGGCATTAGCATACACTAAACAATATGATATAATAGGCATAACTGAAACATGGTGGGATGAGACACATGACTGGGCAGCTAACTTAAATGGGTACATGTTATTTAGGAAGGATAGGAAAAACAAGAAGGGTGGTGGGGTATGTTTGTATGTCAAACATGATTTAAAGCCAAATGTTAAGCAAATGGAATGCGAGGAGGATAATGTGGAAGCTTTATGGGTAAATATCTGCTTGGGGGAAAAGAAGGGAAACCAACTATTGGTTGGGATATGTTATAAACCACCTAATGTTAATATTGACGAGGAACAACAGCTGTTTGAGCAAATTGAGAAAGCTGCAAATCTGGGTAACACTTTAATTATTGGAGATTTTAATTACCCGGATATAAATTGGGACAGAGGGACTAGTGCCTCAGCAAAGGGAATTAGGTTTTTAAACTTGTTAAATGACACCTTCATGTCACAACTTGTACAAGCACCAACTAGAATGGATGCTTGTCTGGACCTGGTTTTAACAAACAACGTTGATCTTTTGACCAACATTCAAGTAGGTGAGCACTTGGGAAATAGTGATCACAATATAGTGTCCTTTGAAATAAACTCAAAAAAACAAAAGCACATGGGGAATACTAAAACATATAATTTTAAAAAGGCCAATTTCAATAAGTTAAGGGAAGCTTTACAATATATTGACTGGCATAAACTCTTTAGTGAAAAGAACACTGAGGATAAATGGATCATCTTCCAACAAATATTACAAAGGTACATTTCTCAGTATGTACCATTGGGAAATAAATATAAAAGAAACAAATTAAAACCAATGTGGCTTAGTAGAGAAGTAAAACAAGAGATTACAACTAAGAGAAGGGCATTTAAAGCATTTAAATCGGACAAATCAGATGCATCTTATAAAAGATATAAGGATGCAAATAATGCGTGCAAGAAGGCAATTAGACTTGCTAAACTTCAAAATGAAATAATGATAGCTGAAGAGAGCAAAACCAACCCCAGAGCATTTTTTAAGTACATAAATTCTAAAAAAACCTCAAAATGAAAGTGTAGGTACACTAAAAACTGAAACGGGGGTGTTAATTAATGAAGACCAGGAAAAGGCAGGAATTTTAAATAACTTTTTCTCCTCCATATATATATTAAGGAAGAACCCATGGCAATAGATGTGCAAATGATTGCTACTAAAAACTTGCAGAATAATGGTAATTGGTTAACTCAAGACAAGGTGCTGCAGCAACTAAAGAAAGTTAATATAAACAAAGCTCCAGGGCCTGACGGTATCCATCCACGTGTACTTAAGGAACTAAGTGCAGAAATAAGTGAACCTCTGTTTTTAATCTTTCAAGATTCTTTTCTTTCAGGAAGTGTTCCGGAGGATTGGAGGAAGGCAGATGTGGTTCCTATATTCAAAAAGGGTTCAAAATCCTTGCCTGGAAATTATAGACCTGTGAGCTTAACTTCTGTGGCTGGGAAAATATTTGAAAGGTTATTAAGGGATAATATTCAAGAATTCCTTGAGAAGAACATGGTTATCAGCAAAAATCAGCACGGTTTTATGAAGCACAGGTCATGTCAAACTAACTTGATTGCGTTCTACGAAGAAGTAAGTAGAAGTATAGATCAGGGTGTTGCCGTGGATGTGATCTATTTGGATTTTGCCAAGGCATTTGATACAGTTCCACACAATAGATTAGTGTTCAAACTCAAGGAAATCGGTCTAGATGAAAATGCTTGTTCTTGGGTAGAACATTGGCTTAAAAACAGAGTACAAAGAGTTGTCATTAATGGTAAATTTTCAAGCTGGACAGAGGTGGCAAGTGGTGTCCCTCAGGGGTCTGTTCTGGGACCCCTTCTATTTAACATGTTTATAAATGATCTTGAAGACCGCATTGAAAGTCATGTTTCAGTGTTTGCAGATGACACCAAACTTTGTAAAACAATACAATGTGAGCAAGATATTACTTTGCTGCAGAGGGATTTAGATAGACTGGGGGACTGGGCACTCAAATGGCAGATGAAATTTAATGTTGAAAAATGCAAAGTTATGCACTTCGGCGTAAAGAATACACAAGCAACGTATACCCTTAATGGAAGCGAATTAGGGATAACAACACATGAAAAGGACTTGGGAATTGTTATAGACAACAAACTATGCAACAATGTGCAATGTCAATCAGCAGTGGCCAAGGCCAGTAAGGTATTGTCATGCATGAAAAAGGGCATTCATTCTCGGGACAAGAATATAATTTTGCCTCTTTATAAATCACTGGTAAGACCCCATATTGAATATGCTGTGCAATTTTGGGCACCTGTTCTAAAGAAGGATATTATGGCACTAGAAAAAGTGCAGAGGCGGGCTACAAAATTAATAAAAGGAATGGAACATATCGGCTATGAAGAAAGGTTAACAAATTTAAACCTATTTAGTTTAGAAAAACGTCGCCTGAGAGGGGATATGATAACATTATACAAATATATTCGGGGCCAATACAAACCATTGTGTGGAAATCTATTCACAAACCGGACTTTACATAGGACACGAGGCCATGCGTTTAGACTGGAAGAAAGAAGATTTCGTCTAAGGCAAAGGAAAGGTTTTTTTACTGTAAGAACAATCAGGATGTGGAATTCTCTGCCTGAAGAAGTGGTTTTATCAGAGTCCATACAGATGTTCAAACGGCTACTAGATGCATACTTGCAAGAACAGAATATTCAAGGATATAATCTTTCAATGTAGGGTAATAACTGCTTGATCCAAGGATAAATCTGACTGCCATTCTGGGGTCAAGAAGGAATTTTTTTCCTAGCTTGTTGCAAAATTGTACTTCAAACTGTTTTTTTTTGCCTTCTTTTGGATCAACAGCAAAAAACAAATGTGAGGTAGGCTGAACTTGATGGACGCAAGTCTCTTTTCAGCTATGTAACTATGTAACTATGTAACTATGTAACTAAGGTAGAGGTTACTTTTGGTGGCCATAAGCTTTCCTAAAGACATGGGTTTTAAGGCACTTCTTAAACAATTGAAGACTAGGGGAGAGTCTGATGGTGGTAGGCAGGCTATTCCATATGAAGGGAGCCGCCTGCGAGAAGTCCTGCAAGCGTAAGTTGGCCTTACGGGTGCGAGCAGAGGACCGGAGAAGGTTTTCGGCAGAGTGGAGAGACCGAGAAGGTGCATACCAATGGATTTGTGAAGAGATATAAGAGGGGCTAGAATTGTTTAGTGCTTTATAGGTATAGGTTAGCACTTTGAATTGACTCCTATAGGATACAGGAAGCCAATGAAAGGACTGACAGAGGGGTGAGGTGTGAGAGAACCTACTAGAGAGGAAAATCAGTCTGGCGGGAGTATTCATTACAGACTAGCGGGGCAATACGGCTTTTGGGAAGACCAATTAGGAGAGGGTTACAATAATTAATGCAGGAAATTAGTAGAGCGTGGACAAGCTCCTTGGTAGCATCTCGCGTAAGAAAGGGGCGGATGCCAGCTATGTTTCTAAGATGGAATCTACAGGATTTGACAACATACTGGATGTGAGGCTCAAAGGTGAGGCCAGAATCAAGACAGCGCACTTGCAAGGATGAACTGATGTGGATACCACTAACTTGAAGGGAGAGCGAAAGAGGAGGATCACTACTAGAATGAGGTAAGACAAGGAGCTCAGTTTTAGAGAGATTGAGTTTCAGAAAGCGGGAGGACACCCAGTCAGAGATGGAAGAAAGGCAAGCAGTGACACGTTGCAGGATATAATAAGTTTGCCAAAAGAGGCAGTATAAAGAGAAAATAGAAGGGGACCAGGGACTCCGACCGAGAGAGGACAATGGGAGGAGGTATCATTAGAAAAGGAGACACTGAATGAGCGTTGGGAGAGATAAGAGGACAACCACTAGAGGACAGAGTCACAGAGACCGAGTGATTGAAGAGTTTAAAGAAGGAGAGCATGAACAGTGGTGTCAAAGACAGCAGAGAGGTCAAAAAGAGTTAGTATGAAGTAGTGGCCTTTGGATTTAGCTGCAATTAGGTTGTTAGTAACTTTGATAAGAACAGTCTCAGTAGAGTGAAGAGGGCGGCAGCCAGATTGAAGATGGTCAAGGAGAGAGTTGCAATTGAGGAAGTGAGACATACGGGTAAAGACAAGTCTTTCCAGAAGCTTTGAGGAAAAAGGAGCAGGGATATGGGACGGTAGTTAGAGGGGGAGGACGGGTCAAGAGATGTTTTTTTCAGGTTAGGTACTACAGTGGCATGTTTAAGGTCAGCAGGGACAATGCCAGAAAAGAGATAGCAGTTGAAAATGTGTGTTAAGGAAGGCACAAAACAAGGGGAGAGAGATCTGATAAGGTGAGATAGGACAGGATCAAGCGGGCAAGTGGTGGGGTGAGAGGAAAGGAAAAGCGCAGCCACCCCTTGTTCAGTAGCCAGGGAGGAAGTATAAAGGGTAGAAAATGCATGATCTACGTGTGGTTGAGAAAGAACGACAAGGTGGGGAGAATTGTTTTCTTAGCTGTTCAATCTTGTCGGTAAAGTAGCATGCAAAGCCATCGGCTGTAAGGTTAGTTTGGGGGGTGGCCACAGCAGGGCGAAGAAGAGAGTCAAAGAGACACCTGGGATTGCAGAAGCATGAACTAATGAGAGAGGAAAAGTATTACTGTTTGGCGAGGGCGGGAGCAAGGGCTGCGCTGTACGAACACAATATAAATCTATAATGGAGATAGTCTGCCTGGGTGCGAGACTTCCTCCAGGAGCGTTCAACACAACAGGAGCATCTTTGCAAGTAGCGTGTTGATTTAGTATGCCACGGTTGGGGACGTGTCCTCCTCGAGGTGCATGTTTTGGAGCGGGGCTGCAGCGTTCAAGGCAGAGGTGCGGGTAGTGTTATATGTGGAGATGGCCAGTGAGGAGAGGGATGGATAGCAGTTGTGAATCAATATCAGCTGACAGCTGCTGGAGGTCAATAGGTTCCTCCTGAGTTGAGGGGGGGTACTTGAGAGCACACAATAAGAGGTGGTGATCAGAGAGGAAATGGAGTGTTGCAGATATTAGATACTGTGCATAAGAGAAAATGAAGTTGACGGTATTGCCAGCTGTGATAGTCTGAGGAAGGAAGTAATTGGAAGTAGTTTAGAGGCTGCTGAGGTCAAAGGTGGGTTAATGGGAATATTGAAGTTCCTGAGAATTAGAGATGGATATTAGAAGAGAGGAATTAGAGTAGCCAGGCAGTAAAATGGTCAAGGAAGAGGAGAGGGGAACCAGGGAGGCGATAAATAACGGCAATGTTAGCAGAGAAGGGTTTGAAGAGGCGAATCGAATGAATTTCAAATGATGGGAAAGAGAGGAAAGGGGGAGTGGGTAGAGGTTTGAATGAGCAGTAAGGTGAGAGGAGAAACCCTACACCACCACCTTTACATTCAGAGTGTCTTGGATTGTGGGTAAGTTGAAGACCACCAAAGGATAAAGATGCAGGGGTAGCAGTGTCAGAGGGGGAGATCCATGTTTCTGTTAAAGCTAGTAAATCTAGGGAATGAAAGATGAAGAGGTCGTGGACAGCAGTGAATTTGGTAATATTGCAAACAGAGCGTGCATTCCAGAGGGCAGTATTGAAGGAGGATTTAGAGGCAGAGTAACATGAGATGGGTACGAGATTGTGATTCCTGGAGTTCGCACATGGTGGGTTTGCAGAGGTGATACCTCTGCTTAGGCATTTCTGCAGGGCTTGGTTGCTTATGAGTACTAGGTGTTGATTATCAATGCTTTTATTAGGGGCCCAGTCTGATATAACTCTGGGGTTAGAATAAAAAACAAAAAAACATCATGGGTGGGGAGACATGGAGATATTGAGGTGATTAGTGATGAAAAACCAGAGGAGATATGAAGGATCAGATAGGTGAAAGTCAAGTTGAACTAATTAGAACCATATACCAGTAAAATAAAAAGTATTAAAACCTTTTAATATAGAATTATAGTAATATAGTATAGTAGTCCCTTACCTTTATTACCTTTATTATACAGATCAGGGTTAAAAAACAACATTTAGCAGCAGCAAATTCACCAAACAAACCATCCAAAAGCTACCTTAAAAAACCTTTTCAGTTAACTTCCTAAATATACATCTGGCCCTTTATGGTAGTTCGCACATGCTCAGTGCAAACCGTAAGACACCAATCGCCCATCTTGGATCTTTAGATTGAATCCCCCTGCCTGGATGTTAGCATAATCGCGCTACAAATGGTGCCAAAACACTTTTTTAAAGGGAAAAGGCATGGAATAGGTCTGCCAGAGGACCCTAAAGCCAATAAAGATGAAAATAATTACTTACAAAGCTGAAATCGATCGCGGTGGCCATCTTGGTACACCCAACCTTCACTTAAGGTAACCAGACTCCCTTACCACTGTATTATTCAATTTAAAAGTTGTAAGATCTAGTCCAGAAAAGTCCAATCTTCAATTCATATGAACTATCATAGTAATCTTAACCCAGGGAGTCTCAAACTGCTTGAGCTGTATCTGGGTTCTTCCTTGGGGAGACAGGCTGAACTCCCCCGGGATGTCATAATGATAAACTAATGGCAGGTGAACTATTGTGCTGCCTAACAGCTGGGGATATATGTGGTCTTATATACCATTATTGGAAATTTAGATTCCTGACCTATATGCTGAGTGGGGAGGAGCTAACCAATAGATGATGAGGGCATGGATTGGCCAGGAAAAGAAGATTGCAACTATAAATGTTAAAGGAGGACTCCAAACACCATAATTCACCACAGTGCACTATACCGGTTATAGTGTTAGGAGGGTCTCGACTCCAAAGTAAGCAGTCAATACATTTCCGAATGGTTTGATAACTTAAATGAGGTCCCACCTGATGCCAGTCAACTCCTCCATAAACTAGAATCTATCTTTTATTGAGCTAACACCAGCTGTGCAGTAATTTGCTCATTGACTGGAAGAGAATAGCAAGAATTTAAGTTTCTCTAAGGAGGAAGTTGCATATCCCAAGTAAGTACTGAAACAATTAGCAAATGGACTACTTTGAGGGAGGTATCATAACCACTACAGAGGACTATAAAATGTTATAGTTATGGTGCTTTGAGCGTTACTTTCAAACAGGAAAAGCAAGAAAGCAATACTTTTAACACCCAAAATGCCACATTTTGTAAGTTTAAGAAACATTTTTTACCTTGGCAACTCCGAAATGTGATTGATATTGATTAGTGATCAACAAGAGCACAAACACACTAATACTAATTTTTCTCATGATAAACTCTGCATAAATTGAAACCAGTTGTGACATAACAGTGATGGGTCTCTGTGGTGGAGGGAGGGTCCCCAAGATCATGAATTTGGCCAGTGAGGTTTTCCCTCTGTATGTCGATTGTTCCAGGACACAAAACGTCAGTTCAAGCAGACAGAACTTCCTGCTGCCACACACTGGGCTTAGACAGAAGGCAACCATTTTTGAAGTAGCAGCTAACCTATTTACATTTACACAGTTGCATAAATAAAATTATTAAAACATGACTGTCATGCTATGCAAGAGAGATACCTTTCATAAATTGCTATTTCCTAGGTATAAATTATCTAAGTATAAACTGTAATAATTTTAAATGTAACAGTATGCTCACCTAAAAGAACAGTTTAGATTGTATTATCCATTCTGTGCCCAGCTAACTTTTATGAAAACATTAGCTTTCCTTCAAAATCAGCACAATCTGACACTTGCTGAGATCTACAAGATAGTCTATGATATTTAAAAAAAGAAGAAAAAAAAGTTGCCTTGCAAAACTTCATTATTTCATTAATTTCCTCTTCTAGTATGTATGACATCTGAAACCCATGAAACTTTTATTCACAGTTGCATGCAAGCAAAAAATGATTAGGACATGTCCACTGATTATGTTCTATTGCCATGTTGTCTCAGAAGTTTATGTAATTTCAACATGTAGGTCTATCAGGCTCAACACAGTGTAGTATTGGTAGGTTTTCTCCCCAAAATTCCAATACCTCCAGTTTGTACAAGAATATCAATCATATGATCCTACTTTTCCTTCTGTATTATATAAACTCATTTTATTCTCCTTAGATAATGCTCTCCCTTATATTATTTACTTTTACCTCTCTAATTAGAAAAATCTCTTTATCCCTCTGCTCACCTGTCCCTGCTGACACCATTTTCATTGCTCCCACTTTACTCCCCTCCCCTCTCTTTTCATCCCATGCACTCTACATATACCTTTCCAGCCTTTCTCCACCAACTCTTTCTAAAACCTCTAAATACACACTCTCTCACAAAACTTTTAAATCCTACTTTCACCTTCTCTTACTCTCTATTCTTCTGCTCCTAGCAGCTGGTGATGTCTCTTCAAGTCCCACCTCTGCAAACCCACTATGTGGTAACTCCAGGAATCACAATAATCTCATGTAACTCTTCCTTTAAATCCTCCTTCCATAATGCCCTCTGGAATGCACGCTCTGTTTGCAGTGTTACTAAATCCACTGCTGTGCATGACCTTTTCATCTCTCGTTCCTTAGACTTACTAGCTTTAACAGGAACAGGACTCTCTTCCTCTGACACTGCTACCCCTGTCTTTCTATCCTTTGGTGGTCTTCAATTTACCCACAACCCAAAACATTCTGAAAGCAAAGGTGTTGGTGTAGGGTTTCTGCTCTCGCCTCACTGCTCCTTCAGTCCTCTACCCACGCCCCTTTCCCACTCTCTCTTTCTCCTCATTTGAATTTCATTTAGTTCACCTTTTTAAACCCATCTCTGCTAACATTGCCGTTATCTATCGTTCCCCTGGTTATCATCTCCTCTTCCTTGACCACTTTGCTGCTTGGCTTCCCTACTTCCTCTCCTCTAATATTCCATCCCTAATTCTTGGCGACTTCAACCTTCCCATTAACCTACCCTTGTCATCAGTAGCCTCAAAACTGCTTTCAATGGCCTCTTCCCTTGGGCTATCACAGTAGGGTTAAGTCCAAATATTCGGTATTCTCGGCAATATCGGTATCGGCCAATTCAGATACCGATATTACCTCCTAGGACCGCCAGGCTCATTACAAGCCCGGCGGTCCTGGGGGGAGCGGGCATCAAGCGCTTACTCACCTCCCAGCAGCTCCTCCAGCTCCCCAGTGTAACTCTCGCGAGACCCGCGGCCGTCAGAGTGTTGCCATGGATCACCATGGCAACGCTCCGCGCAACACGCTGGCCGCGAGAGTTACACTGGGGAGCTGGAGGAGCTGCTGGGAGGTGAGTAAGCGCTTGATGCCCGCTCCCCCCAGCTCAGCCTATACCACTGGACCACCAGGGACTGCTATATCCCCCCTCCCTGGCCAGGCAACAAGCAGGGAGGGGGGGACAACAAAAATAAATAATAATTAAATATAAAAAAAATAATAATTTAATAAAAAATGCCCCCTCACACACTCCATTATATACACTACACAAACACACTGTGTATATAATGCAGTGTGTGTGTGTGTATATAATGCAGTGTGTGTGTGTATACAATGCACACAAATACACACACTGCATTATATACAAACACTATACAAACACACACTGCATTATATATACACACACACGCTGTATTATATACACACACACACACTACACACAAACACTGCATTATATACACACACTACACAAACACACTGTATATAATGCAGTGTGTTTGTGTAGTGTGTTTATATAATGCAGTGTATGTTTGTGTAGTGTGTGTATATAATGTAGTGTATTTATATAATGCAGTGTGTGTGTGTGTGTAGTGTGTGTATATAATGCAGTGTGTTTGCATAGTTTGTGTATATAATGCAGTGTGTTTGTGTAGTGTGTGTATATAATGCTCACTACACAAACACACTATACAAACACACACAATCTGCATTATATAAACACACTACATTCACTATACACACACACACTACACAAATACACACACACACTTTGCATTTAGTATATACAGCATTCACTTTATGCACACTACCCACACACTACACAAACACTCTGCTTTCATTATATACACACTACACTAATACACACTGCATCCACTACACACACTTGAAAAATACACACTGCATCCACTAAACAAATACACACTGCATCCTCAACACACACTACACAAACACACAATGCATCCACTACACACACTACACAAACACACACAGCTCCTCTGTCTAAACACACTGCATCCACTACATGTGGCATGTATATTTTGTGCATTTACCTTTAGAAATAGTTTTTATTTTCCAAAATGGTAAATGTACAGAATACCTGCAAATTATATCGCCTATCGGCCTGAAAGTTCACAGAATATCGGTATCGGTATCGGCTCTAAAAAATCAATATCGGTCGATCCCTAATACAAACATATACAACACAAATATATAGGCAACATAGGAGGAGTTACTCACCAAACAAACAGTGCACACCGGTTTCCATTAGTCCGAACCCGGAAGTGTAAGTGAAGCGTCATGTGACGCGTGTCATGTGACGTATGGGCGTGGCCATTACCATGATGTGGTTGCTAGGAAACGGGTAAACTAAACCCGAGCAAATGTGTAGTGAACATGAAACAGCTCGGATTAGGCAGAGAATTATCTGTGCAATGGAGTGAAAGGGCATAAAGCCCTGTGAAATATACAGAACTATAATACCTACCAAGTAGCATGATATAAACGCAATACAGTGATCACCACTAATAGTGAGGACTCAAAGGTCCATTTCTACGAAAAAAGACTATATTAATATTGATCCAGTATCTAAGATACACCAATTAAAGTGACCATATGTATGTGAATCTGAAGTAGTGTAAACATGCACCCGTTAAAAACAATACAAAAAACAAATGTATAATGCGTAACACATACAATTAAATCAAGCATAACATGTACACAAAGTATACAGAGTATTAAAATGAGAATACTATGTGGGAACTTTAATTAGAGAATCCTACAAAATAGATGAAAATTAGGACAAAGGCTTATAGCATCTGAAGTTACTAGTTGGTCTCCCATACAAGTACTAGCCAGGCCTGAGTCTGAATAGCTTCTAAGATCAAGCATTTTCAGACTACGATGGCCATAGGTTCTAGGCAAGAGAGTATGGACACTGAGTATTCAATGATAATCTATAGGTAGTGGACTAAAACCACATTCAAGACAGAACAGAAGAAAAAAAGGAACAAGGAAAAAAGGACTAATCTATATACTCTGTATATCATGTAAATACACGGAAAGAAATACTTCAAATAACAACTGCAGAGTCTATAGTAACAAGAAAAGGGATGTAGAGATGACAGTTAGGCTGAATAATCACTGAAAGTGATTGGAATACAGCCATATGAGGTAATACTGAAAATCTATTGCAATATCAGTCACTGACCATGTGAGGGAAAAACGTACAGAAATTGCATACAGAAAAAAATATATATATATATATACAGACTATACAGAAAAATGTATACAAGAAATTAAATAAAATCAAATTACAAAACTACACTGCCAAAATGGTATTTGCCAGTGTCGGAGGACCTAATTGATCACTATAACCAAGTCACTAGAGGTAAATGGAGTCTAGAGAAATATCAACAAAAACAAAGAAAACATAGGCAAGACATATTGTACACAATATACAGATACCCTATGCTGCAAAGATGTACAGGAAAAGAGGCTCAGGACGATGATCCTAGACTACCGGGATAAGAGGGATGTATAGTATCATAGAAAAACTGAATAAACAATATTCTCATTTAATCCTCTGGGTGTTACTGTGTCCAGTTGGTATGTCCATTTTGCTTCCCGTTGAAGTAACATTCTTGATCTATCACCACCCCTCGGAGGAGGTGGGATATGATCAATCGCTGTGAAGCGTAATGATGGTAGTCTGTGTGTTAAAGCCAAAAAATGTTTGGCTACTGGTTTGTCGCTGTAGTTATCCCGATAGGCAGTGGTGATAGTTGACCAATGTCCACGTATCCTATCTCTCAGGGTGAGGTTAGTTTTGCCAACATACGATAGTCCGCACGGACAGGTAATAAATACATATAATTACATAAAAGATTACATTAGTATACACGTAGAATTTAAATACCTATAAATGCATATATATTAAAATTCTGCGTGTATATTTAAGTAATCTTTTAACATACTTATGTGATTTGATTAATTAAAATTTGATTGACATGCCTGACAACACAGGGAGAAAGTGCAGATAATTTAATTCGCAAGCACTATATTTGACCCTGTAACTCTCCAAGACACCATAAAACCTGTACATAGGGGGTACTGTTTTACTCGGGAGACTTCACTGAACTCAAATATTAGTGTTTAAAACTGGTAAATTGTATTACAACGATGATATTTTAAGTAAAAGTGAAGTTTTTGCATTTTTTACAAACAAACAGCACTTTTATGGAATATATTATTGTTGTAATATGTTTTACTGCTTTAACCCCTTAAGGACGGAGCCAAATGTACACATTGTGAACAAAACAAAATGTAAACAAACCCTGGCATTTGCGCTACATGTCTGTCCAACCGTAATACACCTCTTTCATAGTTAATGCACCCACCCTTATTATATATCATTTTATTCAGGGGAAACAGGGCTTTCATTTAATATCAAATATTTAGCTATGAAACATAATTTAATATGAAAAAAATGGGAGAAAATAAATTTTTTGGGGATTTTTTTAGTTCTACATGACATTTTAACGGTCAATGTCATAATACTGTTTACTTTTACTGCAATAAAATACACATTTATATTCAGTAAAGTCTCACGTGTAAGACAGTACCCCCTATGTACATGTTTTATGGCGTTTTGGGAAGTTACAGGGTCAAATAGCACGTTACATTTGAAATTGAAATTTGCCAGATTGGTTACGTTGCCTTTGAGACTGTATAGTAGCCCGGGAATGAAATTTACACCCATAATGGCATAGCATTTGCAATAGTAGACAACCCAAGGTATTGCAAATGGGGTATGTCCAGTCTTTTTTAGTAGCCATTTGGTCACAAACACTGGCCAAAGTTAGCGTTAGTATTTGTTTGTGTGTGAAAATGCAAAAAATGCCAATTTTGGCCAGTGTTTGTGACTAAGTGGCTACTAAAAAAGACTGGACATACCCCGTTTGCAATACCTTGGGTTGTCTACTATTGCAAATGGTATGCCATCATAGGGGTAATTTTCATTCTTGGGCTACCATAGAGTCTCAAAGGCAACGTAACCAATCTGGCGAATTTTAATGTGAAAAATATGAAACGCAAGCCTTATATTTGACGCTGTAACTTTTGAAAACACCATAAAACCTGTACATGAGGGGTACTGTTGTATTCGGAAGACTTAGCTGAACACAAATATTTGTGTTTCAAAACAGTAAAAAGTATCGCAGCAATAATATCGTCCGTGTAAGTGCTGTTTGTGTGTGAAAAATGCAAAAAACTTCACTTTTACTGGCGATATCATCGTTGTAATACATTTTACGGTTTTGAAACACTAATATTTGTGTTCAGCGAAGTCTCCCAAGTAGAACAGTACCCCCCATGTACAGGTTTTATGGTGTCTTGGAAAGTTATAGGGTTAAATATAGTGCTAGCAAATTAAATTCCCTTTACTTTTGGCATGGGTTTTCAGGCAGGTCCCGCTAATTGTAATTAAGATACCTAATTATGTAAAAATATTACATAAATATATATGTAGAATTAATATATGTATATATATATACATATGTGTATATATATATCTATATAATCTTTTTAAAATATTTTTATTTATATATAGGTATATATATATAGTGATATATATGTATATATTTATGTATATAGATATATATATTATTTCGTTCTACGTGTATTTTGATATATATATATATATATATATATATTAATTTCACAAAACAGAACGAAATAACACATCTATATATTTTTTAATTTTTTTTTTAATTTTATTTTTTAACATATTTACATTTTTTTTTATATTATTTATAAATATATATATATAACAATAATTATATATATATTTAATCAGTATCAGTCTACGTGTAATTTGATATTAATATATATATATATATAATATATATATATATATATATTAATAGTAAAATACACCTAGACGGTGTACGTGTGTGTATGTATATGTGTATATATATACTTAGATCATATATATATATATAATATATACATATGATCTAAGTATATATTATTATTTTTTACACCAATAAATTTAATTTTATTTCCAGCCAGCAGGGGGACCACCTGTCATTACAGGCAGCCCCCCTGCTGGCAATGAGGCAGCCTACCCGGCCATGTGATTGTGGGGTCCTCGCTAGGACCCCACTCTCACATGGCCGGGAGGAGGAGAAGGATCTGCCGCGGGGGGGCTCCCTGGGAGTCCCACCGCGATGGCGTGGGACCGCCGGCGACCGGGTAAGTTAACAAAAACCAGAGGGCGTACAATTACGCCCGGCGGCGTTTAGAGCCGCCTATAATAGGGCGTAATTGTACGTCCTCCGGTTTTAAGGGGTTAAAACACTAATATTTGTGTTTAGTGAAGTCTCCCAAGAATAACAGTACCCCCCATGTACAGGTTTTATGGTGTTTTGGAAAGTTAGAGAGTCACATATAAGGCTTGCATTTCATTTTTTTGACACTGAAATTTGCCAGATTGGTTATGTTGCCTTTGAGACCGTATGGTAGCCCAGGAATAAGAATTACCCCCATGATGGCATACCATTTGCAAAAGTAGACAACCCAAGGTATTGCAAATGGGGTATGTCCAGTCATTTTTAGTAGCCACTTAGTCACAAACACTGGCCAAATATTAGTTTTTTGCTTTTTTCACATAAAAACAAATATGAACGCTAACTTTGGCCAGTGTTTGTGACTAAGTGGCTACTAAAAAAGACTAAACATACCCCACGTTCAATACCTTGGGTTGTCTATTTTTTCAAATGGTATGCCATTATGGGGGTAATTCTTATTCCTAAATGACACTTCCTCGAGGCTGCCGGCTAGCACTGTACCGCAGACACTTCCTCGAGGCTCCGACTCCAGGAAGTGCCTGTGGTACAGTGCTAGCCAGCAGCGAAACCGTATGCAGTACGTTCTAGAGAAGGAATGAGGGAGCAAAGTGACACCACTTGGGTGACTTTTAAAATTGTGAAGATTTACTGAAAATAAAAGTTTTCTTTCAACTTGCTGCCGTCTTGTGACCCTGGGCTTTATATACGAAGCAGATAAAGTTAGAGCAGACTTCTCTGCTCTCCACTTGTGAGTTCAATAATATATATTGTTTCCACAGCACAATTTGTAATATTGTGTTACACTATGTATTTTTATTTGTTTTTTATACACATGTACATATAAATTGGAGCAACCAGATCCAAGGTATATACAGCGGGGTATTGTAAGTGCTCCGGTTTTTTACTTATTCTTTATATATATATTTTCACTATAACACTGGTATATCAGTGGCATTTGCACTTTTGCACCTCTTTTCACTTACATTAGTGCATGTAATAGCAACACACATAAAATGGAGGCTGTGTATTGGTTTAAGCACCAGAGTGTTCTTAAAGGAATATTGCACATTTTTGTCTTAAAGGCATAGCGCACCCTTTTTTCTGTATTACTGTATTTTTAGTGTTTTATGGGCTATTGCACTTTATAAGGGAGCTGATTCATAGGTTTAAACGTTTTTCCTCACGATTTTAGACGTGTATTGAGCGCCATTTATTACTTGTCTTTTTTCTTTGGTGTAATAAATTGGCATAGTGGTAAATTGGCTATCCAGGTTGGATGATGTCCACTGGTAGCATTTAAGAAGCCTTTGACATCCACTTTTTTTCTGGAAAGTCCTAGTTAAAACCTGACCTTTGCTTGTTAAATGTAAATGAGAGTCCCCAATCATTAAAGTTGAGCTCAGTCACAAATTTGTCAATGTCATCCCAGTCCCCCTCACAGATGATTAAACTATCTGGAATAAAACAGCGGTAAAATACTAAAGGATCTTTCCAATGGGGATTCTCTAGGATCCGTGACAACTCCCAAAAGACCATAAAAAGGTTTGTATATGATAGAGCAAAGCTAGAACCCATAGCAATCCCTCTCCTATACATATTCTTAATGAGTACACATAACGCTGTAGTAAATTGTGCCGTAGGGTAATGTTTCACCTAGAATGGCTGCCATCTGCACTCAGTCCTCTTATTTGTTACGGGCTTAAGCAGAAGACAAGACAATCCATTAGGTAGAACACACACAGTATCAAACTCAGCAGAGAATGAGACAGATGTCTTGCATCTCTAAAAGACTCTAAAATACCAGAAAGTATAGTTCTGAATAACAGCAGGCATGTACTCATTTTTAAGGACTTTTCTTTGAAGTATTCTATCTTCGTCTTTTATATGCTAATTTCATAATCCATACATACTATGCAAAAAGAAGCCATAATTATTATTCTATCTCTATGTCACAGTTTGAAGGTGATGTCTACAAACATCAATATATCCTATAGTTGGAATAAGTTAAAAAAACAAACCAAAAAAAAACTAGCCTTAATCTCTACTTACCCCTGTTCTTTTCTAGCAAACGTTTCTTCTTCTGCTGTCTTTCCAATTTCTCCTTCTCGGCCGCTTCTTTGGCCATCCTGACACGCTTCTGCTTTTCTTCAGTTTCTTTCCTTCTGATATTCTCTTTAGTAGCTTGCTAAATGAGAATAAATACAAAAATGTGAAAATCATATATATGACACTCAAAAACATTAATAACGGGTTTGAGGAAAACGATTTCAATTCACTTAGGGAGTTAATATGAGCCTGTTATGTTTAATATGCATTGTGCTGTTCCAAAGATTATTTTAATACATTTAAAAAGTTCACAAAGAAGGTTTTTAAACTCCCTATAGTTATAGGATTTTTATTGAATTTAAATTCATTTTTTTGGGAAGTTTTATATGTGGAGGCTGTCTAGGAAATGCTGGCCAGATGCCACTTAACTATTACCCACTATTAATTAGAATTATTGTTCACTTCCAAAGAATAATTTGCAAATGTCCATGCTAAAGGATGCGTTCAGTCCTGATTTTGTTTTGGATTCTATAATTTCTATAGGTTTCAGATGTGAAATGCACTGATTTTAACACAGATACCAAATAAGTCAGAACACAACTTGCCTCTAGTTCTCTGCACATCGCGTTTCAATGGGTCAGAGGTGTAGCTCATTTGGTTAAGTGGGCAGAGCACAAAAGACAAAAGGTGGGGGTTTACAGAGATATAGGGCACAAACTTATAGCAGGTGTGGAGTCCAGCTCCCTGCGGTCTTAAATGTCAATACCAACTTCCAAAGAAATACATATTCAATCTTATGGAGCCACATAGAGATTTATGGTGGTGATCATTTTTTTTTGTTTGGGATCAAAATCATCTATTAAAATTATGAATATGTATATATTATGCAAAAATGCCTGCAATCAACAAATCAAAAATAGATTTCCAGTAGCACATTTATTTGCCTTGAGACAGGCTCTATAGTCGAGAGAAAACATTGTTTCATCCAATAATATGTGTTACTGGACATTAACTTTGTGCCTGGACCTTTGTCTGGTGCTTTAAATACACATGCTTAAAAAATTAAAAAAGGGGCGGAGCCAGACCGCCAATCTTGGTGGTCGCATGTCGGACAGGATGCTGCCTAACTTTTCTTAAACACCTTGAAAATAGGTGAAATTTACTCCTTCTGAGTCCCAACACTGACACCCTAGACCTGTACAAGCCCTGCAACGAAGGGACAGCCCTAACTAATTTGCTGAGCAGCCCTGCTGGGAGATTGCACACCCGGAGCCTACAGCCTACTCGACAGAGAGGTGAGGTGGACGGCCGCCGCCTCGCTTAATCTCCACCTGCCACAGTGTAGCTCCTTAAAGGAATGTCTGCCTGGCAGTTAAGCTTCTTAAAGGAACGTCTGCCTGGCCTCTGGAATGGTGGGGGTTATCCCTGTCCTCAGTGGCTTAACAAATGCACCCTGGCTGATTCTTGTGGCCTACCACAATGCGTGTAACACAGTCAGAGGCCTGTCAAGATGGCGGATGCACCTCCAAGGATGGAGCACATCTGCTTGTAGGCTGGTGGAGACCACTCCAAAGCAAAAATATAGACACGCGTGTTCCAAAAAGCCAGCCATACAGAGCGGATGGTGAACGGAGCTGAGAGCAAAGGGATGAGGCAGGCTACTCTGGACAAAGCATTTACTTCCACGCTAGTCACACACGCTACCTAGGCTGAGGGTCGTGGGGAGATTGCCTCCGAAGCATCAACTACCCAGCAGGAAGAATGCCAGCTGCAGGTGGCCACAGAACATTGGTATCTTCCACTGCGCCCGACATGGGAATGGCTCGAACTCAAGTCAGTGGTCTGAAGATCCTACCCTCTACACAGGCCTGGGGCTGGAAGGGATCCCTGCCCTGCCCGCACTGCTCCGATACCCTCTGCCTCTCCACTGCTGCTGATGCATTGCCACCAATAGGCATTGGCTGAAAGTGACTGGTTTGTGGACTCACAGTTTATATATTGCTTTTCCAAAACTCCATGGTCCCCCTCCACAAGCTACATAACCTTGACAGAGCTACCGCTCGAAACCATAGCATATTGTCTATCTGGCATTTTAGCAGTGGTTCATTTATTTCTCTTCCACCTAGCTTGTTGTTACTTACCTCTTACGATCTATTCAGCCTCCCCATATCTGACCAGGCACATTCACTCAAGCATGCATTTAAGATCCTACTCAGATATTATATTATTATTATTGCAATTTATATAGCGCCAACAGATTCCGTAGCGGTTTACAATATTATTAGAGGGGAGATTTGACTATAAATAGGAATAGAAAACTTACAGAAACTAAGGGTTGAAGAGGGCCCTGCTCAAACGTGCTTACAGTCTATAGTAGGTGGTGTATAAAACACATTAGGACAGGGAATAGAAGTAAAATTAGGTTGGAGTGGAGCAGAGCTGGAGGAGAGATATGATGTTATAGCTTAAATAAGTTGTCTGCCTAGCATGTAAACCTCAGTTTCTTATTTTGATAGTTCTAACCGTGTCTTGCCCATCTTCACTGCAACACATATTTAGAGTATTAGACACGTTTATCAAGCATGATTATCCCTTATTAAAAAAAATGTGCAGAATCATCAAATGCCATTTCACTGTATTGCCTTGTAAAACGCATTGCCTGCTCATGCTGTTGTGGCATTGCAAGCCAGCTTGTATATTCATTTGCACAGCAAAAAAATAAAATAAAATCTGGAACAAGTGCATACTAGACCATCATTTGAACATAAATGCAGGGTGACAAAAAAGTCCTACTCTACTACACAGACATAAAAGTCACTCGCCACTGCACTACTATAGGGTCTATGGCATATTCACCTGGAGTGAATTTCTTCTCGTTAGGGCAAAATTTTAACTCTCCAATGGTTAGTGGGCAAGTGAAAATTGTGTACTACAATTGTCAGATAAAATGTACCACAAAAACATTTCCTGAGCAATACAAATATACATGTAAAGAGGCAGAGATACTGGCTTGTTTGTATTGTTTGCTTTAAATGTAACACACATTTCAGAAATAGACAAATAGAGGAGACAGACATTTTGTTCTATACCAGATGAACACATAACAAATCAGTAAATTAACAAATCAGTCATCTGTGCAAAACTTACTGAACAACATTCACCTATCTGGCAGCCATTTTAGTAAAATAAATTTTAACATGTTACTGTGCCATGTACTAGATGTATACAGTTATGTTTATTTAAAAACAGACAAGCAAATTGTTCTTCGTGTATGACTGCCAAAAATATGTAAAGAGTGCAGTAAAATACTGAACGGGAATATGTACATGAAAACGCTACATAATCAATTAAGCAAAGTGAATCAATGCAAATTAACAAGCTATGAGAAATAATGAATATATGCACACACTCATTTTCTCATGCACTTTTTTTTTTTTTAAATAGTATGAGAACTATAGTGAAGGCTGTTAGTTTGCTTTTTTCAGATTAGAAATATTACATATACATCTCAAGTTTAAATTGTAATATTTTTATAATAAAAACTTTACAACAAAAATTAATCATACTAAAAAATAAAACATTAAAAAGGGTAGTAAAAAGGAAGACATTCCAGCTTGAGTAGACGTGTCCAGCATGAGCTCCGTGAGATTTTCTGATTAATCGAGTTATCAAGCACTATTTCTTTATTAATTTCATTACCATCAGCTACATTTTACCTGCCTCCACATGGGGAAACACATGCAATGTGGAATTACACTGCAGACCAGCTCCAGAAATATTGGAGAATTGCTCCTCAAGAGAGCACCACACAGAGAGCCTAAGACGGCCACAAAGTTAGACATCCTCGATGAGTTATCCATGGGTGGCCTACACCAACTCTCATCTGATGAAGAGTTTGATACACTGGCCACAAAGCAGGATCTTAAGTCCCTGCTAAGACATATTCAGTCCATGTTCCAGGACAACCAGGCCTATTTTTTTGTTAAGTAATGTTGGGAATAATACACTTTGCCTATATTGACCCAAGGCTCAAGCTACAGATGACCGGAAGCTCAGTCTGTTTAAAACTGGCTAACTTGGAACATGTCAGCTATTTGAAATAATATACTTTATCTATATACAATGCTTAGTGAATATACCCCGAGACAAGACGTATGGAACATAGTGTAACAAGTGTTGGTATTATATCCTGTATGTTTCTGCTGTTGGCCTTATTTCCTGTGTTTCTCCCTTTGATCATAACTGCATAGTAATGTGTAATTTAGAACTGCGTAGTAAATATCTTTAAATACTAAGTGCGTATGCATATTAATTTTAAGTGCATAGTTATAGTGAAACTTAGCTTTGAGCAAGGCCCGGACGTGAAGATACACCTGCAAGCTTGCTATAGGTTAAGATAAGATAGATGATTTTATTAGGATTGGATAATGCTTGTAAAGACCACCCCTGTTTCCTACTGAATATTAACTGTTACACCAACCATTAAATGTCAGAAGTCACCTGGAACCTTGCATTGTCTTGTCTCATTCATTGGGGCTCCTCGCCAGGTGGTTTGGGGACAAGGAGAAATACAGAGAGTTGCAAATTGCTTAGAAGTCCATGACATGACATATAGGAAAATTCCTGACGCAGGAAATCTTTACTAACAAGTACCTAGACCCTTTTGCTCTTATTCATGTATCAAAGGTACTGTTCATAATAACACCTGCCCTTGTCTACAATTTCTTATATGAATGCTTGCCATGTTATCCTTATAACTCTAGACATACTGGCGGTAGTGTGAGAAGATATCCACGCCATGACTGGAAGGATCAGGGTGACTGAAGAATCTCATGATAAGGTCTTGCAGACTCAGTGTGAAGTGAAGGCGAAGCTTGCTGAGCAGGAGGATGTTAATCGCTGCAAAAATAATAAAATTCGGGGGTCCTCGAGGAGGTAGTTGTGGCCAGACTTCTTCACTGCATGTGCCACCTGTTCCTTCACTTATTACCACCTAAAAGAGCCACAGCTATTATTCTAGATGGCGGTTACCACACACCCAAGCGACGAACGGACCTGCTTCTGCAACAAGAGATCTCATAGCTCCCTCTCTACTGTAGGCTTCCTAAGCAACTTCATCCTAGACCAGTGGTAGGCAACCTTTTAGCAGCACTGTGCCGAAATAGGATTGTGGTGTCCCGTAGCGTGCCGGTCCTATTTTTTTTAAATTGAGGTGTGCATGTTGCCGTATTCTGCTTGTGTTATTTATACTGCAGTTGCTTTGTATTGTTGTATTTGAGCTATTATATTGTATATGTTCATGAGTAATTTGTGGTATCGTGTATGATACTTATGTATGGGGGCTGCTTGTGGAATTGTGTGTGTGGATGGATATGTCACATTGTGTATTTGGAAGTGTGTGTATGTGTGGGTCTGTTTCGGGTATTGCATGTGCAAGGCTGCATGTGGGGTTGTGTGTATGTACGTGGATTGTTAGTGGTTTTACGTTTGTGCGGATTGTGAGTATGTTTGTATGTAGGCTGTTCGTATTATTTGTATGAGGGGAGGATTATTCTGCATTTCTGTGTATATCTAGCAGTGTGGGTGGCTTCCCTGAGTTCCAGTGGGGACCAGACTTGCCAGGTACAGGTCATGGACAGGAGCTGCAGGGCTGCTCTACTCCAGTGTGGATTCCCATTCACAAGTACTGGGAGGAAATGATATGAACTCACTTCGTCTATGTGCTGCAATGCATAAATTGAGGATTCACTACCTTTTCGTATTAGCAGATATCTGAAGTTTCACTGGGACTCTTGATAGGCTAGAGCCTGCTTGGCTCTAGCAGCCTTGAGTGCTGTGCAAAGACACCTCGAGTGCTGTGCCATAGGTTGCCTACCCCTGTCCTAGACCTCAAGAAAGGTGGCGGCATTTAACCGGTGATAAACCTCTACTCCTAGAATGTATTTGCAACCTATCAGTACTTCAAGATGAAGGGGATCTACATCTGATTGGGGACTGGATGTCAAACTATATCAGTGATGCTTACCTTACAGTTCCTATTGCGGAAAATCATCAAAAGAGCCATCATCAACATCACACTAGACCTCATCTTCAAATCAATTTGAGATTTCTCTCGTTGTTCAATATTTATGCAATTGCCCTAACGTGATTTTAACAATGCTTATGTTATGATGGCTTCTTGCCCTTTGTTCCGAATTTACCATATTCTTGTTTTTTTCATATTGTTTGATCTTCCGCCTCCTGGAGGATTGTTTCATATGGTTCCTGTTTCTGTCATTCTCTGCAGTGCTTAATGCACTTTGTTGTATTTCCTCTCCATTATCAGAGATGGTGTTTGAATAGTTTTTCTCTGCTTTCGTATTTGCATCATCGAAATGAAGTGTTTTTGGGTCACACGGGACGATATTGTCTTGAAAATGGACTGATTGGCTGTAACTGCATTCCCATTGTGATCTCTTTCCATATTTGGTTTTTCTCTCAGTTATGTACCTAATGTCTTTGATGCAGAAAAAAATAAAAAAATAAAAATAAAAGAAATACGCACAGGGTGAGCCTGTCTCTTTAATAAAATCATGACTTTACATCATTAACTAGTAAAATCTGTTAATTCTTTGGTTCTCAGAGCCAACTGTCAAAAGGAATTTTCCTCATGTATTCAAAATATCTGTAATCCCAGTAAACTGTATTCAGTCAGATTGATAGAGGCTCCCATTAAGCCATTGCACAAGAACTACAATAAGTGGCTATGATGTTTGAGTACCCTTTTAAATGATGATGATGCATACCTAATCCACAAGACAGATGCATATTTAGTATATTTTTTTACCCACTTTACTTTGCTTTTTAAACCAACCAAGAAATACTTATCAGGGTCATCTAGACCTAATCTATTATCTTTTACTGCTATGGATTCATATTATTTTGCAATTCTTAATGTAAGAGATAATCTTATTTTTTATTCATTTCCTAAATGATATAAACGGTTTAATTACGTTATGAAGAAATTCGTAGAAAAGTTCAATCTAAGGAAATTAGCCAACAGCGCTTGATAATGCAGTCATTAAATCAGCATGTGGCTTATGAGATCAGATTTCATGGTTGTTTTGCCATAACTGCTCTTTAAGATACCAGAGCAGAGTACAGTGACCAATTTTCATCTCATAGTTACTAAAAAATAATACAAATAGCCCATAATAGATATACAAGCCCCTAACTAATGCTAAACTAACTTTTAATCAGGTATTCTATATGGTTGTATGTCTACATACCATACTAAAATATAAAGAAATTAGTTCAGATGTACAATTGTGGTGATCCATTCTAAAATGTGTAGTGCTATGTTGGATCCTCCCTCCTTTCCTACTCCCTAAACAGCCTTTGTACAATATGTTATCCACCTCTGATGTGGTCAAAGTTGGTAGAATTTAAAAAAAAAAAAAATTTTAGCAGTCTAACTGCATCTATCCCCAAAGTTAATAAAACAAAGCATGTATTGGTTAGTCTCATTGTATTTCAGGATATTTTTTTGGTGTAGTGAAAAACTCTACAATGGTTATCCACTTATATGAGAATATCAAATCACATTAATGTATCATTATTATAAATTTTATGAATAAGTATCAGGTCTGCAAAATGATAATTTATCTTTGCCATGCAGTAAAATCTTGCTTAATGCAAAACAGGCATAGCCATCACACATCTTTAATATGTTGCAAAAACTGCAACTCAGCAAGGTATATTTTTGTTATTATTTATACCAAACACAAAGTATAAAAAGACAGGGAATAGATAAATAGAATCAGTGTGTAAGTAAGTATGTGTTGCTCGCAAACTACAAGCTCTAAAAGTAAAACAATAACAGAAAACGAAACCTAAACACATAAAGCTTATACACTAAAGGGCACAGTAGTAGTTATGGTGGCAGGAGTACCCTGGCTCCCCACTATTTGTATGAAAGTCAAAACATTTTAGAGTAGTTTGGCTTTTTAAGTGCTGTCTGCCAGGATTCACTCCATACCTCCACTACATCCATAGAAAGTGGAATCTCTCAGAGAGAGGTAAGTCCGATGGTGCAGTAGGGTTTACCTAGTCTCAAAATGGGCAGCTGACACTCTAAGCCAATGTGTTAGCCCTGAACTGGGGATTTAGCTTAGGAGAGCTAATCAAAACTCCTAAGCAGGAGCCTTCACTTTGTTGAAAATACTAGAGGTGGAGGTAGGCGCCTTGCTGCCTCAACGTAAGAACTCAAAACATTCTTAAATAGTTTTACTACGTACAATGTATTTCCTTAAACATTTTGAAGTTAACCTAATTTATTAACATGAGTATAATGAGAAGAGAGTTCTGTAGCCAACAAGATGCCAGATCTTTCCTGACTATTTAGAGATAAGTTTCTTCCTTTTAATGAGCTCTTTTTTAACCCCTTAGACCAGACCATTTTTTTATTTTCTTACCGTTAAAGGACCACTATAGGCACCCAGATCACTTCAGTTTAGGATTAACCCTTTCTGCTGTAAACATAGCAGTTTCAGAGAAACTGCTATGTTTACAAATGGGTTAATCCACCCTTTAGTGCAGGGCACTAGTGCCATGCACGGCACTCGAGGTGTCTTTGCACGGCACTCAAGGCTGCTAGAGTCAAACAGGCTCTGGCCTATCAGGAATCCCAGTAAAACTTCAGATATCTGCTAATCCGAAAAGGTGGTGAAGGACAATCTTCAATTTATGCATTGCAGCACATAGAGGAACTGATCTCAGATCACTTCCTCCCAGCACTTGTGAATAGGAATCCACACTGTAGTAGAGCTGTGATGGGATTCCAGCATGGTCAAAATTTAGTAGGCCAAAATCTCCATGTGGCATATGTGTATGTTGTGTCAGTTGGTTAGCTACATGTAGCTAGGATACTGTCATCAGTGTACTGAGCATGTGCAGGAATGCAGGAACTGAAATTGCACTTATTTCCTTTGTCTTGGATGAGCCATGTGGTTTGACTAGATGTACAAGTCTATATTCTGCTCATTGATTGGTTAAAGGTATATGTGGGTGTAGCTATTAATGGGAGGAGTTATAGTGCTATATAAGGAATGTACACTATGTGTTGGTCTCTCAGAATGTTGGAACAGGAGTTCATCTGAGACCCGATCGGTAATGTGAATAAAGGCCTGTTACTTCCTGAAGACCTGTGTCCAATATTTCTGTGTTTGGCTTCTGCATGCTTACACTGCAACATTTCTGGTGCAATTGGGCCGGGAACCTCATCGCACGGAAGCTGGCACAGAGATTTGAGACGGTAAACTTTTACCAAACCTTCTACGCTACAATCCTGGACTTCTACTGCGTGGACCTCCTTTCGTCTCGGCGCCACTGGCCTTTTGTCCAGGAGATCATCGGCTTCTGCGCAGTGAGTCCCGGATTGTTCCGTCTATGAGTGAACCCAGGTCCAGAAATTAACAGGTGAGATTGATACCGTTAGAGCGGTAGACCCACAAGGGGTTTTATATTTGGAACCGGTTATTGGTATTGGCCCCTTCAGTAGAAGGAAGAAGTGAAAGCGCAACACTTATCTGGAAATTAGACGCTCTGTAGTCAGCCCGTCTAATATAGGTGGTTTGGGTCAGACTGAGTTCTGGTGTAAATAGCTCATGTCGGACACCGGTGTCCTGTCTTGACTAGCGTATCTAGGGTGTAAATTTTGTTCGCTAGGTCGGGGGGACCGGGAGACTAGCATACTCTGTTGTATATTATAGTTTGCTAGATTTCACCCTATCTTAACTAAGTGTGTTCTGTTGTAAATCCAGCCACTAGCTTATTGATAGTTTAATAGACTAGCTGGGTACTGTGTAAATTCTGCCCTCTAGTTCGCTATACGTGGTGTCTGGGCAGCGAAGAACTTATCGAATCTCTGGTGTATAAATAGATCGAAAGCTCTCGAGGTGCTGGCCAGTTAGAATAGTTGGGATTATTGTAAATGTTGTTAAATATATTGTAGTTGGTGAATTGATTAACTTGTATGTCCTACTAGAAAGTTAGAGCTCTGCTGTCTAGTGGGAGTGTAAATTGTGTGTATAACTGTAAAATAGCGCACGGTACCATAACTACTGACATGTACCATAACCACTGACATTGTGTAAAAATTACTAACAATTGCTGTTTTATGTTATATGTATAATACCATAACTGTTACTAACTGATCTGTGACTTTAAAACTGTATTATAACCACTTACTAACTGTACCATAACCACTGACTGTAAAGATGAGGTTACTAGAATGTGATATAGTTGGTTAGTCAAGAGTTGATTTATAGTACGGATAATTGTAGAGATGAATTTGTTGAAATGTTATGTGATCGGTTAGTTTATATGGATTAATAGCGTGGATAGTTGTATGGTTTGAATAATAGTTACATTGATGAGTGTATAGTCTTTGGTGGGTTTTTGATTTAATTTTGTGTGTGCGACGTCGTGATATTGTTGAGCATGTGAGGATCCTGTGTGTGTGTTTGGGCCTAGTGACTGCGCAATGTGTTGCTGGTGATAAGGAGATTGGTGTGATTGTTGAAACTGTGTGTATATTTGTACAGCTTTTTGAATCAGATGCTCTGTTGAAATAATCTTCTGATTCACAAGGCTTTGTCTTGTATGTTTAAAAAAAAAAAAAAGTAGGGAGTAGCTTGTCCTGGTGGCCGCATGGCCTCCATGTAGCAGTCCTCACTTAAATTTAGTGCAGGGTGTACATGTGGCTGTAACTAGTAGGCTGGAATTCTATGATCAGTTTCTATAAATTGACTGTTGGAAACTGATTTGTTGAAAAATTGCCTTGGTGAATTAAACTGTGTCATATGGGAAACAATGTAGCCATATGGTGGTCAGAACTAAGGACTTAATTACAACTGCTTTGGACATCCCCTCCCCCCCTGGCATCTGATTACCAACCCCCCAAACATCCTCCAGAGCCAGAGTAGCCACGCCCATTTCTTACTCCCAAAACTGGTATATAGTCAGTATTTGCACTCCCCCTGCTCTACTGTCCCCGCCTACCCACATACCTATCTGTTCCTGTGTTTCAAACTCTTGTATTTCTGTACTACCCCTCCCCCTAATCAATGATCAATGGTATCAGATGGTATATGGTCTTTTTTTAGTTACTGGATGGGCCCCTCCCAGCTTTGTCCAAAATGTCCCCTTTTACTAAACTACAAACTGAAATGTTTAATTTACCTTAGAACTAAAGATTTAATCAAGCCTAGATATCAGGGTGGACATTGATTAAAATAAGTAATAATAAAATAGGACATAATTAATTAAAGTCTATTTGTTTCATTTGACTTTAGGGAGGCACTCTAAGCCACCTACTGGCCATCTTCGGGAGTTACATTGATAATACATTGTTTATAACAGATAGATGTAGGATTGCTTACCCTATTTTAATATATTTATTGCTATAAGGTTTTATTTTATGTATAAATATATTAAAAGTTGAGTTTTCTTATTAGACCCATAAAGATTATTTTGATACAATTACCCTCTGGTGACACCTACTGGTAGGTTTTTGGTTTAACACTTTAAAAAAAACGTTTTTTTCATCCACCAAATGCTGACTAATAAAATTAGCTCACCCCCTTGCACCTATCTTACTACCCGTAGACTGGAACCTATTATTGGGCAGCCTTGCCGAAGTCCCATATTAGACAAATAGGTTGTATACTCCCTTTAATCCAGAGGCCCCTGAAAACTTCCGAATGATAGACTCAGCATTTGTCAGCCAGGCCCAAGGTGATAGTAAAAGGAAATTACAGAAATTAGAGGGATTTGCAGGGATGTCCATAATACAGCTAATGGAGATTGCAAATACAGTATATATGAATAGGGAGACGGAGGAAGAACGTAAAATGAGGAAAAAGGCAGATATGCTAGCGGTAGCTATCTTAAGTGTAGAAAGACAGGGAAGTGAATAGAGGAGATGAGAATAGGCTGAGCAAGGGACTTTAAGTAGGAATTATTGTGCGTATTGTAGAAAGGAGGGACATTGGAAGAGTGAGTGTCCACAGAGAGAGTAGTATGAAGGTGATAGACAAGGAGAGAGAAGGGTACGAGGAGGTTATAGTGGTAGTTATAGAGTAAGAGGAAGTTTTAGAGGGAATGATGGGAATAGTAGAGGAAGTGTTCAAGGAGACAGATACTATCCACCCACGCAGAGACCTAGAGAAAGAGGGGATAGAAATTTTGTGGGTCTGGCTGACACTATCATGGAAGACTATTGATACCGACTGGGCTCCATCCCACTTGGTCGAGCGGAGCCTATGGTCGATGTAGCAATAGGGGGAAAGAGAAGTTCTTTCATGATCGACACAGGTGCTGAACATTCTGTGGTGACTAAGATGGTGGCTCCGCCTTCGGGGAAGACTATAACTGTGATAGGAGCTACTGGGAGAAGTGCAGCTAGACCGGTTCTTAAGAGTCGCACTTGTATTCTGGGAGGCCATGTGGTGAAGCATTAGTTCCTATATATGCCAGAGTGTCCGATTCAACTTTTAGGACGAGATCTATTATCGAAGCTTTAAGCTCAGATAACCTTTTACCTAATGGATTAACATCTCTGAAGTTTAAGGGATTACCAGGCATAATGGCGATATCAGTGCCAAGGGAAGAAGAATGACGCTTCTATTCCATAGTGACAAGTGTTAACCCTAAGAGTGATGAATCCTTATTTGACATTCCAGGAGTATGGGAAGAAAATAATCCTCCAGGACTTGCTCGTAATATCCCACCAATACATATTGAGTTAAAGCTCGGGGTGTATCCTGTTAGCCTTTGTATGTTGTTCTTTTATCTACCCCAACAGCTGTAAAGGTGGTGGAAGTGACTCCTTGGATTCATCATTCTAAGGTTAAACCAGCAGCAGACTCTTGGCAAACTACTCCAGATCCTGAGAATCCTTGCAGGACCCGGTTGAAGCGTTCAACTTAGTCGGAGTGACGAGGGGATATCGAGACATTCTAATTAAAAGTCTACAAAGATCATCAAGTAGGTGTTTTGACGGCCATAATAAAGCCTGACCACCTGCCTACGTGTCATAGCCAGAGTATCTTGAAGGGATCTCTGTGAAGGAAAGTGAGGATCAGAAGAACAACATCCTTGCAGCCCTCACAATCGGGAAGCTGAGAGGCCATCGCACGGTCGAAGAAAAATGAGGATTTCAGGAATAATGTGTTTTATTGTGTCTTAGTATTTTTATGATTTTTCAGGAAGGTAGGAGTACAGACATACCGAATTGCGATAGTTGCATTAAGACTACTAAAACAGGTAACCAAATATCCCAAACTCTCATCTGGCACTCACAGTATGAATGTAAGGGATCTGTATCTAAATGTAGATATTTGGATATTGATTATAGTGTGTGCAAGCCAATATCAGGAGAGTCTAAATGTTTTGATCCCCATTTCCAACCCCGTACAATTTGGTTGGTAATTCGGAATAGTAACTCCCAGGGGACATTAATAAATAGGACTGTGATAAGCACCATACATTCCACGGGTATTCTACTATTTGATGCATGTAAGGCGATTTCGGGTAGTGGAAGACTTTGGAATGTATGTGGTAATCTTAAATGGGAACGAACTTATGGGTTTAATGATAAATACTTATGTCCCAGTATAAGATCTACTGATCCTGATTGCCCAAATAGAGACTAACTTCTGCCCCTATTGGTCATGTGTAGGTTGGGCAACCTGGGAAAAACAGTGGATCAAGATATGATTATCCAAAGGTTGCCTACCACACCATACTGTAAAACTATGTGTGTAACCCCGTTCACATGACCATTTCCAATCTGCAGTACTTTATTGACAGGTTTGGAGGTCTGTTTGGGTTTCAAATATATGGCACAGGAGTAGATTCAGGAACAATAATATATGTAGGTCTTGAAACTGAGACAGTGGCAACTCAAACTCATCAGGTTTCTCATTCCTTCTATGAGGAGATGAGTATTGAGGATAAAATTCCCCATAATGTTAACAACCTATTTATTGATTTGGCTCAGGGTATTGCAGGTAGTCTTAATGTAACTAATTGCTATGTGTGTGGAGGTACTAATATGGGAGACCAGTGGCCATGGGAGGCAAAGGAAATATGGTACCCTGGCTCTGAGACATATGAACAACAGATACCTTTCCAGTCTGATCATCAAGTAAGTACTAGAAGTAAATTGGAATGGTGGTTAAAAACCTCCATTATAGGTCATGTTTGTATAGCCAGGAAAGGGACAATGTATAACACGTCTGTAGGTGAGCTAACTTGCTTGGGACAAAAAGCCTATAATGTTAATACTAAAAATACTACTTGGTGGTCAGCTTCAAATGTCTCGGAACCTACTAATCCGTTTGCCAATTACACTCATTTAAGGGAGGTATGGTTTGACTTATCGGCTACATCTAGTTGGAA
This sequence comes from Pelobates cultripes, assembly GCA_933207985.1. Lineage (NCBI taxonomy): Eukaryota > Metazoa > Chordata > Amphibia > Anura > Pelobatidae > Pelobates > Pelobates cultripes. The sequence continues at coordinate 313,036,594 of OW240912.1, read as the reverse complement.
AGCCCCAGCAAATTTATACTGGATCTGTGGTAAGAAAACTTATTCGGAGTTACCACAAGATTGGGAAGGGGCATGTGTATTAGGTATGCCAAAGCCATCCTTCTTCTTGTTGCCAATCGAAACAGGAGAGACCTTGGGAGTTAAGGTTTACGATGTAAATCATAAAAGGGAGAGAGCATCCTTGAATATAGGTAGCTGGGAAGATAATGAGTGGCCCCCTCAACGTATTATTAATTATTATGGACCTACTACTTGGGCAGAAGATGGTACTTATGGATATAGAACTCCGATTATATATGCTCAACCGCATTATTAGACTACAGGCGGTAGTTGAGATTATTACTAATGAGACAGCTCAAGTGCTTAATCTTCTAGCTAAGCAAAATACCAAGATGTGATCAGCCATATACCAGAATAGGCTAGCCCTTGATTACTTACTAGCAGTAGAAGGAGGTGTATGCGGAAAGTTTAATCTAAGTAACTGTTGTCTGCACATAGATGATGAAGGGCAGGCAGTGGCTGAACTTACAAGCCACATGGTTAAATTTGAGCATGTACCTACTCAGGTCTGGAATGGGTATAACCTAAGTAGTTGGTTTGGAAGTTGGTATGAGCAGCTTGGAGGAATTAAGACATTAGTAGGAGGAGTAGAATTTATTATTTTTTTTTGTGCCTCCTCCTGCCCTGTCTAATTCCACTAGTGGTAAGGTCCCTACATAGCATTATAGAGAGTACTATAGAGAGAAAGACAGCTGCCCATGTAATGGCTGTCTGGAAGATATGATCCCCTAGCCCGAAGAGAATATATTTAGGATGAAGAATGTTGAAGGAGTTTTTAAGATGCTTACAAGGTCTACTCTGGTTCAATGGCTACTTGAGAGATGTAGGTAAAACTGTGATTGGTGATGCATCTGGAATAATGTTATATCAGAGGCATCAAAGGGGGGAATGTGATGGGATTCCAGCATGGTCAAAATTTAGTAGGCCAAAATCTCCATGTGGCATATGTGTATGTTGTGTCAGTTGGTTAGCTACATGTAGCTAGGATACGGTCATCAGTGTACTGAGCATGTGCAGGAATGCAGGAACTGAAATTGCACTTATTTCCTTTGTCTTGGATGAGCCATGTGGTTTGACTAGATGTACAAGTCTATATTCTGCTCATTGATTGGTTAAAGGTATATGTGGGTGTAGCTATTAATGGGAGGAGTTATAGTGCTATATAAGGAATGTACACTATGTGTTGGTCTCTCAGAATGTTGGAACAGGAGTTCATCTGAGACCCGATCGGTAATGTGAATAAAGGCCTGTTACTTCCTGAAGACCTGTGTCCAATATTTCTGTGTTTGGCTTCTGCATGCTTACACTGCAACAGAGCAGCTTGCAGTTGCAGCTCCTGTCCTTGCAGCTCTTGTACCTGGCCAGCCTGGTCCCCACTGGAACCCACCCACACTGCTAGATATACACAGAAATGCAGAATAACCCTCCCCTCATACAAATAATACGGACAGCCCACACACAAACATGCACACAATCCGCACAAACAAAACACCACTAACAATCCACATACATGCACACAACCCCACATGCAATACCCCAAACAGCCCCCACACACTACCAAACACACACTGTGACATATCCATCCACACACAGACACAATTCCACAAGCAGCCCCCATACACAGCCCACATTCATATGTATCATACACAATACCATAAACTACTCATGAACATATACAATATAATAGCTCATATATGCAGGGCAAACTGGCCAGCTGCACCGTGAGCCCTGCTGGACTCAACTATTTCTAAACCTCTGGTCGGTAATCCGCACACTAAGGAGGCCAACTGGGTGGCCCATGCACAAAGGACCACCGGGCAGGGGCCCGGTCGCACGCTGAAGCGCTTTAAAAGCGCGAGCGGGCCCCTTGCTTTTCGGCAACAGGCTGGGAGGAAGTGACGGCTGCGCATTACTTCCTCCCACAAAGAGAGGAGCGCGAGGGAAAGAAGAGTAGGCAGATTGGAGGGGGCTGGCCGAGAGCGCTAGGCCCCAACTCCCAACACCTTCAGCCACCAGCAGGAGAGGTAGGAAACTGGAGGGTGGGTTTTAAAGTGTATGTCTGTGTCAGTATGTGAGTGTGTCATCTGTGTGTGTCAGTATGTCTTTGTGTGTCAGCATATCTGTGTGTGTGTCAGCATGTTTGTATGTCAGCATGTCTGTGTGTGTGCACATTTCAGTCTGTATATATCTCTGTGTGTGTCTGTATGTGCATACATCTCAGCATTCGCACACTAACACTACACACAGATACACTCCTGTGCTCAAATTTCAACACTACGTACAAACACGTCTGTGTTACACACCAAAATTATGTGTAAATACACCCCTGCATTCAAAAACCAACACTGCACAAATACATGCTTGCAATCACGCCAACATATTCCATACAAAAACCTGTTTACATTCACACACACAAAAACTGCTTAGTGCTAAATACAGACCTGCAAACAAGGGTAAATGGTAGAGCCCCAGCTGTCAATGCATTTCTGGAGTTGCATGACAGATGGGGATCTACCTTTTAATCACCCATGCAACAGGGAGACCCCCAAAAATTCTTGCACCACTCTACTTTAGGTCCGCCACTGCGTTGAGGTGGAAGACGTGATTGCATGCCTGGGGAGGGGGGACAGAGTCCAGGGGGCCCCAAGCAAATGCTTTGCCCAGGGTCCAGTCACTATTAAAGATGGCCCTGCATACACGCACAAATACAACGATACAAAGCAATTACAGTAAAAATAACACAAGCAGAATACGGCAGCATACACCCCTCGATTTAAAAAAAATAATAAAAAAAAATAGGACCGGCACGCTATGGGACATCACAATCCTATATCGGCACAGTGCTGCTAAAAGGTTGCCTACCCCTGCTCTAGTTGTCTCATTGACAGCCGCTAGAGGCGCTTCTGCGCTTCTCATTGTGATTTTCACAGTGAGAAGATGCCAGCGTCCATAGGAAAGCATTGAGAATGCTTTCCTATGAGACTGGCTGAATGTGCACGCAGCTCTTGCCGAGCATGCGCATTCAGTCGATGACAGGGAAAGGAGGAGGAGAGTTCCCCGCGCCGAGGGAGCCCTGCGCTAGAATAAAGGTAAGATTTAATCCCTTCCTCTCCATCCAGCCCAGCGGGATGGAGACCCTGAGGGTGGGGGCACCCTCAGTGCACTATAGTGCCAGGGAAACGAGCATGTTTTCCTGGCACTATGGTGGCCCTTTAAGGACCAGGGCTCTTATTACATTTCTGCGGTGTTTGTGTTTAGCAGTAAATTTCCTCTTACTCAATTACCGTACCCACACATATTATATACCGTTTGTCTCGCCATTAAATGGTCTTTCTAAAGATACTATTAATTTCATCATATCATATAATTTACAATACAAATTTTACTATAAAAACAATAAAATATGATAAATGTAAAAAACACACCTTTTCTAACTGTTACGCATTAACAACCGCCAAAAAACACTTGTGCTAAATAGTTTCCACATTTTGTCCTGAGTTTAGAAATGTTAACATGTTGTTAGCTTTTTTTTTTGGAAAATTAGGGATATATATATATATATATATATATATATATATATATATATATATATATATATATATATATATATATATATATATTACATTGTAACACTGATATCGGTCAGGAATCCCTGAATAACCCTTCACATGTATATATATTTTAAAAGAAGACAACCTAAGGTATTAAACTTGGGGTATTTTGACTCTTTTCATGCAACCATTTTACCACCAATGAAATAAATAAAATAAATAATAATTGGTGACTTCTTTTGACACACATAGCATTTTAAGAATACATGTACTGAAAACTTTAAAGGTTACTGCAAAAGAACACCCCAATATGTGTTCAGCAACATCTCCTGAGTACAGTGATACCCCCCATGTATATGTGTGTTGGGTTCTCTGGGGGCTAAAAGACCTTATTTGGTTCCAACTTCGAATTTTCACAGCTGGTCATCATGCACTCATGCCCTATTTGGGACATTTTTGAAGCCAGCAAATGTAATTTACCCCCATCAAACCATATATTTTTGAAAAGTAGACACACTAGGGTATTTCAAATAGTGGTATTTTAACACTTTCCATGCACTAATTCTACCACCAGTCTTTGTCAACCTTTTGGGTAGTCATTTGTTTGTGTTATTTTTCACACACATTGTACATTAGGCATGGATTCTCAGTTCCTGTTATGTGTTAGTGACAAAGAACACGCCAATATGTGTTCAGAAATCTCTCCCGAGTACAACAGTGCCCCCAATGTACAGGTTTTATGGGTTTTTGTAAACTTACAGGGATCAAAGGTAGGGCTTTCCCCTTTTCCATGTTTGCACATTGAAATTTGCCAGATTGGTTTGCTGGGCCTATATTGCCTTTGAGACCGTATAGCAGCCCAGGAATGAAAATTAACCCCATCATGGCATACCATTTGTAAAAGTAGACAACCCAGGATATTCCAGATGGGATATTTCTAGTCTTTTGTAGAAGCAACTTAGTCACAAATGCTAGCCAAAGTTAGCAATTTTATTAGTTTTTTTTTTTTACTTTTAGTAACTCTAGCAGGCCCATACTGGCCATCCGGCACACCGGGCAAATGCCTGGTGGGCCGCGGTGGCCATTGGCCGAGGCCGGCAAGGGAGGTCCCAGGATCTCCCCTGCCGGTCTACGCAGGGCCGGCGCTATCCGAGTGCCGGCCCCGCTGTTTTCCATGAAGGGCTGGTGGGGAGATCAAAGATCTCCCTCACCGGCCAACATGCTGTCAAATGCGGCCGCCGGCGGGGAGAGAGGGAGGGAGACAGCCAGCCTGGAGAGAGGACCCAGCGGAGCTCTAACTTGCAGCTCCGCCGGGTTCCTCTCGCGAGATCCGGAGCATTGCCATGGCAACGACCGGATCTCGCAAGAGTGAACTCTAGCCCGCAGGCTAGAGTTCACTCACCACGAGGACCACCAGGGAACACCGCCACCCCGCCTCCCAGTCCCAGGTACCAGTCCCCCCCTCCCAGGCTAAAGGTAAGAAGGGAGGGGGGGACATAATGTCTGTTATTTTATTTATTTACCCCGCCTACACACACACAATCCATTCTAACATTTATACAGCACTATCACACACAGCACTCTCACACCCATCACACACAGCATTCTCACATACAGCACTCTCACACACTTCACACACAGCATCCATCACATTCAGCACTCTCACACACATCATAAACAGCACTCTCACACACATTACACACACAGCATCCATCACACACACATACTGCACCCCTCCCATACATACAGAACCCCCCAACACACTGCGCAACAGACATACACAATACTTCCAAATATATATATATATATATATATATATATATATATACACACACAGCACCCCTCACACACATACTGCACCCCTAAACACATTACATTCCAGACACACACTAGATCCCTTACCCAACTCTTGATCATCTACACACATACACACACTAGATCCATATATACACTCTGAAACAGTTATAAACACACACTCACTAGATCTCCTATACACATTCTGGGTCCTTCAAACACACACTAGACACTCTCTCTCTCTCTCTCTCTCTCTCTCTCTCTCTCTCTCTATATATATATATATATATATATATATATATATATACACATATATACACACACACACACATACACAAACTACACTCTTAACATACACATTCTGGATCCCCTATACACACACTAGATTCCTTGTAAGCAAACACATACTACACGCCTAAACACACACTACATCACCCATACACACACACACACACACTATAGCCTGTATGCACACACTTGCTATATCCCCTATACACACATTCTCTACGGCCCCTAGCCACATATGCATTACATTACACCACAAACACAACACGACTAAAACCGACCTTATTACACAATACCACACCACAATAAGCTCACTCAACACACACACAATACCACAAGCAGGCTCTAAACACATGCACAATACTCTTTCTTGGCATTTTTGTCTCCTGTTATCCATTTATAGAGACACCAGAGACAAGTTGCAAGGAAACACAGTGCAAGCATGTTATTAAATTTGCTTGCACTGTGCAGAACAAATACAGGGCTTTTTTCTCATGCTAGAGCTCTTCAGCAGAGCTCTGCGCATGGTCTGCCCTGGAAGAGCATTGAACCAACATGCTCACTTTGAGAGGGGGTGTGTTTGTCATTGGTGATGACAAAACACACCTCCTCTGCCCGCCCCCTTCTAAGGGGCCGCTGTGATAAAAAAAAATGCCCGGGCCAAATTTTTCTCCCAGTCCGGCCCTGAACTCTAGCTGTACTTTTCTACCAACAGCCCTGCTGGCACCACTGTGGACACCTATGGGGGCCATGTAACTGCTCTTTTAGAGCGGTCACATGGCCCCTGGGGTCCTAAATTTGAGAGGTGGGACTCTCAGTCCAGAGAGTCCCCCCAAAGAAGACGACCAATCGAGTACTTGGGAGAGGGAGTGGTAGGGACTCAGTACAGGCAGGGCATCGGAAGCCTGTCTGAAGGCTTCCGATGCTCTGTCTCACTGCCGGGCTCCACGTGGAGCAACCCGGAAGAGATCAATCAGGGGGGAGCGATCACCCGGTAATGTCCGTTGGCCCCCGGCAGTGAGGGGGGTATTGCAACGATGCCTCAATATTGAGGTATCACTGTAATACCATTCAAGATGCTGGAAGCAATCATGATCAGTTACATGGCTGAAAAGAGACTTGCCTCTATCAAGTTCAGCCTTCCTCACATATGATTTTCCTGTTGATCCAAAAGAAGGCAAAAAAAAAAAAAAAAGCTAGTCTGAAGTGCTTCCAATTTTGCAACAAACTAGGAAACATTTCTTCTTGACCCCAAAATAGTAGTCAGATGTCTCCTTGGATCAAACAGCTATTACCCCACTAATTAGAAATGATATCCATGTATGTTATGTTTTTGCAAGTATTTATCCAATTGCAGTTTAAACATCTGTATGGACTCTGATAAACCATTTGTATGGACTCTGATAAACCAATCATTAGGCAGAGAATTCCATATTCTTATTGCTCTTACTGTAAAAAAAAAAAAAACTTTCTTTGCCTTAGATTAAATCTCCTTTCTTCCAGCCTAAATGTGTGACCTCGTGCCCTATGTATAGCCCTGTTTAGATAGATTTCCAGATAATGGTCTGTACTGGCCCCGGACATATTTGTATAATGTTATCATATCCCCTCTGAGGCGTCGTTTTTCCAAACTAAAGGGATTTACATTTTTTTTACCTTTCTTTGTAACTAAATGCTCCATTCCTTTTATCAATTTTGTAGCTTGTCTCTGCACTATTTCTAGTGCCATGATATCCTTCCTTATAACAGGTGCCCAAAATTGTACAGTATATTCAAGGTGTGGTCTTACCAGCGATTTATAAAGAGGCAAAATTATATTTTCATCTCAAGAATGTATGCCCCTATTTATACATGACAAAACCTTACTGGCCTTAGCAACTGCAGATTTACATTGCATATTGGTGCCTAATTTGTTGTCTATAACAATTCCCAAATCCTTCTCGTGTGTGGTTATCCCTAATTCACTATCATTTAGGGTGTAAATTGCTTGTGCATTCTTGACCCCAAAGTGCATAACTTTCCATTTCTCTATGTTAAATTTCATCTGCCATTTTAGTGCCCAGTCCCCCAATCTATCCAAATCCCTCTGCAGCAAAGCAACATCCTGCTCACATTTTATTACTTTACAAAGTTTTGTGTCATCTGCAAACACTGAAACATGGCTTTCAATGCCTATTTCAAGATCATTTATAAATATGTTAAATAGAAGCGGTCCCTTTCTGGTATGAGGGGGCGTGGCTAAGGAGGCAGGCTTATGGTGCAGAACTCTGCAAAATATTTTATGTGTAAAAAACTATACAGATTTGAGAATGCAAAAAAAAAATACAGCATATTAATGAGGCCACAATCTAATAAATGCATTAACATTGTATTGGTGCCCAGAGTATCCCTTTAACTTTTGTAACCACTTCACTTACATTACGAGCAACTTATATTTTATGTCTGCATGTTATAGCAGAATATGTTGCAGCATTATAAATCCTAATCATTAATTATAACAACAAACATTACAATTGTAATTTTTTTTAAAAAAGGCCTTCTACCTTTCACCTCCATCTCTACCTAGCATTACCAATGCTGATATTAATCCATGTTTTGATTATACAGTTTATTGACATTTTTTAAAGAAATTCATATTTTATTTTTTTTTGTGCATGAAGGGATTTATAACATAATAAAAATAATTTTCCACAAAGTCTTACAAAGTGCTTCTGAAACAGCCATTTATGTATTTTCAAAAACAGTTGAAAAACTTTCTGAAGAATGAATCATTTATATTTTTATGGTTTCTGGTGAGTTGTGCCATGCCATACGTCTTTGAAATTATGTGAACAGTTGGACAATGTTACATGCTGCACAGTGAAGCTGTTCAGTTTCTGAGCCTACTGTTCAATGTTCCTCGTAAAAAGCACCACCATAGAGTCATGTCAACCTACACATCCTTTTTACTTCTGAATTATTCACTGAAACTCTTATCAAATTGGACACATGTTAGCATTGCCTGCAAATACATTTCTGAAAGGTTGAACCAAGCATTTTATTATTATGCTTCACTAAACAAAACTTTAGCTCTGGTTTAAAAAACATGTGCTTTTAGGAGAGGAGGACTTTAATTCAGAACAAATTTCGAGATATTGCGACTTCGGTATTGTTGCGTTACTTTTACAAGCTCACCAAAGAGGATGTAATAAAGAATCAAGAACTTATCTTATTTGTGATTAAACCAATGTTTTTGTTTTTTAAAGTAGTAGAATGTTTTACGGTTATGTCAAGTTATTTGGCACTTGACTGTATTACACTAATAATTATTACTCCCCAATAATTCTCAGCGGTTAATTTTTCGTATTGGTATTCCCTCATTTCAGATTTGACACAGTTTCATCACGTTTCAATGGTCTTCCAAGTAACAACTCAATTTTTACACAGCTGCTTCAAGTTTACAGTATCAAGGAGACATTCCAATTATTACCCAGTCACATCAATTCCGCAGAGTAAGCCAGGCTCTAAAGTGGACACAGTCCATTCTACTAGTAATAACAAGTGCACAACTTTCCATGACTGTTTTGTGTGTGTCTGTGTATGTGTATATATATATATATATATATATATATATATATATATATATATATATATATACACACACACACATACATACATACATATACATATACAATAGAGAATGATTCCTTGCACACAGGCTCAAAATATAGACTCCGGGTGCTTGCAGTCCAGGGGAGATTCAAATATCCAAATGATAGGCATGACCAGCACTCACGGTTTTGTTGAGAGTTATGGCGAGCTGCCATTTTTTTTTTTTTTAACATGTATGAATAAAACCTACAACTTTTAACTCTCAACAAAACCGTGAGTGCTGGTCATGTCTATCATTTGGATATTATATATATATACATACACACACACACACACAGGTTCTGGCACACAGCCCTTAGAGAATATAATGAAATAAATTGTACCCAGGTGCTTCCCAGCAGAATATAAACAAAGTAAAGACAGGAGCATTCTCTCAGTTTTCCAAAATGTATTCAAAACTTTCACAATCTATACATAAACATTTTGACCCTCCTGGGTCTTTATCAAGATAAAGACAGTGTAATACAGTGCAAATATATAGTAAATCTTAAGTGAATAACTTACTCCATCTGTGCGACTCAAATCCCAATCTCTGAAGTGTTTGCTGGTCGTACACATGCGTGGTGGATTAACCCAGTGACCTTACGTGCAAGTGTGTAATGACTTAAATCACAACCGTATCTATGGCAACCATATAACAATACTCAAATAATAAGTGACATGCGTGCGCTAAAATCCACCACTTCACAGGGATTGCGATTTGAGTCACACAGTTGGGGTAAGTTATTCACTTAAGATTTATTATATATTTACACTGTATTGCAAGGTCATCTTGATAAAAACCTAGGAGGGTCGAAATGATGTATAGATTGTGAAAGTTTTGAATACATTTTGGAAAACCGAGAGTGCTCATGAGATATATATATATATATATATATATATTACACATAAACCAAAAAGGTTAAGGTGGGGGAAAAAAATGTGATTGAAAATTCCTTCCATCTGAAGTCTGTGGATAGTTAATACAATGTTAAACAAAAATCTGCACACCAGTCAAGCCATAAGACTTGCTATTACCACAGAAATCACAAAGTTTCATTGATGTTACTACCGTAAAGGATTCTGGGTGGGCATATACAAATTAATTTAACAAAGAATCAAATTTTTGCCTCATTCCATTTTAAACATGGATTCCTTTGAGTCTGGCTTTGCTGTATACACCAGCTTTGAAACACAATTTAAGAAAATATGCAAAGCCAGTGAACCACTCAGCTATTTCATTGGCTTGACTGGTGTGCAGATTTGTGTTTAATATTGTATTAAAGGACCACTCTAGGCACCCAGACCACTTCAGCTTAATGAAGTGGTCTGGGTGCCAGGTCCAGCTAGGGTTAACCCATTTTTTAATAAGTGACAGCCACTAGAGGCGCTTGCGTGCTTCTCACTGTGATTTTCACAGTGAGAGCACGCCAGCGTCCATAGGAAAGCATTATGAATGCTTTCCTATGTGACCGGCTGAATGCGCGCGCAGCTCTTGCCGCGCGAGCCCCTTCAGCCGAGGGGGCGGAACGGAGGAGGAGAGAAGGAGGAGAGCTCTCCGCCCAGCGCTGGAAAAAGGTACGTTTAAACCCCTTTCCCCTTTCCAGAGCCGGGCGGGAGGGGGACCCTGAGGGTGGGGGCACAAGTATGTTTTCCTTTAACTATATATGACAATAAGCAGAGTTATGTTAGCGGTGCATAAGTCGGTTGTGGTGTGCCGAAACCGACGTTCGGGTAGGCCTGTAAAAAGAGGACAAAAAGTTAATACTTTAATACGTCTTCGACATTACGCAATCAATACTTTACGTTTTTATCAGCATTTATAACCAAGATACTGGCTGACCTATGTTATGCCAAGTGGCGAAACAATTAAGCTAAATTGGTGACTTGGGAACCTAACTAGTTGCCAAGTGGTGATGAGAAGCTCTACCTATGATTTGGCACATTGGGTACGTTTGCCACCGAGCACTGTGGCAGGGTGTTGGCCTCTCAATGAGGTTTAAAGAGATTCAAAATAAGTTGGCCATGACAGGTGAGGCCCCTACTGCTTTTGCCAAGAAAGGCAGATATGCAAGGCAGTAAATATGGTTTGGCCCCAGGTGCGAATGCCTCCATGGTTGATGATGAGTGTTGGCCTCGTGGGGCTGCTAAATAATGGCCCAAAAAGCCAAAAACTACCTATGGCCCCTTAGGGAACCCTAGCAGCCAGACTAAGCTAAAAATAAGTTGTGTAAAACGAGTGATTGTTGTAAGAAAGGAGGTAGTATCATATAGCGAGTCACTTGCATGGTGACTTGAAAAACGTAAATGCGGAAAACCTGTGGTATGATTAATTAGACATATCCTGGCAGAGTTGATGGTAAGAATAAGTGAATAAAAAGGTATGGGCAAAAAAAATGTGTACAGAGGTCCAAAACCTTTCATAATCCAGAACTATGACAACACCGTGAAAATGCAACCGTAAGATTGCTGGTAAGTAAGTGCAATGAGCCCAGAACACATAATACTCTTGATAGTGGATACCAACTAACCAAAGGAAATTGAACTGTATAAGTGAACCAGGTGACTATACCTGCAGTGGTCGGTATGAAGTATACCTGGTGAGACGTAACATACTGATATGCTCCTAGCGTTTTTTCGATATGTAAGAGGCCATAAAAGGAGGTGGCTGGAAAATTGATCAACATGTTGAGTATATGTCAAGGCGAGGATGTATGATGTATCGAGTTAACGATAAACCGCTACAAGTTTGGAGCAAGAAGGCATCGTGACAGAAAGGCATATCAAAACATAACATTGTAACTGAAAATTAACAGATTACCTCAAATGCTGAATACCTGATGTACTGAATATAGGCCTGAGTTCCCAATGTGCATCGTTCCACTAGAAGGACCTGAAGTATGTATGAGAAAGGACACCCTGAGAAATAAACAACCACCACATAATCGGACCCCATAGCGTACCAGATGAAGCGATATACCAGAATAAGCAAGTTAATAGTTAAAATAGTGACAGTGAGAAGAGGGCTGGATTTGTTAAATGTGTAGTGATAGGTTCTAGGGAGTGTGTCGAGAGATGGCTCTATGGGAAAGTCTTGCGTAGGCCTACAAGACAGAGTGTAATAAAGGAATGTAGTATGAAAGGTTGTATTTTTATTTTCCCTCATATATCAGGAATTTGATGTATGTAATTGCCCAAATGAGGGGCCATGTGTATTGGAGTGAGAGCCATTTGTAGAGGTTTGGAGCAGAAGGCAGAATGCTCAATGTCAGTCCTGAGCTGCTGGTTGGAAAAATAGGACTGTATGAGGGGTACAGATGTATGGAACAAACATAAGGATAAGCATATCATGGTGTTGGAGTTGTGAAATGGCCACTAGTGATGCCCTGGTATTTGGTCCAGTCCAGTCCATTTGTAAAGGTAGGAAGAGTAGTTTGGCTAGAAGGGTGGTAGCATGGTATTCAGTGGAGTGTAAACTACAAGGCCAATGCCAAAGGATGACAAGTATACAGCCAACACAATAGATTATATTGTGTCTCGATGTAGGTGACTTGAGACATAATGTTGCTAATACTGTGCAAGAATGAAATGACACAATATGTGAAGTAATAATTAAATGTCTAAACAATACCAGAGAGTTGAGTTAGGGGTGTATAGGATGGTTGGTTTAGGCCAAGCAAGACTAAGTGATGTAATGAAATGTTGCAAGAAAAAGTGGTATATTTTATATATTTCCCCCGCAAAGCAGGAAGGTACTTGTAAATTGGTCATATTGGACCGCCCACAGAGGACTATATGATGGGAATGTAATGAAGGCCCAGTACAGTCACATGTGGAGGCATTGGACCTTAAACAAAACCAGGAAAACATTATTTACTCACAACCTTTTGCTATATGTGAGCAGTTCAATATGAGACCTATTAAAGGATCACTATAGGGTCAGGATCACAAACATGTATTCCTGACTCTATAGTGTTAAAACTACCATCTTGCTCCCCTGGGCCCCTCATGACCTCCATAAATATAGCAAAATCTTACTGTATTCAAGCCTGAAGCTGTAGATCTGCATGCTGTTTGCCTCAGAAAAACAAAGAGTCTGCTGACATCATCAGAAGTGGTGGCCTGATCCAATCACAATGCTTCCCCTTAGGATTGGCTGAGACTGACAAGGAGGCAGATCAGGGGTAGAGCCAACATGATTCAAACACAGCCCTGGCCAATCAGCATCTCCTCATGGGGATTAATTGAATAAATTAATCTCTAGGAGGAAAGTCCAGTGTCTGCATGCAAGAGACACTGAATGTTTGGATGCATTTTAGGCAGCCATGACCCAGGAAGGATCTCTAACAGCCATCTGAGGAGTGGCCAGTGAAGTTATCACTAGGCTGTAATGTAACACTGCATTTTCTCTGAAAAGACAGTGTTTACAGCAAAAAGCCTGAAGGTAATGATTCTGCTCACCAGAACAAATTCAATAAGCTGTAGTTGTTCTGGTGACTATAGTGTCCCTTTAACCCCTTAAGGACCAAACTTCTGGAATAAAAGGGAATCATGACATGTCACACATGTCATGTGTCCTTAAGGGGTTAAGGAGATAATGAACCTGCCTAAATAGATACAGGAAACCAAAGTGCTTAATGTGAGGTAAAGGTAATATATGTAATGAGGATTACAGTTACCCCACGAGAAATGGCCCAATGACGGGGTTAAGGATAGGTATGTTGTCAGTAACAAGTAGTATGACAGGGTAGTATGCAACACTAGTAAGACAGATGTAACACAAATGAAACAACTAAACGAGGTGCCAAATTAGCCTGTGGCAGGTTGCCCACTGCGGGGCATATGAGCATAGTGGGGCCATGATTGGAGATATGCATATAAAACCGGGAGGTGACCCGATTTATATCCTGAGTTACAGGTTGGCTGTGCTGGTATTAATGCGGGTGAAGATAGGATGTGAATCGAAGAATGGTTGTGAAGAAACTGTTACTAGGACATGTTGGTGATGAGATGGCAGAGAATCCAAGAGTTACTAAAAATCATCTAGTTTATGAAATGGTTAACAGAATAGAAACTGTATGTAAACACTTATAAAACATCATATAATACATATTCACTATTGGCACTATTGAGCCAAATAAAACGAGGTGTCAGAAGACCGAATAAAAATGGGAACAGAGGTCTCTAGAATACCACAGTGGCTTAACAGGATAGTAGCCACAATGGCCACACATAATACACAGGAAGAGACAGGAGATATAAGCCATACACTAAAAAGACCTTAATGCCGAATGCTTAACAGCTGGCATTGAAGATTAGGGTTGAAAACAAAAACAAATGCTAGAATATCTTAGTAATATTAGCATCAGACATAACTGCTTAAACTGAACATGACTGAATGATGTCTCAAATGCATTTAGACCGTACAAAGAAAGTCTGCGTGAGGTTAGAAAGTGAGAGAACTCAAAAGCAGCAGGCAAGAGAACTGCAGGTTTACCCAGAATAACCCCTCCCACAACTACAGGCTCTGCCCACAGGCTCAGCCTTTCCATATGTTATTTATATATATATATTTATTTATTTTCATTCTATTCTCGATACTGTGCATGTGTCAAAATTGTCGAAAGAGCCTGGGTGTATGCATACTCATTCGCTGGTAGGCTCAGCACCTTGTTGTGGTTCCAGGCCTCCTAATCAAGCTATTCTGAGTATTTTTTTTTTTTTTTTAAACTCTGTTGTGTTTTTCAGGTATCCCTGACTCAGTTAGTCCTGATGCTGTTTTTGCTTTGTTTTCTGGGTTTCTATTTGCTTTTGTTACTCTGGCCTAGTATTTAGCCCTATAATTTCCAATTTCTATGCTAAGCAATAAACCCATAATAGGTAGATAGGTAATAAGCCTAGCTCTCCAACTGCTCTTTTATAAGTGGCTGGTTTATGTCTTGCTGAGGATCCAATCTGTTCCTGACAGTTCTGGAGCTAAAAGGATACTATAGTCACCAGAACAACTACAGCTTAATGCAGTTGTTCTGGTGAGTATAACCATTGCCTTCAGGCATTTTCATGCAAACACTGCCTTTTCAGAGAAAAGGCAGTGTTTACATTGCCCCTAGGGACACCTCAAAAAGACCACTCCTCAGATGGCCACTGTAGGTGCTTCCTGGCTCAGTGCTGTTCAGCGTCTCCACGCTCTGCATGGGGACGCTGAATTTTCCTCATAGAGATGCATTGATTCAATGTATCTCTATGAGGAGGTGCTGATTGGCCAAAACAGATATTGGCCCCACCCCCTTACCAATTTCAGCCAATCCAATGCTTTCCCCAAGCTAAAAAAAAATAAATAAAAAAAAAGTAAATTGATGAGGTCACCAAGGGGGGAGGGTGGGGGGTGGAGCTAGCACCAGAATTAAGGTGTTTTAATTCCTTTTAAGGGGACATGGGTTAAAAACTATAGGGTCAGGAAAATATGTTTGTGTTCCTGGCCCTATAGTGTTCCATTAATAATTACAAAGCACCATTATAAGATCAAGGTAATATTATAATTTATGGAAAACATTGGAATACGAAAAACACAACAAAATAGTGGCAACTACAAAGCACAAATCCAAACTCCAAGTCAGGTACAAAGAATTAAACAATTCCATCTGAAGGTATTTCTGATGGTGAATGTTTTGCATTACATCTGATTTCTTGCTCTGTAGATTCATGCCTGTTTGCTCATCACGGCACATTTTCTCGCAACCTAAATTCAGAGTATATGCTGGTGCTTTATGAAAAAATGGGTGGCTACTTTTTCTAATTGACTATATTACTTTGTAAAATACTTTAAAAAAATAAACTCAACATTTTTAAGTATTCTTAGAGAAACTGCGTTTCAGTTTAGACTGGGAAACCTATAGAGCATTAAATCAGCAATTCAGAGGAGCAGGTTCAAGTCCTGGCAGGCTGTTCCTAACAAATCATCAGATAAAGTTCTCACAAAAAGAGAAGTGCTGTAACAAGATGGCATACTTTTAAAATTGAAAAGTGGAAGACAGAAGGGTAAGGTGAGAAAATGATGCTTAAAAAAAATAATAATAATAAAAAATAAATATATATATCAAACAGTGTTCCAGAGGACATTGTGGAAATAGTAAAGGCAAAGACAAGAAATATTTAAAGGAACACAATATAATTTTTTTTACTATTTTCATTCAATTTCTAAAAGAGGCAATTTTAATAAACATCGGCACTTTATACATTATTGCTATATACCTCTGCGGCTATCAGAGAGCAATTTAGGTTTTCTTCTGCTTCCATTAAGCTTCAATAAGCTGAATGGAAATGGAAGGCTTGCATGGGTACAGAGCGTATGGCAATACTTCTCAATGAAATGTACTGCAGCTAAATGAGAAGTATGAAAGGACATCATACACACCCAGCTAGGCAACATAGGCTATATACTTATTTATTCTCAATGGAGTATTACTTTAATTGATCTGTCTAAGCAACGTAAACAGGTTTTATAACTACAAAGACCATGGAGCTTAGAACACCCGAGTCCACTATCATTACTGGGAGGCATTGTTGCAACGATTTGTTAAAATCACTGATGCTCTGAGCCACCTTTTAAACTTTTTTTTATTTTTTTTTGTAACATACATTTTTAATTTGGTATCTTTATAGTGCATTTAAAAATACAGTGACAATTTCCTAGCCTAACACTATGCACAAACAGTAATAACAAAAAGTGAGATTTATAATAGATTAGTTTAGTCAAATAGTTTTATCTTTGGTGGTAAGTTTGAAATTAGTCAAAAATAAATGTTCTATCTACACATACATGTAGTAATATTTGAAAGATACTGAGAAAATGAACTTCTCCACTGCTTTTATTACATTCTAATCCTTAGCCTTGTGCCCATAGATTTTATCACAAAGCTAAAATAGCCAATGGTAGTAGCATTTTGATCCAAATATTAAATTCTAAGATAATCTCAGTTGGTGAGAACCTTATCAGACAGTTTAAATCTGATAACTGTGGATTGATTACACTATCAGCTCTTTGAGAGAGTGGTGAGCTACTACTTTTTGGGCTCCTGATGCAAAGAAGGCAACTGACAAGTTCTAAAGAGTAGAGGATGTAATAAAACAGAAAAGGCAAAAACACACAGATATTACTAATTCAGATAAAACTAAAATCATAAAAAAATAAATATTGTAGCAAAAAAAATAAATGCAGCAACCTACAGCACAATGGAACTCAATGAAGCACATTCACATTTGAATACAGAGTTTAAATGATATATTTAACCTCTATCATTGTTTTGATAGATGATGAAGAAAAAAAAAAAAAAAGAGAGGATGAATTGTATAATACAGAAATTTAGCTTATCAACCCTTACGTTATCAAAATATATATTTAAAAGGTCATCTTTGGTTCCTTAATCAGAATCTATTGATGTGTTTATTTTATTATTGAGAAGTGTCAGTTTATGTGTGGCCAAAGGACAGTGTATCTAACCCCTACTTAGACATGGAAATGACGACATTAATTCAGAAAATCTGACATAAGAGAGCATCGCTGAGGTTTATGCAATGCTGAATGCATGCCTTCTCTATCCCTACTGCTTGAACGTGTTAACACTGCTAGCAGGTTGAAGCTATATGATCAGTCGCAGATACTTAAAAACCCCATTTTAGGTAAGTAAACTTAAATTAAGCAACACGTATTTTGCTCCATCTAGCACAGTGCCAATCTTACACAGATTGTGAATGTCTTAGTTTTCAGCTTATAATGTTTAAGCATATTTAGATTTTCTAACAAATATACAGATTGAGAGAAAATCCTATAGGCTTTATTCCACCTATGAGTGAATTCTTTGGCATAGACTGTGTGTCAAAAAATTGAGTGGCAGTGAGAGCAGAAGAAACCTCCCACAGATGTTGCTTCTGTTCTCAAAGTAAGTTGTTCTGGTAACTTCCTAGCGGATGCTGCTAGTGCTGGCTAGGGAGAATAGAAACAGAATGATATCGGTATGTCTACGTCACAGAAGAGGTTTACTGTGTTTTGAAAAGAATCCAGGAGGACAGGAGGTGGGTGTTACAGAAGTGTGAATTCATCTATCATTACTTTAGACAGAATACTTCATGTTTCATCAATACATAATGTATTTAGTGCATTTGGAGTCTATTAATTTAAAAGTAAACCTGTCATGATGAGTTGAGTTTAAGGACACTAAAATGGAAACTGGACATGTTCTAAATGAAAACAAAGACAGAATTTTGCAGAATGTTAACACACACAAACACAAACACAAAGAGGACAATACCATAATGCAAAATCTGTGTGTTTTGGTCATTACTTTTATTATAAAAAATGCTGTATCTCATCAAAGGAAGTGTTCTAATTCTAATACGATAATTTAACAGAAAAAAATAAAATAATTATCTGCAACTGTGCACAAAACAAAGTTCTGTAATAGAAAAAAATCCAAATGCAGGAACATGTAAATTTGTATTGTAAAATCCATGTCATTATGTTCCATTTATAGATTTCCAGAGCCTGTAATAATAAATAAATCCTGAGTCCTCCTGTGTTTTTGTAGTTTGATGGTGCATTGAGTACCTGTGCCTGTGAATTCTTTATTCACACAATTCTAACATTACACAGTCATTGTATAAACTCCGACAGCGTGTCTGCATTATACTCCTCTCAGTAAATTACGTAAGGCAAGAAATTATATTAATAGCTTATCTGGTGTGAAAAGTAGGAAGGTTATTTTTTTAATTTTTTGTGAGGAATGGCAGAGGTCCACTTATATTATTGACGGGTTAGAAATCTTTCTGACAACCTTTGCAGGAAAGCCATTGTACTACTTTGTTATTTATATATATATATATTTTTATTCCTCTTGAGAAGACAAAAAAAAAAAAAAAAAAACATTTCCTTTTTAATCTCACTACATTTTCAGGGATAGGCAAACCTTATAAAAATAATATAGATATATAGATTGCATATAGTGCCTTATACAAACTCTAGATAGATCCTGATGTGCCAAAAGCACCATTATAAATTTATATGTTTTTTCTCATCACAGTCTGAGATCTGTGAACTGTAAATTTCTTTTACATTTGGCTGTGTTTGTACACTTGGCTACTGGGGGCACCAAGGTAATAATATTAAGTTTATAAGTCCTCTTCTATATAAAACCTTATCAGCAGAACAAAGAGCTGGATGAGTATTGATAAAGCCATATTTTGTCACCGGGTAAAGCATATTATACAACTCTCAGAGTAATGGTGTTCTGAAAAATGTATTCTCACGCTCTAATGCAATACTGTGCTAAATCTCCAGACTAAACCACACATGCATTTCTCTAGAGAGCCATAAAGATTAAAGTTTATTCTAGTGTTTGGATATTGCTGCAAACATGGCATTAATTTGTATTGGAAATTAACGGTACAAGCAAGGCAGCAATGATGCCAGGCTAAAGCTGACAGCATCAGAGAGAAATGGATTCAGATTTTTTTTTTATTGAAACTTTTTTTTAAACTTACAGAAATGACCAATTTTTTTAGCAATAGCTCAACCTCTTGTCTATGCCTTTTAAAAGGAGACACATATCAAGTTATAAGAGGGAATGGATTGGATAAGAAATATTAATAGAATGACCATATTATGGAGTATGATGAAAATAAGGGGGAGAAGGGGAAGTGTTTTGTTTATTTTACTGCATTAACACTAAAATGGGAATATTTTAAGCACCATCGCTTTCTAAAC
>OW240912.1:312982366-313013915 GCA_933207985.1 Pelobates cultripes | reverse complement strand
TATCAGTCCGGCCGGGCACCGCGGACAGCAGAGCAGCTCGGCTACGCTACAGGGGAGGGGAGGAGAGGAGCAGCCGCAGCCGCCTGAGGCTCTTAACAGAGCGCTCAGGCGGCTGCAGCGGCCGGTCCTAACAAAATTTAGGGCGGCCTTGGGGGGCAATTGCCTCCCTGCCCCCCGGCCCAGCCCGTCCCTTGGCCGTAATACAGATCTGTGGGAGTATACAATGCTTGGGTTGTGTCACTTGTGGTCATATGGCCCCCTCGCGCACTTTCCAACATCCACATAAAAACAAGAGCTTCCAGATACGTTATACCATCACTTGCAAGACTCCATATGTGGTTTACAAGTTATCCTGCCTCTGTAGACTTGTATATATCGGCAGAACTGAGACCCCATTGTGTGAAAGGATCAGGGGCCACAGATCGAGCATATGGGTAGCCTATCGGGATGGTACCTCCGATCAACCAGTTGCTAAACATTTTTTCGCTTTTCAACACCCACTGTCAATGCTTAAGTTTGTGACCATTGATCATGTGCCTCCGTTAAGACGGGAGATAGAAGTAAACTTCTGTTAAACCGTGTTAAACTTCTGTTACATACACACACATACACACAAACATTTTTATATATGATCATTGAATATGTACATATCCCTTCTCCTTATTGGTTTTTCTTTATGTCAAACCTTTTGGATGTCACCTATCCCTGGCTGCGGACATACTGCCACTATTACATCTCTTGCATGCTCCGTCAACTAACACATAGCACTTTATTCACCTATAGATTAATACTTTTTTATAAAGTAGGCTCTTTTTATGCCCCTCAGTATTTGTAGACAGATATTTTGCTGAATTATGAAATGAGCATAAAGTATTATCAATAAGAATTTATGAGCATAAAGTATTATCAATACCTATATAGGTCAGCACTAGTGGCTTATATATTTATTTTTTTCCAACACTTTTTGCACTATCTGCACTTTTGTTAAATACTATGTATTTTATATACTTTATATTACATAGTTGATACACTTTAGCACAGTATGTACTAAACAAAAATACTGGTTGCGATATTTGGATTAAATTCTCTTGGTGGCAGATACTGCCCCTTTAAGTGGAATATGTTTAGGAAATTTGGCACTCTATTCACTTTATGATACATTTTGCACTTATTCCTCAGTCTTGTAGTCTACAATTGGGACTAAAGTATTTTTATTGTTGTTGTTATTGGATGGAATTTACCTATTATCACCATTCTTTAGAATACGGCCAGTGTATAGCTGGGTTGCCATGGAGACGTGGCGTTCAAAGGTCTCCATGACAACGGAATCACATGGTCACGCAGAATGGGGGCGGAGCATGTCACGCATGCGCAGAACACACTTGGGGCCGCGGGCAGAAGCACTCATGGGGTCGGGTACACCTGGGGTAAGTGTATTTACAATGATTACTGTTCCTATAAAAGTTTGTTTTATATTATGGCTGTTGTTCCTGATGAAAGTCCCAAATGTGGACTGAAACGTTGAAGCAGCTTTTTAAAGATGGATCAATAAACTTATAACTTTTAATCACTTTTGGGAATCCGTGAGTGCTGGTCATCTCTGATGGAGATAGAGAGCTAGAGAGAGAGATCTGTCCTGAGGAAAGTCCTGAACCGGGACTGAAACGTGGACGCTATTTGTCATCATATCTGTACTTTTATGTAAACAATAAAAGTATGTGTGTGTGTATATATATATATATATATATATATATATATATACACACACACACACACACACAGTGGCTTGCACTCCTGGTAATCATAGTCGTGCCTGGTGTTGGTTTGGAAAAATTGTATATAAGTTGTAGGATAAACCGCACTCTAAGCACTTGGTTAGGATGAATAAAACTTAACTTTTAATTAATTCATAAAATGTTGACGTTTCAGCTCCAACACTGAGCTTTTATCAGGACAGACAACAATCAACAAATGTAAAGACATGCAAATAACTACCCACATAATATCCCAAAATAACACCAACATCCTGTGCGCACTGAAACACTGTCCATACCTAGCACAGCTGGCTGTGGAGTCCACCCACTCTGCCTGGAGCAAACATGCCGAAGGCCAAAAGGGGAGCGGGAAGTAGACTGTGTGCGTGTCACCTTGTTGCTTAGCAACACATGCAACTTATCACATGACAAAACAAACCTAACAGTAACTGAAACTCCCATCTTCCTAGGCCAACCAAACAGGTAGGGCAGCGGCTTGCAGAGATAAACTGGCAAGTGTCATCGATTATACAAAAAACAATGTCAAATATATACAAATAAGAACAAATGCTCTAAGCAGACAGATGTAAATATCCTCTTTTGCTGTGTGGATTCCTTTAACCCCCATCCAAGCTATACAGGTTAAGATCCTTCAACTTTTCCTTGTAAGTGTTAACCTGTAATCCATGAACTAGTTTGTAGCCCTTCTCTGAACTTTTTCCAAAGTATCAATATCCTTTTGGAGATACGGTCTCCAGTACTGCGTACAATACTCCAAGTGAGATCTTACCAGTGCTCTCTATTTACATTATCATTAAATGTTAGTACAGATAAGTACAAATACGCATTGATTGTAGATACAGATAAGTAGATAGTGTTCAATCTTTAAGAATATTTGAACTCTTCTGGATATCATTACATAGTTGGATAACTCTGGAAAAGGCTCACTTTTAATATGTGAAAAAAAAATACAAATACAGTAAATTACCTACCATGAACAATGTCCTGAAGTTATTCAAATCCGTGAAAAACTCTTCCACAGTAACCTTCTTTGGATCAAGTGCATAGTACTCCAAAATATTCTGGTACAGTTTCTCCATATTCTCAAACATTCGAGAAATTTTCTTAAATTGTTCTTTTGCGCAGGATGCAAAACTGTATACTCTTGTTAAGGTAATTAAATGAAAGTGTTTTATCATCTATATCAAAGTACACATCAAAAGACCTCCAGCACTAGCAATAAAACAAAAAACATGATTCTCTACATTACTCATGATGCATTTTTAGGACACTTTAGCTAAGTAGTTTTAGGACACTGTAGCAGTAGTAAACTGCAGCTGAACCTGCAAGCACATTTGTAATGTGCTACTCTTTTCTAATGAATATTCAGAATAAAATGCATTTTATTTCACTATTCACTGGTGCTATTTATCTTGACACACATACACATCCATAGCTGTAGTACTGCATATAGAACACAGAACGTTAGAAAAGGATATTAGTTCAGAATCAATCCTTAATGTATCAGAATACTAGAGACTATCATGTAGATTCATATGTCATCTATTTACACAAACATAGCACAGGGTTTTTTTTTTAAAGACAAACAAACCGGTAAGGAAAGGACAAGCTGCAAGTTTATTCTGTTAAAAACAGTGACTAAGGCACTTCAGCTTGGAAATAGAGTATAACCACTAAGGTTGAGGTATGCATTTATCTAACCAGATTTCCAATGCTCTATTCACAACTAAGACTTAAATCAAAGGTGCTAGGAAGAAGGATTGTTCCCAAGTTGGAGAAGACCTCTTAACCCCACAGCTTCAAAAGCTTGTCTTACCTTTAAGGACACAAGCCATTTTTGCATTTCTTGCTATTTGTGTTGAAACGCAATTTGCATCTGTGTCATTTATTGCACCAACACATATTATATACCTTTTTTAGACGGCAAAAAGGACTTTAACTTGATGTAGACATAGATAAATTCTCATTAGTTATAAAAATAAGTGCCAAAAATGGGAAGAAAAAAAATAAATTTATTTTTTCACAGTTTTGGCAATATAGCGTGTGCATAATATGTCCAATTTACGAAAAGTAATTCAGAATAAATTAAGTTGTGTCTTGATTTATAGACTACCGTATATACTCGAGTATAAGCCGAGTTTTTTTCGGCACATTTTTTGTGCTGAAAAACCCCAACTCGGCTTATACTCGAGTCACTGTCTGTATTATGGCAATTTACATTGCCACAATACAGACTGGGGGCTGGCAGAGCTGTTACTTACCTCTCCTGCAGCTCCTGTCAGCTCTTTCCTCCTCCGCGCCGGTCCGGTCAGCACCTCGGTCAGCTCCCAGTGTAAGTCTCGCGAAGAGCCGCGGGGTCATAGTGCGGCTCTCGCGAGACTTACAGTGTGAGCTGACAGAAGAGCTGCACGGACCGGCGCGGAGGAGGAGAGAGCTGACAGGAGCTGCAGGAGAGGTAAGTAACAGCTCTGCCAGCCCCCCTCCTCCCCCCACTGAACTGCCAATGCCACTGGACCACCAGGGAAGGAGAGCCCCCCTCCCTGCCATGTATCAAGCAGGGAGGGGGGACAACAAAATAAATACATTAATAATATATTAATATAAATAATAATAAAAATAATAATAATAAAAAATAATATAACAAAAAAATTAAAATAATATTAATTAATAATATATAAATATAAATAATAATAAAAAATAATTAAAAAAATAATATAATCCCAAAAATTAAAATGATAAATAATAATATTATTATTTTTTTTTTTTAATATAAAAATGCCCACCCCCCACCAAGGCTCTGCAACACAAACATACACTGCATCACACTCATACACACACACTGCACTCATACACACACTGCACACTCATACACACACACTGCACTCATACACACACTGCACACTCATACACACACACTGCATTCATCATATACACACACTGTAAATACATATTTAATTAATATAATTTTTTTAGGATCTAATTTTATTTAGAAATTTACCAGTAGCTGCTGCATTTCCCACCCTAGTCTTATACTCGAGTCAATAAGTTTTCCCAGTTTTTTGGGGTAAAATTAGGGGCCTCGGCTTATATTCGGGTCGGCTTATACTCGAGTATATACGGTACATAATATGTGTAGGATTTCAGCTTATTTAAAAAAAATAGGTTTTGTAGGTTTAGTAGCCATTACAAAAAAACTAAATTGGCACAGAAAAGTATATATTTATATAAAGTAGATATCACAGGCTATTTTGACACTTTTAACATAGCCATTTCATCGCCAATCTCTGCTAAATATTGGAGTAAAATTGTGTTTTTTCTCTATTTTGGCATTTACACATAAGGTTTTTGTAATGTGTATTTTGTAAAGCTGGTGTGTGATATTCCTGCACAGAACCCCATATTGTGTTCAGCTACATCTGTATGCCTTTGGCACTATTCTGTGAATCTGCTATCCATATAATAGACAAAGCTATTTCAGTTTCTATAGTTAGAATTTTCATAGATGGATTTAATGGGCCTATGTCTCATTTTGGGGTATTATAGCAATTTGACTGTACAAATTACCCCACAAAGGGCTTTCATTTAATAAAGCATACATCCCAGGATATCTTATATGGTGTATATTGTGCCTTGACTTGTCACCATTTTTTTCACCAATTTATGCCAATGTTTGTGGTGAGTAGGTTTGTGGTTTTTGCTGATTATTTCTTACACTTCATATGTGCCACGGTCTTTTAAAATCCCCAAAATTATGCTCAAGTATACTTTCTGAGCAAAACAATACGCCCAATGTATGACCTAGACACTATTTACTGAAGTTACAGTGTTGTCAAAGACATGACAAGTTCAGGTTTTTAAGTGTGAATTTTCATGGAGGGTTTTGATGCGTCCGTGTCCCACTTTGGAGCACTTGAGCAGGCTACATATTCCAGCTACACCCTAAAGGCATACCATTTCTTAAAGAAGACATCCCAGGGTATTTCAAATGGCATATTTTGAACCTTAGTGTGGAATAATTTTTCCGCTAGCTTGTACCAAGTGTAGTGGTAATAAGAATTGTTTCTGCCTTTTTGACACACACAGTGAGTTTGCACAGTATATTTTGCAAATCTTATCTGTGCTACGGCTGTATAATATTTCATATGTTGCTCAGCTATGTCGTCTGAGTACAATACGCCTGTATATACCTTTGCCAGGTATATGTGGATGTTGAAGGTGCACATTTGAGGCATAGCCATTCAGTTTTTTTCAAACTTTTAAGTTTTATGCTGTGTCTATGTTTCATTTCGGAGTAGTAGCTGGTTGGTTATTCAAACTTCCCCACAAACACATACTATTTATGTAATAATACACCCTTGGGTAATTTAAAAGGCATATTTTAAACCTTTTTTTTTTTTTTTTTCACTAGTTTGTTCTAGGTGTAGTGGTAATGAGCATTTTTTGATGTAATTTGTTACTTTTTAAACTTTTATTTACTTATTAAATTTGTTTTACTTTTTAAAAAAAACTCATAACTTTTTTTTTTACACTTTGAAAATTAATATAAAAACTTTTTTTTACCGTTAACACCTAATTAGCAGTAAGCAGCACTAATAGTAAATTCTCCAATTTCCCATAACTCCCACCCACCACACTAGCAAAATATATGATTTTAAAATGTTTTAATTAATTAATTGAACCCCTGAGGGTAAAAAACAAACAAAACAAAAAAAAAACAAACAAAAAAACAAACAAACAAACAGATCACAGTATAATACGGTGATCTGTATTTTGATCACTGTAGGCTGTGACCAACTGGTAGAGAAGAGGTTCATTTTCATTAAGACTGGGTAAAGGGGGGTGTTTATTTTGTTTAAACTTTTTTTTTTAAACGTCATTAAAACATTTTTTTTTTTTTTTTACTTTAACCTCTAGCTAGCCTAACACCAAATTCCCCAATTCCTCACTAACTTCCACCCACCCCAGCTAGCTAAATATAATTTTAAAATATTTAAATTAATTAATTTAAAAAAAAAAAAAAAAGTAAAGTCATCAGGGGTTAAAAAAAAATAAAAAATCATCAAATCATAGTAAAATATAGTCCCTGTCAATTGATCACGGTAGTCCGTGATCAATTGGCAGGTAAGGGGTTAATTTTATTAAAGCAGGGGAAAGTGGGAGGGGGATTTAACCCAAACATTTATAATTTCTTTCTTTTTACAGGGTTAAGAGGATCAGCACTGATCCGTCTCCCTGCACTTCACAGTGACTGCGGAAGCGCAGGGAGGCAGATCAGGAGTCCCTGCAGCACATGTGCTCGCTCTGACAATGTGATCAGGTGCTCCAAGTCTGCCTCAAATTAATCCTGCGATCACAGTGATCTGGGGTTAATTTTAGCGCATGACAGACCCCGTCCTTCATGCATCCTTAAGGGCTTCCCCTGCATGATGGACAGGGTCCGTCATGCGTCCTTAAGGGGTTAAAGATTTAACTCAACTCAAATGTTCAGTAAGAAGAGAAGGTAAACACTAAGTGATAACAATTTCAGATATAGTTCCTATCACTACTATCACAGAGAGTAGAATGTTCCCTCAAACAAGTATCTGGCATAATGGGCAATATCTCATAAAACAATTTTTTTCTGATGTGATGGTTTTGTCACGCTCTATGATATAGAGCTTGCTAGTTCTTACCAAAAATTAAAATGGACATGAACCACATCATTTTGCCAACAAAACAGGGAAAACCGGACTGAAACATAGCTGGAATAAAAAAGAGAAGGTGACAAGATGTGTCGTCGTGCTCGTCCCTTTATTCCCTTAACTATGCATATTATTTAATGATGTCCTCTTTTGACTACTCTGCCCTTTTTGCTATTTTATGTTAAAGGACCACTATAGTGCCAGGAACACATACTCGTTTTCCTGGCAATATAGTGCCCTGAGGGTGTCCCCACCCTCAGGGTCCCCCTCCCGCCGGGCTCTAGGGTGAGGAAGGGGTTAAACTTGCCTCTTTCTCCAGCGCCGGGAAGGGAGCTCTCCTCCTCCTCTGCTGAATGCGCAGCAAGAGCCGCGCGCGCATTCAGCCAGTCTCATAGGAAAGCATTCACAATGATTTCCTATGGACGCTGGCGTCTTCTCACTATGAAAATCACAGTGAGAAGCATGCAAGCGCCTCTAGCGGCTGTCAATGAGACAGCCACTAGAGGCTGGATTAACCCTAATGTAAACATAGCAGTTTCTCTGAAACTGCTATGTTTATAGAAAAAAGTGTTAACCCTAGCTTGACTTGCCTATAGTGGTTTTCCTGGCACTATAGTGCCCTGAGGGTGCCCCCACCCTCAGGGACCCCCTCCCACCGGGCTCTGGGGAGAGGAAAGGGGTTAAACTTACCATTTTTCCAGCACAGGGCGGGGAGCTCTCCTCCTCCTCTCCGCCTCCGATCCTCCTCTTCGGCTGAATGCGCATGCGTGTCAGGAGCTGCGCGCGCATTCAGCCAGTCTCATAGGAAAGCATTTACAATGCTTTCCTATGGACGCTGGCATCTTTTCACTGTGATTTTCACAGTGAGAAGCACGCAAACGCCTCTAGCGGCTGTCAATGAGACAGCCACTAGAGGCTTTAGAGGCTGGATTAACCCTCAGTGTAAACAGAGCCGTTTCTCTGAGGGACCTGGCACCCAGACCACTTCATTAAGCTGAAGTGGTCTGAGTGCCTAGGGTGGTCCTTTAAGCCTTACTCAGAGCAGTACCTGTAGGTGTTGTCATTTGCATTATAGCTAATTAGGAATATCTCCCAAGCTGGCATGTGAGACCAGGCACTTTAAAGGAGTGCATTATACTCCTTTAAACCTGTTTAAGGTCTAGTGTACTACTTCTCACATTTCAAAGTCAGTGGCAATGTTTAAAATGCCAATAGTCAAGTGGAGAGGGAAACTGTGTGGAAGAGAGCCACAGAGCGCGTGCTATTTGTTAGTGTCAAAATCTACATATTTCTAGCCAGTCATATGTGATAAAGTTTTTCTATTGTGACTGACATTTAAATTTAAAGAATAAAAATACATATAGCCTATAATCATAGCAAACTACCTTGGCCTGCAATATCTGTGGCTTTAAGAAAGAGTGGAAAAGCTAACTGATTTAGGCAATATTAAAACCAATACTCTGAAAACAATTCATGGCAGAAACTGATGCCAAACAACAGCATCTACATACAGTGTAAATGATAAGGATTTGTCTGAATTTAAAATAAAATAGCGTTAAAATATAATCCTCCATACTGACATACTCATTTAAGAACCATTGCCATAGAAGCATTTACATATTAATTTAGTTCAATGCAGGAAATTATTTCTACTAAAGTAGTTCTAATTGAAACTATTCCAACATAGACATGAATTGTGAGTGAAAACTGACAGCTTCAATGCAATTTTTTTTTTTTTTCCATCAATTAAACATTTTAAAGTGGACAAAAGTTTCAAGCTCAATAGCTCAGCAATCCATTCTTTAAGCACTTTGTTTTTTAATTACCTTGAAAATAGAACTGTAAGCACTGTCTCAATTTATCCAGATGGTCCTAGTTATAAAAGGTAGTAAATGGTGTACAGAAATGTAATCCTCATCTGTGAGACATTGGGGGGAAAATAAAAGCAACGTATGTTGTACAAGCACTACAGCAGGTGGATATGAAGTAACAATAGTTAAAAGAACAATATCATAAACATGGTTGTCTTCCTTTTCAACATACTAGCTTTAAATTGTAGTGTTTTTTTTTTTTTTTTTAAACCCCTTAAGGACACATGACGTGTGACATGTCATGATTCCCTTTTATTCCAGAAGTTTGGTCCTTAAGGGGTTAAACACTATTACCTTAAATCCATTTGTCTTTACCAGTTGTTTATATTATGATATATGGTATGTATTGCCATTTAAATCCAAGTAAACCAATATAATACGAGGGGGTGAGAGGGGAGATTTATCAACGTATTGTCAGAGATTTCAAAATACAGGGAACAAATGAGAGCAGCACTACTAGGATATGCTGCATGCACAAAGTTCTACAATAGTGATTTATTTGAAGGACATACAAAGGAAACGTACGGCATACATTTCAGGGTTTTACACTAATGAACGGATGTCATGGCTCTGATCAGGTCAGACAAGAGACTTATACCAGTAGTTAGACTTTTAGTTGATCAGACTCTTTTGGTTGGAGGCTGTAATGCAATAATCAGATAGTTTCAACAGGTTTAATCATGATAGATGCAAATAATAAGGAATAAATTGTATTATTTAGGTTGCTTATGTTGAATCCGGTAGTTGTAAGGTCGGTTTGAAACAAAGTAGAAAGGTAATAGAGTCCGATATGAAATAAAACAGGTTAGTATTGATTATTTCGGTTATTGTAAAGTAAGATTGCAATAAAGTAAAAAAAAAGGTAATAAAGTCCAGTATGAAATAAAGAAGGATGCTATTGATGACACGGTTGTTACCAAACTTCTTGGAAAAGAGCAGACTGGAAACAATGTAGGTTGGTTGGATAATTCAGGATGGTTCAAAGGTATGCGAATTTGAACAGCTTTTCCCAGTATGAGCCAGGATCAGAAGTTAAGATGTTACCGGGAAACTGACGGAGGCCAAGCACAGAGAGATGGACACAGGTTTCTTCAGGAAGGAAGAGATCTTTATTCGATTCACCGACCGGGACTCAGAGGGACTTATGTCACCAAAAACAGCAAAGATCTGAGCACTGAATACATAGAGTACACATTCCTTATATAGCACTGTAGCTCCTCCCATAATTAGCTACGCCCACACATATCCTTAACCTAATCAATGAATAGAGTCTAAACTCATCCATCCGGTCTAACCACGTGGCTCATCTGAAACAAAGGAGAGGGACGCGTAATTCCAGTTCCTGCATTCCTGCACATGCTCAGTACAGTGATGACAGTATCTTAGCTACGTGTAACTAACTAACTGATACTACAAACAAATGTGCCTACATATGCCTTGTGGCAATCTTGGCCTGCTAAACTTTTATTTTACTGGAATTCCATCACAATGTCAGGTTCAGAACAACTTCTATCACTGTGAAGGCAACTTGTGCAGCAGGGTGTGGCCTCTTCTATCAGATTTTGGACGATCATGCTATCCAGGTGAGAAAAACCTTTGATAAACTAGTGGCTATGGAGGCAACTTGTGGTGAAAACTGGTATATATGGAAATAAAACAGAAGAAAAACAATATTTTGGTTGTAAGGTTAGAATCCGGACAATGGATGTACCTTTGTATGTCCTTCAAATAAATCACTATTGCAGTGTATTGTGCACATAGCATACCCTAGTAGTGATGCTCCCATTTCTAAATTATACCCCTGATCAAGCAACATTTTTTTCAGGCTTGTTTAAAACCATCCCTTATTTTGCTGGAAATTTGCAACATTGTTATGCATATTGTTCAGACTTTTTAAGATAGAAAAATGGTGTGTTTAACCGCCACAAATTTGGAGGTTTGGCTTTTTAAACTGGATATTCTGAAAACAACTGGCGGACTTTACTATAAAGGAAACACTCAACTTTAGATCACTTCAAAACGTACAATCAACATGTGATGGAATTTAACCATCACTTCTCATTACATTTTTAATACATATTCCCCCACTGTCTGCATGACCCCAGCATTTCACCCAAAACAAAGTAGAACTGAATTAATTCAGATAGCCATGGCTGTGTAGTGTGGACTATTACAAGAATGCTCCTAGCACTGCATTTATCTTTCCATTGTAACAAACTATAGAATATTGGATTTACAATTAAACCTGACTCTGAAAATAGTATTTTCTAAACGGAGCAGAAAAAACTGGAGCTGATCAACAGAATGCAGTTTTGACATAGGTAACTAAAGAACAAATACAAAAAGAGAAGTCCTGCGCTCATTCCCATCACTACTGGGCCGGCAGCAATGACTACAGTACACATCAGTCCCAATATATAGTAAAACCAAAGAAAAGAAAAAGTTACCTGCATGCTCTCCTTAATCCATATGTATATTTAGACAAATGGAGGTCATTTAGTTGCTCCAATGGCCATTGGAGGGAATGCCCGCCTGCTAACGTCAAGGCAGACCCCCCTAAGCGGGTCCTAACACTGACCCTTCAGCCTGCTTCCTTGAGCTTCTGGCAAAGATATCTCTAATGAGACAGAGAAGGGTATTTTTTAGATACACCCCTATATACTTATTAACCCTTAATAGGGAACACAAAAACTAAATGACCTCCATTTGTCTAAATATACATAAGGATTAAGGAGAGAGCGCAGGCAACTTTTTCTTTTCTTTGGTTTTACTATATATTGAGGCTGGTGTGTACTGTAGTCATTGCTGCCGGCCCAGTAGTGATGGGAGTGAGCGCAGGACTTCTCTTTTTGTATTTGTATTTACTTTGTATCACACAGCCTTGTTACAATGCTGCCGCCCATCCCATGTGTTCCCTATTAAGGGTTAAAAAGTATATAGGGGTGTATATAAAAAAAAAAAAAAAAAAATACCCCTCTCTGTCTCATTAGAGATATCTTAGCCAGAAGCTCAAGGAAGCAGGCTGAAGAGTCAGTGTTAGGACCCGCTTAGGGGGGTCTGCCTTGACGTTGGCAGGCGGGCATTCCCTCCAATGGCCAGTGGAGCAACTACATGACCTCCATTTGTCTAAATATACATAGGGATTAAGGAGAGAGCGCAGATAACTTTTTCTTACCTAAAGAACAAATGGTCATGAATGCATACTACCATTGGTCCTTAGAGAAATGCTCCAACATTAAAATTAAATGAATTTATTTTTACATCCTGTTCCAAATTATTATGCAAATTATATTTTTCTAATTTACCTAAATAACTGATGTAAATAACAGTTAGCAAAATTTTATTGAACAAACCTCCTAATAACAGTATTTTTTTTTTTTTTTTAAACATAAACTTACAATGTACTGTTCCAAATTATTACACACAATAAGTTTCAAAACACTTTATAGGTTGTAAAAAACTGAAAATTGTCATTTGTTGTGTTTGCAGCATGTTTACTGAAAGCAAAAGCTATTTCAATCAAACTTATAACAACATTTTTAACTTTTTAAACATTTTAACATAGGATCCCTTATTTGATAGCAGCTTCACAAGTCTTGCATCCATTGAACTTGTGAGTTTTTGGACAGTTTCTGCTTGAATTTGTTTGCAAGATGTCAGAATAGCCTCCCACCCTCATAGATCTTTTGCTTGAGGATACTCCAGAGGTACTCAATAGGATTAAGGTCATAGCAGCCATTGATGCAGAGGTATTCTTTGCAGCATGAGATGGTGCATTGTAATGCATGGAGATGATTTTATTATGGAAAGCATATTTCTTCCTTCTGTACGAACTTTGCAGAGGTCATCTTTACACCTTCGGGCACCCTAAAGGGGCCGGCCAGCTCTCTTCCCATGATTCCGGCCCAAAATCACCACCGACTTGCTGACGTCACAGCCTTGTTGGAACAGGGTGGCCGTCAACCAACCATCCATCTGGACCATCCAGGGTTGCACAGCAATCATCAGTGAACAGGACTGTTTGAAAATTAGTCTTCATGTATTTTTCTGCCCAATGCGGTCATTTCTGCTTGTGAGCATTGGTTAGTGTTGGCCGAATAGAAGGTTTATGCACAATTGCAAGACTCTGGAGGACTCTACACCTTGATGTCCGTGGGACTCCAGAGGCACCAGCAGCTTCAAATATCTGTTTGCTGCTATGTAATGGTATTTTAGCAGCTGCTCTCTTGATCCGATGCATGGATCTGGCAGAAATCTTCCTCAATGTGCCTTTATCTGCATGAACCCACCTGTGCTCTGAATCAGCCACAAATCTCTTAATAGTGCGATGATCACGCTTATGTTTTCGTGAAATATCTAATGTTTTCATACCTCGTCCAAGGCATTGAACTATTTCACTCTTTTCGGCAGCAGAGAGATCCTTTTTCTTCCCCATATTGCATGAAAATGGTGCTCTGCTTAATAATGTGGAACACCCTCCTTTAGTAGTTTTTCCTTAAATTGGGCTCACCTGGCAATCTAATTATCACAGGTGTCCGAGATTGTTTTCAGTGATCAAAGGAGCCCCCAGACACAATGCCATCCATGAGTTAAACTGAAAAACAAAATATTTAATCTTTGTGACACTTAAATAGAATTTGCATAACAATTTGGAACAGGGTGTAATGTTGCAGTGTCTCTTTTTGTTTTAGGATTATTCCCACTAACCCATTAATAAAACAAAACTCACTTTTTTCCATCACCAAGAAAGTCCTCTAAATACAACTTGATCCACCATCACTGAGATCACTACTTGTGATCATCTCTAGCCCATTCCAATTTTGTCATACAGGAGCATTGGGGATATAGGTGCCTATATGGCGATTTTCATACTCCCCGAACAGATACTACATAAAGAGAAGCATTGGTTTTAATATTTCCTAATGAGAAGCATTGACTTGTGCTTTTAACAATTGTTCAAAGTGAGTGAGGAAGAACATCTTTCCAGTTGTCTGATTGACATCTAAGAATGTTAAGTGTCAATTTCTCTTGAAATTGGCACTTTCATAAAATAAGACAGCCAGGAAGCACTTCATCGAGCGCAAGTGCAGTTCATGTTCCTTTAAGTGGTTAAAAGTAAAAATGGGGCACAGAACATACAATTCCTGTTAGCCATTATATTACAGATCTATGGAATGTCACCAGTCAAAACTAGGCATGTGATGTAAAAAAATAATAATACTAATTGCATAATAGATTCCAATTCGAGATATGAAATTCTCAAACTCTATTAGGTAAATAAAGGGAATGTGTATTAAATTCCCTCAATCCTGCAAGATGACAGTGTGGATTTGCACATACACCCACATTAGTTATTGCTTGTAGGACTTGTCATTTGTGATAATCTGTTTTTTCTCTCTAGTGTTTTATCCAGTTATTTATCTCACATATGTATGTATATAATAGATGCAGCATGCACAACCTAATAAACTAAAACTATATCTCCCTACAATCCTTGAGACAGTATATACTTCTTGCATTTCTTAAGATATATATATCATATTAGTTTAATATGCAATCTATATGTTTTTACATTTACCTCCTGTAAACCTTGTGAGGGTTTACCTCTCCCCACGGTTCACCACCCACTTGCTGACCCATCCCCAGACGTCAAAGATGCACATCACTATTTCGTCATTAGGACACGCCCACAAACATCATTAGGATGCGGCTGCCAAGAAACAGGTCGCATCCATATTATGCAGACATGTACGCCTTTCCCCCTTCTCCCACGTTGAAAGGACGTGGACGTACTTACTACAAACCGCATAATCCTTAGTGATGGACCACACGGCACGTAATCAAATATGGCCACCGACCACGTGATCTTTACATATCACCACATTTATATCCATGAATAAGCTTAGTTTTTAAACCATATTGTAACATTACACTTCTACATGTATTTAAAGACTTATGCATGTGATTTTTATCTATTTTATATGTTATTAGAACATATTTACGATGTCATTTTGGCGCCCTTTTTAAAGATGTACATTCCCTATTTATACCTGTACCTGCCAGGTTGTACTTTCTTATCTCCACTTGAAAAAGCCCGAGGGCAAAACACATTGTGGTTTTTGATATAACAGTATATACTTTAAATTAAGGTATTTTGGCCACTTTCTATTCTATTTGCAAGTTAGCCATTTTACTTTGTTATATTATTTTTATTTTATTATCTTTTATAGCTATTATCACCATCATTTTTACCTGGTACCAGAAGTTTTTCATCTTACCAGTGAGGATATTACTTCCAAGAATCCTATGCGGGGATTATACCATTTAAGCTGTATTCATTGAGCAGTTAGCATGCTCAATCAAATGTGAGTAATCACTTGTTATTTTATCATTTCACCCCTGGTTTTTATACTTTAAGCACTATTGCTGCCTCTTATTTTATTTTTTTTATATGATTCCTATATCAAGCAAGACTACATAGACCATACATGGGGATTGTACCACTGTACGCTATCAACACTAGAGCTAACTAGGTAGCTCTATCAAAAGTGAGTTGGGCCATATTGATTCTCTATACTGTATTCTATCCCTTTCCGGGACATACTGCACCATTAGTTGTCATCTTTATCTATTTCATATGAACTCCAATAATTCATTTTACACTGAGGAATACACGTAATATCAAGTAGTGATGTCGCGAACACGAAATTTTCAGTTCGCAAACGCGAACTTCCGCAAATGTTCGCAAACCGCCATAGACTTCAATGGGCAGGCGAATTTTAAAACACACAGGGGCTCTTTCTGGCCACAATAGTGATGGAAAAGTTGTTTCAAGGGGACTAACACCTGGACTGTGGCATGCCGGAGGGGGATCCATGGCAAAACTCCCATGGAAAATTACACAGTTGATGCAGAGTCTGGTCTTAATCCATAAAGGGCATAAACCACCTAACATTTCTAAATCACAATGGATATGGATTGACACCTGACATATGACATATTGACACCTTGACATATGGATTGACACCTGTCCTCAGAGACCCTGATACACACTGACACAGAGCAGAATAGGGACTGTTCCCTCTACATAGAGTCACTTGGCAGATATGGATTGACACCTATCCTCAGGATCCCTGATACACACTGACACAGAGCAGAATAGAGACTGTTCCCCCTACATAGGGTCACTTGGCAGATATGGATTGACACCTGTCCTCAGAGACCATGATACACACTGACACAGAGCAGAATAGACTGTTCCCCCTACATAGGGTCACTTGGCAGATATGGATTGACACCTGTCCTAAGGATCCCTGATACACACCGACACAGAGCAGAATAGGGACTGTTCCTCCTACATAGGGTCACTTGGCAGATATGGATTGACACCTGTCCTCAGAGCCCCTGATACACACTGACACAGAGCAGAATAGGGAATATTCACTTAATGCCAAACATTGTTATACAGGGGAATATTCAGTAAATAAGGATAAGGGGGGACCTACTGTCCTCCCCCCCGGCCCCCACCCCTGCACGGTGGGTGGGGGCCATAAAAATAATGAGGGGGGGGACCTACTGTATGATGTTGTATCGATCAGGTAGTGTAAGGGTTACGCCCACTTCACAGTGACAGACCAAACTCCCCGTTTAACGCACCGCAAACAACCGCAAACAGTCCATTTGCACAAACACAAACTCCCCATTTGCACAAGGTTGGATACCAAGCTAGCCATGTCCCGCTCCTTGTCCTCACTGATGTCATTGAAGGTCTCTTCCTCCACCCAGCCACGTACAACACCAAGGGTCCCCGAAAGGTGACAACAAGCCCCCTGGGACGCCTGCTGTGTTTGGTCTTCCACCTCCTCAAAGCCACCTTCCTCCTCTACTCCTCTTCTTCAGACTCCTCTCTCTGAGTGCCTCTCTCTGTGTTATTATAAGGTGTATTAAGTAGTATTATTCTTATCAGTTTAATCCCTGTTATGTGCCTTTTTTTTGGTTTGGTTTTTGAAACCACAGTGCAGCACCAGAGGCCCGAAAAATTAGGCATGTACACATGCCTGAAAAATTAGGTATTGTTGCAGCCGCTGCTGTAGCAGCGGCCAGAAGAATTAATGTTTGTTTCCCAGGCAGAAAGTGCCCTAAAACAGTGTTCCCCAACCCCCGGGCCGCGGACCGGTACGTGGATCAAACGGTAAAGGGCCGCCCGAGGAACTTTAATTTCACTGTGGCGGCCGAGGCGCAGAGCATTGCGCCCTCCCGAGCCCGCCCATTGTGTGACAATAGCGAATGAAAATTCTCTATTGTTACACTGATCCTCCTCCTGGGTCCTCCCGCTTCCTGATTGGCCGTAAGGCAAACCCCACGCCATTGGCCGAACTCAATCTGGGCCTTCAGGGGAAAATGACAACTGTTTTCAAGTTGTCAGACAAAGTAGCTGCATTTAAAGCCAAACTGGAGTTGTGGGGACGGTGCGTGAACAGAGGCATTTTGGACATGTTTCAGACATTAGCGGGGATTTTAGGCGAGACTGAGCTTGAACATTCATTCTGCCAGTTGGTGCACGATCACCTGTCTTTGCTTCTAAAAGAGTTTGAGCGCTACTTCCCAACCACAAAAGGCCCACAAACTGGTAAGGAATGGATCCGTGACCCATTTGCCAACAAATCAGGCAAATCTAGCATGTCTATGCAAGAAGAAGAACAACTGCTGGAGATTGCAAATGACGGTGGCCTTAAAACTATGTTCAAGACAACAACTCTGCCGGTGTTCTGGATTAAAGTCATGGCGGAATACCCTGAGATTGCCACCACAGCACTTAAATCCCTATTGCCATTTCCGACAACCTATCTGTGTGAAGCTGGGTTTTCTGCAGTGACAGCAACCAAAACAAAACAGCGGAATAAACTGGACATAAGCAACACACTTCGGGTGTCATTGTCTCCTATTACTCCCAGATGGAACCGTCTCGTTGCGAAGAAACAAGCTCAGTGTTCTCATTGTTTTGGCATTCTAGTGAGTTAAATAAAATAAATTACTTTATATTCATTTTTTTGTTGTAGCTGTATTTTATTTTGAAGGCATGTTTAAATACAATTAAATTAAAATTATTAAATCAAAACAAGCGGGCCACGGAAAAATTATCAAACGTTTACCGGTCCGCGGCGATAAAAAGGTTGGGGAGCAGTGCCCTAAAACATTGCGGCTTGAACCCTAGTTGGTGGCGGATAAGTCACGCAAGTCAACCGGCATTCAGAGCTAAAATACAGCAGCGTGTGGACCATTTTTAGCCCAAGGCAGCTCATCTCATCAGACCTTTTTTAGTCGAATGTATCGCCCACTGTCAGTCCCATCGGGAGCCATGCCTCATTCATCTTAATAAAGGTGAGGTAATCTAGACTTTTTTGACCTAGGTGACTTCTCTTCTCAGTGACAATACCTGCTGCTGCACTGAAGGTCCTTTCTGACAGGACACTTGAAGAGGGGCAGGCCAGAAGTTCTATCACAAATTGGGATAGCTCAGGCCACAGGTCAAGCCTGCACACCCAGTAGTCAAGGGGTTCATCGCTCCTCAGAGTGTCGATATTTGCAGTTAAGGCGAGGTAGTCTGCTACCTGTCGGTCGAGTCGCTCTCTGAGGGTGGATCCCGAAGGGCTGTGGCGATGCGTAGGACTTAAAAAGGTCCGCATGTCCTCCATCAACAACACGTCTCTAAAGCGCCCTGTCCTTGCCGGCGTGGTCATGGGAGGAGGAGGATGACTTCCACCTCTCCCCCTGTTAGATTCCCGCTGTGCTGTGACATCACCCTTATACGCTGTGTAAAGCATACTTTTCAATTTATTTTGCAAATGCTGCATCCTTTCATACTTGTTGTAATTCGGTAACATTTCCGCCACTTTCTGCTTATACCGGGGTCTAGTAGCGTGGACACCCAGTACAGGTCGTTCTCCTTCAGCCTTTTTATACGAGGGTCCCTCAACAGGCACGACAGCATGAAAGACCCCATTTGCACAAGGTTGGATGCCGAGCTACTCATTTCCCGTTCCTCCTCCTCAGTGATCTCAATGAAGGTATGTTCTTCCCCCCAGCCACGTACAACACCACGGGTACCAGATAGGTGACAACGAGCACCCTGGGATGCCTGTTGTGGTTGGTCTTGCTCCTCCTCTTCCTCCTCCTCAAAGCCACATTCCTCCTCTGACTTCTCTTCCTCACAATCCTCTTCCAGCGTTGCCGCAGGTCCAGCAAGCGATGCTGATAAGGCTGGTTCTGGTGGTGATGGTGACCACAACTCTTCCTCTTCATGCTCATCTACGGCCTGATCCAGCACTCTTCGCAGGGCACACTGCAGGAAGAAAACAAATGGTATGATGTCGCTGATGGTGCCTTCAGTGCGACTGACTAGGTTTGTCACCTCCTCAAAAGGACGCATGAGCCTACAGGCATTGCGCATGAGCGTCCAGTAACGTGGCAAAAAAATTCCCAGCTCCCCAGAGGCTGTCCTAGCACCCCAGTCATACAAATATTCATTAACGGCTTTTTCTTGTTGGAGCAGGCGGTCGAACATTAGGAGTGTTGAATTCCAACGTGTCGGGCTGTCGCAAATCAAGCGCCTCACTGGCATGTTGTTTCGCCGCTGGAAATCGGCAAAGTGCGCCTCAGACTCCACCAGCTTGTATGGTAAAAGCTGGCGGGTTAATAGTACAGACAAGCCAGCTGTCAGACGCCGGGCAAGGGGGTGACTTTCTGACATTGGCTTCTTACTCTCAAACATGTCCTTGACAGACACCTGACTGTGGGCAGATGAGCAGGAACTGCTCAAGGCGAATGACGGAGTGGCGGATGGTTGAGAGGGGGCAAGGAGGACAGCAGTGGTTGACGTGGCTGAAGATGCTGGACCAGGAGGAGGATGGCGGGTTTGTGTGCTGCTTGTACTCATGTGTTGATCCCATAGGCGTTTGTGATGTGCAATCATGTGCCTACGCAAAGCAGTTGTACCTAGGTGGGTGTTGGACTTCCCACGACTTTTGGCACAGGTTGCAAATGGCATCGCAGGTGTCAGAGGCAGACACACAAAAAAATGGCACACTGCTGAGCTCTGCAATGACGGCATTCTGGTGGTGGACACAGCATGCGTTGATTGGCGTGCTGTCGGGCTGACCCCGGGTGCCGATGCATGCTGTCTGACTGTGCCACTAGCTCCTTGCGACGACCTCCCCCTGTTTCCAACTCGTCTCCTCCTCCTCTCTGTCTCCCCATCTGAACTTTCGCCCTGTTCTTCTTCTTACCGAGCGGGCACCCACGTGACATCCATGGACACGTCGTCATCATCAACCTCTTCACTTGTATCTGACAGCTCAGCAAAGGAAGCAGCAGCGGGTACAACATCATCATCACCACACCGTGCATGTGTAATGTTGCCTGACTGAGACATATCCCTGTTATCTACATCATCTGTCAATAATGGTTGCGCATCACTCATTTCTTCAAACAGATGTGTAAATAACTCCTCTGACATACCAAGTGAAGCGGCTGTGGTGCTAGTGTTGGTGGTGGCGGCAGGCGGGTGAGTGGTATCTTGAGAGGTGCCCGAAGCTAAGCTGGAGGAGGATGTTGTGTCAAGGTTCCGAGCGGAAGCTGTAGAAGATTGGGTGTCCTGTGTTAGCCAGTCAACTATGTCCTCAAAACTTTTCAAGTTCAGGGTACCTGGCCTCTGAAAACTGGGCATTATTCTAGGGCAAAAGGGAATCACAGCACCACGACCACGACGGCCCCTGCGGGGTGGCCTGCCTCTGCCTGTCATTTTTTTCTGATTAGTGGTACTATGCATGCAAGCTACTGTGACACCAGATATGAGTGGCACTGTGAACTGGCAGAGGTTGGCAGAGTACACGCTGTAGGCCTGACACACCCGCTTGAAGACAACAAACTGCTATTCAATCTATAACAGTGAAAAAAGTTTTTTGTTTTTAAATGCATGCTGTTGTGACACCAGATATGAGTGGCAATGTGCACTGGCAAAGGTTGGCAGAGTACATGTTGTAGGCCTGACACACCCACTTGAAGACAACTGCTATTCAATCTATAACAGTGAAAAAAAGTTTTTTTGTTTTTAAATGCACGCTATTGTGACATCAGATATGAGTGGCACTGTGAACTGGCAGAGGTTGGCAGAGTACACACTGTAGGGCTGACACATCCACTTTGAGACAACTAACTGCTATTCAATCTATAACAGTGAAAAAAGGTTTTTCTTTTTAAATCCAAGCTATTGTGACACCAGATATGAGTGTCACTGTGTACTGGCAAAGGTTGGCCGAGTACACGTTGTGGGCCTGACACACAGACGCTTGGAGACAACTAACTGCTATTCAATCTATAACAGTGAAAACAGTTTTTTGGTTTTTAAATGACACCAGTGAGTGAGTGGTGGCACTGGGCAAGTGGGCACATTATACACTGTGAGCCTAAAACACACATGCTTGCAGACAACTAACTGCTATTCAATCTATTACAGTGAAAACAATTTTTTTTTTTTTTTAAATGCAAGCTATTGTGACACCAGTGAGTGAGTGGTGGCACTGGGCAAGTGGGCACAGTATCCACTGTGAGCCTGACACAGAAGCTGGCAGACAACTAACTGCTATTCAATCTATTATAGTGAGAGAAAAAAATGCAAGCTATTGTGACACCAGTGAGTGAGTGGTGGCACTGGGCAAGTGGGCACAGTATCCACTGTGAGCCTGACACATAAGCTGGCAGACAACTAACTGCTATTCAATC
This sequence comes from Pelobates cultripes, assembly GCA_933207985.1. Taxonomy (NCBI): domain Eukaryota; kingdom Metazoa; phylum Chordata; class Amphibia; order Anura; family Pelobatidae; genus Pelobates; species Pelobates cultripes. The sequence continues at coordinate 312,991,808 of OW240912.1, read as the reverse complement.
TATTATAGTGAAAACAAAAAAATAACTGCAAGCTATTGTGACACCAGTGAGTGAGTGGTGGCACTGGGCAAGTGGGCACAGTATCCACTGTGAGCCTGAAACACAGGCTGGCAGGCAGGCAGGCAACTGCAATTACATTACAGAAATAAAAAAAGCAGACTGATGTTCCAGCCCTAAAAAGGGCTTTTTGGGGTGCTGTCCTTACAGCAGAGATCAGATGAGTCCTTCAGGACTGTAGTGGACACTGTATACACTAACCTAGCTATCCATTTCCCTATCAAATCAACAGCAGCTACACTTTCCCTCCTCTCAGTAAGCATGCAGCTTGAGAATGAATCTAAAATGGATGCTGTCCAGTAGGTGGGAGGGTCTGCTAGGGAGGGTGTGCTGCTAATTGGCTGGAATGTGTCTGCTGACTGTGAGGTACAGGGTCAAAGTTTACTCAATGATGACTAATAGGGGGCGGCTCGAACCGCGCATATGTTCGCCCGCCGTGGCGAACGCGCTATGTTCGCCTGGAACTATTCGCCAGCGAACCGTTCGGTACATCACTACTATCAAGATTGTACCATCCCCTATGGACAGGTTCCCCTACTCTGGATTTACCCACCTTATAGACTTTTTGATTTTGGACTTTTAGCTATTGTGCATATATTTTCTATTTCTCCAGTTTGTCATATGTGATAGTAGTATACTACCTTTATATTTTAGTGGCGCTACCTTTCCTTTATCTGATTTTACCATTTATGTTATAGGGCATGAGAGGGAGCCCTATTTGTAGGTGTGCTGCCACACATTTATCTATTTTTTTATTGTGTGCGGTTTAGATAGTGAGCACTGATCCACTTCTTGTGTATTATAGAACAGAATGCAAAAAAAAAAAAAAAGTAAAAAGATGGTGAAGATGTAGGATATTAAGCTATACAATTTTGTGTGTGTGTAATATACATGCTGATATTGATGCATATTGCAGGTTTGAAGTATGTCCCACTCTCATATTCGGAACCAGACACGACAGTCACACTAAGTGTATTATTGGAGGGTATGACCCTCTCACAATGGATGGGATACAGTTTACATTATTTGAGAGTGCGGCTCTCTAATACACTCAGCCCACTACTGAGTTCCCCTAATGTGCACAGACCAAGATAACCACTTATATGGTTTCTTCAGTTTACAGCTGGCATTACAGTTTCTTGCAGTACTGGATTCTGCTTCCTCTCTTTGTGAGCGAACCTGTCACTTGACACTACCCAACGGAGTTATTTATCCTACTGTCGACCCTTGTCCTATGGACTTATGCCAGTACAGGACACTGGTGTCTTCGTAGAGGGGCGTCCCGCCAACAGTCAACTCAATTCGGAGGTCTGTGCTACATACACGGTTTACCACTGATGCTACAGCTCTTGCTATAAGGACTAGGGCTACCTCATTGGAATGGCGAAGAGGCGCTGCTTAGCAATGACTGTGTAAGAGGAGAGAACCCCTCCATTAGATCTATGACTGTGCTACTATTTTCGTTATAGCGGTACTACATAATGAGTCATGGTATTTCATGTTTAAACTAGCTTTCACTGTTACATTCACTATAATTGGTCTACTTGACCCACACCACTATATCCCCACTAGGGATATACTCACTGACGTATTACTGGGTGAGATTCCCCACCTCATTTACACGTCTCTCTGATGCCTTATTGGACAGGGTAGGGGCTGTTTGGAACTGGCTGTCTCGGTACAGCTCCTACGATTGGTACACCTTGTGGGTACCCTATACCTCTTTGTTGGATCTACTCCTGGTGGTAATACGACTGGTAGGTGAGCTCCAGCTATTACAAGTGTGTATGTTTTGGTACAACTGGCGTTGTACCAAACAAGTAAGCACACGCTGGTTTGTTTTTTTCACACATCGTTTGGACACACTGGCCAGACAGTTTTCCCCTATCAAGGGTAGCATGTGATTTTGAGGCCTTCATAGAGCATACATACACTGCCTTTATTCAGGCGGCGGGAGTAGGGGAAGTCCCACACCCCGGTCCGCAGATACTATGTACACATTGGTCAAAAGACCGAAATCCCTGGTCAAGTTTGGATTCCCTGGCGGTTGACGAGATTGCCCCTACTCCTCTGAGAACGTATCTGGAGAACACAATTCGGATAGATTCTATACACTAGTTCCCTCACGGGAGCCGTTCTGGTTTTGATTTTCGCTCATCCGCCTGTTCAGGTACTGTCAAGGAGGACTGTTCGGACTCTATGGGAGAACCCTGTTGGACGTTAAATCCTACACGGAGGGCACTGAGTTGGGACGCACCCTCCAACTGGAGTACTCCCCAGGTACTGTGTCGGGTTCGAATCAGACTACCCGACATTCTCAACCTAGACAGCCCCTGCTTCGGACAGTGGGAGCTATGCCCCTTCTCTCGCTATATCTATTCTGTGGAGTCAGCTGTCATTAGCAAAGGGAGTTTGTCGTTTTATCTACATATTAGAGTCTTTGATGCCTCACTCTGTTAGACCCTATCTTGGGTGTGCCGTGCATACCATAAGTCCCTCCACGGGTTTTTGGCAGGACTGTGCTGGAACAGGATCGTACAAGCAGTTTATTCAGATTATTCCACTCTCTCCCTCATCAGTCAACAGTCTCAAAGACGGAGGTCCTGATCCAGAACCGCTCGCCAAGACCGATTCGTTTTTTCTCCAACCAGCCTACTCTAGCACGTGTCAACGTTTCTTCATCTATGCAGGTCCCAATTACACCTTGGATCCGGATCACCTTTTCACTCCTCAACGTGGATACATTTGGACAGAATTCTCAACTACTGGCTATGTTCCCCTCATTTTGGTATTTCTGGGGTCGAACACCGTTTCGCTACACAAATTCAGTTTGGAACCCTGATAAGACACACCTTTGGAGTACTTAGCCTACCACAGTCGCAGGTTCCGCAGTCTAAATGAAGTACTGGAAACACTTCGTAGGCACTTTCCAGCATAATTATTTCATCCCGGATGAGACCACTCAAATGGTAGATGGTGAGGGAACGAATAGACCCTATTCGGTTCTGTGACGAAATTTGTGTTGTCTCAGGCACCTTACTGGAGGTTGGAGTTTGCTGGCAAGACCACATTTCCAGGTGACCCTGGCACAATCGGAGGAGCAATCTTCCACATTGAGGGTTGAGACCTGATGGCAGCCTTTTGTCGCGGTTCCAGGTCCACAAGTGATCTTCGGAATTTGCATCTGCAGGAATAAGATTAATAGATCAACTTTGCAGGTCATGGATCGTCTTCCGGAAAGCGGGTCTCATCCCCACGCACGGTCTACCTCTGTCACTTCTCACAATTGGAAGGCTCATTTGGTTTTTGCTCTGTTTTCTCCCGGAATAGGTACCAGCGAAACTAACAGCGTTGGATTTGTTGACTGAGTGTTAAAAAAAACCAGCAAATACAAAGCCTCCTGTCAAGTTATAAAATTGTAGATTATGCTAGCTTTAGTGTACCTATAATCTTAATTTTATTAATGACAGGAGGCAAATATTTCCCTCCCATTCTTATTCCTCTCTTGTTTAACTTTAATAGTTTGGGTTCATCAGGTAGGTATGCAACTCTGCTTGTTGTCTCTGCTACCTGTCACTTGTTTTTATGTTTGTTTTTCCCAAGTAAGAGTTGGAATCTATGCATATTATGGTATTTCTGGTTATTTCGCTAGGTGCCTACATGTTTTGCTCAGAGTACATTTTGTTGGCTAACCAACCTGTTCGATTCGGTTTTCTCTTGTGTCAGCTAACAGGCCATCAACACTATCTGGTTTGACAGTTCTTCTCGGATGGTGGACGTTGTTGTATTCATTGTATCCTGGACTTTGTTTTTCTCCATTATTTTTTCTGACTTTTGTTCTGTTCTTGTCGCAGCTTGAAAGAGGAAATGATGTATGGGGAAGGGAGTTTTATAATACCTAACTTTTTTCTGATTGGTTGTTTTCTCTGTGCTGCTGTGGAGTTCTAGTAAAGAGAGACTTAGTAAATATTCACCTCCTGTCATTAATAAAATTGAGATTATATGTACACTAAAGCTAGCATAATCAACAATTATAGAAAACATACAAAAATACATATTTCACATAAAGGAACCCCCATAGTGCATACATCCCTATTATATTAAACATAATTACATTACAATTACCTTTTATTTCAATGTATCCTGCATGCCAGTATACAAACTGACATTTTAAGTGAAAATAAATAAATAAATACAATCTCCCAAAAACTAGGAGATGACTAATATGCCAAACATGACGTTGTTGAAAGACAGTAGAGATGATCATAGGGGCCTTGTCCTAATGCTTTAATGATACACGCCAGCTTTCACCCTTTTCATACCTCTTTTAGAGTTTTTAGAGTGCTTGCCATCCCTGGTATCATTGACCAGTTCTCTAGAATTAACCACAACTTTAAACCAATTGCAGGTACTCCTTGTTTAAAGGGGCTACTCTGGGAAAGATAATCTCAATTAAGTTTTTTTGGCGACAGGAGGTCCTGGGCACCATTACAGGGACATAGGCGTGCGCACAGGGTGTGCTGGGGCACACCCTAATCACGCCTCCGTGCTACACAGCTGGCGATTTAGGCAGCCTTGTGGCTGCCTAAATCACCTTAGGGCAGACTAACATGTCGGGAGGACCTGGCACAGGAGGGGGTCCAGCGGCTTGCCCACAATGCCGCCCGGGGGCGAGGCCCCTCCAGTCAGTCTGCCCTGACGGAGAGCCAGCCTTCAGTTGGCAGCTCTGCCGGGAGCGAGCTGCAGACTGAGGTGTCTCGCCATCTCCAGCCTGACAGAGCGTTGCCACTCTCAATGTGGTCTGCAGTTCACTCCCGGCGGAGCTGCAGACTGAAGAGAGTGTGCCCACTGGACCACCAGGGAAGGTATTTATGAAACCTTCCCTCTACCCCCTGTCACTGCCCCACCACCCCCTTAACCCCTATCACTGCCCCTTCACCCCGCCTACCCTCTGTCACTGCTCCTCCACACCCCCACCGCCTGTCACTGCTTCTCCACCCCCCATCCCCTGTCACTGCTTCTCCACCCCCCCCATCCCCTGTCATTGCGTCTGCTCCTCCACCCAACCCCTGTCCTGCTCCTCCACCCACAACCCCTGTCACTGCTCCTCCACCCCCAACCCTGTCACTGCTCCCTCCACCCCCAACCCCTGTCACTGCTCCTTCACCCCCCAACCCCTGTCACTACCCCTCCAACACCTGTCACTGCCCTCCAACCCCCCCACCCGTGACTGCCCCCTCACTGTTACTGCCCCTCCACCCCCCACCTTTCACTGCTCCCCATCCCCTGTCACTGCCCCCTCACCCCCTGCCACAGCCACTCCACACCCCCTGTACCAGCCCCCCCACCCCCCACTCCATCACACCCCCCCTCCACACACCACACACCCTGTCTCCCCCACCCACACCCTGTCATCCCAACACACACACACGGTCACCCACACCCTATCATCCCCACACACACACGGCATACACTATCACCATTCCCAAACACTTTCAGCCCCCATACGGCAATGCTCGAAGGTTGAGAGCCCCTACAATGCCACCGGATCACCAGGGAATATGATGACCACCCCTCCTCCCTGGATGCAGGTAAGAAACAAGGAGGGAGGGGGGAAATAAAAAAAAAATTAAAATAAGTATAATGAAATTAAAAAGCTGCTCCCCTCTCAGATCCCTAGCCTAGCCTGCAAAGCTTCTCTCACACTACAACTCACCCCTCACAATCACACACACGGTGCCCCACACACTGTACCCTTCACAATTACACACACACACACACATTGTACCCTTCACAATTACGCACACACTGTACCCCTTACAATCACACACACTGCACCTATGTGTATTTGTATATATACACATGTGTGTATGCATGTATATATAATACAATGTTAAACAAAAATCTGCACACCAGTCAAGCCATAAGACTTGCTTTTCCCACAGAAATCCAAAAACTGCAGCAATGTTACAACCACAAAGGATTCTGGGTGGGCATATGCAAATTAGTTTAGCAAAGAATCACATTTTTGCCTCATTCCATTTTAAACATGGATTAGCTACTGCAACAAGAAAAATCTAAATTCTATGTATTGTCCATGGAAACTTGTAACAATATAAATCCAGCACTGCTAATAAATGAATTATGTGTAGGATGTGTCAAGGTTACATTTAATGTGCAATATTTGTAGTGATGATTCTTGCATAAGAATTCTCAAAGCAAATATGCACCAACCCTGAATCTGAAACATGGGCTTGAACGTTTGATGCCAATTAATAGGGGCAACATTAATTTAATCTCTGCCCTTGGTTATAGATGATATATTCAAGATGGCAAAAAGTTAATTTCAAAATGCAATCTCTAGGGTATATTTTGATCTCTCATTACAGTTATTTTAACACCAAGAATATCTATGCAGAGTTGAAGTTTCATGTTAAGACAAAACATGAAAAATCTTAATGTTAACATTAAGGATGTCATAATAGAAAACAATTAGAGATTACTTCAGGAAATACATAATCAGGGCCGGTGCAAGGATTTTTGCCACCCTAGGCAAAAGTAAAGTTTGCCGTCCCCCCACCCCCCTCCATGTGACATCACAATGCCCCACCCATATGATCTGCCATGTTAACCAACGCCAGTGCTGCAGTGCCGCTGTGTTTACATTAAAAGGCCAGGGACAGGCTATAGACACCAGAACCACTACATTAAGCTGCAGTGGTTCTGGGGACTATAGTGTTTCTTTAATGTGAGGTAAATTAGAGATTAGTGCCACAAATAATATACTAGATTGCCTACTTACAGCCAGATGAGGATGATGATGGGCTCTAGCTGCAGTCTGGCTCCACTGGTCTGGTGTAGAACAGGCTCTCTGGAGGCGGTTTGTAACTGTGGTCACAAAAATCAATGTTCTGGGAGAACGGGAAGCAGCTCCATTTTTTTGGGGCCTTTTACACAGCTCAAGGTCTGGGTCCCAGGGTCCACCTTCATGTTCCACCAATGAGTTTGTTCACAGGGGGTGGAGTGTGTAGGGAATGTCCTGATATGTGTGTAAGGAATGCATTGTGTGAATCTGTGTCTGTATGTGTAAGGGCTGCAAGGTGTGTTTCTGTGTATGTACGCAATGTGTAAGGAATGCATTGTGTGTAAGGGTTGCATTGCTTGTGTATGTGTGTGTGTGTGTGTAATGCATTGTGTTTTTCTGTGTGTAAGGGGTGCATTGTGTGATTGTGTTTGTGTGAGTGTGATGGATGTCAATCTCTCCCTCGTCTCTTGTCACTTTCTTCTCCCCCTCTCCCCCCCTTTGTCACTCTCTTCTCCCCCCCTCCCTTGTCCCTCTCCCCCCTTGTCACTCTCTTCTCCCCTCCCTCCCCCGGCAATTTCTCCCCCCCTCCCGGTCAATTTCTTCTCTCCCCGTCAATTCTTTCCCCCCGTCAATTTCTTCCCCGTCAATTTCTTCTCTCTCCCCCACTAATTTCTTCTCTCTCTCCCCCTCGTCAATTTCTTCTCTCTCTCCCCGTCAATTTCTTCTCTCTCTCCCCCGTCAATTTCTTCTCTCTCCCCGTCAATTTCTTCTCTCTCCCCATCAATTTCTTCTCTCTCCCCGTCAATTTCTTCTCTCTCCCCGTCAATTTCATCACTCCCCCGTCAATTTCTTCTCCCCCCCTCCATGTCAATTTATTTCTCACCCCTCCCCTACCTCAGTTGTAGCGTGGCTGAGCCCTGTATGGTCCACCGGTACAGGGAGCTTTTGTTTCCTGTACCCGGCCGGACTAAAAGGAAGTGTACACTCAGTGTACACTTCCTGTTAGTCCGGCAGGGTACAGGAGACAGATGTTCCCTGTACCCGTGGACCATACAGAGCTCGGGCCGGGCCGGGCCGCAACACATGGCCGTGGGCACCTGGTCGTAGGGGTTACACGGCTGCGACCCCTGCGACCGCAGTATGTACACCAGTGCATGCAGATGCACACACACTTAAAGGACCACTACAGACATCCAGATCACATCAGCTCAATGAAGTTGTCTGGGTGTCAGGTCCCTCTAGTTTTAACCTTGCAGCAGAAAACATAGCAGTTTCAGAGAAACGGCTATGTTTCACTGAGGGTTAATCCAGCCTCTAGTGGCTGTCTCACTGACAGCCGCTAGAGGAGCACACTGAATGTCCATAGGAAAGCATTGAGCAATGCTTTCCTATGGGCGGTTTGAATGCGTGCGCGGTCGCATTCAGAGCTGATAGGCTGAGGGATCCCCAGAGCCAAGGGAGTCCGGCGCTGGAGAAAGGTAAGTGCTGAAGACACACACACTCTCACTTACAGACGCATACACACTAGCTAACAGACACACATTTACTGACAGAGACACACTCAACGACAGACATACATACACACTCACTTACAAAACACTCTCATTGACAAACACAAACTCACTAACAGACATCAAAGACTCACTAACACACTCAGTAAGACACACAGTAACACACTCACTGACACTCACTAGCAGACACACACTCACTCTAACACTCACACACACTAACACTCACACACACTAACACTCACACACACTAACACATGTTTTTTTTTTTTAATAATCCCCCCAGCCTCCTTACCTTTTGGAGTGCTGGGGGGATTCCCTGGGGTCCAGTGGTGCTGCTGGGCTGGCTGGCAGGCTGGCTGTCCGGCGCGCGAGGGAGCACTCTGCTCTGAGTGCTTCCTCTTCAGCTCCCTCACGCGCCGCGTAGGGATGCCAGCGCCGGAAGATGACATCATCTTCCGGCTCCGGTATCAGTGCGGTGCCCAAGGGAGCTGAAGAGGAAGTACTGAGTGCTCCCTCGCGCGCGCGCCCGCCTGCCCGACCGGCCACCCGCCTTCCGGGTGTCAGCAGTGCCAGCCTCGGGGGGCCCTGGGGTGGTCGGCTCCTGGGCCCCCCAGGGAAGAGGCTGGCCCAGTGGGTACACACCGGGTCGCAGGGGCGGCCGGCCCCCTGGTGGGCAGTGCGTGCGACCCTGGTATGTACGCCACTGGTTGGACGTCCATAGGAAAGCATTGAGTAATGCTTTCCTATTGGCGGTTTGAATGCATGCACGGCTCTTGCCGCGCATGCACATTCAGAGCTGATGACGGCAGAGGGAGGAGAGTTCCCCAGCACTGAGGGAGCCCGAGGCTGGAGAAAGGTAAGTGGCTGAAGGGGTTTCTACTGGAGGGGGGTGGGACCTAATGACCCTATAGTGCCAGGGAAACGCGGCATGCACATTCAGAGCTGATGACGGCAGAGGGAGGAGAGTTCCCCAGCACTGAGGGAGCCCGAGGCTGGAGAAAGGTAAGTGGCTGAAGGGGTTTCTACTGGAGGGGGGTGGGACCTAATGACCCTATAGTGCCAGGAAAAC
>OW240912.1:312926660-312982266 GCA_933207985.1 Pelobates cultripes | reverse complement strand
ATCCCTTTTTCGTTTTTCAGCGCGTTTGGACCCGGTCAGGGCACTTCTCCGATTTAGGATGTTTCTCTGTACAGCCTACCTGGACGGGCTGCTGGACCCTCTGCGAGGTGCCTCCCAGGCCGAAACGTCAGGCGCACTCTGCGTTTCACTTGTTTGAGTCCCTGGTTTTCGTGTTCATCCAGGGGAAATCGACCCCCTCTACAGCTGAAGGAGTAGAGTTCGGGAGGTCAGATGGACGCAAGGGGGTGCCTCCAATGCCTTCCACTGCCCGAGGCCTCAAACATCGGGTAAGGCTTTCGTGGAGGACTCGGTGTCGGGACCGGAGGAGGTTGGACACGTAGGGTGGACCTCCTCGCTGTCTCGATTATGGGACATACCCAGACTGTTTCGCTACGGGGCCACACAGGGCCTGAAGATTCACTTCTTCCTCGCAGGCCTTTCGGCATCCGAGTAATTCCCTAGTTGGAGATGGTTCGGAATTCAACATCCTCTGACTGGAAAGGCTTGCGGGATCCTTCGCGAGTTGGAGTTTGGTGGAGGAATTTCCGTTTGCTGCATCCTCCTCCGGACGAGCTAGGCAGCGGAGGTGCACGGCATCATGCACCTGGGAGGAGCCCGCCTTTGGATGACCTGTCAGATCCCACCCTGCTTCAGCTGGCTAACGGATCAGTTTGCTCAGCGAGGGACGTTTCCCTCCAAGGGTGTTCATCACGGAGACGCTGACAAGTTTCCTCCGTTTGTGTTGGTCCCAGGGCCTTATTGCAGGTTTCTCTGTCTGCTGGTATTTTGGTATTACGGTCTCCGCTATGGCAGAATCAAACCTAGTTTCCTGGTTTCCCTGGACCGGTCCCATCTGGACCACAGGGTCTGAAATATTTTTTTTTTGTTTGTTTTTTCCATTCACTGACTTTGAATTAATTTTCCTTTTATTATGCCTTGTTTTTTCATTCGGATGGGTTTTGAATGTTCGGGCCTTAGTTGTCGACACCCTGCTTTCTTTCTCTGCGGATATGGTCACTGGCAAGGTGTCTATATGTTCTAGTCGGACCCAACGTTTATATGCTTATCTTGGTTGCGCGCCCACCTTTATGCTGCGTACGACGACTCCGTTTTGTTTGGACGATTCTTTCCTTTTTCGCCCTTCGCGTCTCGCTCGGTTGTGTTTTGTGTCAGAGCTCACAGTACAGTCTCGTTCCCTTCTTTGGCACGAGGGTTCTTTGGTTGTTGACATTAGTGGGGTGTAAACGTCTTTCGGTTCACTTCAGTTAGAGACACTACGACTTCGGGTGCCGATTGTCACGTATTCATCCGCTTATAGAAATGTGGTTAATGACATTTACTGTCCACACAGGAAAAGTTGTGCCGAACAGCAAACTAATCCACAGAAGGGTTAATGCTGAGCAGCAATTAAACCTGGTAACTGACTTTGGGGTCAAAGGCTGGTTACAGCCTATCAGAACTAAAGGAGGGGTATTTAGGCCCAGTTCTCATCCTGCTCAGTGCCCTGTCTTGGTTTTCCTTGTGATTGTCCGAGAGCACGTTCCTGTTATTAGTTTTCCACCTGGTTTTTGACTTTGGCTTTGTTTATTGACTTCTCTACATTCTGGTATCCTGACTCCTGGCTTTCCTCATCGCTGCGTCCCTTTCTGTGTTCCCTGACCTCGGCTAGTATTTTTGACTATTCTATGTACGTTAAATCCGTCCATTCTAAGGACCGGTAATACGTTACTTATTTGTCATCTGTGCTGTACAGTTCTACGTGCTGGATCAAACAGTAATCCTGACACCGATATGGCGGGCGCATCTCTCCAAGACATCGCACACCTCCCTGCGGGTTCCGAGGAGATATATTCGCATAAGTTTAGGTTAGTATGGCGGATGGTGTTCTTTGGTTTTGCTGTCTGAGCGTTAAAACAGCAAATATGAAGCCTCCTGTCATGTTATAAAATTGTAGATTATACTAGCTTTAGTGTAAGTATAATCTTAATTTTATTAATAACAGGAGGCGAATATTTCCCTCCCAGTTTTCCCCCTACCCTGGTTCCTGGTTTGTTTACTTGACCTCCTCTAGTTGATAGTCGGTTTCCAGGTCTGTGTTGAGGTAGGTCAATTATTTGCCTTGCTGAGGGAAGTCAGGGTATGTGTTTTGGGAATATTGTATTGTCATTGATTATGGGTATTCATGTTTTCACAGTACATTTCATTCAATGTTGTACTGTCTGTAATTGATGATGGGTATTCATGCTTTCACAGTACATTTCATTCACTAATCTGTGTTTTTGACTCTGTTTATCTCGTTTCATAATTTTTCATAATTATAAGACCTGCTAACGAACAGCTGATTGTTATTATGTCCTGATATGTAAAAAGAGGGTTCAAAAAGGGCGTACTTTATTTTTCTCTTGACGGTATATATATATATATAAAAGAACAGATTAAATTCTTATCTTGTAAACAGAATTCTGAAATGACAAGCTGTCTTAAAAAAGGGAGGTTCTCCCAAAAGCTTGTCATTCCAACATTCTGTTAGTCCAATAAAAAAGGTATTACAAGATACGAATTGCATCTGTTATTTTACATCTGATGCACTGGACTAATACGGCTACAATCTCTCCTCTAACGGCAAATGTATGTATATAAATATATAGATATATATATAAATATATATTTAATTAAATTACTATTGATGCATTTTAGCATTTTATGTATCAGTTGAATACCTCTTTGCTTTCTTTCTTTTTTCCAGAAGGATCATTAAAGTTATATTATTCACTTCCCACAAAGGTTATGTTAACAGACATCATGAAAGCCTTCAATGTAATGCAAAATAATGCTTCAGAAATAATTTTCAAGGTTAGAATAATACAAATATATGTACAGAACAATGATGGTTTAAAATAAGCTAAGTGGCAATTTCCTGTAGATATCAATGGAAGAACTGCTATCCAGTTATCAGAATTAACTTGTGCCTCTTAATTTTGAATCCAGCACTGTCAAGCCCCGTATTCTTAGTTTTTTTTTTTTCATTTTATTTTGTGCTTGTTGATCAGTCGCAATGTGTACTTTTTGTATGTTTGTATTTGCTTTTGTAATTCAAAACACCCTCTTAACAATCATGGCCGGCACAACCGCTGTGCAGATTAGGCCTCCACTTAGGGCGTCAGGGGGCGCAATGTCCGGGTGACCAGCACTGCCCTCATGCCGAACTCAGAATGTAGCGTGGCTGAGTGGGAGCAAGCTCCTGTAGCCTGATCTGTCGCTCGGCCACGCTACAACATGGAGGTGAGCTGGCATTGGGGGGGGAGGTTAAGGAAGGGCTTAGGGGTTTAACACATGGAGGGGCTTGGGGGAGTTAAGAAGTCACATGGAGGGGCTGGGGGATTAAAGAGATACATGCAGGGACTGATATCTTGTAATACCTTTTTTATTGGACAAACAGAATTCTGAAATGACAAGCTTTCTTGAGAAAGGGAGGTTCTCCCGAAAGCTTGTCATTCCAACATTCTGTTAGTCCAATAAAAAAGGTATTATAAGATATGAATTTCATCTCTTATTTTACATCTGCATCACTGGACTAAGATGGCTACAATCTCCCATTTAACTAATCTCTCCTTTAACTAAGGAAACATATTGAGGGGCTGGGGGGTTTAATGAGACAAATGTGGAGGTTAATGTGATATATGGAGGGGCAGGGAGGTTAATGAGACAAATGGGGGTTTAAGGAGTGGCTGGAGGTTTAAGAAGTCACTTGGAGGGGCTGGGGGTTAAAGAGACACCTAGAGTGGCTGTGTGTTAAGGAGACATATGGAAGGGTTGGGAGATTAATGAGGCACATGGAGGTTCTGGGGGATAAAGGAGGGGTTAAGGGTCTGGGGGAGAGAGGCACACAGAGGGATGGGGAAGAGGCACAGAAAGTTGAGGGGATGGCACATAGAGCTGAATAGGAGAAAAATACACAAGGGCCTGGGAGTAAAGGCACACAGAAGAGCTGGGGAGGGGGGACAAAGAGACACATAGGGGCTGGAGAGAGTAAAAAGACACATAAAGGAGCTGGAGGGGGCAAATAGACCCACAAATATGCTGGGGGAAGAGATACGCAGAGTGGTTGGGTAAGGGGAAAAAGAGACACAAACAAGGTTTGTGGGACAAAGAGACACACAGAGGTGTTATGGGGACAAAAAGACACAGAGAGGCTTAGGAGGACAAATAGAGGTGCTGGGAGCAGGGCCGCCATCAGGGCATGACAACCATAACGGTTGTCATGGGCCCGGCGGTCCTGGGGTGCCTGGACTACTCTGGCAGTCCGAACCCCACATTCCTTATGTGCACATATATATATATAGCGAATTTCGCTATATATCTGTGCACTGGGGGCCCCCTGCTACCTGTACATTCCAGAGGGGGGCCCCGCAGCACACTCGGTCCTCCTTTCCTGCTGCCGCAGAGCGTTGCCATGGCAACGCTTCGCACATAACGCAGGGCTGTCTCGGGAGAGTTAGTCAGAGAGGAGCTGGGAAGGAAGACAGTGTGTGCTGCTGGGCCCCCTCTGCAATATACCACGGCTGGCTCCCTCCACCATGCCACTGAACCACCAGGGAATGCGATCTCCCCCCTCCCTGGCAGGGTAAGAACCAGGGAGGGGGGGAATACAATTAAAATATACACAAATAGATTTAAAAGAAAAATACTCCCCTCCCCCCTATTTTACACACACTGCATCCTTACAAGCACACACTCTGAACTACACACACTCACACACTACATTCACTAAACACACTCTGCACTACACAAACACACACATTACAATCACTAAACACACTCTGCACTACACAAACACACACACTACATTCACTAAACGCACTCTGCACTACACACACACACACTACATTCACTAAACACACTCTGCACTACACACACACACTACATTCACTAAATACACTTTGCACTACACACACACACTACATTCACTATACACACGTTGCACTCACTATAAACACACTACATTTACTAAACACACTTTGCACTCACTACAAACACACTGCATTCACTATACACACACGCTGCATTCACCACAATCACACCACATTCACTATACACATTTTTGCATTCACTACAATCACACTACAGGCACTATACACACTTTGCACTCACTACAATCACTATACATACTTTGCACTCGCTGCAAACACACTACATTCACTGTACACATTTTGCATTCACCACAATCACACTACATGCACTATACACACTTTGCACTCACTACAAACACACTACATTCACTACAAACACACTACATCCACTACACAAACACACACTCTGCATTCACTATACTTACCTACATTCACTTCACACACACTCTGCATCTAATGCATGCATACAAACATTACATACATTAAACAAAACGTACAATCTGCATCCACTATACACACTGCATCCATGACACACGTACCACATCCACTACACACATTCTACATCTACTATACACACAGCATCCATGACACACATTCTACATCCACTATGCACACACACACACACACTTCATTCTTGTGGGCGGACTCGGGGCTGGCCCCGGGGGCCCAGATCTTGAGCTGTGTCAGGGGCCCTCAAATTTCTGATGGCAGCCCTGGCTGGGAGGACAAAGAAACAGACAGAGATGCTGGGAAGAAAAAGAGACACACAAAGGGGCTGGAGGAAGAGATACATAGAGGAGCTTAGGGGGAGAAAGAGACCCACTAAGGTGCTGGGGGGGGGGGAAAGACACACAGAAGAGGTTTGCCTTGACATAGCAGATGAGCTTACACTCAAGGGGCCACTGGAGTGACACAAAAAATCTCCAGTTATTTAAACGTGCATAGGGATTTAGGATAGTGTGCAAGTAACTCTATTCTTTGTTTTTTATGTACTATAGTCATTTCTGCCATCGCAGGAGTAGTGGGGGTTTGAGCCTAGCAGGGGAGGGCTGGCAGCCTTAGGCCTGGGGGGCAAAACCAGTCAAGAGGCCCATTGCACCACCAAATCAGTGCAATGGTGCCCACCTTTTCCTGGATTTATAACGGATATTGATGTTATGCTAATCAGTAGCTCTTTGCCATACCCACTCCTTCACGGCTCTGACTTTCAATGTTGTCAGAGCGCAGGCTGAGAATCTCTGAGCCTGTGCTCTGACTCACTAACTGAGCGTCGGAACCACGAGGGAGATGCTATAATCTGACTGCACCTACTGCTGGTGCGCACCAGTAGACCACCAGCGAATCGTTTAAATTGAATAGGCTGGTGTCCCCAACTTGTGAGCTGTGTTGTCCGCCGGGCGCCTCTGTTGTGATGGCACCCTGCGTGACCGCACAGCGTGCACACCCCAATGGCTGGCCCTGCTGACACACACTGATGTTACTACTTAGAAATCCCTCAATATTAATACAGACAGCAGAGTAAACACAAATAAACTGTGGAAACAGATCTGATCCCACCCAAATTTATAAAGATTTGCTTACTGGATTTGTTGTAAGATTAAATCATGCCTCCTCCCCTCTCTCTCCCATGCGCTGCTCTGTAAGCTGGGAGGAAGTGAAGAGTAATCACAATCTCCCAGCACAGTGGCACCTGTGGCTGCATGGGGAACAGCTGTATTTGCCGCCCCCATGTGACATCACAATGCCCCACCCATATGATCTGCCATGTTAACACGCCAGTGTTGCAGTGCCGCCGTGTTTACATTAAAAGGCCTGCAGGGACAGGTTATAGATACCAGAACCACTACATTAAGCTGCAGTGGTTCTGGGGACTATAGTGTTTCTTTAATGTGAGGTAAATTAGAGATTAGTGCCACGAATAATATACTAGATTGCCTACTTACAACCAGATGAGGATGATGATGGGCTCTAGCTGCAGTCTGGCTCCACTGGTCTGGTGTAGAACAGGCTCTCTGGAGGCTGTTTGTAACTGTGGTCACAAAATCAATGTTCTGGGAGAACGGGAAGCAGCTCCATTTTTTGGGGGGCCCTTTACACAGCTCAAGGTCTGGGTCCCAGGGTCCACCTTCATGTTCCACCAATGAGTTTGTTCACAGGGGGTGGAGTGTGTAGGGAATGTCCTGATATGTGTGTAAGGAATGCATTGTGTGAATCTGTGTCTGTATGTGTAAGGGCTGCAAGGTGTGTTTCTGTGTATGTACGCAATGTGTAAGGAATGCATTGTGTGTAAGGGTTGCATTGCTTGTGTATGTGTGTGTGTGTGTGTGTGTAATGCATTGTGTTTTTCTGTGTGTAAGGGGTGCATTGTGTGATTGTGTTTGTGTGAGTGTGATGGATGTCAATCTCTCCCTCGTCTCTTGTCACTTTCTTCTCCCCCTCTCCCCCCCTTTGTCACTCTCTTCTCCCCCCCTCCCTTGTCCCTCTCCCCCCTTGTCACTCTCTTCTCCCCTCCCTCCCCCGGCAATTTCTCCCCAATTTCTTCTCCCCCCGTCAATTTCTTCCCCGTCAATTTCTTCTCTCTCTCCCCCACTAATTTCTTCTCTCTCTCCCCTCGTCAATTTCTTCTCTCTCTCCCCCCGTCAGTTTGCTTCTCTTACTCCCAGTCAGATTTCTTCTCTCTCCCCGTCAATTTCTTCTCTCTCCCCGTCAATTTTCTTCTCTCTCCCCCCGTCAATTTCTTCTCTCTCCCCGTCAATTTCATCACTCCCCCGTCAATTTCTTCTCCCCCCCTCCATGTCAATTTATTTCTCACCCCTCCCCTACCTCAGTTGTACATGGCTGAGCCCTGTATGGTCCACCGGTACAGGGAGCTTTTGTTTCCTGTACCCGGCCGGACTAAAAGGAAGTGTACACTCAGTGTACACTTCCTGTTAGTCCGGCAGGGTACAGGAGACAGATGTTCCCTGTACCCGTGGACCATACAGAGCTCGGGCCGGGCCGGGCCGCAACACATGGCCGTGGGCACCTGGTCGTAGGGGTTACACGGCTGCGACCCCTGCGACCGCAGTATGTACACCAGTGCATGCAGATGCACACACACTTAAAGGACCACTACAGACATCCAGATCACATCAGCTCAATGAAGTTGTCTGGGTGTCAGGTCCCTCTAGTTTTAACCTTGCAGCAGAAAACATAGCAGTTTCAGAGAAACGGCTATGTTTCACTGAGGGTTAATCCAGCCTCTAGTGGCTGTCTCACTGACAGCCGCTAGAGGAGCACACTGAATGTCCATAGGAAAGCATTGAGCAATGCTTTCCTATGGGCGGTTTGAATGCGTGCGCGGTCGCATTCAGAGCTGAGAGGCTGAGGGATCCCCAGCGCCAAGGGAGTCCGGCGCTGGAGAAAGGTAAGTGCTGAAGACACACACACTCTCACTTACAGACGCATACACACTAGCTAACAGACACACATTTACTGACAGAGACACACTCAACGACAGACATACATACACACTCACTTACAAAACACTCTCATTGACAAACACAAACTCACTAACAGACATCAAAGACTCACTAACACACTCAGTAAGACACACAGTAACACACTCACTGACACTCACTAGCAGACACACACTCACTCTAACACTCACACACACTAACACTCACACACACTAACACTCACACACACTAACACATGTTTTTTTTTTTTAATAATCCCCCCAGCCTCCTTACCTTTTGGAGTGCTGGGGGGATTCCCTGGGGTCCAGTGGTGCTGCTGGGCTGGCTGGCAGGCTGGCTGTCCGGCGCGCGAGGGAGCACTCTGCTCTGAGTGCTTCCTCTTCAGCTCCCTCACGCGCCGCGTAGGGATGCCAGCGCCGGAAGATGACATCATCTTCCGGCTCCGGTATCAGTGCGGTGCCCAAGGGAGCTGAAGAGGAAGTACTGAGTGCTCCCTCGCGCGCGCGCCCGCCTGCCCGACCGGCCACCCGCCTTCCGGGTGTCAGCAGTGCCAGCCTCGGGGGGCCCTGGGGTGGTCGGCTCCTGGGCCCCCCAGGGAAGAGGCTGGCCCAGTGGGTACACACCGGGTCGCAGGGGCGGCCGGCCCCCTGGTGGGCAGTGCGTGCGACCCTGGTATGTACGCCACTGGTTGGACGTCCATAGGAAAGCATTGAGTAATGCTTTCCTATTGGCGGTTTGAATGCATGCACGGCTCTTGCCGCGCATGCACATTCAGAGCTGATGACGGCAGAGGGAGGAGAGTTCCCCAGCACTGAGGGAGCCCGAGGCTGGAGAAAGGTAAGTGGCTGAAGGGGTTTCTACTGGAGGGGGGTGGGACCTAATGACCCTATAGTGCCAGGGAAACGCGGCATGCACATTCAGAGCTGATGACGGCAGAGGGAGGAGAGTTCCCCAGCACTGAGGGAGCCCGAGGCTGGAGAAAGGTAAGTGGCTGAAGGGGTTTCTACTGGAGGGGGGTGGGACCTAATGACCCTATAGTGCCAGGGAAACGCGGCATGCACATTCAGAGCTGATGACGGCAGAGGGAGGAGAGTTCCCCAGCACTGAGGGAGCCCGAGGCTGGAGAAAGGTAAGTGGCTGAAGGGGTTTCTACTGGAGGGGGGTGGGACCTAATGACCCTATAGTGCCAGGAAAACAAGTTTGTTTCCCTGGCACTATAGTGGTCCTTTAAATGTATTGCTGTAAACAGAAATTAAATGTAAACTAATACAACATTCCTACAGTAGATTCTAAAGCTTTTAGTGCTCAGGAAAGTGTGTCAGTGTCTTCACTAAAATATCAAGGTAATACAGGGAAACAGTAGGTGGGAGGAGTAAGAAGCTGCCCCACACTGGATCCCAGGGGGTGAGTGTGTGTCCGTCATGAGTTTGTGTGTGTGTAAGTCAGTGTGTGTGTAAGTCAGTGTGTGTGTGTGTGTGTGTGTGTGTGTGTGTGTAAGTCAGTGCATGTGCGCATGTGTGTGCGTGTAAGTCAGTGCATGTGCGTGTGTGTGTGTAAGTCAGTGTGTGTGTGTCTGTGTGTGTAAGTCAGTGTGCGTGTGTAAGTCAGTGCGCGTGTGTAAGTCAGTGTGCATGTGTGTGTAAGTCAGTGTGTGTGTAAGTCAGTGTGTGTGTGTGTAAGTCAGTGTGTGTGTGTGTGTGTGTAAGTCAGTGTGTGTATGTGTAAGTCAGTGTGTGTATGTGTGTAAGTCAGTGTGTGTGTGTTTAAGTCAGTGTGTGTGTGTTTAAGTCAGTGTGTGTGTGTTTAAGTCAGTGTGTGTGTGTGTGAGTGTGTGTGTAAGTCAGTGTGTGTGTAAGTCAGTGTGTGTGTAAGTCAGTGTGTGTGTGTGTAAGTCAGTGTGTGTGCGTGTGTTGTTGTAAGTCAGTGCGTGTGTGTGTGTGTGAGTGTGTGCGTGTGTGTGTAAGTCAGTGCGTGTGTGTGAGTCAGTGCGTGTGTGTGAGTCAGTGCGTGTGTGTGAGTCAGTGCATGTGTGTGTGTGTAAGTCAGTGCATGTGTAAGTCAGAGTGTGTGTGTGAGAGTTTGTGTGTAAGTCAGTGTGTGTGTGTGTAAGTCAGTGCATGTTTGTGTAAGTCAGTGTGTGTGCATGTGTGTGTAAGTCAGTGCGTGTGTGTGTGTGTAAGTCAGTGCGTGTGTGTGTGAGTCAGTGCGTGTGTGAGTCAGTGCGTGTGTGAGTCAGTGCGTGTGTGTAAGTCAGTGTGTGTAAGTCAGTGTGTGTGCGTGTGTGTATAACTGTCAGTGAGTATGTCTGTCAGTGAGTGAGTGAGTGTGTGTCTGTCAGTGAGTATGTGTGTGTCAGTGAGTGAGTGAGTGTGTCAGTGAGTGGCATGAGGGCACAATTGATCCTTGAAACACAAATGAATGGGGTAGGGCCACCACTCACTAAAAGTAGGTGGAACCCACCCACACTCAGTGAAACCGCCTAAAGTTAAAATTTCATATTATTGGTATCAAGCTTTATTAAGCCGAAGAAATAACAAAAATAAAATAAACTGGGTGCTAAAATACTGACAACCTAGCTCGTGTGTACAAAGTGATAAATTAAAAACCAGTGATACACCTTTAAAAGCCTGAGTAGGTCTGTCCTAAATACCACAGTAGAGTGTAAATGGATTAGTGGAATTAGGGATACCTAATATACATTAATATAGTAATGTGGACTGAACAGATTAGTCAAACCAAAGAACCCAAAAAAGACAACAGGTATGCTATTTCTTTTGCATTTTTTACCTTTACATCGTTAACTGGCAGGTAGGGAACTGGAGCAGACCCAATGCACAGATTAAAATACTTAGAAGTTTCTGTGAGACCAACACCCATTCTCACACAGAGGTATTTTCGCCCATCTGCCCAAATCATAGCTAGAGTCTCACAACACTATGCTAAGAAGTTTAGTAAGGGCATCACCTTCCTTATCCTTTCCCATTTTTATTGAGCTTTCCAGAGGCCTACACCCTGCCACTGTTTATGGCACAGCACAGGGCCAAATGAACAGACAGTGCCTCTACTGTGAGATGGTAATTGGCAGGGCCTCATCATCTCACTTATAGACAAGTTCTTCGCCACCCTTAACCCCTTAAGGACACATGTCATGTGTGACATGTCATGATTCCCTTTTATTCCAGAAATGTGGTCCTTATAGGTTTAAAAAAAAGACATCAGTTAACGCAACTTACAAACAAATCATAACGAGTCTCACTTTAGTATCATCATAGCATGTCTCACATGTCAGACCAAGGAGAGGACTTCTGCCTGCCCAGCACGCCAGCTAGACCACCCACTCCAACCACTGTCCCTACTGTAGGTGAAAACGAAGACCCTTCAAGCTCCTGTTTCTTGAGGTCATGGATGATCCCGGAGATTGTCGCAGAGCTAAGGCGTAGGGGATACCATATCCTGCCACCGCAAGAAATGCAGAACCATATAGAATTATGATGACAAATTCGGATAATCCACAACCAGAGACCAGTACACACAAGACAATTTTAACAACACCCTAACAGGGATACAGGCCACGATGACATTCTGTCACGCATTAATAATCTGAATCAAAGAATGGAGAAGTTAGAATCTCCGGCACCAGTTACCACAATTTTCCCAGATATCCTTCCCACGCAAATCATCGACCAAACTGTCTCTCAGCGTAATAGCACAGGTACACAGTCTTCACATAGCTCCATTACACATATAATCACACCAGCACATATGGTCCCTCCCAACAACAAGAAAGACATTTGGAGGGTAAGGACGTAAACCTTCTGTCCTTCTTGATAGCGTCACAAGACATAGTAGAGAACAAAACATACAACTACGGTGACCTGTCAGTGGTGCTCAAAGCAAAAGATTTCAGGCTGAGTAAAAAAAGTTGTCCATCCCAGACTTTGTACTAGCGTTCGGTTTGTATAGAGACACACTATGCTTCAATTTCCCACAACTTAGAGAGGACCTGGACTTGTACATGCACAAGTTGGTAGATCTGAGGAACAAGTACCTGTAACAGCTTAAGAGCAGTTGGAGCCCAGTTGCAGGAGATGACACAAGGAGAAGGCAAAAACCAAAACAGTACAGATGAAGGGGTAATCCAAAAGCAGGGTCAGACGAGAAGCAGAAGTCAGGGCTGGCAGAGGTCAGAGTCCAGGAAATCAGTCAGCAGAGTAACAAAGATCTAGCAGGAAACACCAAACAAACAAAATGACCAGATACCAGGTTTCAGGCAGAGCTGGGTTTTACAGCCTGTTGATTAGGAGAAGCTGACCCTAATTGGTAAGGGGCTGCAGGTGGATCGGCACTGCTTCATCCAGGCAAGGAGTCAGGAAGCAGACAAATACAGATACTGAAGCCTCCTGGTGGACAGCAAGGTAGAGAATCTTGCTTTGATACTGGAACTGTGAGTTCAAATCCAGCCAGGTCTCTTAAAGGGGTGGTTATGCCTTGTGGTCGGCAGGGTTCAGGGTGCACCGTGACAGTTCCACTTTTTACGATTACCACAGATCATTTTCAGCCAAGGCAGCAGCAACCTTTGCACAGTTCAACATCAGGATAGACTGGAGTTGTCCTGTCGCCACTTTGCCAGGCTAGTACCACTGGCTTGTGAAATTTGCTCTTCAAACTCTCACTCTACCAATTTGTGCTCCAGCGAGCCTAGTTTGCCCACCACTAGCTATGTCACCCCTAGCACAAATAAAAACGAACAGAAAAGTTTAAAAGACCAATAGTATTTTTGGGCAAGGCACAGATATGCAACAAATTCAACGCGGGGGGCTGCAGTTTCAGTGCCTGGAGGTTGTTGCATGTCTGCTCCAACTGTTTCCGAGCCCACACCAAAACCATGTGCCCAAACCGCCTCTTTCCCAGGATGTGACTAACCAAAGGACAGGTCGACACGTTGGCTTTCTACCTTAGCTATCACAATTCAGAAGACTTCGTTAAATTCCAACTCACAGGTTTTACAGAGGGGTTCCACACTGGGTTAATCACACTGCCAGCAGGCACACTCAAACGTAACAATCTGCAGAAGACAATGCCTCACAGGCAATCTTGAAGGCTGGGGTAGCAGCTTGGCTTGGCAAAACCGATATCTCCAATGCCTTCAAGCTGCTACCAATACATCCGTCGCTATAGCATTTATATGGAAAATTCTTTATTATTTTGCTGACCAGTTAACTTTATGGGCCAAGCGTAGCCCCAAACTATTCGATCTGTTTGCAGAAACATTGTGCTGGATCCTGCTGAACATCAGCTGTTGTCCAGTCACAGTCCATTATTAGGACGACTTTGTGACAGTAGAAAACCCAAATACCAACCCTCAGAGCATCGACAAAACAGTAGCACTATTTCCCACATTGGGAGTACCAGTGGCTACTGATAATACTGTAGGTCCCACCACCAAACTGACCTTTCTAGGGATATGCCTAGATTCACTCACGATGCAAGCTAGTCTCCCCAGGGACAAAGTTCAGAGAATCAAGGTAGAGATCGCTTTGTTCCTTAACAGAGGAACTACTTCTCGAAAAGACCTGCAATCCCTCCTGGGTTCTCTGAATTTATCATGAAAATAATCCCACAAGGTCACGCATGTATTTCAAGACTACTTAGTCTATTACCAAACCTACCAAGCGACGACAGCATAGTCACATTAGATGGTCAGGCTAGGGCAGATTTGACAATGTGGAACCAATTCTTGGCACACTGGAACAGGGTAAACCTGTTCATCCCGCCCTTAACAGAAGACTGTCCGGTATTATGGAAAGACGCAGCAGCCCACTCAGGGTTAGCAGCCATTTTTCGTGACGAATGGTTCAGAGACGTATGGCCTATGGAGACGGCAACTCTATCATTGTTCAACAGTACCTCCACCCTTTTTGAAATCTACTTCATAGTGGCAGCAACCCTAGTGTGGGGCTACCTTTGGAAGGGAAAGACGATAAAATGCCACACAGACAACACTGCGGCACGCAAAATTATTAACAAGGGCATGTCCTCTTCCCTGACAATCATCAGTCATCAGGAGACTTACATGGTTGGTAGCAACACAACACTTTCACCTGATTTGTGAACACATACCGGGCAATCACAACACAGCAGCTGACACCCTCTCTCGTTCCAACTTGCAGGTTTTCTTCCAAGTTCATCCCACGGCCGTGAGAGCCCCAAACAAACAACCGCCATTCCAGGAACTCCTGGAATAAACAAGGCCAATGGCACATGGGAGAATGCTAGCACAAACAGCACTCTTAGCTAACACCAGATGCTCTGAAAGTTGAGCTCTCACTCTCTTCAACAGATTAATTTCCGAATACCAAATCAATGGTGGCATTTATCTCCTTTTGCCACCTAAATCTAAAACTCGCACACAATACGAGAAAACTATATCTTACAGGTATACAATTCCATGTGGTAAACATATAGCCCAGTCACAGTACCTTTATGTCAGAAAACCCAATAAAGAACATCCTAAAAGGCATCCTACGATTAGAAAGTAACCGATAGATGGTCCCAAGTTCAGAGCATTATCCAACATATTGGAACTGTTCGAAACAAAAATAAACATTACTATCAAAACCGCTATATTTCTGGCCTATGGGTTCTTACGATCTAACAAACTCACAATAGAGAAGGCAAACTATACTATCAACATGCTAAAAATAGCTGACCTAAATAATGTAGGGGACCACTAAGTTTTAACACTACGACAGTCAAAACAAATCAAACAGGGCCGCCAGTCGACATACAACTATTTTCCACAGGAAACAAATGGCGCCAACTTCTATTACTCAACAATTTTAATCTGAACCTAATGGGTCAAGACAAAAGTGCTTCCCTGCTGAGCTTACACTGTAACCCACTGACAACATGACAAACTTATGGTGTACATAAAAACTATTTTCAAACATAGGTTTTGATCCATCAGCCTTCATGGGCCATTCATTTTGTATAGGGGCAGCAACAGCAGCCTCTAGTCAAAATGTACCAGTGCACATAATCAAGAGACTGGGACGATGGAAATCATCAGCAAACAATCGTTGCATACCCCAACCAGAAACAACTTAGACAAGCATTCAAAGAGTTAGCTAAATAATGCTAAAATGTTATGTCTTCACAGTTGTTATAAATGATTACATACATATTAAAGTTTGCATGTAAAACCTCCTTTTGTCCTCTATTTACAGGCCTGCCCAAACGTCTGTTTTGGCAAACCACAGCCAAATTTAGTAAAACAGTGTAGCGGAGGCCTGGTATTCCACAGGTTAACTCCACTAAAGATCCCAGTGAGGCTCAGGAACAAGTGATGAAAAATCCCATAAAGTAATAATTCCAGCAAAACAAGGTAATCCACAAATATCCCTATACAGATCCCAATGACTGGACGACACACAGCATCAGGAGCAGAACTGGACTTTTAATCACTTCACCTTCTTTTAAAGCATGCTCCCATGCAAGGGAGGGATTTACAATAATTATTACAGTATCCAATCGTACATGAGTTACCGCCCACACATTCCCATTCCTTAGCCTGACTCATAATCCTATTATGCAGTACACACATTTCCTAGGTTTCTGGATGTACCCCTAAACATAGGGGTACCCCTTTAATTATTATATCCCCTGGTAGCCCTGATCTAGTTGAAGAACATATCCAAAAATCACCCAGATCAGACCAGGGGTTCGGGAGATTGATGGAAGTAGTAAAGAGACTGACAGCACGGTAAGTAACAGCCAAAATTGGTTCCATGCATTTTGTCGGTCACAGAAAAAGGGAATGAACTGCACAAATGACTTGGGCTATGGAGACTGGAGAGGATTCGAATGAATCCCCTTGTTCGTGGGTTTCTGTCTACCGAACGGGTAACCGTTCAGTAGTTTCTACACAAATTTACGGGCAGTGTGGAGGTCTCAGCGGGGTTTGCCTAGCCGAGTTTCCGATTTGGGTTTCAGACACTTGACGGCAAAACACCGCTGTTCGGGAGTTTTAAAATGGCCGCCGCCACGTGTTCGTTTCCCGAATGGACAAAACACACATTACACGAAACACCCCTTACCCGTTTGCAACATTGTTGCGAACAGTAATTGGAGGCACACTTCTCCCTGGGGTGGTCTGATTGTTCGGTAGTTTCATTCACATAAGAACTGGAGTGATTTTACCGAACAATCACTTGAATGCTACATACACTTCACATATTAAAAGTTAATATTTAACCGAATACATAGACATAAATGCACTTTTTAGGACAGCCCAATGCCATCCGCTACAAACAGTTACTCTTTTTCCCTGACCACAGATATTTTATATATATATAAAAAATAAATAAAAATAGAAATTTGTTGACACTCAAGATAATATACTACATTTCCAAACAGTATTGTGAACCAGAAGAACAAGCCCGATTCAAATCAAAGTTCCTTTTCCTCTCTGGAGCCTATTTTCTGAAAAAAATCCCAAGATAGAGCAGGGCAAGTTACTTGTACATGCCCAAGGTAGGCCATCCCTGCCATGTTGCCATTTCAGCAGTTATTCCACCTTGGGTAATCCTTATTAAATGGATTCAACGTTTTTGAGCATGTCACCTGCAACAAATGT
The DNA here is from genome assembly GCA_933207985.1 of Pelobates cultripes. Classification (NCBI taxonomy): domain Eukaryota; kingdom Metazoa; phylum Chordata; class Amphibia; order Anura; family Pelobatidae; genus Pelobates; species Pelobates cultripes. Next base: position 312,965,263 of record OW240912.1, on the reverse strand, counting down.
TATGACAAAACCTCTCTTACAACCGCTCATGCCCCTTCAAATTTTTTATAAAGATCATTATTATATTGCAAGGTTGCATTAACAATGCCATTCTTTTAAAAGTAGGTATGTACCCATGCATCTGTAAGGCATAAACAAGTGGATTAGATTGCCATAAATGGAATGTGAGCCTGAAGTGATATGTACACTGTTTTCATAGTCGTTTCATAGATGCCTTTTAAGAATAGGTTTTAAATATAAATGAATTACTAGTGTTTTTGGGATGCTTTGGGGCATATTGTCATATGCTAGGAAGGCGCTTCTTAAAAATAAATTAAATAAAGTGGGGATTTATGTAAGTTTTTTTTCCTCAGTTCAGTATTTTTATTTTGTACTTAACTGTCATAAAGACCCGCAACAGTGACATCACTGCTGGGGTCTGGTGGCTGTGGGAAGGCAGGCAAAGGAAAAGCATACATGCCTAAACTTGTCACTCATAGGCACTGCCTTCCTCTTCTGCTCCCAACGTCACTGCTGTACTCTTGCGCATGCAAAATAGTACAGCATTAAGGTCTTTGTAGGATCCACAAAACCACAAATCTTCTATAAGAGAGACAGTTTTTCTGCAGTCGTCTCTGTTGATGGCTGGGGAATTGACAATTCTTGACAGAGATAGCTCTGCCCATTTTCAAATAGTATCATGTGTAGGAAAAATACTGAGTCAAAGTAGTCCCTACTTTGTCACAGTATGCCTTTTGAATGGTTTGATATTGCAGTGAAATTCTAATACAGTCAATATGAGTATTTAATAAGGATTTTATCTTTATGAAATACAAATTTTCGGGGGGATGGGTGGGATGACAGTGACACTTTAAAAGTATCTAGAAAAAAAGTGAAAGGTTATATATACAGTATACAATAACAGCATTTTCATGGAGGAAGGGCTTCAATCCAGAAAATGTTTATATTGCTCACTGAAGGCCTACAAACAAATTGGATATAACAGAACATTTCCTTCTTTTGAATTATGTGGTTTCAGCGTTGATAGGGAACAAATGCCTGGTTGCATGATTACAGAGGTTAATGGAATCACTTTTACCCATATGAAACTTACAGTCCCTGCCCCCCTTTTTTTTTTGTGTGTATACAATATATAAAATAAATATATAAACTAGGGGGATCACAAATCAAACTTTACAATACAGTGATTGCCTATATGATGCTGACAATCTGAGTGCAGTTAACATGCCTAAACTGTTGTAATATTTTATTTTGAGATGTTTTCATTTTCATTACTGACATTTTTTTATTTTTTTTTATTTTATCTTAAATTGTATTTTGTCAACTTAAACCAAGAAAGCAAGGTAGTAAACACAATCATATCTAAATAGATTAGACTTTTTAAGCAAAAAAAAAACAAAAACAAACAAAAAAAACAACAAAATACATAAATTGAAAGAAAGTAAAAATAATTTAGATTAAAGTTCTACTGCTGAACTGCCACTAGTGTTATATGCAATGGCATTGGCACATATAAGTCTGAATGCAAATTATTTAGAGTCTGTGATATTTAGCTTTCACAATGTAATGGTAAAACTGCCCATTAAACACAATATCATTTTTTTGTGCATTTGTGTTTTAGTGTTTTAAACAATGCAATTTTTCATCTTCCGGATATCCTGCTGGTTGGTTTTATGAGCTATGTGCCTTTTAAAAGAAAATCATTCAGCTTCTACTCATTTAGGATTAATCATACAGACAGGAGCGGACTTTCTCCATGCTGTGTCGGATTATCTAACCTTTATATCAAACATTCTTTTCTTATTAATTTACTGGAAAATCTGTTTGCCTGAATATGAGCTTCTCTAATTAGCAAGATCATGTGGCATTAGCATAAACCATATGTAGGTCTATAGCTCTGGAATTATTGTCTGTCTACGGGATGTGCATGGGTGAAAACCGATTCCTGCAGAATTTAGCAGTGAAGGTATGGAAATCATCTTGTGTCCAGTAATGTATACAATCAAAAAAACAAATAAATACTCATAAGGGATTTTAGGAAAATGAATTCAATAGCAGTAACTATGACTAATATATGTTTTAGTATTGCTACATATATGATAGATAATTTTGTATTACGGTTACTTGTTCTATTTCCAACAGAAGCACCTGTGAAGTTTTTGAAACAGTTGTACTGATTAACCTTTCAACAAAGAAAATAAACAACACACCTAGTGAGACAATACATAAATTTCCCACAATTGTTTAACTTGATTCTTTAAGCAGAAAGTGCAGTAAAATGAAGTCTTTTCAACAATAGGACACTGTAAAGAGCACATTAAAGGTGGATATATGCAATCTAAGTATTTACTATTATTATTAGCAAAGCAGAACAAGAGAATGTGTAACAGCGAGAGTGAGGGGATAGAATCAAGGGGATAAGTGGTGGGGCTGGGAGACTAAAGCAGAGCAAGAACCTCTTCGGGCATAGCGGGTGCAAGTGAGCATAGGACAGAGCAGGGAGGGAGTACTGGTGGAAGTACTAGTAGGGGTAGGAGAGATATTAGAGATCTCTATTCTTTGGAAATCATCTCAGTGAATTGAGTAGCTAAGTTTGCAGAGGTTAAGTTAGTAGGAGCATCAGAAAACTCTAAAATGCCTGCACAATAAAAAAACCCTGACAGCTTTGAAGCACGGAACTGATGGGCATATAAATTAGTTTGGGCGACAATGTACCCCAATACATCATCTCCCAAAAACACCTCCATAAACTGTTGGGGGCTAAATCCTGCGACATTCACATTGATCCCAGGATTTGCGGTGAAGGGTAGGATATCTGGCCTCTGGCGACGAGTTGCTACCCACTCAACAAGCAGAGCATCGGAAGGGTGCCACACGGGGCAAACCGGAAGTGATCGCTCCTTCCAGTGCTCATATTGGCCGCGGACGTACTAGGTACGTCCTCACTCCTTAAGGACCGTTTTTTGTCTGACATACCTTGAACGTCTGCGGTCCTTAAGGGGTTAAATTCCCAACAGTATTATCTGCATGCAACAGACTACTGCTGGCAGTCTGCTCATTTTGTCAATAAAAAAAAATAAAAAAAATACACCTTTTTTTTAACTACACTCGTTGTTAAATTTGTGTTAAATATACTAGAAGCACATGTTTCAAAGCTTTAAAATATATCAATAAATATATTAAACTGCTGAGCAAATATCAAATATTGAAACAAACTATACATGTTATTGCCATTCCGTGTTAATGATAATAAAGTGGGTTATTATTTCAATCCCATTTATGACAGATGGGTTTTAAATATCTTCTCCCGTGGGCATTCAGATGTGTGTTATTGCAGTTGGACATGTATTTTGGAAATCATCGACATAATTCTTTTCCCCAACAGATATTGGCATCATCAGACTGTCCCTTGCTTTCAGTGCATTTTGGATAGAAGGGAGTTTCAACAGCTCTCCCACAGACTTAACAATGAGCTCAGCAGGATCCAGACTACTAAGACATCCTGCCAAGTTCAGTTATAAAACAGCTACCTAATTTCACTTTGTGAATAGCAAGTACTTTATAATTGTTTTGAATGTCATTTTTTTTTTTTTTTTTACAATTACTGGCGTGCATGTTACAGCAATGCAAAACAAACTAATGTTAATGACTATAAAAGTTTTTTTTTGTTTTTTTTTAATGAGAAACTTCAGGCTTGAAATATACCCCAAAATAGATATTAAACCTACATAAAAGACATCCTGTTACCAAGCATAACCTTATTCTGTCTGTACCAGTAGGCTTTTTTTTCCCCTCTTAAGTGAAGCCTTTTCCTCACAGCATGCAGCCTTTTTGGTGATAAACTGGTTATGGCTTTCAGAGCATAAGAGCTGAAAGAAACATGAAGGTTATGGAAACAGATGGAAAATGTTAAGTAAATCTTATGCTTATTCAAGCACCATTGAGAAGTTGTGTAATTGTCAAAGGATATGGACATCTTTGTCACAAACTTGTCATGTTCATCTTGAGAGAGGGCAAAGGTCTCCAAATCTTGTTCAAGCTGTTGGAGCTGACGATCCATTTGCTTCATTGTCTTCTCAAGATTCTCTGCAGACACTAAACAAATCACACATGGAAAGGTCTTAGAATATAAAACTGGAAGCTGAATTCATCCCCCACCCCCAAGGGCCACTTTAATAATTACATGAATCACGGTGGAAAATGCAAGGTGGGATTAAGCACTACAAGCAATATTAACTTGCTCTAACAAGAATAAAAAATAAAAAAATAAAAAAAATGACAGGCTGCTAAATGTTGGTCAATTAATGAATTGTTCATGTGAAGATAATGGGATTAGTGAAATGTGCAAAACTGTGTATTTCAGAAAGCATGCATATACAGTGATTTAAATTCAATAGTGTCATTGTAACAATACATTTTAACAGATGTGCTTTCTGATGTCATACCTAAAGAAACATGCAAATGATGCCAAATCCACATATTTAGCATACTTTGCTTTTATTAACCAAGACATGTTTAATAAAGGAGTCATACACTCTTGCACATGTATATATATTTTTTTTTCTCCAGTTGAGGACAATCATAAATAAAGTCAGCATTTTACAATACATATTTTATATTTATTGCTCATCTAATTTTAAGAAATGTGAATTTAGTCTTTGCCAAAACCACCAAGTTCTGAAACAATTTTCTTGGGCCAGATTAAACTAACATAAATGTGTAACAGATTGATGGAAAAAGAAGAATATGAAGAAGGGAAGTATTGGCTTATGAGTCAAAGCATACCACATCATCTGTAAAACATAGTGGAGGTAATGTTTTCGTATTGGGCATGTATGTCAGCCAATGGAACTAGGCCACTTGTGTTTATCGGTGAAATGACATGACCCAAGCTCCTCTAGACACCATTCATTGGCTGAAAGTGTCACCTGACCGCTCTAAGACAATGTATGGGACAATGTGCCCAATAAACATATATATATATATATATATATATATATATATATATTATTATTATTATTTGTTAAAGGAACACTATAGCATTGGAAATACAAATGTGTATTCCTCACACTATAGTACCCTAGTCTCTGTTTAGGTTACTGGGTCCCCGCTGCCAGGGTTAAAAAAAAGTAATTTATATTACATGTTCTGCTCCATTTCTTTGGTTGAAATCACCAATATCCATTTTCTCAGCCAATCCAATGCTTTCCCATAGGGAAGCAATAGAAGACTAGTGCACATGCAACGCAATTGGCACGGTGCCCTAGTCTTTCTTATACCATCTAATATATATTGAGGAGTTTTCCTATACCATCTTGGGTGGAAGCACCTCTAGTGGCTGTTAGTATGACAGCCACTAGAAGCAGGTTAAGCCTGCAAGGTAAACACTGCCATTCCGGCAGAACAACAAAATTTTCAACTGCAAACTTTAGTCTATTTTCCACTTACAAAATATGTAAACCAAAATAAAACACACAACCTGTGCTTTTTGATGGATGAAAACAGTAGTTCATTTTCCAAAGGGCAAATAATCCTGTTTATGGAACTGCATTTTGATGACATCAACACAGATTTGTGAGACAGTTGTAAACAAGGTTAGAATTCAAGCCTTATTTCAATGGAGACAGTGACGTTTAATCACAAAACCTGGACATCCCAAGAACTGACAAGGGAATTATGAAAAATGTTACTTTCAACATAGTTCTTGTAGTTCATATATTTTTACATACAATATACCATTTCCTTGTCAACTGTCATGATTTTAAATTTAGTGGGCAACTCTATTTTGGAAACACAAAAAAAGACATAGTGACCACAATTTAAAATTACGTTTTAGTCTTAATGAGTGTCTTTCTTATATATCCAGCCCCCACCAAAATAATGTGTGTAGCAACACAAAATCAATTCCCCATACATCCATAGCAGTGGCCATCTTTAAAGAAATGAATCAGTCCCTAGGTAAATATATTTTAATAAATTGATTGTATTACTAATTCTGAAAATCACAATATATAAATGTGGATCTCTCAAAATGTGATTACATTTTGTCTCTGAATACATAATCATTAACACCATTGTTTTTAACCAATACATACTTCAGAGTTAATGATCTTATTTTTTGTTTGTATACAAAGATTAGGAATAAAGTTAGGATTCCATTAATATTGAGGACATCCAGAGATTGGTGGCTGATTTTATTTGTGGCTGCCCCTGTTCCATCAAATTTCCCTACCCGTGAAAATCCCCTACCCACGTCACTTCCGGTGAGGGAAATCAGCTGGATCCTGTGTTCACATGCATGTCAGCACTCCTGCTACGCCTCTACAGCAAGGTCCTGGAAGGTAAGTAAAACTAGTTTTACACTTTCATCATACTTAGTGCCTTCACTAAGCTTAGGACATGGGACATTTAGGGTTAATGCTAGGGTTCAAATTAGGGTTAAGGGCTTGTTCATATTTAGTGATATTTCACATTGGTGGAATATCACTAAAATGTGCTTTTCAAGGGTTAGGGTATGAATGGAGTGTGAGAGAGGTTAAAATAACTTACCTATCCCTAATTTGAACCCTCACTTAACCTTAAATGTCCCATGTGCCTAAACTTAGTGAATGCACTAACTATAATGAAAGTGTACTTACCTTCCAGGACCTGGCTGTGGAGTAGCAGGAGTGCTAGCACGCATGTGCAGCACAGGATCCAGCTGATTCCCCTCACCGGAAGTGACAAGGGTAGGGGATTTTCACGAGGTTGGGGAATTTGCTAGAACACCCCCCTTTAATTTAGCACCTCTTCATGAACTAAATGTCCAGGAGAGGATTTGGGAAGAGAAAAATAGCAGTTGATGCTCTCACTAATCTCTGGCACTCCAGGGCTTGTGTGCCCAGGTATAACTCTTAAAAAAAGGAACCCGTGCTGCTCTCTGCCAGCAATACCATGCATCATAAGTTTTAATTCGCAGTGTGATATCATCGATCATGCAGTCATGGATTTGAAAAATATGTAAATATATGCTCCATTTATTGTAAGGTTTCATACGAAGAATACAAGTCTTGGAACCATAACTGTGATGGGATTCCAGCATGGTGAAAATTTAGTAGGCTAAAATCTCCACATGGCATATGCTAATTAGTATCTGGTTACAAACAGTTTGATGAGTCATCGGTATACTGAGCATGTCTGGAAGTGGATAGTAAAATCCTTTGTCTTCAACAAGCCATGAGGTCTGCCATATAAGGTGATCCTGAATATCCTGTGTGCTGATTGGTCTGAGGAATATAGGAGGGGTTATACTGTATGGGAGGGGATATGCAGTTAACAAAAGTCCCAAGCACCATGTGTTGTTCTCTCAGAATTTTGGAACAGGAGTTCATCTGAGACCCGATCGGTAATGTGAATAAAGGCCTCTTACTTCCTGAAGACTTGTGTCCATATCTCTGTGTTTGGCTTCTGCATGCTTACACGGTAACATAACCACTACAGCACATTATTTTAATCAGATAAGTATCAAGCCATCCAACGTTGGGTTATTACTTTTTTTTTTTTTTTATTATTCTTCTTCTTAAAGGTTTTGCATTGTATGACTGGCTACCTTGACACAACAATAGCATGCAATGCAAATTAATTTACCCACATAGTGCTACATGTGGGTACCATGAGGGGAAACTCTCATATGACATCTCTCAGACAGTCATGTCCATGTCCTGTGCATTCAGGGCACATGGCATTGAAGCACTGCACTGATAACTTACACTTTACTTATAGAACTATTCAGCTCAGTAGATGTGTCAAGTAGGTGTTTTATTTGGGTGAAGGTTCAAGAAATTATAATTGAAAGAAATTGATCATTTCCACTTCAAAGGAATTGGTAAAAAAACAAACAACAAATCCACCTCCCCAAAAAAAAAAAAAAAAAAAAAAAAAAAAAAAAAAAAAAAAAAAAAAAAAAAAAAAAAAAAAAAAAAAAAAAAAAAAGGAGCATCTAGCTGTGGAAACCTAGAGGGGATAGGAGTATAATTTTATGAAAAAAGCCTCAAAATATTTCTTGGAAAATATGACAGGGCAGCAAGTCATTCAAGCACAGATAATTAAAAGGAACACTATAGGGTCGGAACACAAACATTTATTCCGGACCCTAGAGTGTTAAAAGCACCATCTAGCCCCATTGAAATATTGTCAATTCTAATGTTCTCAGCCAAGGAGCCGGGCTGGGGACGGAGCCAAATGCAGTCATGGCCAATCAGCATCTCCTCATAGAGATGCATTAAATCACTGCCCCGGGAAGCACCACTAGTAGCCATCTGAGGAGTGGTCATTGGAGGTGTCCCTAAGCAGTAATAGAAACTCTGTCTTTTCTCTGAAAGCCTGCAGATATATGCCATACTCACCAGAACAGCTACATTAAGCTATAGTTGTTCTGGTGACTATAATGTCCCTGTATCTTATTGTGTTCATGCGTACATTGTTATAAGTCAAAAAAGTTAAGTAAAAGTGTATCAAGGAAACATGATGTGCAAACTCATGCACCAAACATCTTCTCTAGGGTCTGGATCTCATACCAGGGATCCTCTTACATTAATATATTTTTATTGATCAGTTTTCTCCCCAAACATTACTAAAAGCATTTTAAACACATTTTATGGCAGGACAGGTGACTTCATATTTGCTTTACCTTCTTTACTGAAACCCCCAGCAGCAAAGACACAGTTAACATAACTTTTCAAAACAACCAATCAGAACAAAGCAACAGTAGTATAAAACCCCTAAGCAGGCTGTTCCACTTTCTCTTTCTTTGCTGCTGCCTCCAGGTGAGCACTCACCAACTCAGAGTTGTCTCTGCTCTTGGTTGTTTTTTTTTATCCTACATGCTGCTTGTTTATTTAATCAGTCTATTTGCTAGGTTTGTTTAGGCAGCTTAATTGCTGGATTTATTTAGGCAGGGTTCTTGCTGGATTTGTTTTAACAGTTTGCCTGCTGTGTTTATCTAGGCAGTCTATTGCTGTGTTTAGCTAGGCACTCCATTGCTGTGTTTATCTAGGCAGTCTATTGCTGGGTTTAGCTAGGCAGTCTATTGCTGGGTTTAGCTAGGCAGTCTATTGCTGGGTTTAGCTAGGCAGTCTATTGCTGGGTTTAGCTAGGCAGTCTATTGCTGGGTTTAGCTAGGCAGTCTATTGCTGGGTTTAGCTAGGCAGTCTATTGCTGGGTTTAGCTAGGCAGTCTATTGCTGGGTTTAGCTAGGCAGTCTATTCTGTGTTATTTCCTATACCACTTAATGCTATGTAGCTGCTGTATCACTTGTTAACATCTGTTGCTGTATTTAGGCTATTTATCTGATAGATTTTGTATACTGCTCATTGATTTATTGTTATTCTGGGTTACTTTATGCAGTTTTTCTCACTCTGCTGTATGGGGAATGGGTGTCCCTGCTATGATGCTTTGGCTCTGCTTGTAATCTGTTTCCCCTCCTCGGGTTCCCCTGCTGGGCTCTGTCGCCCATACCCTTTTTCCCTTATTCCCCACCTGCTCCCCGCGGCCCCTGGCCGCTTTCTGAGCAGCTTTTTCACCCGTGGCAGTGCCACGCGATCACCACGCGGTAGGCCATGCTCGGTTTTTGCAGCCACGGTGGCCATTTTTTCAGAGCCGCATGGGCTCTGTGCGTTGCGAACAGCCCGGTCTCACCCACCGAACTGCCCTACTGCCTGCTGGCCATGTAGCTACCCTCCCCTCTCCCTATATCAGGGGAGATAGCCTTGTTTTTCAGCTATCTCCCTACTTACTGTGCCTGTCTCACATGCTGCATATGTAACAGATCCTGGAAAGCAGGATCTGTCCCAGGAACTCTCACAGCTCACAACTGCAGCTTACTATAATGTCTGATGCAATGTGACTAGGTTCTCTTAGCAGTAGACTTGTCACACTTTTTTTTTTACTAATTAAATGTGAATCTCAGATTTAAAGGGGCATGTTACTGCTCAAATAAAAAATAATTGTTTACAAAAATCATTGTTTAACAAGACAATGCCACATGTGATATATGCTAATCAAGTCTTTCTCTTAAGGTTCAGTCATTTTTCTCATAAAATTAAATGGCCTGTTTTTCAGCACTTAGCTTCCCTGCCTAGGATTTGCTGCCCTTCCTGCAAGGCATTTACATTTTTCCATTATACATACACTTAAATATGTATCCTAATATAATACCTGAGTGGTCTGTGAGTCAGCTTCTAGCTGTATGGACCCTTCTACCCTTCAGGGGGGCTAACTGGCCCCACATACAGCCCTTTTATTACAGGGTGGTGACCCCCCACCCCATCCATATTTCTGGGGCTCTACTCGCTACTGGACCATAATAATGGACGTGTGACACCATTGTGGGCTGGGTGACCCCTTCCCTCTGGCAACATGGCTACCAATGAGCACCCTGCTGGCTCTACGGCGTCCTGTAGGATTAATGCTGCTTCCTACACTAATGCTTCGGCAATGTCCTGTTATTATACCGAAGGGGAACCCCTCCTACAGTCTGCACTGCTGGACCTGCAGCGTCCGGGTATTCCCATAAAAGAGGGTACCCCTCCCACTGATTGAGCTTCTGTTCTTACAGTGCCCTGCTAGACGCAGATACTGAGGGTGACCCCCTCCTGCGGACTACTCTACTGGACCTACAGGGTCCCGTTATAACCATAATGAGGTGACCCACTCTCGCTGACTACACTACTGGGTGCACAGACCTCTATGATTCCACACTGAGGGTGACCCCCTCTTACCTACAGCACTACTGGATCTGCAATGCCTGGTTATGGTTATGAGGGTGACCCCCTCCTGTCGTGTGCACTGCTGGACCGGTAATGTCTGGTTACTTTATTATACGGCTAACAACTACGGCACTACTGTACCTACAGTGTCAGATTATGTTCAGACTGAGGGTGACCCCCTCCCCTGCTGGCCTATACTGCATGGTATGCTTGTGCTTGTTGGATGACCCCCTTTTGCACGCTGGGTGACCCCCAGCTGGCCGCACCAGGTATCACTCCGACAGTGTTACCTCTATGGAAGTTATGCAATCACGACTGAAGGACAAATCTCCCGTACCCAGACGGTCACTTGGCCTGTCCTCATGCCGCGCCGCTGACCTCACTGTCAGAAACCATCGGTACCCTACAGGGGACACTCCACCGGCCATCCTAGACGCTACACCAAGCACCCCTGGTACTCATTGGCTAACGGATGGATTCATCAAGAGGATCAGTCTTTATGACGGAATCCGGAAAGGACACCGCAAACACCTGACACAGGGTTTGCACTCTATCCGGGAATAACCACTGGATGTCGATGACACGCGGACACAGATGTTTCCTCGGGACGAACGGCGTATTACAGCTTGGAAAGCAGAGAAGACTAAATTCCCATTGGGAATGGACAGATATGACTTATAGGTATCGCCTAGTTGGATTCTATCCCTGAGAACTGCAAAACGGCCCCTGTCCAAGCTGGACATCAAACTGACAGATTTGGCATCCAAGTGCTGGGTCTGCTCTTTGGAGTTACCCTTACGTACAAATTGAGCTGACACGTCTGTATTCATAGAGTTCACCCTTAACTAGCCCCAGAGGTCTCTCGGACCGTGCCCAGACTCAGAATCAAGGTTGCGGAACCTTGGACCGTTCCATGAGCGATACGCATGACCTCTCGAGGACCAAGTTGTCAGTCTTCAAGGAAAATACCAGTCATATGCTCCGCAACCCGCGGGTCACACTTAGGGGCCCAACCCGGTCGATTGACCGGTTGTTATTCGCCATGGAGGCCATACCTCCAGGATCCGGTACTATCAGCCGCTCTAACATGATACTTTCTCTGGTCTTTGGCCTGGTACGACTGAGTCATGTGGCCTTCGGACAAAGCTCATCTAAAACTTAATTGATGACTCCAACATAGGGGGACCTGGCCTACCTAGGAGTTTCGGACCCCAACCAACTTCGGCCTGGAGTCCGGAGGATGGACCTCTTCACGCCAACTGCATGGAACTACCTGCAGGTTTGTTCACCATTCGCAGCTTCCCCAGGGGAAGTAGTATTGTTCTCTACCTTCCGGCATGGACTTTTCACCGGTTGCCCACTACGGACTGCAGTCGGATCTCACATAGGATCGCTATCTATAGCTTCTGGACAAGTATTCGTCATTTGTGACAGAATGTCTGCGGGACAAGACACTCATGTGGCGGACGGCTTCACCCGACCATGGAGAGACCCCAATGATTGGTTGCCTCACCCTCCAGGGTCTCGAGTACTGGCATGATTACATTCGGTGCGAACTGACATACGGAGCGGTTCTCCAGCTGGCTACCGGACCCTCAGCGAGACGAGGGACGCGTTTTCAAAGCTTGGTCTCCTTCGGGGCGTACGCATCCCGTTTACCTACAGGATACTTTGGTCTTTGCTTCAGACCAAATTCATTTCTCCTGGCCACACCACTTCGGAGGAGTCCTGCATGCTTCCCCCTTTTTGCTGGAGTTTGCCATGGGAAGGCAATTTACGACTCCCTGTCTCTTAATGTCCCATGTGGGATCTACAGGGGTAGCCTGCAACGACTGGTGTTTGGGTACCTATGGCAGTCCTTATCATGGCTGTTCCCATTGTCTGGCTGAGTTGCCCTCTCAGAGTAGGATCATATGGGGCCATTCACGTCCTATGTCAGCCAGTGGACGACTCATGTGCGTTTTCTCAAGTTTCTGGCATTGCTAAGGATCTCTTGGTCTGCAGTCTACCAAGAGGAGTATACCGTACGGGAGCCCTATCTCTCGCTATTCCTCAATTCTAGTGGTATAGTGTGTTCTGCATTTCCTTGAGGAATGACCTGATGACAAGGACTTGCCTTGCGCCAGTTTTTTCATCTTCTATTTCATCGCGTTCTGACGTCATGGTATCGACGTAGTGTCTTCTTCCTTCTTGCTGTTCAGTACATCGGCTTCTGCTCCACACATTTCATTTCTATTCGTCCTCTGTGTCACACCCCTATTCTCCGGATAGGCCACGGCTCTGACAGATTGTACTCGACCATGTAGATCCAGGATCTTTCGTCCGTCTACTCATGGACAGCTGTTGATTTTTGCTTACGGCCATTTTGGACTGTTTCTGCATCTTCGCTTGCCCGTTGGATTTGGTGGATCCTCTCATTGACTGACCTTGAGAGTTCCTCTGGGACACTTTTGGTTCGGGGTGCTGTCACCTCAACAACTTTGGAAGTCGTTGGGTCCCTTCTGCATTTTCTCTACACCGCTGCTTGGTTTAGGGAATTTGTTTTTCCATTCTCCTTTTATTTCAGTCCTCTCTCTCATATTGCTTCAAGTTCTACTATTTGGGCGTTAAAATTGCAAATATGAAGCCTCCTGTCCTGCCATAAAATTAGGGATTATTCTAGCCTCGGTGAGGGAATAATCTAAATTTTATTAAAGACAGGAGGCAAATATTCCCCCCCCTTTTTTTACGTTCCCTCCCTGGATCTGGGTTTTATTCTATTATAAATAATTGGGGATATTGTTATGTTTTGTGAATGCATGGTTTTACATAATAAAGGTTATTTCTAATATTCAGTGATGGTTGTCCGTGTGCGTTTTATTCATCATGTTTGTGTTGTAATTATGTTTCGTCAATGCCTTTTAGCTTAGGTACATACTAAGTCTTCATAAAATCTGTAGACTTTGTTTATTCATCAGGTATTATGATGTGATAGTGTATGGATATGACATCTTGTCTTGACAGTTTACTTTCACGATGTTTTCTGCTTTCTTGCAGTGTAATCTGTTTTCTCTCTGGGCTTGACGATTGTTTATCTGGATGTGTCTGCTACAAGGTGGATTCATTGGTTTCCTTGCTCTCCTGCTCGACCTCATCAAAGAAAGAGGAAGTGGAAGAGCTTGCTTAGGGGTTTTATACTACTGTTACTTTGTTCTGATTGGTTGTTTTGAAAAGTTCTGTTAACTGTTTCTTTGCTGCTGAAGGTTTCAGTAAAGAAGGTAAAGCAAATATTCGTCTCCTGTCTTTAATAAAATTTAGATTATTCCCTCACCAAGGCTAGAATAATCCCTAATTGTAATTAAGACATTACATGCCAGGCCACATCACCAACGTGTAATGGCTTCACTCTGAGAAATAATTCAGGTTTTCATAAAACAATAAAAAACATTTCTAAAATACATACAATTTCACTAAGCAGATGTTTAGAATGTGACTTATGTCACTATCCCACAGTAGAAATAATTAGGTTATGTGACACTATTTAACCGATTGCGTACCACCAAAGTCTAAACATAATAAATATTGCAAACCCATATCACTTTATTGAAACCGCATATCGTATAATGTACTTTTTGTTTCTATTTGCTGTAGATTACAACCTGCAAGTTATTCTACAAGCAATTCCACAGTTTCTAACCCTGTAAAATCTTGAAGCGATGGTAATCTCAATGTATTCTTCCTGGTAAATCAATTTATAAATAAATAAACAATATAAAGCAAAGTCTTTCTGCGTAAGCTTCTCAGACTCTGGTATGGGCATATCAAATGTTTCTTAGGAGGAATATTTTCTCCCTAGGATGCTATAGTTCAAAGCTCAGAAGACAATTTATAGTTTGGCAGGTTAATGATCGTATCTGCAGTGGAAAAAGTCCACAGGCTTAGTGGAGAGTGCAACTGAATTATCCTCTCACATTAAGTCCTCGGCTCTTGATAGAACTGTTATGGCATTGTGCAGTGTAGCTGGGGTTTATCTGTAATTCACGGCTGCAAAAGAAGAGAATTTTGCAGTTTGCTCGAGAGAGGGGGAGGGGAGGGGGTGGTTATGGGGGGAAAGAAAAGTAGACCCAAGAAGAAAATATATGGTGACCTAGATTTAGCACTTAAAAGTAACTATTAAATGATGACTGCATTGTTTATTGAAGCTTTCCTATGAAACAGTACTACTGATAGAATAAAATACACTGTTCAAACAAGCTTAAAATTTATATTTGTTCAATGTATAAGAAATAACAGAATATCAGTACACTTATGTTTTTGTTTTTAGGTTTATTCTGCTTAAAATGACTAATATATAATAAAATAACTAAGGATGTCACAAGATGATGGATAGTTAGTCATATTGCTTGCTGTACTCAGTACTCAGGAAGGGAGAGAGTCTTTGTCAAGAGTCAGAGAGTGCAGGTCCTATGGCCACTGCTTTATATAGCTATAATAATGTAAGATTTTTTTTTTAACCTAAAACTCAACACAAAGAACCTCATTCCTCTTGATACACAACCAAATTCCAAATGTCTCATATATACACACATATATATATATATATATATATATATATATATATATATATATATATATATATATATATATATATATATATATATATATATATATATATATATATATATATATATATATATATATATATATATAAAAGTTTGATTTAGGCACTCACCCCTTAAGTGTTCCAGATAAATCTTGCCTTTGGTGCTTCCAACGTCCCAAATATATATCAAGCAATGAAATGGAGCACTCAATAAGGGCTTCTATATAGTGTATTTATTGTAAAAAAAGTTTACAACATAGTGTGAATCATCCTAATCAATCCTGGATTAGGATGATTCACACTATGTTGTAAACTTTTTTTACAATAAATACACTATATAGAAGTCCTTATTGACTGCTCCATTTCATCGCTTGATATATTGATATACAGGGAGTGCAGAATTATTAGGCAAGTTGTATTTTTGAGGATTAATTTTATTATTGAACAACAACCATGTTCTCAATGAACCCAAAAAACTCATTAATATCAAAGCTGAATATTTTGGAAGTAGTTTTTAGTTTGTTTTTAGTTTTAGCTATGTTAGGGGGATATCTGTGTGTGCAGGTGACTATTACTGTGCATAATTATTAGGCAACTTAACAAAAAACAAATATATACCTATTTCAATTATTTATTATTACCAGTGAAACCAATATAACATCTCAACATTCACAAATATACATTTCTGACATTCAAAAACAAAACAAAAACAAATCAGTGACCAATATAGCCACCTTCTTTGCAAGGACACTCAAAAGCCTGCCATCCATGGATTCTGTCAGTGTTTTGATCTGTTCACCATCAACATTGCGTGCAGCAGCAACCACAGCCTCCCAGACACTGTTCAGAGAGGTGTACTGTTTTCCCTCCTTGTAAATCTCACATTTGATGATGGACTACAGGTTCTCAATGGGGTTCAGATCAGGTGAACAAGGAGGCCATGTCATTAGATTTTCTTCTTTTATACCCTTTCTTGCCAGCCAAGCTGTGGAGTACTTGGACGCGTGTGATGGAGCATTGTCCTGCATGAAAATCATGTTTTTCTTGAAGGATGCAGACTTCTTCCTGTACCACTGCTTGAAGAAGGTGTCTTCCAGGAACTGGCAGTAGGACTGGGAGTTGAGCTTGACTCCATCCTCAACCCAAAAAGGCCCCACAAGCTCATCTTTGATGATACCAGCCCAAACCAGTACTCCACCTCCACCTTGCTGGCATCTGAGTCGGACTGGAGCTCTCTGCCCTTTACCAATCCAGCCACGGCCCATCCATCTGGCCCATCAAGACTCACTCTCATTTCATCAGTCCATAAAACCTTAGAAAAATCAGTCTTGAGATATTTCTTGGCCCAGTCTTGATGTTTCAGCTTGTGTGTCTTGTTCAGTGGTGGTCGTCTTTCAGCCTTTCTTACCTTGGCCATGTCTCTGAGTATTGCACACCTTGTGCTTTTGGGCACTCCAGTGATGTTGCAGCTCTGAAATATGGCCAAACTGGTGGCAAGTGGCATCGTGGCAGCTGCACGCTTGACTTTTCTCAGTTCATGGGCAGTTATTTTGCGCCTTGGTTTTTCCACACGCTTCTTGCGACCCTGTTGACTATTTTGAATGAAATGCTTGATTGTTCGATGATCACGCTTCAGAAGCTTTGCAATTTTAAGAGTGCTGCATCCCTCTGCAAGTTATCTCACTATTTTTGACTTTTCTGAGCCTGTCAAGTCCTTCTTTTGACCCATTTTGCCAAAGGAAAGGAAGTTGCCTAATAATTATGCACACCTGATATAGGGTGTTGATGTCATTAGACCACACCCCTTCTCATTACAGAGATGCACATCACCTAATATGCTTAATTGGTAGTAGGCTTTCGAGCCTATACAGCTTGGAGTAAGACAACATGCATAAAGAGGATGATGTGGTCAAAATACTCATTTGCCTAATAATTCTGCACTCCCTGTACACACACACACACACACACACACACACACACACACACACACACACTTATTTTAAAAGCTTATCCAAAAATATTACATCATCTGCAAAGTGTATCAAAAAACTATTAAATCAAGGTCCATGTCAGTTTAAAAAACAAAAAAAACAAACAAAAAAACAAAAACAAAATCTAGCTATAATAATAAAATAGCTAAGAATAAAAATATGAGTTTCATTAATTCATATAGTGTGTCAATAGCAGGTTTGCAGTACTGCCATGCAACATGCCTGCAACAGAAGCAGACATGAAAGTAACTAGATAAAATATTTGTTATGCATTATTTAAAGATCTTATCAGGGTGGATTTTCACTAAATATTTAGCTATTCAAGTATAATGGGAAAAAAAAAGATATAAAAAAAAAAAAAAACACTTTTTGTGCATGATTTCAGATTAATGTATTTTGGCAGTAGTGCAAATGTTGTTGGGGGTCCCTTTAACGTTCCACACAATTAATCCAAAAACGTCTCCACTTGCCACTGCCAAACAACACAATCTATACCCACAGGCCTATATATTCACATCCCTCTTCAGAATTAGATTTTGTCTGCCTATAAATCCTCTGTATTTCTAAATTAGATCTGTATGTTTCACAGCCAACTAAGCACCAGCCCTCTCCCAAAATAGGTGGCCACATTCGTCTGCCAAGTAACCCCTTTCCTTCACCTAAATAGATCAGCCCATTCTCCATGCTATCTACATACTGTGGGGATCTTGGTTCCTACAGTGCTGGGCTCTCAAATATATTCTCTCACTGCCTGGCAGACCTCCCCTGGCCTTTACTGAACAGGTCCAACAGGTGGATCAGTTGGGTACAGACACGTACATGTCCTCACACTACACAGCTTACAGACATACAACATGAATAATTTTCATGCAGTTACCAGAGACATGCTCCATGTATTTGTCACATGCTGCCACACTTTCCTGTCCCGGCGTCCGAGGCCTCCTGATTCTTGTTCCTGACCCTGCTTAACGGCTTTGACACTGACCGTGCTACTGGTCTCCGACCTTTGGCCTCTGGCACCATGCTCGTGCATTTCCTGGCTTCTGCCATTCGGCTTAACTCTTGACCTTACTCCTTTGCTGTCTGTCCTGACCATTCGGACAGCCTGGCACCACTTCCTGCCTGTTCATAGATCTCCCAGACACCTGGGAAGTTTGTGTCTGCAAGGGTTACTGTTTCACTGCAACCGAGTAGCTCTCTAAGCAAACCAACCGGTAGGTTGCCACATAACTACAGATATACTATGCAGTTCACAGACAGTATCTATGCAGCACACACTAGGAGTAGGCAACCTTGATGTTTTGGACTACATCTCTCATAATGCTGGGAAAGCATCATGGGAGGTGTAATTCATAACATCAGGAGTGCCAAAGGTTGCCTACCCCTGGACTACACCATACATTTCACAGACACACCAAGTAATTGAAATTGTGCAGACAATTTTAATTAGTTTTATAAATTAAAGTAGTAAGATAGCAAACAGTCCTTACCACCCTTCCCAGTCAGGCATCAAGTCCCTGTTTTCTGACAGACTGCCTAACTCACTCAGCAACCACAGGAGAGTGCTACACCGAGAGCAGGCTGAAGCAGTAGCTTCCTCCATAATCCTCAAAAAGGAAGCATGCATTCTAGAATAAGAAGTGAGCGGCTGGATGGAGGCAGCAACTGACTCAGAATCCATTGCTTCCTGCTGCTTGTGGGACCTTGTCTCATAGTACGAAACCTGGTTGTGCTCTTACCTCAGCTGGGGTCCTCACTAGTCTCCCTTCCCGATAGGTGGCCAAGAGTGGGCCCCAATGCCATTGCTCCACTTCCAGTAGTGTCACCCCTATCTTTTAGAAACAACGTGCAAGAACCTTTTGCACTCTGGTTTTACTTTGTTTTCAACTCTGATGTTAAATGTTAGAACATACCGTATTTATTGGCGTATAAGACGCACCGGCGTATAACACGCACCTCATTTTAAGAAGGAAATTTCAGGGAAAAAAAAAACTTAAAGGACCACTGTAGTGCCAGGAAAACGAGTATGTTTTCCTGGCACTATAGTGGTCCTTTAAGTTTTTTTTTCCCCTGAAATTTCCTTCTTAAAATGAGGTGCGTGTTATACACCCTCAGGGACCCCCTCCCGCCGGGCTCTGGAGAGAGGAAGGGGTTAAACACTTACCTTTCTCCAGCGCCGGGTGGGGAGCTGTACTCCTCCTCTCCTCCTTGCTCGCGACGTCATCGGCTGAATGCACACGCGCGGCAGGAGCCGCACGCGCATTCAGCCGGTCGCATAGGAAAGCATTTACAATGCTTTCCTATGGACGCTTGCGTGCTCTCACTGTGATTTTCACAGTGAGAAGCACGCAAGCGCCTCTAGCGGCTGTCAATGAGACAGCCACTAGAGGCTCTGGAGGCTGGATTAACCCTCAGTATAAACATAGCAAAAAAAGGGTTAATCCTAGAGGGACCTGGCACCCAGACCACTTCATTAAGCTGAAGTGGTCTGGGTGCCTAGAGTGGTCCTTTAAATATTAAATAAAGAACTTCTTACCCCCCTTTCTTACTCCCCCCTCCCCCTCTTACCCCCTTCTTACTCCCCCTCTTCTAACTTTCCCCTCTTACCCCCTTCTTACTCCCCCTCCCCTCTTCTTACCCCCCCTTTCTTACTCCCCTCCCCTCTTCTTACCCCCCTTTCTTACTCCCCCTCCCTCTTGTTGCCCCCTTCCTCTTGCTAGCCCTCCCTCTTGTTAGCCCCCCTTCCCTCTTGTTGCCCCCCCCCCCTCCCCTCCCTCCCCTGTAGCGTGGCCGAGCGGCTCTGTGTCCAGCGGTGGCCGGCGGCCGGTGATAGGAAGGTGGCGCTCAGTGTGCCCTTCCTGTCAGTTCTTCTGTTTCCTTGACTGGCCTGGTCGGACTGACTCCGCCCTGAGCGCAACTCCTATCTTTCATTTCAGGGATGACACCAACTGCAGCCGCCTGAGCGCTCTTGATAGAGCGCTCAGGCGGCTGCAGAATTTAAAGGGCCGGCGTATAACACGCACCCACGATTTCTCCCCTATTTTCAGGGAGAAAAAGTGCGTGTTATACGCCGATAAATACGGTATATCAAAAAACACCTTTTGATACACTTCTTTACATGCATGTGTTTTAAATAGAACTGAAAGGAAAAGCCTGCCTGTTCACAATGTTGTTCACATTGTTAATACAGCAATTCTTAACCTTTTTTTGACAGGGAAAAATTTGTCATGGCATTGGTTTGGTGACATATTGTAAAATTAACTCAGTGACCCATCCTACAATAGTAACATTTGCTCAGTGACCCATCCTACAATTGTAAAATTAGCTCAGTGACTCAGTTGTCATCTGTATTATGTGAAACAAAATATATACAGAGAACACCTTTATTAAACTCTTCTCTATATCAATATCTACTGGACTCTTTCATTTGCAGTAGGAAAATCAGGAAAGCTGTGGTAATTTTATTTATTGTGGGTAGATCCTTGGGGTCTGGTGAATATGGCGTGCCTGCTCCATCTAATGGGGACCAACATTTGGGTCCTGACCATGGTGTTTTGAGCCAATTAATTAAGAACAGTAATTGACGTGAAAAGAAGATGGCAAAGGATGCTGGACAATAAAGGTGGTTAAGAAGTCGTGAATGTATGCAAAGATCATTAGCCAAATATGCAGCAATATACATCCCAATAATTTCTATATCAGGGCTTCCTAAACTTTTATGGGCAGAGACCTACTTTTCAAAACGGTAATTTTTCGAGACCCACTTGCTTTTAATGCATATTTAAAAAAAAAAAAAACATCATGGCAATCAGCTTTAGAGGCATACAATTGGCACACCATAGCAATCCGCTTTAGATGCACACAATTGGCACACCATGACAATTACTTTTAGAGTCATAAAACTGGCACACCATGGCAAACCGCTTTAGAGGCATACAATTGGCACACCATGGCTATCAGCTTTAGAGGCATACAATTGACACACCATGGCAATCAGCTTCAGAGGCATACAATTGGCACACCATGGCAATCAGCTTCAGAGGCATACAATTGGCACACCATGGCAATCAGTTTTAAAAGCATAAAATTGGCACACCATGGCAATCAGTTTTAGATGCATAAAATTGGCATAACATGGCAGTTTTAGAGGCATAATTCTGGGATGTCATGGCAGGTTTAGAAGCAGAAACTTTGAACATCATGGCAATCAGTTTTAGAGACATACAATTGCTTACTCACAGACTCAGAACCAGAAATGCTGTGTCCTGCTCCTTCATCCAGGCGCATCACATTGATTATCCCAGTGGTGGAATGTTTCCTGCCCACCCCCCCCCACCCCCCTCTCTAGTGCAAGTATGGTCAAAAGGTAGATCTTCATCTGTAGGAGAACTTCAACAATGCGATACCAGAGGGGGTCTACCATTTTCTTATCATTGCAGGGTTATATTTGTGAGCAGTGTTTGAGCGTCTGAATGTAAGCATGTTTTTGTATTAAGTATTTGTGTGCATGTATGGGTGTATTTGTATGTACTGTTGCCATTGGAATGTAATGATGTACTTGTACGTAATGTTTGCGTCTGAATGCATGAGTGTTTGTATGTAGTGCCGGACTTGAAATGTAGGTGTGCTTTTTGTGTGTAGTGTTGGTGTTTGAATGAAGGGGTGTTTGTAGATAATTTTAGTGTTTTTATGTAATGTTTGTGTTTGCCGTACGTGTGGAGTGGATGCAGTGTGTGTAGTTGATGCAGTGTGTGGATTGTGTTTATAAAATATTCATATACACAATGTGTCTTTGAATGTAAGCATGTTTTTTGTATGGAGTATGTGAGAGACACATGCAGACACACAAATGCACACACTGACACAGCGATACACACAGACACACAATGGCACCTAGTTTCCCACACATAGATACACGATACTCATGTACACAGATACACACACTGACACAAAAGGACACACAGAGACAGGAGGTGAGGGTGACAGTGTGGGAGGGAGTGTGTGTGCTGGTAACAGTGTGGGGGGCAGTGTGAGGGCAAGGTGAGAAAGTGTTACAGTGGGCGAGCAGGGGGAGAAAGGGTGGCAGGGGGAGACCCACACTTTGTGAACCACTGTTCTAGATGCTATTACATGTTCTTTAGCTTTTTAGGACATATATGAAAGTACTAACATTGCCTGCTAACAAGTATGTTTTACATGGTAGATTTGAAAATGCAGATGCTTCCTGTGGTTTGGCAGTATATTTTATATTATATATATATATATATATATATATATATAAAAAATATACTGCCAAACCACAGGAAGCATCTGCATATATTAACAGACTCTGTGTGCCAGGTGTTGATATGATGCAGACAATGTAGATATGCACAAAGACAAGTCTTTTTAATCTAGAATACTTCTATAGGTATATAGCAGAACTCTGGATGCCAAATAGTTATTGGAATAAAACCACTTCTCATTATACAGTCAAATGTGTGCTACTAGTTTTAGTTGGGGGACCTAAACCAATACGAGGGCCTGAAGCTCCATGATCACAATAAAACCTCCCATTTGGAATCTATAATCAAAGTGATGGACCCATACTGAATCTATGTAAAGGCCAAGATTTGCAGAACAAACAAACATTGCTAAAGCACATTTATGTACATATTGCTAACCAAGAGATTTGCCCATTTATAGTATTTGCCTCTTAAGCAATAATTTAATTTATTTTAAATTAATATTAATTCAGGTTGTTTTCCTCACTCCTATAACATACATTGAAGTTTATTGGAGTGTGGGTTAAAGCAGAATTAAGGGTAATAATTCTGAGGCAAACAACATGCAGTGTGCTGACATCATCAGAAGTGCTAGCCTGATCCAATCCCAGTGCTTCCCCATAGGATTGGCTGAGACTGACAAAGAGGCAGATCAGGGGCAGAGCCAGCATGATTCAAACACAGCCCTGGCCAATCAGCATCTCCTCATAAAGATTAATTGAATCTCTATGAGGAAAGTTCAGTGTCTGCATGCATAGTGAGGAAATACTGAATGTTTGGATGCATTTTAGGCAGCCGTGACCCAGGAAGGATCTCTAACCGACATCTAAGGAGTGGCCAGTAAAGTTATCACTAGGCTGTATTGTAAACACTGCATTTTCTCTGAAAAGACAGTGTTTACTGCAAAAAGCCTGAAGGAAATGATTCTACTCACCAGAACAAATTCAATAAGCTGTAGTTGTTCTGGTGACTGTAGTGTTCCTTTAACCCCTTAAGGACACATGACGTGTGACATGTCATGATTCCTTTTTATTCTAGAAGTTTGGTCCTTAAGGGGTTAAAGAAACACTATAGCATTTGGAATACAAAACTGTATC
Organism: Pelobates cultripes; assembly: GCA_933207985.1. NCBI lineage: Eukaryota > Metazoa > Chordata > Amphibia > Anura > Pelobatidae > Pelobates > Pelobates cultripes. The sequence continues at coordinate 312,941,584 of OW240912.1, read as the reverse complement.
CCAAATGCACTAAAATGATTGTCCAGGACAACCTTGCCAAGTATAGGTTAAAAAAACAACAACAACCAAACAAAAAAACTTAAATACCTGACTCCAGCCCTGAGAGTGCTCCTCCTTCGATGTCAGCAATACAGAGGAACCTTATGCGCATGCATGGTGAGCAACTAGAAAGCATTAGGCCTTCCCCATAGGAAAAAAAAAAAAAAATATTCAATGCTTTCCTATGGGGGATTTCAACACGCAGGATGTCCTGATGCAAAGTGTGGTTTCATGGAGACAAACTGTGAAATTCCAGAAAATCACGAGATTCTATCTTAACCCTTTAATGTAAACATTGCCGTTTCTGAAATTGCAATAATTTACATTGCAGGGTTAAAGGGAAACCATAATGCCAGGAAAACAAAGTTCTTTTTCTGGCACTATAGCTCCCTACAGTGTCCACCTATGTCAGCCTGTGGGGGAGACCCATTGTGCAAGTGCAGGATTATACAATGCTTTCCTATGGGGTTTTGGGTGACCCTGGATGTCCTCATACATAGCGTGAGGACGTTCAGCGTTGGTTAGGCAACCAAAAGTTGCATAACGGCCCAGAATGTCCCTTTAGTGGCTCTAGACAGCCACTAGAGGTGGAGCTAACCCACATAGGTAATTATTACAGTTTCTTAAAAATTGCAATAATTACCTTTTGCAGGGTTAAGGGACCTGGGGATATGCACCCAGACCACTTTAATGAGCTGAAGTGATCTGGGTGCTTATAGTATCCCTTTAAAGAAGGTCAAGAACAAAATCTACACAATATAACTCACAGTGTCGTCATGTCTGACTACGATAACCTAGCAAAATGACTTACTATAAAAGACCCTCCTCAAAGAAAAAAAATAATAATTTTAACATAACATGTAGTATAAGATATCGAACTTTCAAAGCTAGCTTGACATTTTTATTTATTTACTTATTTATTTTTTTAAAGAGTATGTCTCCCAATATATCTGAAAGGATTCCAAACATTCAAGATAACCAATGGCCTAAGGGGTGTCTCTTGATCTTTTACGTAAACAGTGAGTAATTAAATATCATTTATCTTGCAAATAATATCAACTATAAGCCAATTTCTCACATACTTGACACAGGAGGAATGAAAGTGGAAGCTGTGTACAGTTAAAATAAACTGGCAGGTGTTAAAGCAGATAGCGATAGGATACCACACAGTAACAATGTAAATATTCTTACATATTTAATCCTTGTGATTACAATTAAAACATGATAAAGCAACAATTTAAATAATTCATTTTTATAATTAAAACTACCAAATAACATTGTTAACATTAATATTTTAACACCTTTCACAGGTTAGACAGCTGCTCTGTCCCTCTCACATCACTTTCTGTGGCATTTTAAATCCACCCTCTCCTAGAAATATGTCACACAGTTCAGATGAACTGCATGACAATCCCCAATAATGTCAAGGCAAAGCTTTTCTCTGCCTTGTCCGTACCAATTAACACCAAGTATTAGTGCAGTAAATGACTCAGGCTCTCAGACTAAACACCCCTCACCCTCACTGCTAGATCATCATCACTGATTATCTTGCCTGGGAAGGAGTCTCAGACACAGTTAAGGCTAAAAGGTAAGGGGGGACTATTCATTTTACTATCAGGAAAAAAATCTCTGAATCTAAATAGGCAGGAGATCACTCTAAAGTTGGAATAAAACATTTATTTGATAAGTTTTTATCTCTTGCTATGTTATCTAAACTTTAATCACATACGGGAGGCTTTTGCAGGCTGTAGCAGCCTATAAGGAGGAGCTACAAAATGACAGATTAAACAAAATGTGCAATAAAATCACTTTCAACATTAGATCTCTCTTTACAAGAATTGTGTAGGTCACATGCAGGGGAGGTGTGGTTAGGGCTTCACTATTAAAGTGATTTAAAGGGACACTATAGTCACCAGAACAACTACAGCTCAATGTATTTGTTCTGGTGAGTAGAATCATTCACTTCAGGCTTTTTGCAGTAAACACTAATTTCAGAGAAAATGCAATGTTTACATTACCACATAGGGATAACTCCACTGGCCACTCCTCAGATGGCTACTAGAGGTGCTTCCTGGGGCAATGCTGCAAACTCAGTGTGTCCACCCTCTGCATGCAGAAACTAAAAACTTTCCTCATAGAGATGCATTGATTCAATTCATTTCTATGATGATATGCTGATTGGCCAGGGCTGTGTTTGACTTGTGCTGACTCTGCCTCCTTGACAGTCTCGTGAAATCATTGTGATTGTCTCAGAGAAACACTTTACATGATGTCAGCCAAGCAGGCAGTTCAGAGGCAGAGGCAGCAGTGGCAGACTTAAATACAATTACAATTTTACTATATTTAGGGAGGCAAGGGGGACTAGATGGTGTTTTTAACACTAAAGGATCAGAAATACATGTTTGTGTCCCTGACCCTATAATGTGCCTTTAACTTTTGAATGGAAGAAAATCGAGCAGTGAAACTGCAGGGTCATGATCTACAAATTCAATTCACCAAAACCACTCCATTAAAGGGTTACTCCAGCTCTTTTGAGGGGGATGAACCTTACCTGTTTAAAATACCCTGTTGGACACTATGGAGAAGGCCACACTCCTCCATTTGCAATTAAACCTGCAAAATAAAGAGTTTTACTCACCAGGAATCAAGCACTGGGCAAAGCTCCCAACGCTGATTTCTGCACCCCTTTGACATTACTTTGTACTGTCCAATCACAGGTTTCTCATAGAGAAACTGGCTCAGAGCACATGCGTGTGCTCTGAGCTATTGATGGAAGGGGAGAAAGGAGAGAGAGGAGCAACAGAAGGAGGCTAGATAAGCTATCTTCCCCTTGCAGACAGAGCGATATGATCACATCTATCACCAGCTCCCTGTTCGCACTGACGGCAGATGAAAAATATTGATATTGGTAGTCCGGAACAGTTTTAGGGTGAAAAAGTCATGTGTGTTTGGGGTGTGCAACTAGCCCCCAGCACACAATTAAAAATCTCAGTATGTGAAGTGTTTCAAGCAGTGTGCATACTGACTCCTACCACCTCGACCACTTAAAATCACTGAAGTGGTCATGGTGGTTGGAGTCCCATTTAAGCTGAAGTAGATTCGGTGCTTATAGTGTCCCTTTAAATAGCCTGGGGATGTACCTTCTACAAAAAAACAAAAACATTTTTGTGTAGCGGTTTCAGATTCTGTGACTACTATACAAATTGTAATCTCAGCATGTCAAATTTTCCAAAGTTTTAGCTTTAATACCACTTCTATAAAATTATTTCAATCCTAGACGTGCTGTGCATTTTAACAACCGTAACTAATTAGTGAATCTATTTTGAGCTAGTTTTTTTCAATTGCACGTGTTGTGTGTAAAAAGTATTAATTGTGAAAGTGAAAATTATTTTTCCAATTTTCAATATTTCATTCCCATTTAGTATTGTATTGTGTTTACAAATGGGTTATTAGAGGAAAGGCCTATTTCCCATTTAAAAAAAGTATACACAATATTTATGGGTGCCTTTTAAACAGAAACGGTGCAATTGAGATAAATTTAACACATGGCATTAAGGCAGGGGTTCTCAACGTTAGTCCTCAGGACCCCCTACCAGTCCAGGGTTTAGGGATTACCTGGGTGTGTCTGGTGTTTAGAAAAAAAACACCTTAGAGTCTAAGGTGTTTGTTTCCCTTTTTCTAAACACCTAAGACACACCCAGGTAATCCCCAAATCCTGGACTGGTAGGGGGTCCTGAGGACTGGGTTGAGAACCCCTGCATTAAGGCCTCACACCTCCTTAATGGGTTAAGTAAAAATAAAAAAATAAAATAAAATAAAAAAAAAATAAAAAAACCTGCATGGACATGTTTGCAGACTGTATCCATCAAGTTTTAGTACACAGTAAGTCTATAAATCATAATTTACCCCCCAAAAATAAAAATGTGCATTTCTACAGCGCATAAAGACATTCATGTCGGCTTTTAAGTTTCATACCAAACACAGTAGTTTAAGTAATTATTGTTGCATCTCTAACTGAAGTGAAAATAAGCCTTGCATTAAGCTGGAAATGGCATAAAGTAAATCAATGTCAATTAATAAAACTAGTATAGCAAGTAATGAACAGATGCATCTTTAAAAGGCCAGAACGTCGGGCATATTACAATGGCACACACAGATAAAATAATAGACAAAAAATTATTTCCTTTGAAACACTAACAGCAAAGCTGCAAGTCATTACCTTTTCCTAAAGCCATAATTTTAATGAAGCAGATCTTTAGAACTAGTGATATGGCTAGCTCATTAGCAGAAAATAAATCTCCCCCTGCTGAACTGCAAGAATATAATGACCAGGATCTGTTCTAAAAGTTTTAGAATACCTTTAGCTGCAAGATATGGTGTCTACAAGGAAGATATGAAATAAACACAACTTTTGTTTCTATTACACACAGCATAAAGGATCTGGAAAATTCAGTGATGCCATACAAGGCGAGATATGAAGTTGCATTGTATAACAGGAAAAGGGAACTGAATCAGCCAGCCAGAAAGCTAATACAAGGTAATAATGGTTGGCCTAGAAGTGCAGAACACATCAAGTGCAAATATGAAAGAAGAAAAGAAAATCAAGACAAGTACTTAAAGTTAAAATTAAAGAAAAATTATGAGCAGGAAAAATCAAGTATAGGAAAATAAAAAAAAATCAGTTTCTTTTTTTTTTTTTTACTTTATTTCATTATTTAAACTTGACATGTAGATTTTGCACACTCTGTTTTTACTCTTGCCACGTGGCTCATTTGAAATATACCAAATCTAAAAATATTATATAACACACATCGTATCTCCATAGTAACTGTAAATGAATGCTCTCTTGCTTGGTTGGTTGGTTGCCCTTCTCTACAGATTTAAATATCAGCGTCCTAAGTTCAGTTCCCAAAAGCACCACTTAGGATTTTGTTCCTTCTGAGGAAGGGAAAATGAGCGGAAACAGGGAATGGCTGGATGTGACAGCAGCTTCTTTCACATTTCAATGGATGTTCACATAGCTTCATGTGCCAGGGTCCCAAAAAAGCCAACCCACTCTATTACTGTCACACACCTCCCAGAGAATCAGTATATGGCATGTGTGATCCTGTTAAAAGTATACTCCTTCTGGACAAGCACTGCTACAGCATAAGTCCCAATGAGGGCTGATGCAACACAATTTTGCACCCTAGGCAAGACCAGCTATTAGACACCCCTCCCCCCCCCACATAAATTGCTTTCCTTTGTCCCCCTCTGTGTGCCTCTTTGTCCCCATTCACCCTTCAGTGCCTCTGTGTATCTCGCCCCACAGCCAATTTGTGTCTCTCCCCCCCCCCTCACCCCACAGTCCCTCTGTGTTTCACTTTGTCCACCATCCCCTTTGTGTGTCTTTATCTCCTGCAACCCCTTTGTGTGTCTTTCTTCCCCCAGTACATTTGGGCATATTTCTACCAAGGTTCTTTTTTGTGTCTCTCTTCTTTCTCCAGCCCTTTTGTGTGTCTCTTTGCCCCTCCATCCCCAAATGTGTGGTTCTTTGTACCCCTGACCCCTCTGTCTCTCTTTTTAACCGAGTCCCTTTGTCTGTCCTTGTCCTCCCAGGCCTTCTGTGTTGATTTATCCTCAAAGCATTGAGTCTCTCCTCCTCCCCCTTTACCAAGCCCCTTCTGTGTGTTTCTTCCCTAGCCCAATTGTGTATCCTTTCCCTCCATTTCTTTCTACATCTATTTCCCCCCCCACACAATGCCTTTGTGTCTCTTTTCCCCAAGCCCCTTTATGTGTCTTGTTATCCCTGCAGCCCCTTTATGTGCCTCTTTGTCCATGCAGCCCCTTTATGTGCATCTTTGTGTCCTCCAGGCCCCAGAAGGACAACAGATAGAAAGATTACTAAACAGTACTGAATACAAGAGATATAATACGACAACAACAACAAAAAATGGTTTATAAGTAATATCATCATAAAGTACATGGCCTACATATGTGAAGGTAGGTATTAAAATCTGGCACCATTGAATAGTGAAGTTTTTTCCATGACCCTTATTTGTTTGACTTTTGTTAGCCTATCGTCTGTATTAAGAAGGTGAGGGAGTACCAATATTTTGTATTTTTTTTAATTCAAGGATTGAGGAGTGAACTAGTAGAGAGAGTCAGGAGTAAGAGACTTCCCCCAAACATAGACCTGCTCTCTAGCGCATCCCCACTTACTAACCAATTAATTTTATTAACCAAGTCATAAGAACGGAAACCGGTCGATAAGTGAGGACTATCTGTACTTCCATGTGCTGCTACCAGAATTTCTCGACTATGGTGCCATCTTGTATGAAAAAGCCACGCAGGACTGTATTGTGAGCGTCCCAAATTGTAATTGGGGAATTTCATGTGAGTGATTAAGCTGAAAGGAGGCATTAACTTGGTCCTTTACCAATATCTTCGTAACAGGATAATCAAGGAAAGATTCATTCAGTCTCCAGTCCCACTGCTTCGCTGGCATGGTTGGTTTGGGGTAGCAATTTATAAATGTTTATCCAAAAACAATTGAGAATAAAACACATTCCAGGAATATTCATTAAAATATTAAATAGATACATTATAAAGTAATAAAATACTTAGTGAATGTGCAAGAAACATGTGAAGCTCTATTATATAATGAAAATATCAAAAGAGTAAACTGTATAACCCAACCCACATATACAGTTGCAAGAAAAAAGTATGTGAACCCTCTGGAATGATATGGATTTCTGCACAAATTGGTCATAAAATGTGATCTGATCATCATCTAAGTCACAACAATAGACAATCACAGTCTGCTTAACCCCTTCAGGACAGAGTCAATAGTACACGTTGTGATCAAAACAAAACAAACAAATACTGGCATTTGCACTATTGTCTGTTCAACCGTAATTCACCGCTGTCACATTAAGTGCACCCACACTTATTATACATATTTTTGTTCAGGAGAAACAGGGCTTTAATTTATGATCAACTCTTCATATATGGAACATAATTTATTATGAATAAAATTAAAAAAATGTGAGAAAATAAGATTTTTTTTTTAAATCTGTATTTCCGTCTGACATTTTAGCTGTTAATGTCATAATACTGTTAGGTTTTAGTGCAAAAAAAAAAGCACATATTTGTAATCAGCGATGTCTCACGAGTACAACAGTACTCCCCATCAACAGGTTTTATGGTGTTTTGGAAAGTTACAGGGTCAAATATAAAACATTCCATTTTCAAATTGAAATTTGCAATATTAGTAATGTTACCTTTGAGACGGTGTGGTAGCCCAGGAATGAGAATTACCCCCATAACGGCATACCATTTGAAAAAGTAGACAAGCCAAGGTATTGAAAGTGGGGTATGTTTAGTCTTTTTTTAGTAGCCACTTAGTCACAAACACTGGAGTCCAATCAATGAGATGAGATGAGATTGGAGGTGTTGGTTACAGCTGCCCTGCCCTATAAAAACACACACTAGTTTGCTTTTCACAAGAAACATTGCCTGATGTGAATGATGCCTCGCACAAAAGAGCTCTCAGAAGACCTACAATTAAGAATTGTTGACTTGCATAAAGCTGGAAAGGGTTATACAAGTATCTCCAAAAGCCTTGCTGTTCATCAGTCCATGGTAAGACAAATTGTCTATAAATGGAGAAAGTTCAGCACTGCTGCTACTCTCCCTAGGAGTGGCCATCCTGTAAAGATGACTGCAAGAGCACAGCACAGTCTGCTCAATGAGGTGAAGAAGAATCCTAGAGTGTCAGCTAAAGATTTACAAAAGTCACTGGCAAATGCTAACATCTCTGTTAGCAAATCTACAATACGTAAAACACTAAACAAGAATGGATTTCAAGGGAGGATACCACAGAGGAAGCCACTGCTGCCCAAACAAAACATTGCTGCACGTTTACAGTTTGCACAAGAGCACCTGGATGTTCAACAGCAGTACTGGCAAAATATTCTGTGAACAGATGAAACAAAAGTTGAGTTGTTTGGAAGAAACACACACCACTATGTGTGGCGAAAAAAAGGCACAGCACACCAACATCAAAACCTCATCCCAACTGTAAAGTATTGTGGTGGGGGCATCATGGTTTGGGGCTGCTTTGCTGCGTCAGGGCCTAGACGGATTGCTATCATCGAAGGAAAAATGAATTCCCAAGTTTATCAAGGCATTTTGCAGGAGAACTTAAGGCCATCTGTCTACCAGCTGAAGCTCAACAGAAGGTGGGAGTTGCAACAGGACAACAACCCAAAGCATAGAAGTAAATCAACAACAGAATGGCTTAAACAAAAGAAAATATGCCTTCTGAAGTGGCCCAGTCAGAGTCCTGACCTCAACCCGATTGAGATGCTGTGGCATGACCTCAAGAAAGCGATTCACACCAGACATCCCAAGAATATTGCTGAACTGAAACAGTTCTGTAAAGAGGAATGGTCAAGAATTACTCCTGACCGTTGTGCACGTCTGATCTGCAACTACAGGAAACGTTTGGTTGAAGTTATTGCTGCCAAAGGAGGTTCAACCAGTTATTAAATCCAAGGGTTCACATACTTTTTCCACCTGCACTGTGAATGTTTACATGGTGTGTTCAATAAAAACATGGCAACATTTCATTCTTTGTGTGTTATTAGTTTAAGCAGACTGTGATTGTCTATTGTTGTGACTCAGATGATGATCAGATCACATTTTATGACCAATTTGTGCAAAAATCCATATCATTCCAAAGGGTTCACATACTTTTTCTTGCAACTGTATTTACTTAAGCTCCACCCAAAATTAACTGTATATCATCACATGCAGACATGCACAACTCGGCAGTAGGTAGGGGCCAAAATTAAATAGGCTAAACTTTTTCTGGCCTCATGTTCAAGTCAAGGTATGCAATTACATATATACAGATACCTACACACACTGACAGACATGCAGACACACACACATGCAGGCAGACATAGACACGCACACAAGCAGGCACACATACATATATGCATGAACACAAACAGACAGACAGACATACGGATACACACCCAGGCAAACATACATAAAGACACACAGGCAGACACACACATATACAAACACTGACAAACACACACCCTGGGTACTGAAGTACATAAAAAAAAAAATAATAATAAAAAAAAAAATAATAGTAATGATAATAATAATAATAATAATAATAATAATAATAATAATAATAATAATAAAATATGTGCTTATCATTGGTTACATCACTCACTACAGATCTGAACCTCTGGAAGCAACAATGATCACAATTGGTGCACTGAAAGCATCTTGAAAAGGGTTCTACGTGGCCAAGCAGCTATACACAAGCCTCTCATCAACATGCACATCTCAATGTTCCAGGATAAAAGAAACCTTGCAACTTTGCAGCAAATATGGGTAAGGCTATTTCCAGCCCAGCATAACTATTCACTACTGCACAATGCACAGTCCAAGAAGGTAGTTTGACATGTTTAACGTGGAGGATACATAGTGACCCCAACCTAGCTGAATACCTTTGGGACAATTTAGCATGCTGATTAATAGGTAGATGATCTTCTCTTACATCTTTGCCGACCTGACAACAGCTCTTCTGGATGAATGGGCAAAAATACTGACACAAACACAATACAGAATCTTCTTATAAGGTTGTTGGATGTTAAATCAACAACAAAATGGGGGCCAACTCCATATTAATCATTATTGTTTTGGAGTGTGATATCCAACAAACGTGTACATAGCTCTTTTTCTCTCTATAAATACTGAGATACTCAGAATATTGAGGGCACAGGTTGTTAACCTCTAGCCTGGCAGAATGTCCAGCAATATCATCAGCTGTTCACCATTTATAACACCATAGTGTTTCAAATACAAATTTGTATACAAAACAGTGATATTGACTCATTGCTTTCCTATGAGGATTTTCAAGATGCTGGACTTCCAGCCTTTTTTTCACAGATGTACATTCTGTGAAAGGCTAAGAAGCACCTCTAGTGGCTGTCTAATACAGGGGTTCCCAACCCATGGTACATGTACCCCCAGGGGTATGCAAAATTATTTGGTTATGGCGGCTACACGGGTTGTGAACCAGCCATCAGGCAAACGGGGCAAATGCCCAGTGAACCGCGATGGCCATGTGCCAGCAGAGGAGATCACATGATCTCCCCTGCAAGCTCATGCAGAGCCAGCGCTATCCGAGTGCCGGCCCTGCTGTTTGTGCCTTCATGGGCCAGTGGGGAGATCAAAGATCTCCCTCACCGGCCCAAAGGCATTGTCAGGCTGCCTGCATTAGAGAGAGGGAGGGAAGGAGCATCTGGGAGGCGGAAGGTTCCACCTGCAAGATCCTCGGAGCGTTGCCGCGGGTTACCAAACGCTCCGAGGATCTGACAGGAGGATTGGACTCTCTGCCTGCAGCCATTGAACAATCAGGGCTGGTGCAAGGATTCTTGCCGCCCTGGGCAACAATCCATTTTGCCGCACCCTCATAAATGCAACTACATTCCCTCAGATGTTTAATCACTAAACTCTGAATTACAGTGAAGAGACATTTCGGGAAAGAGACACACTGAGTAGGCATTAAAGGGAAACTATAGTCCCAGGGAAACAAACTTGTTATCCTGGCACTATAGCTTCCCCCTCTGTCAAGCGCACCACTCTCGTGGTGCAGAAGGGGTTAAAACCCCTTCTTCTGTCACTTACCTGGGTCCAGCACCAATGTCTTTTGTGCTGCCTTGGGTCTGCTTTCGCTTGTCAATAGCTGCACTCACAGTGGTATTTCTGTGACACTAGGTTTTGCGTGACGCTGGACATCTCCATGCATAGCCACTAGAGGTGTTACTTAAAAATTGCAATAATTACCTTTGCAAAGTCACTTACGCAATCTCACTAATACACACTGAGACATTCTAACTAACTTACACATTTTAACTAACACACCAACACATACACATTTGCATTGACCTACACAGTGTCACCTACACACTTATACTAATACACACACTCAGTGTCACGTGCACACTCTCACCAACGGCGTCACATGCACACTCTCACTAACGGTGTCACGTGCACACTCTCACTAACACACAGTCACTTACACACTCTCACTAACACACACACAGTCACACACTCCCACTAACACATACACCGAGTCACTTGCACACTCTCACTAACACACACACACGGTCACTTGCACACTCTCACTAACACACATACACACAGTCACTTGCACACTCATTAAAACACACACACAGTCACTAAAATACTCTCATTAAAACACACACACAGTCACTCAAACACAAACTCACACCACTTTGCACAAATTTACACTTTATTTACACACACAAACACAGCAATTTAACACACACCGATTTACAAACACGCACACAATAAAAAAATCCCTCATAACCATGCCATACCTGGGTGCTATGAAGATGAGAAGAGGTCCAGGCTGCATGTTGTTGCTCTTCTTTCTGCTTGGGGAGCAGGAGAGCCATGCACTGGGAGCACAGGCTGCTTCCTGCTCCCTTCACTGTGCTTCCTGTGTTCACAGGAAGGGAATGTCAGGATTACAAGTTGATCCAGCACGCAGTACTGTGTCACACCTAGGACTAAGGATAACATATAACCGGACCTTAGAATGGCCGGACTTAATGTATCCAAGAATAGTGAAAATACTTGCAGAGGTCAGGGACACAGAATCAGACACAAAGATGAGGGAAAGCCAAAAGTCAAGGATACGAGATATCAGGAAAGGCAAAACAAAGCCAAAGTCAAATACCAGAAAATTAAGATCAGGAACGCACTCTGGGATAACTATAGGCATGAAACGATGACAGGGAAATGAGCAAGAGGAGAAATGAGTTTAAATACCCCTCCTGTGGATCCAATTGGCTATAACTGGCCTTTGACCCCAAAGGCAATTACCAGGTTTTCATGTGCATGATTGCTGCTCAGCACAAACCCTTCTGTGGATTTGATTGGCCATGACCGGCCTTTGACCCCAAAGGTAAATACTAGGTTTACATGTGCATGATTGCTGCTCGGCACAACATTTCCTGTCAGGACAGTAATGTTGCTCTGCACAACTTTTCCTGTCAGGACGACATAAAATGTCATTAACCACATTTTAATGTGCAGATGAATATGCGACCTTATCCTCCATCTGAAGACCACACACTGGGTGGGCAGGACCAAGTTTGAGAGGAAACTTGGCGTGAAAAGAACACATTTTACGGCGAGCATGGATATCAGAAGCCAAAACCCAAGAACGGTCAGTAGGCCCATACACCCTACCCCAGTAGGCCCATAAATCCTGCCTAAGTTCATATTATTGAACATCTCAGAGTTCTCAAGGTATAGTGGTGGATGGTCGAATATGGTGAAGTGCATCATTGATTAATTGAGTGGTTCTTTCACGTATTCATCCACACATACCGTCCTGACAGGAAAAGTTGTGCCAAGCAGCAATCATGCACATGGAAACCTGGTAACTGCTTCTGGGGTCAGAGGCCTATCATGACCAATCAGATCCACAGGAGGGGTATTTAAACTCAATTCTTCTTTTGCTCATTGCCCTGTTGTGATTTCATCCTGATGGTAATCCGAGAATGCGTTCCTGATCTTGATTTTCTAGTATTTGACTTTGGCTTTGTTTTGACTTCCCTGAATTCTGGTATCCTTGACTTTTGGCTTTCCCTCATTGCTGTGTCCGATTCTGTGTTCCTGACCTCGGCACGTATTTTGCCTATTCTTGGATACGTTAAGTCCGGCAATTCTAAGGTCTGGTTATATGTTATCATTAGTCCTAGGTGTGACACAGTTCTGTGTGCTGGATCAACTTGTAATCCTGACAGGTTCTGGGTCTCATCTACCAGGATGGAGGCATATGGGGGATGCCTCTCCAAAATTGGATCCAGAGTTCCCATATTTTTGAATATTTGTCCCTTTTCCCTAAGACTGACCAGTGGATCTCTTCCAGCTCCCTTGTTCTCTCAACTCTCTGAACCATTGTTCTCTGGTTGGTGTGGTTGTCTGTCGCCAATACATTGGGATGAGAGCATTAGCTTCTCCTAATAATAGGTTCAATTAATACTGTTTATGTTTCTCTTTAAAAGAGCAGGGCTCACCTAGCAAAATCTGGGACGGGGTCAAACGGGTTTGCAAAGGAATAATCCCCTCAACATCAACTAGGATTTGTCGCCAAATGTGTTCCATATCTCCACTCCCATCACTACATCTCCAGCATTTGTCGCTGACTGTGGGCCAGTAGGTATGGGGTCCTATACCATCTGGTGACCCGTTCATAAAAGGACTTCTTGCGGGCTATGCTAACTGGTGTTTTTATCCCTGTTTCAAGGATGCCTGCCCAGAGTGCAACTAAAGAAAAATAACTTATACTATGTTTACATATTAGTCCTAATTGTTAAATACCTCATGCATCTAGGATCAAAATCAACACTAAACCTAACTCAATAACAACCCAACTCAACCACTAACCAAATGCTTACATTAATCCTAACCTTACACATAACCCTAACCCTGCACTTACTCAACACTATCCTAAAATCTTGTAGCAAGGACTTAACGCTGCTCACACCAAAACTAAAGGACACTACGTAAAACCCAATATTGTTAGGACAGCATGGTAGTAGCAAGAGTAAAAATTGTCAAGTAAGCAATATATTTAAAGCATGTAAGAATCCATTAGTTATAAGAGATAACATGCTGGGGAAGAAGAACATGTACCTTAAGGTCCTAGCAGGTTATATACTACTTAACTATTAATGAGGAAAGTTAAACAATTTGTACTCTTTTTCAGGATGTGTGTAGGCAGGCTTTGAGAGTCCCAGTAAGGGCATAGGTGACTAGGTCTACATTTACAATGTGACTTAACTCCTAAATGGTAGAGAATTGAGCAGTGAGACAGAAGGAGAATGATCCATACACCAATATCACTTCATTAAGCTAATGCGGTTCTAGCGTTTAGTGCCACTTTTACTCAGATTTGGAAGCGGTAAATAAGACAAGGTAAACTTTTAACAGAGTAACACTAATAACAGAAGACAAGATATGTGCAACAGCTGCATGATAATTAAAAGTCAACTTATTAAGGATGGAGGCAATTGCCTAGGTTCTGAACCAAAACCTTGAATATGAGCTGTAATTTAAAAAAAAAAAAAAATACTCCACTGTCCAAATACAAAATAAATACAAATCATGGTTTAGTATATATACCCCAAATGAAAACCTGCAGTTCTCATCTGCAGCCTTTGCAAAGCTTCCATCTATAACCCCACCCCGATTTGGTGATTATCCAAACCCTGACTTCCCAATGCAGCTCAATAGGAAGCTCTGAGCAATTGATGCCTCTCTTGAGTTTAGCTCCACTGACCTATCCAAACCAGAAAGCAATATTACCTAGTGCTGCTTGAAAGTCAAGAGGGTATAACCATTTTAATTTATAAAACTGACATTTTCTATTTAAATGTGCAACTTTTGACTGACACCCCTCCCCCGCTTTAGCCTAATATCCTATATGTATACCTAACACATTTCATGTGAACAAAATGTTAAAAATAGGCATATAAAAAAACAAAGTTAATGCTAAACCAATTCAAAAACAAACATGATACCAACCAAACTCCTTGACAAACCTTACATGAAGCCTGGTTCCAAGTCGATAATACCAAAGCCCAGAACCAATCTCAATCATCTTGGGACAGGCTGCAAGACCCTGCCAGCACCTATTGAGACCCTGCAGGGTCTCCATTGAGCAAAAAAAAAAAAAAAAAAAACATGGCTAAGCAGACTCTCAATAGACTCAAAGTAGCCCTATGAATCCATTGATACCTGGAGTTCCCTAGTTCTGAACAGGAATTGAACCCTGCTCACAA
>OW240912.1:312835908-312926560 GCA_933207985.1 Pelobates cultripes | reverse complement strand
AAAAGTCAAGCGTGCAGCTGCCGCGATGCCACTTGCCACCAGTTTGGCCATATTTCAGAGCTGCAACATCACTGGAGTGCCCAAAAGCACAAGGTGTGCAATACTCAGAGACATGGCCAAGGTAAAAAAAGGCTGAAAGACGACCACCACTGAACAAGACACACAAGCTGAAACGTCAAGACTGGGCCAAGAAATCTCAAGACTGATTTTTCTAAGGTTTTATGGACTGATGAAATGAGAGTGAGTCTTGATGGGCCAGATGGATGGGCCCGTGGCTGGATTGGTAAAGGGCAGAGAGCTCCAGTCCGACTCAGACGCCAGCAAGGTGGAGGTGGAGTACTGGTTTTGGGCTGGTATCATCAAAGATGAGCTTGTGGGGCCTTTTCGGGTTGAGGATGGAGTCAAGCTCAACTCCCAGTCCTACTGCCAGTTCCTGGAAAGACACCTTCTTCAAGCAGTGGTACAGGAAGAAGTCTGCATCCTTTCAAGAAAAACATGATTTTCATGCAGGACAATGCTCCATCACACGCGTCCAAGTACTCCACAGCGTGGCTGGCAAGAAAGGGTATAAAAGAAGAAAATCTAATGACATGGCCTCCTTGTTCACCTGATCTGAACCCCGTTGAGAACCTGTGGTCCATCATCAAATGTGAGATTTACAAGGAGGGAAAACAGTACAACTCTCTGAACAGTGTCTGGGAGGCTGTGGTTGCTGCTGCACGCAATGTTGATGGTGAACAGATCAAAACACTGACAAAATCCATGGATGGCAGGCTTTTGAGTGTCCTTGCAAAGAAAGGTGGCTATATTGGTCACTGATTTGTTTTTGTTTTGTTTTTGAATGTCAGAAATGTATGTTTGTGAATGTTGAGATGTTATATTGGTTTCACTGGTAATAATAAATAATTGAAATGGGTATATATTTGTTTTTTGTTAAGTTGCCTAATAATTATGCACAGTAATAGTCACCTGCGCACACAGATATCCCCCTAACATAGCTATAACTAAAAACAAACTAAAAACTACTTCCAAAAATATTCAGCTTTGATATTAATGAGTTTTTTGGGTTCATTGAGAACATGGTTGTTGTTCAATAATAAAAATTAATCCTCAAAAATACAACTTGCCTAATAATTCTGCACTCCCCTGTAATGTTACCTTTGAGATGGCGTGGTAGCCCAGGAATGAGAATTACCCCCATAATGGCATACCATTTGAAAAAGTAGACAAGCCAAGGTATTGAAAGTGGGGTATGTTTAGTCTTTTTTAGTAGCCACTTAGTCACAAACACTGGCCAAAGTTAGCGTTCATATTTGTTTTTGTGTGAAAAAAGCAAAAAACTAATATTTGGCCAGTGTTTGTGACTAAGTGGCTACTAAGAAAGACTGGACATATCCCACTTGCAATACCTCGGGTTGTCTACTTTTGCAAATTGTATGCCATCATGGGGTTAATTCTCATTCCTGGGCTACCATACGCTCTCATAGGCAACATAACCAATCTGGCAAATTTCAATGTCAAAACAATGAAATGCAAGCCTTATGTGACTCTCTAACTTACCAAAACACCATAAAACCTGTACATGGGGGGTACTGTTATTCTCGGGAGACTTAATTAAACATAAATATTTGTGTTTTAAAACAGTAAAACATATTACAACAATAATATAGTCCATAAAAGTGCCGTCCGTTTGTAAAAAATGCAAACAAACGTCACTTTTACTTAAAATATCATCGTTGTAATACAATTTACCAGTTTGAAACATTAATATTTGAGTTCAGTGAAGTCTCCCAAGTAAAACAGTACCCCCTATGTACAGGTTTTATGGTGTCTTGGAGAGTTACAGGGTCAAATATAGTGCTTGCAAATTAAATTCTTTGCACTTTCTCCCTGTGTTGTCAGGCATGTCAATCAAATCACATAATTATGTTAAAAGATTGTCTATGTATACACGTAGAATTTTAATATATATATATATATATATATATATATATATATATATATATATATATATGCATTTATAGGTATTTAAATTCTACGTGTATACTAATGTAATCTTGTATGTAATTCTATATTATATATATACATATATATATATATATTAACAAAATACAGTAAGAATGAAATTTCATATGACTATATAATTTATATTAAATTTAATTTCAATATTTTATTATTGCATTTATTTATTATTGTAATTATACATATATATAAACACATATATATATATATATATATGTACAATAAATGTGTATATATCTGTTATATATATATATATATATATATATATATATATATATATATATATATATATATATATATGTGTAACATCATTCTAAGTGCATTTTAATATTAATATATGTACTTATATTAGTATTAAAATACACTGTGTATGACGTTAAAATACTTTTAATTTATTTTCAACATGTCTGACATTTTTTTTTTTTTTTACTTTCCCACCAGCAGGGGTACTGTCTGATATTTCAGACAGTCCCCCTGCTGGCAGATGCACAGCCAGCTATAGGGGGCCATGTGATCGCTATTTGAGAGCGACCACGTGTCCCCCGGGGGCCTCATTTGCCGGGGGAGGGCTGCCTGGGCTGTCAGGCAGCCTTCCAGAAGAGGATCGCGGCGGAGTTGAGTACACAGTACCTCCAGGGGCTGCAAGCCGTTACAGCGTTTTATGCCACCGCAACGACTTTAAAGCCCTTTAAATGCGGGACGGCATAGAACGCCGTAAAGGGGTTAAACTAATAACACACAAAGAATGAAATGTTGCCATGTTTTTATTGAACACACCATGTAAACATTCACAGTGCAGGTGGAAAAAGTATGTGAACCCCTAGACTAATGACATCTCCAAGAGCTAATTGGAGTGAGATGTCAGCCAACTGGAGTCCAATCAATGAGATGAGATGAGATTGGAGGTGTTGGTTACAGCTGCCCTGCCCTATAAAAACACACACTAGTTTGCTTTTCACAAGAAACATTTCCTGATGTGAATGATGCCTCGCACAAAAGAGCTCTCAGAAGACCTACAATTAAGTATTGTTGACTTGCATAAAGCTGGAAAGGGTTATAAAAGTATCTCCAAAAGCCTTGCTGTTCATCAGTCCATGGTAAGACAAATTGTCTATAAATGGAGAAAGTTCAGCACTGCTGCTACTCTCCCTAGGAGTGGCCATCCTGTAAAGATGACTGCAAGAGCACAGCACAGTCTGCTCAATGAGGTGAAGAAGAATCCTAGAGTGTCAGCTAAAGATTTACAAAAGTCACTGGCAAATGCTAACATCTCTGTTAGCAAATCTACAATACGTAAAACACTAAACAAGAATGGATTTCAAGGGAGGATACCACAGAGGAAGCCACTGCTGCCCAAACAAAACATTGCTGCACGTTTACAGTTTGCACAAGAGCACCTGGATGTTCAACAGCAGTACTGGCAAAATATTCTGTGAACAGATGAAACAAAAGTTGAGTTGTTTGGAAGAAACACACACCACTATGTGTGGCGAAAAAAAGGCACAGCACACCAACATCAAAACCTCATCCCAACTGTGAAGTATGGTGGTGGGGGCATCATGGTTTGGGGCTGCTTTGCTGTGTCAGGGCCTGGACGGATTGCTATCATCGAAGGAAAAATGAATTCCCAAGTTTATCAAGGCATTTTGCAGGAGAACTTAAGGCCATCTGTCTACCAGCTGAAGCTCAACAGAAGGTGGGAGTTGCAACAGGACAACGACCCAAAGCATAGAAGTAAATCAACAACAGAATGGCTTAAACAGAAGAAAATATGCCTTCTGAAGTGGCCCAGTCAGAGTCCTGACCTCAACCCGATTGAGATGCTGTGGCATGACCTCAAGAAAGCGATTCACACCAGACATCCCAAGAATATTGCTGAACTGAAACAGTTCTGTAAAGAGGAATGGTCAAGAATTACTCCTGACCGTTGTGCACGTCTGATCTGCAACTACAGGAAACGTTTGGTTGAAGTTATTGCTGCCAAAGGAGGTTCAACCAGTTATTAAATCCAAGGGTTCACATACTTTTCCCACCTGCACTGTGAATGTTTACATGGTGTGTTCAATAAAAACATGGCAACATTTCATTCTTTGTGTGTTATTAGTTTAAGCAGACTGTGATTGTCTATTGTTGTGACTCAGATGATGATCAGATCACATTTTATGACCAATTTGTGCAAAAATCCATATCATTCCAAAGGGTTCACATACTTTTTCTTGCAACTGTATTTACTTAAGCTCCACCCAAAATTAACTGTATATCATCACATGCAGACATGCACAACTCGGCAGTAGGTAGGGGCCAAATTAAATAGGCTAAACTTTTGCTGGCCTCATGTTCAAGTCAAGGTATGCAATTACATATATACAGATACCTACACACACTGACAGACATGCAGACACACACACACACACATGCAGGCAGACATAGACACGCACACAAGCAGGCACACATACAGATATGCATGCACACAAACAGACAGACATACGGATACACACCCAGGCAAACATACATAAAGACACACAGGCAGACACACATATACAAACACTGAAACACACACCCTGGGTACTGAAGTACATAACAAAATAAAAAATAAAATAATAATAGTAATGATAATAATGATAATAATAATAATAATAATAATAATAATAATAATAATAATAATAATAATAATAATAATAATAATAATAATAATAATAAAATATGTGCTTATCATTGGTTACATCACTCACTACAGATCTGAACCTCTGGAAGCAACAATGATCACAATTGGTGCACTGAAAGCATCTTGAAAAGGGTTCTCCGTGGCCAAGCAGCTATACACAAGCCTCTCATCAACATGCACATCTCAATGTTCCAGGATAAAAGAAACCTTGCAACTTTGCAGCAAATATGGGTAAGGCTATTTCCAGCCCAGCATAACTATTCACTACTGCACAATGCACAGTCCAAGAAGGTAGTTTGACATGTTTAACGTGGAGGATACATAGTGACCCCAACCTAGCTGAATACCTTTGGGACAATTTAGCATGCTGATTAATAGGTAGATGATCTTCTCTTACATCTTTGCCGACCTGACAACAGCTCTTCTGGATGAATGGGCAAAAATACTGACACAAACACAATACAGAATCTTCTTATAAGGTTGTTGGATGTTAAATCAACAACAAAATGGGGGCCAACTCCATATTAATCATTATTGTTTTGGAGTGTGATATCCAACAAACGTGTACATAGCTCTCTTTCTCTCTATAAATACTGAGATACTCAGAATATTGAGGGCACAGGTTGTTAACCTCTACCCTGGCAGAATGTCCAGCAATATCATCAGCTGTTCACCATTTATAACACCATAGTGTTTCAAATACAAATTTGTATACAAAACAGTGATATTGACTCATTGCTTTCCTATGAGGATTTTCAAGATGCTGGACTTCCAGCCTTTTTTTCACAGATGTACATTCTGTGAAAGGCTAAGAAGCACCTCTAGTGGCTGTCTAATACAGGGGTTCCCAACCCATGGTACATGTACCCCCAGGGGTATGCAAAATTATTTTGGTTATGGCGGCTACACGGGTTGTGAACCAGCCATCAGGCAAACCGGGCAAATGCCCAGTGAGCCGCGATGGCCATGTGCCAGCAGAGGAGATCACATGATCTCCCCTGCAGGCTCATGCAGAGCCAGCGCTATCCGAGTGCCGGCCCTGCTGTTTGTGCCTTCATGGGCCAGTGGGGAGATCAAAGATCTCCCTCACCGGCCCAAAGACATTGTCAGGCGGCCTGCATTAGAGAGAGGGAGGGAAGGAGCATCTGGGAGGCGGAAGGTTCCACCTGCAAGATCCTCGGAGCGTTGCCGCGGGTTACCAAACGCTCCGAGGATCTCACAGGAGGATTGGACTCTCTGCCTGCAGCCATTGAACAATCAGGGCTGGTGCAAGGATTCTTGCCGCCCTGGGCAACAATCCATTTTGCCGCACCCTCATAAATGCAACTACATTCCCTCAGATGTTTAATCACTAAACTCTGAATTACAGTGAAGAGACATTTTGGGAAAGAGACACACTGAGTAGGCATTAAAGGGAAACTATAGTCCCAGGGAAACAAACGTGTTATCCTGGCACTATAGCTTCCCCCTCTGTCAAGCGCACCACTCTCGTGGTGCAGAAGGGGTTAAAACCCCTTCTTCTGTCACTTACCTGGGTCCAGCACCAATGTCTTTTGTGCTGCCTTGGGTCTGCTTTCGCTTGTCAATAGCTGCACTCACAGTGGTATTTCTGTGACACTAGGTTTTGCTGGACATCTCCATGCATAGCCACTAGAGGTGTTACTTAAAAATTGCAATAATTACCTTTGCAAAGTCACTTACGCAATCTCACTAATACACACTGAGACATTCTAACTAACTTACACATTTTAACTAACACACCAACACATACACATTTGCATTGACCTACACAGTGTCACCTACACACTTATACTAATACACACACTCTCTCACTGACAGTGTCACTTGCACATGCTCATCAACATACACATTGCCAGTTACACTCAAACACCCATAGTCACTTGCACACTCTCACTAACGGTGCCACGTAAGCACACTCACTAATGGCGCCACGTACACACACTCTCTCACTAACGGCGTCACATGCACACTCTCACTAACGGTGTCACGTGCACACTCTCACCAACGGCGTCACGTGCACACTCTCACTAACGGTGTCACATGCACACTCTCACTAACACACACACAGTCACACACTCTCACTAACACACACACACGGTCGCTTGCACACTCTCACTAACACACATACACACAGTCACTTGCACACTCATTAAAACACACACACAGTCACTAAAATACTCTCATTAAAACACACACACAGTCACTCAAACACAAACTCACACCACTTTGCACAAATTTACACTTTATTTACACACACAAACACAGCAATTTAACACACACCGATTTACAAACACGCACACAATAAAAAATCCCTCATAACCATGCCATACCTGGGTGCTATGAAGATGAGAAGAGGTCCAGGCTGCATGTTGTTGCTCTTCTTTCTGCTTGGGGAGCAGGAGAGCCATGCACTGGGAGCACAGGCTGCTTCCTGCTCCCTTCACTGTGCTTCCTGTGTTCACAGGAAGGGAATGTCAGGATTACAAGTTGATCCAGCACACAGTACTGTGTCACACCTAGGACTAAGGATAACATATAACCGGACCTTAGAATAGCCGGACTTAACGTATCCAAGAATAGTGAAAATACTTGCAGAGGTCAGGGACACAGAATCAGACACAAAGATGAGGGAAAGCCAAAAGTCAAGGATACCAGATATCAGGAAAGGCAAAACAAAGCCAAAGTCAAATACCAGAAAATTAAGATCAGGAACGCACTCTGGGATAACTATAGGCATGAAACGATGACAGGGAAATGAGCAAGAGGAGAAATGAGTTTAAATACCCCTCCTGTGGATCCAATTGGCTATAACTGGCCTTTGACCCCAAAGGCAATTACCAGGTTTTCATGTGCATGATTGCTGCTCAGCACAAACCCTTCTGTGGATTTGATTGGCCATGACCGGCCTTTGACCCCAAAGGTAAATACCAGGTTTTCATGTGCATGATTGCTGCTCGGCACAACATTTCCTGTCAGGACAGTAATGTTGCTCTGCACAACTTTTCCTGTCAGGACGACATAAAATGTCATTAACCACATTTTAATGTGCAGATGAATATGCGACCTTATCCTCCATCTGAAGACCGCACACTGGGTGGGCAGGACCAAGTTTGAGAGGAAACTTGGCGTGAAAAGAACACATTTTACGGCGAGCATGGATATCAGAAGCCAAAACCCAAGAACGGTCAGTAGGCCCATACACCCTACCCCAGTAGGCCCATAAATCCTGCCTAAGTTCATATTATTGAACATCTCAGAGTTCTCAAGGTATAGTGGTGGATGGTCGAATATGGTGGAGTGCATCATTGATTAATTGAGTGGTTCTTTCACGTATTCATCCACACATACCGTCCTGACAGGAAAAGTTGTGCCAAGCAGCAATCATGCACATGGAAACCTGGTAACTGCTTCTGGGGTCAGAGGCCTATCATGACCAATCAGATCCACAGGAGGGGTATTTAAACTCAATTCTTCTTTTGCTCATTGCCCTGTTGTGATTTCATCCTGATGGTAATCCGAGAATGCGTTCCTGATCTTGATTTTCTAGTATTTGACTTTGGCTTTGTTTTGACTTCCCTGAATTCTGGTATCCTTGACTTTTGGCTTTCCCTCATTGCTGTGTCTGATTCTGTGTTCCTGACCTCGGCAAGTATTTTGCCTATTCTTGGATACGTTAAGTCCGACAATTCTAAGGTCTGGTTATATGTTATCATTAGTCCTAGGTGTGACACAGTTCTGTGTGCTGGATCAACTTGTAATCCTGAGAGGTTCTGGGTCTCATCTACCAGGATGGAGGCATATGGGGGATGCCTCTCCAAAATTGGATCCAGAGTTTCCATATTTTTGAATATTTGTCCCTTTTCCCTAAGACTGACCAGTGGATCTCTTCCAGCTCCCTTGTTCTCTCAACTCTCTGAACCATTGTTCTCTGGTTGGTGTGGTTGTCTGTCGCCAATACATTGGGATGAGAGCATTAGCTTCTCCTAATAATAGGTTCAATTAATACTGTTTATGTTTCTCTTTAAAAGAGCAGGGCTCACCTAGCAAAATCTGGGACGGGGTCAAACGGGTTTGCAAAGGAATAATCCCCTCAACATCAACTAGGATTTGTCGCCAAATGTGTTCCATATCTCCTCTCCCATCACTACATCTCCAGCATTTGTCGCTGACTGTGGGCCAGTAGGTATGGAGCTGTACCGGGGTCCTATACCATCTGGTGACCCGTTCATAAAAGGACTTCTTGCGGGCTATGATAACTGGTGTTTTTATCCCTGTTTCAAGGATGCCTGCCCAGAGTGCAACTAAAGAAAAATAACTTATACTATGTTTACATATTAGTCCTAATTGTTAAATACCTCATGCATCTAGGATCAAAATCAACACTAAACCTAACTCAATAACAACCCAACTCAACCACTAACCAAATGCTTACATTAATCCTAACCTTACACATAACCCTAACCCTGCACTTACTCAACACTATCCTAAAATCTTGTAGCAAGGACTTAACGCTGCTCACATCAAAACTAAAGGACACTATGTAAAACCCAATATTGTTAGGACAGCATGGCAGTAGCAAGAGAAAAAATTGTCAAGTAAGCAATATATTTAAAGCATGTAAGAATCCATTAGGTATAAGAGATAACATGCTGGGGAAGAAGAGCATGTACCTTAAGGTCCTAGCAGGTTATATACTACTTAACTATTAATGAGGAAAGTTAAACAATTTGTACTCTTTTTCAGGATGTGTGTAGGCAGGCTTCGAGAGTCCCAGTAAGGGCATAGGTGACTAGGTCTGCATTGACAATGTGACTTAACTCCTAAATGGTAGAGAATTGAGCAGTGAGACAGAAGGAGAATGATCCATACACCAATATCACTTCATTAAGCTAATGCGGTTCTAGCGTTTAGTGCCACTTTTACTCAGATTTGGAAGCGGTAAATAAGACAAGGTAAACTTTTAACAGAGTAACACTAATAACAGAAGACAAGATATGTGCAACAGCTGCATGATAATTAAAAGTCAACTTATTAAGGATGGAGGCAATTGCCTAGGTTCTGAACCAAAACCTTGAATATGAGCTGTAATTTTTAAAAAAAATACTCCACTGTCCAAATACAAAATAAATACAAATCATGGTTTAGTATATATACCCCAAATGAAAACCTGCAGTTCTCATCTGCAGCCTTTGCAAAGCTTCCATCTATAACCCCACCCCGATTTGGTGATTATCCAAACCATGACTTCCCAATGCAGCTCAATAGGAAGCTCTGAGCAATTGCTGCCTCTCTTGAGTTTAGCTCCACTGACCTATCCAAACCAGAAAGCAATATTACCTAGTGCTGCTTGAAAGTCAAGAGGGTATAACCATTTTAATTTATAAAACTGACATTTTCTATTTAAATGTGCAACTTTTGACTGACACCCCTCCCCCGCTTTAGCCTAATATCCTATATGTATACCTAACACATTTCATGTGAACAAAATGTTAAAAATAGGCATATAAAAAAACAAAAAAAAAAATGATTTTTCTCATTTTGATTATAATATCTACATTTCAACTATAAATAATTAAAATTTCTAAATAGATTCATATATCAGTCCTAATGTTAAATGTCTAGGGTCTAAATCAATTTTTGAAAGTTAATGCTAAACCAATTCAAAAACAAACATGATACCAACCAAACTCCTTGACAAACCTTACATGAAGCCTGGTTCCAAGTCGATAATACCAATACTGGTCATGGGCAGTTGTAAAAGCCCAGAACCAATCTCAATCATCTGGGGACAGGCTGCAAGACCCTGCCAGCACCTATTGAGACCCTGCAGGGTCTACATTGAGCAAAAAAAACAAAACATGGCTAAGCAGACTCTCAATAGACTCAAAGTAGCCCTATGAATCCATTGATACCTGGGGTTCCCTAGTTCTGAACAGGAATTGAACCCTGCTCACAACAAAGATGCAATGTGTTCTGTGCAATCTTACAGACATTTAAGTCCACTTGTGTAGGGCAGCACAACCTTTATTTTTAAAAATAAAAGATAACTAAAAAAAACAAAACACTTAAGTATGCCCTTACTTGATGGACTTTTGTATGTTCCTATAATGCACAAGGATTAATCTTAAAATGTAGTGTGTTCAACTATACACAATGTATTCCAACATAACATCTTAACTATCCAATATTGTTGAATGGGTTAGGCAGTGGCTGAGTGACAGGCAACAGAGGGTTGTAGTCACTGGAGTATATTCAGAGTAAGGCCTACTTACTAGTGGGATATCTCAGGGATTTGTTCTTGGACCCAATTCTCTTTAATATTTTATTAGTGATATTGCAAAAGGTCTTATTGGTAAGGTATGTCTTTTTGCTGATGATACTAACATTTGCAACAGGTTTGATGTTCCAGGAGGGATAAGCCAAATGGCAAATTATTTAGGTAAACTAGAAAAATGATCAGCTGTAGCAACTGACATTTAAAGGGGCTCTCCAGTGCCAGGAAAATATATTTGTTTCCCTGGATCTGCAGGACCCTACAGTGTCCCTCTTCCTCCCACCCCCCATCCCAAGTACTCCCAACTTACTGGAGTCCAGCGCCGATGCCTGTAGAAAAGTGCCACATCTTGGGCGTAAAATGGGAGTTGGCACCCTGACCACTCCAATGGGCAGAAGTGGTCTGGGTGCCTACAGTGTCCATTTGATGTAGAAAAGTGCCACATCTTGGGCGTAAAATCCCAAGGGCAGAGTACAGAATATTTGATACCCTACTAACCTCAACATCTGAGGAAATGGATTTAGGAGTAATTATTTCAGAAGACTTAAAGATAGGCCGACAATGTTATAGAGCAGCTGGAAATGCTATCAAAATTCTTGGTTGTATCGGAAGAGGTATTATCAGTAGAAAGAGGAAAGTGTTCATGCCATTGTACAGAACACTGGTGAGATCTCACTTGGAGTATTGTACGCAGTACTGGAGACCGTATCTCCAGAAGGATATTGATACTTTGGAAAGAGTTCAGATCAGGGCTACAAAACTGGTTCATGGAATACTGGATGAAACTTACCAGGAAAGGTTATAGGATCTTAACATGTATAGCTTGGATGAAAGACGAGAAAGGGAGGATATCATTGAAACATTTAAATACATAAAGGGAATCAACACAGTAAAGGAGGAGACTATATTTAAAAGAAGAAAAACTACCACAAGAAGAGAACATAGTCTTAAATTAGAGGGCAAAGGTTTAAAAATAATTTCAGGAAGTATTACTTTACAGTTAAGGTAACAGACACATGGGATAGCCTTCCAGCTGAAGAGTATAAGCATGTGTGGGATAGGCATACAGTTATCCGAGACTTGAGATAAGGCCAGAGACTAATGGCATTATTTAGAAAATTGGGCAGACAAGATGGGCCAAATGGTTCTAATTTGTCATTTCATTCTGCATTTCTATGATAGCATTATGGTAAGCACAATGCACACTTGGAACTGCATAATGAATACAGTGCATGTATGTCATATTTTGAAATTGAAGATACACTTAAAAAACATACAGTAATTCTAGGCACATTGCTCCTTAATTAAACAAGGTTTATCTTTTTTTTTTTTTTTTAGTTCCCGTTAAAACTATTGCTGACTGCAGAGTTTGATTTATAATTTTTTTCTTGATAAAATGACTGAAGCGTGGAATTGATTTTGATTTGCCAATTTTTGCACAGGTATCTCAGAATATAGCGTTAACAAAGAATTATAGACAGACACATTGTTTTATAGTGTAATACCACTTACAAAGACATTCCACTTCAAAAGCATGTATTCTAAAAAAAATCCAATCATAGGGTTCCCATATAGCACACTTTACCTTGCATAGCTGACTTGATGTGAAGGGCAGCTGTTTAAGTTTAAGAATACATCAAATACAGTAAATAAAAGTAAATACACAAACCTTTACTTGCTTTGTCTACAGTTTGTAGGTCTTCAACAAAATGTGGGACATCAGGAAATTTATTTTCACATACTTCTGCCAAGAAATGGATTAGTGTGTTTTTTTGATCTGAAGACTTGGTATCTTTCAGCTAGAAAAAATAAATAAATCAATTTAAAAAAAAAAAAAAAAAAGACTGTCTAAAAATATGCAAAACTTAGAAACAAGAACAGAAGTGGAAAAAAAAAAAAAAATAGAGGCAAACAGAAACTACAAATAATCAGCTTTATTTATTCCACTCAGATTCAACCTACAGAAAATAAAAGGTGTTTTCAAAAATATCTGAAATATGATTGCCATGTGTTTGATCATTAAGGGGTTTGTGTGCATGCAAATGTTAATGTGTGAATTTACTGCTTATTTATAAGTATGTTATCTGTATGCCGTATTGTTAACATAGAAAGAAAGAAATAGAGATTGATTGGTCGGCAAACCGTGAGATGTGATAAACTAGAAAGAAAGATTAAAGGAGTACTCTGATTACAACATTAAATACAAGTACACAGTGCATGCATGTGTATTTAAAAAAAACAACAAAAAAAAACAACAAAAAAAAACAAACAAAGCCATTAACATGTATCATAAAGGGTGATTACTAAAAGACAGAAGAAATTAAAATCAAAATCCTTACAGATTCTACATAACCTTTAATCAAATGGATTTTTGTTATAAATATTATAGATGAGAAAATTGTATTTCAGATGTGAGAATAATAATTTACGTAATATTAATTTATGTTAGTCAAAAGTATTACACACACACCTCTCTCCCTCAAAATTAGGGATCAACCGATTATCGGTCTGGCTGATGATATCGGCCGATATTCAGTATTTTCGGCAATATCGGTATCGGCCGATAAAGATACTGAATAGCTAATCAGGACCGCCAGGCCCATGACAAGCCCGGCGGTCCAACAAGCTCTTACCTTCCCAGCAGCTCCCCTGTCTAAATCTTGCGAGTCCTATGGCAATGCTCCGTGCGGTACACAGGCCGCAAGAGTTTGACAGGGGAGCTGAAGGGAAGGTAAGTAAGAGCTTGCTGGGCCCCCACTGCACAGTCCATGCCACCGGACCACCAGGGAATGCCATATTACCCCTCCCTGGCCAAGTAACAAGCAGGGCGGGGGGACAAAACAACAATAAAAAAACTAAAATAAAAAAAAACCTTTTTTTAAAAAAAAGTAAAAAAAAAATAAAATGCCTCCCTCCTTTTTTATACACACTACATATCTACACAAACACACACACTCTGCATTATATACATAAACTACACAAACACACTGCATTATATACAGAAACTACACAAACACACACACTACACAAATACACACTCTGCATTCATTATATACACACACTACACAGACACACACACTCTTCATTCATTATATACACACTACACAACACACACACACACACTCTGCATTCATTATATACACACACTACACAAACATCAGCCTGAAAGTTCACAGATTATTGGTATTGGTTCTAAAAAAAAATAAAAAAAAATCAATATCGGTCGATCCCTAGTAAAAAATATAGAACTTTTCATTTTAAAGGTGATAATGACAAATGTGTTCACTGTGGATGCAGACCTTAATGGCACATGAAAGAATGTGAAGAACATAAATAAATAAATAAATAAAAAAAGATTATTTATATGGAACAGCAGTTGATTGAAAAGCAGGTAAGTTCTTTCATAAAGCGTTCATAATATATATTGGAGGTTTCTGACAGAGGTGACCACAGTTTTTGTTCAGTGACAACTTCCAACAGAACTCTGAGAAAGGAATGTGCCTTGTAGCTGCAGTAACACAGATAAAAGCCTTTTCCCAACATTCTGACAAAAATGAACAAATCTGCTAAGCGCAAAAGTTCAAATTATAATGAAGTGGATGGGTTTTTATATTCTGTGAAAATGCTACCTTTTATATTTTAAAGCCTTATGATGGACCATAGCTATTGTGGGCTGCTAATGAGGTAGATGTCAGAGATGGGCCACCAAGCATGTCATACCACTGAGATAATATAAACGTTGAAAAGATATATGTGCTCTCATGGAAACTAATATTCTCAAATGTTTTTAACTTTGTTATTATGAATTATGACAAAAGTCAATGTATAAAAAAAAATAAAAAAAATCCAATAAAAGATAAAAAATGTTTAAAATGATACCATGCATTTGTCTATTACAAGCTTTCACATGTTATAGCAAATCTCAACAGATTTCAATGGGTACTGCATTTTAACCCCTTAAGGACCAAACTTCTGGAATAAATAACTTCTGGAATCTCACACATGTCATGTGTCCTTAAGGGGTTAAGTGAATTAGAAGCATAATACAAATGTAATGCATAACATGATATTCATTTACTATTTACAATAGGGTATAACAGAGCATCCAGTTCTTAATTGTCTATTCTGTGGATGACTAACATTGTTTTCCACATGTTTACTATACTGAAGCAGAACTTTTACATCTGATACAGTACTTACACACATATACACATCAACAGCATACTAAAATTTAACTGCAAGTCGTGCTACTTTTCAATATATAAAATAAATAAATACATAAAAAATAACCTATTAACCGGATGCAAGAGGTTAGCAGGAACAGCATACACAGAGATGCACAACCAAGTCTCTGGGATTGTGTACCAAAACATCTGCACAAAACATGAATTGGACCTGCCTAAGTCCAGATAGGAGATACCACAAAGGGTAGTTGAGAATGACAGGGCTAAGATCCTTAGACTTCAAGATCCAGACAGACAAGCAAGTGCTGGCCAACCAACTCATTGTGGTGGTAGACAAGGAACAGAAGACTCAAAGAAAACAAAAACTATCCCTTACTGAGATAGTGAGTGATATACTAAAGTGCCTGAATAAAAGCAGCTCAACACAAAAAGTGGAATACCTTAATCCACAATAAAGTGCAAAACAGAAGGAACAGAAGACTGCAGCCGTGGTG
This sequence comes from Pelobates cultripes, assembly GCA_933207985.1. NCBI lineage: Eukaryota > Metazoa > Chordata > Amphibia > Anura > Pelobatidae > Pelobates > Pelobates cultripes. Next base: position 312,910,900 of record OW240912.1, on the reverse strand, counting down.
GATGTGGCAATGCCCAGTGGCTGTAACATCAGGAAGAAGGAACATGACAGTAGTAGTCCCAGTTGTGATATGAACACTCAGGGATGTAACTCCCAAGTTGGGGGAGTAGCTTCAACAGATTCCAGGTGGGACATCTGAGATTGCTGTCCATAAAATTCTAGTTACAGCTGAGATACTGCACAGAATCCTCAAACTCCCAAACCTCCAGTAGAGAACCCGAGAATGAGGAATAAACAAGAGAATCTCTCAATCTCTCTCTATATATATATATATATATATATATATATATATATATATATATATATATATATATATATATATATATATATATATATATATATATATAAAAAAATATATCATTTTTTCATTAGATATATATATATATATACACACACACACCACGTGTAGTGGATGCAGTGTGTTTAGACGGGAGCTGTGTGTATTTGTGTGGTGTGTGTGTGTGTGTGTGTAGTGGATGCAGTGTGCATTTGTGTAGTGTGTATATAATGAATGCAGTGAGTGATTGTGTAGTGTGTGCATATAATGGAAGCAGAGTGTGTGTAGGGTGTGTATAGTGAATGTAGTGTGCAAGGTGTGTGTAAAGTGAATGCAGTGTGTGTAATGTAGTGTGTTTATATAATGCAGTGCGTGTGTGTTTCTGTAGGTATTTAATTTGGAGCAGGCCGGACATACTTTTATTTAAATATTTCCTTCTCCTCCCTCCCCCCCTTTTTTTCCCTGCTTGTTACCTGGCCAGGGAGGAGGGGGTATAGCATTCCCTGGTGGTCTGGTTGCATGGACTGTGCAGTGGGGGCCCAGCAAGCTCTTACTTACCTTCCCAGCAGCTCCCCTGTGTAAATTTGCAGCTAATGTGCTGCACGGAGCGTTGGCATGGTAACCAGTGGCAACATTATGACGGCCATGGGACTCGCAAGATTTACACAGGGGAGCTGAAGGGAGCTGCTGGGAAGGTATGTAAGAGCTTGCTTCGGGCCCTCCAGGATCCTGGTATGTATTATTGGCAATATTGATCTCTCTATAGGCCAAAACTGATATTGCCGAAAATACAGAATATCGGCCAATGATAATATCTGCCAGACCGATAATAAATAAATGTATATATATTGTATACAATATATATATATATATATATATATATATATATATATATATATATATATATATATATATATATATATATATATATATATATATATATATATATTTAAAGCAATAAACAGTTCTGTTTTCTCCACGTTCTTTCCTGGCACCATTTTGTTTTTAAACTGTGTGAGTTAGTGGTGTAATTACTCACTCACAAACTTGTTCTTCTCCCAAAGAATAGGAAAGTTCATTAAAACCATCTCATTATCCGCATACATGTATCTTCTTGTTGTCTGGAGCCCTCTTGTTACATTTTTCAGGACAACATTAGTATAAAACAAATGTAAAATTTGAACAACGAGGCGCGCAGGCCTTCAGGAAAGGTAGAAACAAGTGGTATTTGCACATAGTGTGCATTGGACTAGCAGGTCCGCTCAAGTTGTATAGGCCTTCCTTCCTCCCTCCCCCACCCTCCCTTCTCTTTTTGTGTCATGTTTCGTTGCTTCAAGTTAATGACATGGTGTAGGAGCCTGTGAGTGTGGGGCGATTTTATGAGATTGAGGAACGTTCCTCGTTATTTATATTGGTGTGGTGGGTTTTGGTCTGTGTGGTTATCTATTATATTGTTCCTGAGTTTGTTTTTATGGAGGTTTGGTTTTCCTTTCTTTTGTGTTATGTTTTTTGTTGTAGCATTAATCTAGAACTGTGGACCGTTTCTGAGATTGGGGCTTAAATGCCACCAAGATTGTATACAATAGTTGCTTTTTTCTATATGGTGTGTAGTGAATTCGTAGGTCCCTTGAGGGTGATCTTGTCATTAGTGTGTGGTTTTCCTGTCCCCTCGGTTGCTGATTTGATGTGTGTGTCTAGGGGTAGGGGCTAGCTGTGTTGGGGAGTGAAGTATGTTTATTGATTTATGTAGATATGATTGGTTTTGGTTTGTATGGTTGTTCATCGTGTTATTATAGGGTGTGTTTTGTGTTGTGCCTGTTTTTTTGTAGTTTCTCATCGCGTGTCTGTGAGACGTTTAAATCTTCGGCTGATGGGGTGTGTGGGTCTCCGTTCGGGTTGGTATGGTTGGTGTCTTGGGGGTGTACTTGTGGGACTCGGGGGGTTTTCAAGGTTGATTATAGCATGTTTTGGTCAGTGAGTCGTCCCCTTGTGGGATTGTTGGGGTTGGTAGTGGGTGGTTGGTGTTTTTTGTGTAGTGTTCTCCTTATGTTGTGTGTCCGGGTCTGTTACTTCGGCGTGTGCTGTTTTCTATTTTTTTCTCATGCTATGATTGGCGTGTGTTTGTTTCGTGGGGCTGGTAGGTCTCTGAGATGTCCAGTCGCTTTCTGGGTGGTGGTGGTGTTGTTTGAGTTGGGTGTGTTGGTCTGGACCCTGTGTTAGGTCTGTTTGTTGTGTTATTCATCTTGTGAGATCGGGGAGTCTCTATTGAGTGTGTTTTTGAGTCGCGCACGGTGATCGTCCCGGAATTCTTGTGTGATGTTCTTTGTTGGGTGTGTCAGGCCTGGTGTGGTTATGTGGTGGTGTACGCATTTCCGTTCCGGTCTGTGGCTGTATGTTTGCTGGGGGGGTGTATGTGCTTGATATTTTGTCTGTGTGTAGGTTGACGGTGTGGCGTGGTTGGTGTGTGGCGTGTGTGTAGGGAGTTAGGTGTGGAGGGGTGGGGAGGGAGAGAGAGAAAGAGAACAAGAAGAGAGATAGATAAAAAGGGGGGTATCCACCCTCCCCGCGTCAGCCGCGTCCCCTGAGTCCCGTCTTGCCACATACATTTTCCAGGGTTGCCATTTGTCTACATGTTTTGTAAGGGTATCCATCAGTCGCGTGTGTTTCTTCTGCGGATCTGATATCTTCTACCCTGGTTAGCTATTGTTCCATTGTGGGGGTTTGTGTAATTTTCCAAAGGGTAAGGATTAATGTCTTGGCTGCGTCGAGGAGATGGCATAGAATAGATTGTTTGTATTTTGAGATTTTGTCTCTTGTGTGGTGTAGGAGTACATTTTCCATGGATAGATGCGTTATATCCCCTAGAACGTCTCTGATGCGAGATATGATCTGGTTCCAGAACGGTTTGATTTAGATGCATTTCCACCATATGTGTTTCAGCGTTCCTACTTCTGTCTCGCATCTCCAGCACGTCGCTGGGGTGTTGGGGAATATTTTGTGGAGCAGGTCCAGGGTTCTGTACCTTGTAGTTCATTTCCTGGTAATACAAATTAATTAAGGATTTGTGGTGGAGCATGAAAATGTTGTCCATTGTGCGGCAGTGAATGTCCTGTCAGTGAGTTTTTCCCCATTTTTCTTTGTATGTCAATGTTGCCTGTTGGTTGTCCATGATCAGGTATTGGTAGAAGGTCGATGTTGGTTTCTGGATAGACCTTTTTTGTCACATATTTCCTCGAACCACGTGAGGATTCTGTGCACTGTGTCTCTGTTGGGTAGTGGGTGATAGAAATGCGTCAGTTGTGAGTATCGAAAATCTTTGCATGGGGGTTGGTGTGCCCTCTACTAGTTGTTCTAGAGATGTAAGTCCAGTAGCGGTCAGTGTTTTGTGGAGTGGAATGAAGTCCTCCTCTCTTAGGAATTCCCAGGCCTTGCTTGGTAGTCCTCCCCCTAGTGTTTGGTTGTTCGTTAGTGGTCATCGGGCTAGGTGTGGGAGAGATGGTTGCCGTTTTCCTCAGTGTCGACCATGTCTGAAGGGTTTGGTTCGCTGGGGAGAGTTTGTATGAGTCGTCTTGCGTTGTCGTTCTCGTGTTCCACAGGGGTGTAAAGATGGACAGGCTGCATGATTCCTTGTCCAGGGTCACCCACTGTTTGTATCTTGGGCTAGTGTGCCATTCTAGGATCCGTTGTAGGGCTGTTGCTTGGTGGTATTTCCGTAGATCTGGGAGTGCTAGTCCACTATTTCTTCTGGTCCGGCATAGGAGTTCATCTCTTAGTCGTGGTCTGCATTCTCTCCATATGTAGGTCAGGAATGCGGCTTTCAATGAGGCAAACAAAGTCGTCGGTAGTGTTAGTGGGATCGTGTGGAATAAATATAGTATTCTGGGTAGTATATTAATTTTGATCACCGCTATGCAGCCTAGCCATGCAATGTGTGGGTAGTTACAGGCTTCTAGATTGTGCTGGATTCGTGTGAGGAGTGGGAGGAAGTTTGTCTGATAGAGGGAGCTTGGGTCTGTTGTTACCCATATCCCCAGGTTTCTCATTTGGGTTTGGCACCACTGGAACGGTAAAGCCGAGGCTATAGCTCTGTGTTCTCCTATCGGGTCACTTATATTGAGGAGTTTACATTTACTTAGGTTGAGTTTGAGGCCTGACAGGTGTCCGCAGTCTTCAAGTTCTTTCATTAAGCAGGGCAGGGTGATTCTTGGTTGTGTGATGAAGAATAACATATCGTCCATATATGCGGCAACCTTGTGTGTGGTGGTTTTCAAGTATAGCCCATGATGTTAATATTTCGCCTGATTGCTTTCCATAGGGGTTCTAGCGTTAGTGCGAACAATAGTGGGGACAGGGGGCATCCCTGCCTCGTGCCATTTCGAATTGGGAAGGATTCCATCAGGGCTCTGTTGATTCGTATCGTTGCCGTTGGGTCGCTGTAGATTGCTCCGATCCAGTTCAGTATGTTTTCGGTGAATCTCAGTCTCAGTAGGAGCAGTACCGCTTTGAAGAACGCCCAGTCTACTCGATCGAATGCCTTTTCAGCGTCTGTAGATAGCAAGAGGAGTGGCGATCTGTTTTGTTTCGCTAGGTGTTGTATGGCGAGGACCCTCAAAGTGCTATCTCGGGCCTCCCGTTCCAGTATGAACCCCGTTTGATCAGGATGCACTAGTTTTGGCATCAGAGTGCTGATTCTAGCAGCTAGTATTTTGGTAAAAAGTTCCATGTCAATATTTAATAGAGAGATGGCTACAGATCTCCGGGTCTTTACCTGGTTTTGGAATTACTGTAATTGTGGCCGACAGTGATTCAGCGTGGAATGCATGCCCGTCGGTGATTGTGTTTAGGGCTTTTGTGAGCTTGAGGACCAGGATGTATTGGAATCGTTTGTAGTAGTCTAGGGTCAGCCCGTCTGAACCAGGGGCACGACCTGTTTTCGTCGATTTGATGGCTGCCCAAATTTCATCTTCGTAATCGGTAGGTTGAGTGTTTCTGAGTCCGCGGCTGTCACGGTTGTGGGGAGGTATCCCCTTGGAAGTGTTCAATGCGGTCTTGTTTGATGCGTCTATCTTCATCGTCGCTTTGTTTGTGTGTGTTGTATAGGGATGAGTAGTAGTTGAGGAATTCCTTTGCAATTTCCTCTGGGTGTTGGGTGGTTGTGCCTCCTTGCATTTTTAGTTTGTGTACTTGTGCGGATTGTTGTCCTCTGAGCATTTGCACTAGGGGTTTACCTCCTTTGTTTGAGTGTAGGTAAAATAATCCTTTGGATCTGCAGAGTTGTCTCAGGTGGGCACAGTCGTAGGCTTGTTGGCAGGGGGGTTATTCCTCCGGGTTTGTCAGATCTGTGTGGTGGTTCCGTGGGGGACCTCCGGGGGAGTTCCATCTTCTCCACCGTGTCTGTCGCTGTGGTTGTGGTCTGGGTTCTAATGGCATGAAGACCCAGTTCGGGATGGGTGTCGGTGGTAGATTCAGGCACTGTAAAAATCGGGGTATTTCCTTGGGCCATCTGGCGGATATCCATTCATTATTGTGGCGGACTGTGATGTTAAATGGGTAACCCCATTCATACTGCATGTTTTTCTCCTGTAGGATGGTGGTGATCAGCCTCAGGGCCCGTCTGGCTTCCAGGGTCATTAGTGAGAGGTCATTGTAAAGGGATACCTCCGCTCCCCTGTAGTTCCAGTGGGCCCTGGGTCTAGCTTTCACCATGATCAGGTCTTGTAGGGGGAAGAAGTGCAGGCAACATATATACCTGGGTTTCCCCTCCGTGGGTCGGGGTCATAGCGCTCTATGCGCTCTGTCATATTTGATGTGGGCCGGTGCTTCTTCCCTTAGGATCATGCGGAATAGGGTGGTGAGCAACTCCTCTACATTTTCCCCATCTGTGGGCACCCCTCTCACCCTGATGTTGTTTCGGCGGCTGCGGTTGTCCTGGTACTTCAGTTGTCGTCTCATGGCCAGTATAAGTGTGCCTTGGCGTTTAAGGGCGGTGTCTGTGGCCACTGAGTGGTTTTCGCTATCTGTGCTCTCTGTTCCACATGTAAGTTGCGGGTCTCCTGTGCTTTCACTACTGCCTTCAGGCTTGCTACCTCAGTTCTGATTGCTTCATGCAGCTTGGAGGATAGGTGATTTAGGTCGTCTTTGGTGACCATCGCCATTGCCATGTGTTTGAGTTCAGCTCCGATGACTGCCAGCGTAGTGTTGTCGGTGGTGGAGCATGTGGAGGCTGGCGAGGTCGGCTCCATTTTGGATGTCAGAGATCTGTGAGTAGGCCCGGTCGGGGTGTGGACTCACCCATAAGGTCCGATTGCGACCCTGATGAGGTGTTCCTGGGGGTCTGGGGTTGGGCGGCTCTTTTCGTGAGTCCCATCTGTGCCGGTTTGTGCGGATGTGTAAAAAACAAAACAAAAAACAAAAATGTCCCGAATGAAAACATGTGTATTATATATATATATATATATATATATATATATATATATATATATATATATATATATATATATATATATATATATATATATATATTTTTTTTTTTTCTATTGGGATTATATTTACAAGTGTTTGTTAACAAGCCCTACAGAGCCTCGAACACATGGTACTGTCATTCAATTTGATCGTCACTAGCCTCACATTAATGCATGTTACTCTGCTATTCTAGCATTTGCTGTTGCTTTCAACCTTATTGTGCTATACCAATTATGTATGCATACGTGTTATTCATCCTCCTAAGCATTCCACAAGTATGCATTATAAACAAATGTATTATATATCAAAAAATAAAAACATTATGTTCACTTTTCACAAGCTATACATTTTATAAACAGATCTTATAAATTCTGTTTCCTCCTACGTTTAGCATGCAGCCATAATAGCCTAAAATCAATTCAGCACTATTGCATTCTAGTGGTCTAAACCTCATTCCTGTCATAAATTCTGTTTTATATCCTCCGTTCAACTAGCTCAGTTAGTATGTATTGTATAACTTAACATGTGTATTTCTTACATTCATTATGTCAACCATCTCACAAGCTAGACACTTATTTTATTGTTATTTCTCTACTGTCTTATTACTATCATTAATCGCTACTTCTCAACAAACTTTACAACCTATGGCTGATCTACCAATTGCCCCTTCAATCATTTTTATCACAGCCTCACGTGGCCACCCTGCACCTCGGGAAATACATTGGGTCCCTTCTCAATGGGACTTTGCAATGTCCGTTTCACATTACCCTCAGTGGACAACATACTATGTTCCTATTTCAGTGCTTCATTGGGCTTTTCATTTGCATAACATCCACTTACAGGGGTTGCATACTACCCCACCACACTACATCAATAAACTAATCATACCTTACTATACAGTACAACTTTCACTAGGACATCCTCCTGGGGAACCTGTATCCTTCATCATATATGTCGTCCCTACCCCATATCAAACAATATGGTTCAGCTGTATCTATTAGGTGGGATCATCATTACCTACATAAGACACAGCCTAAATATACTCATATGTTGCAAACAATTGTCATCAATACCTTTTAAATGTGGTCCTTTCTTGACATTCACTACATTTGCTTCACGAGACCCTCTGTGGGCAACCCAATACGACACAATTTTGGCTCCTCATTTGGGCTGCTTCACCAAGGTTGTATACTGCTTTTATTACTTCATTCAATTATACGCTCAGTCTTGCTAGACCTACTCCAATCCAAGCTATATGGACCTCTTGCTGCCAAAGGAATATGGGAAACCGTAATCCCTCAACCGATAAGTTTTATCCTCACGCCACATATAAAGCCACTTCGGTCTAGCATGATATTGACAAGTTCAACGTTACATATTACAAGTCACCTACATCTAGACACATAAAGGACCAGTATAGGCACCCAGACCACTTCAGCTTAATGAAGTGGTCTAGGTGCCAGGTCCAGCTAGGTTTAACCATTTTTGCTGAAAACATAGCAGTTTCAGAGAAACTGCTATGTTTACCTATGGGTTAATCCAGCCTCTAGTGGCTGTCTCATTGACAGCCGCTAGAGGCGCTCCCGCACTTCTCACTGTAATCTTCACAGTGAGAAGATGCCAGCGTCCATAGGAAAGCATTGAGAATGCTTTCCTATGAGACTGGCTGAATGCGCGCACGGCTCTTGCCGCACATGCGCATTCAGCCGATGATGAAAGAAGAGGGAGGAGAGTCCCAGCGCCGGGCTGGAAAAAAGGTAAGTGAGTAACCCCTTCAGCGCCACGGGCACTATAGTGCCAGGAAAACAAGTATGTTTTCCTGGCACTATAGTGGTCCTTTAATAATCTATCATGTTGGTTATTTGCCTCATTTTGCTTCAATCACAGCCTCAGACGGCCCTCCACTACATACAACATTGCAACCCTGGTATTCAAGACAATTCTCCATACCACTACATATGGACCGGTTCAAACAACAAAGGCACCATGCTTGACCTCTACACAACTCTTATAACCTTGATATGTTTATTCCACATTTAAATTTAAATTAGGACTTCACTCCAAATGGTTACATACGACATTTGGGCAAACCACTACGATCCACTTTCAGCCCCTCCATTTGGGCATTTACATACAACAGTTTTCTGCTTACATGGAAAACTACAACCCTTTCATATCACCTTTTACTATTCCACCTTGCCTCGCTAGGCCCACACAAGTCCTCCCTATATGGTTCCTCTCTCGGCACACTGCTAAGAACCCAGAACCCCTCATTACGCAATTGCACATACTCAGTATAACCCACACCTTCATCTAAGGTGACTACTAGATCTCATAATTCGCTTCATGCTACTAAACTAGAGATGTTACATACATGTTTTGGCATTTAATTACTTAGGCTATTTTTTCTCACGGATACTTCAGGTCCTTCTAGTAGGATTCACAGTGGGAACTCATATCTAGATTCAGTTCAATCAGGTATCTCTTCCTGACTCATTTTGTTTGGCCTAGGTATGTACTCATATGTAAGTTCCCTTATTTTTCTTGGTTCCCACCATGCTAAAGTAAATCCCCCCAAAGACGAGGCAACACTTTGTTTTGAGGGTCAAGCAGAATCTGGTTTACTGGGGCTAACTGCCCTGCTTTTATGCAGGTCTCCCACCTGGTGGACACTCCCCTAGGGGACCAGATGGGAGACTGGGACACAAAGGGGACAAGAACCAATCACATATTGCCAATCGTTATGATGTCAATAAAAGGAAATTGAATTTAAAAAAAAAGAACCAATCACAGACTTACACATTCCAACAATCCCACAATGCATCACAATCCCTCCTCTCTGTCCTGGAGATAATTGGGAAGTAATCCAATTATCTCCAAGGTCAGAGGCAAAACTCCATTACACACATTTTCAGTAAACGACATAAAATTACATAGAGCCACATTTATTACATAAAACATACACATTCTACATATCCCCAGATAGCTTAGATCTGAGCGCACATTACTACCGAATGGCGCTCAGATCACATACATACAGTTCAATCGCCATGGAGCCAAAATCTTTCACATAGTCTTTCGTTACACGAATAGGCTCCATGGCTTAGCTATTTGGGATAATGCTGTTCATCCAGTTAAACTACCGAATGAACAGTCATTCAGTTCTGCTACCGAATGGGAAGGTAAGGAGGCTGGCGGCTTAGCGGTGTTGGCGCCAATAAGTGTCCGTTTTCAGTTCCATAGTTTGGGCACTGAACACCACTGGCCGTTCGGGAGGTAAAATGGACGCTGCTACGTGTTCGGCAACCGAACAAAGGCCACCTAGTGTTCATCAATTAAGCTGTGGCTAACCGCAACTTCTGGGCGGTCAATTGACGGCACACTCCAGGTCCCAGGTGGTCCATCGTTAGGCACAAATAAACCTTTCAGCAGGGAAAATAACAGGTCTGAACTGCAGGGCCATAGTCTAAAGGGAGCAAGTGAGCAACCAGGCTTCTCCAGTGCATAGTGGCGAGGTTGGTTCCGCCACAAAGTTGTATTAGTATACAAATTGTCCCTTCAACTTCTATGTTCATATTTTCATTAAGTCAAAACTCATCCAGCAGTCATCTAATAAATCAAATCTAGAAGATATAAAAAAGGACAATAAATAGTCCAAATAATAGCACTAAAGTAAACATTGTGTTATTTTATTTTTAAATATTTGCTAAAGCTGAGCATGTGTTCATACTTTATAACATGACCTTATTCCTCTAACTTTATACCTAAGCTTGCATAGTCACATTTCACCATTAGTTCAATTTTTACAGCTAATTTCCCACAAATGAACCATTGATTTTTTTTCCAACTATTTACAGACTGTTGGCAGAATCAATTGAATTGTGCATTTACATTCAAAACTACTTTTCCACAAACATATCTCAGAAAAATAGACATCTTAGATAAATGTTTCTAAAAGTGGTCCCTAGTCACTCCACCCCCGCCACCCAAATAAAACTATCCCCTACCTACCCCCCTCACCCTAAAAATAGTGAGGGGGGAATAAAATAACTAACCTGTAAAGAAACATTAAAATTACCATTTGACGTCTGTTTTTTTCTAAAATCTAAATCTTCATTTTTCAGCCCCCAAAAAAGCCAAATAAAAAGCCATCATATCCAAACTTAAAATTAAATAAAAAACCTGAGTGCAAAAAAACAAAACAAAAAAAAAACACTAAAAACAGAAACCATCTTCACCCATGGAGGGCTCCGCGCAGACTGAGCTCTGCAGGGTGGGGGGAGGCTTATAAAGCCTTGCCCCTCCCTGCAATTAGGCTAAGAACACTCTAATTGGTTTAAGCCAAAAGAACTTTGGTTTAAGCCAAAAGTTCCAAAGAACTTTCCCACACTGTGTAAAATGACACAGACCACTCTGATTGGATGGCTTGAAATCTAACCAATCATAGTGATCTGTGTCATTTTACACAGCATGGGAAAGTTATTTTTGCGCTCGGGTTTATTTTATTTTAAGTTTGACGGGTATGCGTTTTATTTGGCCTTTTTGGGGCTGAAAAATGAAGATTTTTGAAGATGAAGAAAAAAGATGTCAAATGGTAAGTTTGATTTTTCTTTACAGGTTACTTATTTTATTCCCCCCTCACTTTTTTTAGGGTGAGGGGGGTAGGTAGGGGATAGTGTTATTTGGGGGGGTGACTAGGGTCTTGGGACCCCTAGTCTCCGTGATTGGGGGCGGGTGAATTTTCATTTAGGGCCCCCACCCGCCGCTCGGGAGGGGGGGGGGTGGCGGGGGGGCAGTAGCCCCCCCTTATTGTTTTTTAGGGCCCCCACCCACTGCTCAGGGGTGGGGGGCAGGGGGGGAAAGTAGGTGTGTGTCCCCTCATTGTCATGTAGGGCCCCCACCCGTCGCCCATGGGTGGGGGCAGGACAATAGGTCCCCCTCCCCTCATTGTTATTTAGGGGGCCCCCACCAGCCACGCACTGTTTAATAGACATGCCACAACTCGCGGTATAGCGAGTAAGGGCTGAGTTTACTAATACTAAGTAATCTTTACTTAGTATTATTAAATGTGGCTTAAAGACAAATTTAGGTCTTTCAGCCGTTTAGTAGATAGCTCCCTGATACCGTGGGGATTAGGGAGTTATCTACTAAGCGGCTGCAAGATGCAGCCGCGGCAATGAATAGGAACAGAATTTCATTCATTCAAATGAAATTCTGATACGAATAAAGTCCCGAATCGTGTTCTAACACGAATGGATAAACTGTTAGAACGCAATTCGGCACTTTTGCCGGCGTCCTGTCTAAGTGACAAGAAGCATCGCTGGAACAGGGAGGAAAGGAAAGGATTGTGGGAAAATTGCTATGACCACGAAGCACACTTTGCTTCACCGCTGGTCACTGCGTAGGAAACCTCCATAAGTCCCTACTTTTTCTTAAGTTTTAAAGAAAACTAGAGCAGACAGGAAGAAATGAAGAACAGATCCTGAGAGAGGGAGAGAAGAGGAATCAATTGGGGAAAGGTAAGTTTGGCATGGCAGTGCCGCTATAAGTGTCTGCACACTTATGTCCAGGAGAAACAGGACTTATTTCACATCACACATATAATGTGATAAAGTATAAAACGTCTATTTGTTTAGTTTTGCATGTCATCTTAACTGTGAATGTCATACAGGGCTGGTACAAGGATTTTTGGGTACACAGGCAACAATGATTTTGGCGTCCTCTCCCCACCCTCCCCCCCCAAAAAAAGCATCTTCACCTGTGTGCCTCTTAACCCTCCTTTTGTGTCCTACCCCTTTAGTGTATCTTTTGCCCTATTTATTTTCCCCATTGTGTCCCTTACACCCACGGCCGGACTGGGAAAAAAATTCGGCCCGGGCATTTTTTTTTTATCACAGTTGCCCACTAAGAAGGGGGCGGGGCAGAGAGGGTGTGTTTTGTCATCACTAATGACAAACACGCCCCCTCTCAAAGTGAACATGTTGGTTCAATGCTCTTTCAGGGCAGACCATGCGCAGAGCTCTGCTGAAGAGCTCTAGCATGAGAAAATAAAATAAAAACCTGCATTTGTTCTGCACAGCGAAAGCACATTTAATAATATGCTTGCACTGTGTTTCCTTGCCACTTGTCTCTGGTGCCTCTATAAATGGATACCAGGAGACAAAAGGGCCAGGAAAGAGTAGTGTGTATGTGTTTAGAGCCTGCTTGTGGTATTGCGTGTGTGTCGAGTGGGCTGATTGTGGTGTGGTATTGTGTAATAAGGTCAGTTTTAGTCGTGTTGTGTTTGTGGTGTAATGTAATACATATGTGGCTAGGGGCTGTAGAGAATGTGTGTATAGGGGATGTAGCAAGTGTGGGCATACAGACTATAGTGTTTGTGTGCATATAGGTGATGTAGTGTTTGTAGAGAGTGTGTGTTTAGGGGTGTAGTATGTGTTTGCTTACAAGGAATCTAGTGTGCGTACAGGGCCGGACTGGGAATTAAAAACAGCCCTGGAAAAAAAAAATATTTACCAGCCCCATAATGCGTCACATCAGCATAGTGTGCAGATACAGAGTTAGAACAGATAACTTAAAATTAAAAAGTACTTCAACGTAAAAAGCGCACTCATAGGCTTCAAAATAAACAAAAGTGCTGATTTATTTTAAGCAGACGTGCCTTTGCATGTAATCAATGTTTCAGTCCAACTACCTTGACATATTAAGGAAAGCTTGTTAATGGGACTGAAATGGTGAATGTATGTAGGGCACAACTGTAAAAAAAAATGTTTATTTTGAAGTCCTGTGGGTGTGCTCTTCACTTTAAATATGTTATTGTGCTTGAGTATGCACCTAGCAACAAGACTGGGCCAATATCTGCTCATTACATATGGTACATATTAATGACATTTCTCTGTGTATTATGCATTTATAAATGTACATTAATATGTGTAAATATATATATAGCCTGAGCCTGAGAGGGGCACTTGTAGATTATTTAAAGAAATATTCCATGCACAATAACCACTACTCCTCTGTATGGTGCCAGGAGCGTCGGCACCCCCTCCCAGAGTAAGTCGTCAAACCGTTTAAGAACAGTTTGACAACTTACCTGGAGTCTGCTGGGATATGGGGCTGTAGTAGGGTATAGGAGCAGTGGTGCAATGTGTGTGAAAGGTTCAGTGTGTGGGTGGGCAGTGTGTAAATGTGTATGGTGTGTGTGGGGCAGTGTGTGTGTATGGGGCTAGAGTTCACTCCTACTACTGGGACCACCAGGACGTGGTGAGAGTGAACTCTAGCCCGTAGCTCCAGGGCTAGAGTTCACCCTCGTGAGAGCCGGAGCATTGCCCCAGGTCCTCTCTTCCTCCCCTGCCGATTGGCTGCACGGTGCCGGCCGGCAGGGAAAAACCTTGGAGGCCGGGAGGGGGCCCGTTGCCCCCCCCCCCATCCACCAGTGATATATACTGCCCCTATGTGTGTCTCTTTATCTCCAGCCCCTCTGTGTGCCTTTTTGTCTCCCCCAGTCACTCTGTATGTTTCTTTCTCCCCCTCACTGCTCCTCTGTATCAATGTCTCCCATCTCCTTCCCAGTCTCTCTCTCCCCCCTCTGCCTCTTTCTTCCCCTCCCCTTGTATGTCTCTCTCTCATTTCTCCCTCTTTGTCTCTCTCTTCCCCCTCTGCCTCTTTCACCCCCTTTCCCCCATCTCTCCCCCTCCCCCCTTTCCCTGTGTCTCTCCCCTCCTCCTTCCCCCTTTCCCACAAGCACCAGCAGAAGCCCACCCTGTTACTATCCGACTCCATGCCGGGACGGCAGAGACTGGTTCGCACTCTGAGGCACCACAGGTAAGACACTCTGACCCTGCCCCGACTATAGCCAAACCCCTGTTGGCATGGGACTACTTTGAGGAGTTTGGGAGGGAAGTAGCAACCGACCCGACCCTTGGCAAGTACCGGGCCAAAGCTGTAGGCAAACAAGGGCGACTAGGAGGGGAACATTTTGTATGGGAACAGGGGCGACTGTACCAACTCTCTGAAGTAGAGATTGGTAGGGCTGCCCCCTCCCTAAAGTGTCAGCTGGTAATTCCCCAGAAATACTGTCGGGAGTTCATGCAGATCGGGCACAATACCCCCTTCGCAGGGCATCTAGGTATACCCCAGAGCCCCTGTGCTTCGCTGGTAGTACTAGTACTGAAGCGGGATGGAACGACCTGCTTCTGTGTAGACTACCGACAACTTAACTACAAATCAGTGAAAGATTCCTATTCGATGCCCAGAGTAGATGAGCTATTGGACCATTTTGCCAGGGGACAGTATCTGAAAACTATTGACCTATGTAAGGGATACTGGCTGATTCCCCTTGCCCAAGTCGGCCTTCATCACCCCGTTCGGCTGATAATAATTTTGAGTTATGCCGTTTGGGATGAAGAATGCCCCGGCGATTTTCCAAAGGATGGTGGATTGACTCTTTGATGGCCTCCGGGACATTACGTGCGCGTACCTGGACGACACGGAGGTCTTTAGCAATACCTGGGAGGAACACTTAACAGACATAGGGACAGTCTTAGATAAGAACAGGACAGCTGGCTTAACATTAAAACTGGGTAACTGTTGTGGAAATGAGATATTGATATATCTTCTAGTTAGTAAAATGTCTATTTACTCATCTCACTAAAATCAGCATATAAGCTATTCACGCATATTTAGACAAAATGGCTGCTAGAAGCTTCTAACCCCTCCCTCCCTATAACACCGACTAACTACCTTGTGCAACAAGATGGCACTGGAATCCGTGGGAGACCCTCATGGTTTCAGTGACATCACCCTTAGTAGGCAGAGCACTAAGAAGACCACTTAACACTTAACCAATTATTGATGTATTATTTCATGTTATCTCTGACAATGCTTATGATGTAATTTCGCTTTAAAAGGGACCTGCCGTCCCCTCTGAATAAACATTCCTCAAGTTATTCAACAACCTGAAACCTGCGTCTGGTGTGAATTACTTCAGGGAGCGAGCACACATTGTTTCTCTAATTTGGCCAGGGGCAGATACACAAAGAATAATCAATTTATTGATTGATTTTTCCATTTCAGTAACCATGGCAACGAGCTCCCCCAGGTCCTCTCTCCCTCCCTCTTCAGCTGGTGGCAGCATGTGAGCCCATGAAGGCACATAGCAGGGCCGGCGCTCGGATAGTGCCGGCTCTGCATGGACTATGGCCATCACGGCCCACCAGGCATTTGCCTGGTATGCCTAATGGTCAGTCCAGGCCTGTTGGTGAGTAAACACTAAAATATATTCACCTTAGAGTGTTAACTTTGCTTGTTTAAGCTCTTTTTCACAACGAGAAAATAAACATAGCAAAAAGAGATAGCAACATATCTCAATGTGAAGTCAGCCCAGATAACAGCTGCATAGAAATCATATTTCAGTGTCAACCTGTGAGTAAAATGGTTTGAGAAATCTACTTCACTAACAAAATCTCTCTCCACAGGCAACAAATAATAACACAATTAAAAAAAAATAAAAAAATAAAAATGCACAAAACAAGGCATCAGATTTGTTTTTCCATCACATCCCATGAGGAATTTGGATACCAAGGCACACTTTGTCATGTTCCTCAAAGCATTCCTTAACATTTTTGCAGTGTGGTAGGGTGCATTATCCTGCTGAAACAGGCTATTGAAATCAGTAAACACTACTCTGGGTAGGAGAGTAAATGTAAAAAAAACATTCACACAAATTCCAGGCTCCAAGGTATCCCAGAAGAACATTGCCCAGAGCACTGCCTTTTCCAATCTACCTTATTCCCATAGTACATCCTGCTGTCATCACTTTCCAAGGTAGCGACATACACACACCTGGCCATCCACCTAATCTAAAAGAAAACTTGACTGATCAGACCAGGCAACCATTTTACCATTTTTCAATCTGACCCAGTTTTCTAAACACCCCTATTTGGCCCTTGTCAAAGCCACTCAGATCTTTTCTCTTGCCTATTTTTTCCTGTTTTTAGCATGTTCTATAACTGACTGGGGGGGGGGAATACATAACTGTCTAGTAGATATACCCCCAATTAATACATGCATTGATTCATTTGAGGTATGTCTTAAAAAAGCTTGCACAGGCTGCAGATCTTATGAACTGCAGCCTTAGCAAGCCCTCCCCTTTTTTTCCACTGAAGAGACTTGCAGTCTCTTCACAGGAAAAAAAAAATCAGAGGCTTCTTACTGAGAAGCCTCTGAATTGGTGCGCGTGCACTGGCTTGTGTGTATGTGTGCACACACGTCTGGTCTGAGGTCTGCAGCTGAGGAGCTGGTGAGTGGGGAGGGGAGCTAACAGAAGGAGTCTGCAAACCTCCCTGGCTCATAAAAAAATAAAAAAAAAATAAAAAAAATACAAAATAAAAATTAGAAGAAGCAAGGCTTTATTTTGCTTCTTGGCCACAATGCACAGTAAGCAGAACAGTATCCAGGAGGAGGTTGTACAGCTTTACCCATCAATGGCCACAAGTTGAGGTCCAATTATTACGGTTTAAAAGCAGACAGTAGTGTACACAGCATGTGCCAGATATTTTGAAAAGAGTGGTTAAGGCATGGCTTATTTCACACATGTTAACAGTATACCATTCTTGGAGACAAAAAAAAAAAAATGTTTACAGCTTGAAGAAAAAATAAATATATAAAAACATAAATAAATAACACATGAAATGCATTCTGAAGTGGACTTGTACATTTATTCAAGGTGAGTGAGGTAATAAAATATAATCATGCATTCAAGGTTGACTCTTGACATGGAGTCTAGCAACAATATGTATGTTAAAAACAAGGAAAGAATAGTTGATGTGACATTAATAGTTGTTCTACTTAATAAACAGTTAAACATTCATGAAACTAGTCCCTTGATCAAGCTAAATGCCGATTATTCTGACCCGGCTACAAGGCCTTCTTTTAGCATTTTACATTGAACAGTGATCAATGGAGTCAATATAAAATGCAGTGACAAAGTGCATTAATTTCTGCTCCAAGAGATAATCAAAAACTGCAATTGTTCTATGATTTACAGGTGACTGGTAGTTAGGAATGCAGATCAAGATAATGCTCTACATATGATACAAAATGAAGGAGAGGAAATTGATATTTCCATATGTTAACAAATATTTACTAGACTTGTACACTGCAAAAATGTTTTGGTCCTTCCAAACTACTTTGTCTAACAAAACAATAAATGAAAATGGGGGAGGCTAGATTTAGTCCAAACTGCAATTTGGCTTGGGGGAATTTCAGTACTGATAAAAAATCTAGAAGACATTTGGGTAGCCAATCAGATGAAAAAAATCAGGGGAAAAAGAAGCTGCCTGTGACTGTGCTCACAGGTAACACTATTGACTGGTCTGATGATGGCTACATAATTGCAGGCCAATTTTTCAATGCCAAATATCAGAATGCAAAGAGAGAGAGAATTTTAATATTTTTCCCTTTTATCTTGTATTAATAAAAATGGGGAGGAGTAATTTTAAGTTGAAAAGGGGGAATTTATTAAAATTTGAATGTTAAAAATGCCAGTGGGCAGTTAACCAACCACACACCTTCCACTTTGTCAAGAAAAAAAAAAAAAAAAAAAAATTTTTTCCACACATGCAGTTTGTAGCATCAGTAGTAGAGGAGGTACTATTGCTTCTGCTGTTGCTCTCCCACCCCCCTCACTGTAGTGCTAAAAATCAATATCAAATTGAAAGACTGACGGGACACAAAAAGATGCTGAGACCTAACAAGTCAAATAGCTTGTCCTTTGGTGGGTCCCCACTCCGTTCTCAAGCAGGTTTTTGCATAGCTTGTGCAAAACGTGACATTGCTAAAAGAACCTAAACCATTTACATATCAAACATACAAAATATAACTACTCGCTGCAAGTGCATGTATATCAGACTGATGCCACCCAAAAAGAGCAGCAGAGATCCAAAATGCAGGTTGGGTCTAAGTAACACTAAACGTAAAAGCTTGGGAAATGTATTATTTATTTATATATATATATATATATATATATATATATATATATATATATATATATATATATATATATATATATATATATATATATATATATATATATATATATATTTTTTTTTTTTTTTTTTCATTAGTAATTCATGAGATATCGAGGTGTCAGACTGTGCCTCTGTGAACTACTGCCATTATCCTCAACATCCCCCCTACTTGATCTCTGGGTGGTGGTCCAAGTATCACTGTTTATTGGAGGAAGTAGCACTGGTGAAATGCTGTGGCCACTGTGTGGAATCAGATGGACCTGCAACCTACCCTTGTACTTTCTTGTACTGCTTGTTACCTCAGTACTACAGACTTATCTTTGCAGATGTCGCTTCATGCCTGCACTATAGAGATGATTCTTAACTTGACCCCTACTCATTTTTGTGTCACACAATTTACCCTGTCGGCTATCTTTAAGATACTCAAGGTGATACTTTGCTTAGTTGGTGCAATTCAGTACCCTCAACTCTTGCTTTTGTGTCTTAATGGATTTGCATTAGTGGCAGTGGAAGTTGTCACAACACTAACCTGTATACAAGCACTTGAAAGATTAATGCTAATGGGAAATCTTGAGAGTAGTTATATGGTGATGTTAATGATGGTGGTGCTGATAATACTGATCTTGGGTGAGTTATTTGTGCCAGTGATGTCAGAAGTGTCTCTGTTGGATGAGTGGATTCTATAATAGATAGGGACGACTATGACAAGGTGAAGTTGAGTGCACGCTAGCTACCAGAGAAAATACTGGACTGATGTGTGTCCTTTCCAAACTCCCCTCTTCTAATTCTGAGAGACTGAACACATCTTCCTTATCCATCAGACATCTATCATACTTGAAGACAACCATATTTGCCTAAATTGAAAGGCCAAAAACTGACCGGCCCAAAGTCAGACAAATTGCATTTTGCACTAGATAGATCCTCCCTTTCTTGATGTCAGGGTTTTAACCAAGTACTGCAAACAATGCTTGGGGATTATGGGCTCAGTGGCATGATGCAATTTATTTAGTAACACATTCACTTCCCATTACAATTTGATTGAAACATGCTTTTTTCATATCCAGTTCTGAATACTTCATGACGGCAGAGCATGGTTGTGACTGACCGACTGCTTATTTGTGTGTTTCCCCCTTGTATTCTGTGTCCCCCCATGTATTTGTTATGCATTTTGTGTATTGTGTTTGTTTCCCTGTTCGGGAGCGCTCATGCAAATGGAGCCTGTTTGCCTACCAAACGGGACCACCTGGTACCCCAGTAGAATGTTCACACCAAGCAATCAGAACGTTTTCACCTGCATCATAAGTGTGAAACTGCAAGGGAAGTAATTGATTGCTCCCCTGTGTGGCAGCCATTCGTATAGGCGAACGCCAGCCAGGGGGAGCATGCATGTCCCAAACGGAGATGCTTCCCTTGAAGGATCCTCACACCGAGACTCTATGAACAGGTCCCTGAGGTTGGTGGGGACACTGTTGAGATACTGGCGGTTTGGATCACCCTAGCTGCTCCCAACAGAGCTATAGCCACTGCCTTCCCCTCCCGGGAGCTATGAGGCCAGGCTCGTAGTTGCCCAAGGAGCGCTCTCCCCAGGGCTGCCTAAGGCGCGAGCCCCAGTGGAGACCCTGGAGCTGTGAGTCGACTTCACAGCCACAGAGACCCACTGGCCGCCTGAAACTATGTGCCGACCATTTAGGAGAGGGTTCTCCCATTCAAACTAGGTTTGCGCCATTCTCCTGATGGGTCGGCACGAGTGAGCACCGATTGGCCGCTGCAGGGCACAGGCGACCAATCAGAGAAGGAGCGCCCATTTCACGTCCTTTCTCTTGATTCGGTGGCAAAACCCCTCTCCTCCCCGAGCACCGATTGGTGCACATGGGTTTAGCGACCTTTCTCCTGATTGGGCAGCAAAACCCCTCTCCTCCCTGAGCGCTGATTGGCGCAAAGTTTGAATCCACCGGTCTAAACCAAACTATTCCATGAAACTGATTTTGAGAATGCACAGAGCCTCAAGCCCAGACTTTACACAATGGTTTCTCTGGCTCTGTACATCCGATAGCCCCGCTATTTACAGGGATCCTAGATGGAACCTGGGGCTATCCAGTGATATGTGTTTTATATGTGTAACCCCTTTCCGGGGTGCATAGCTTTTAAGTGTTCTTCTAAATGTAATGTGTTTTAATGTGTTATCTGTAAATCATCCCCCTTCAGCCTGTGAGTGTGTTGAACTGAATGGAGACCCCAAGTGGGGTCTGTGCATAAAAGAGAGCTGTACCAATAACGCATTGTCAGTGTTTTTACCTCCATAGCTGTGTCTCGTCCTGTTACTGTGGGGTGAAGGGGTGGAAAGGTTAACACTGTTTCAGCTCGTGGAGGATACACTGGGGAAAGTCCTTGTACGGACTAAGAAGCACCCAGGGCTGTGTGTCGTCCAGCCTCTGTGAGCACATAGAGCTGGTCCCCTATCAATTCCCCAGCTAGGAAGCGGTCCCTGGCCGGGGCACAGGGAGCTCAGTCACAACAGTCATATGTAGACGTGCTTCCGCAGCCTTTCTGCTATGGGGTTGGGAAAAAAAGCCCCAAATCAGTATTGTCTTACCAAATAAGAAGAGGTATTAATCTATATACTAAGCAGGTAATTATAGCAAACTAATGTTATTGTGATAAGTAGGACACGTTCTAGACTATGATGGTTTGTAGTATTGATCCATAGTTAATGCAGTTTACACCAATTGTTGACCATGCCGTATGCATGTAGCAGCAGAAATAAAGATTCACCAAACCTGAGAACACTATTCCAAATGCCGACCTTTAATTCTTGGTCAACACCACTGTAGCATCATATTCCTGTTTGTGATG
The DNA here is from genome assembly GCA_933207985.1 of Pelobates cultripes. Classification (NCBI taxonomy): domain Eukaryota; kingdom Metazoa; phylum Chordata; class Amphibia; order Anura; family Pelobatidae; genus Pelobates; species Pelobates cultripes. The sequence goes on along the minus strand of OW240912.1, from coordinate 312,889,283 downwards.
GACAAGAGTGAACATGATCCTCAGCTAGTGTTCCATGTTTTGCTGTGTTGTGTGACAATCCATTTGGTTTAAGATTTAATTCATTGTGTTATAGTTTCAATGGTTCATCTCTTTTCTAGACATAATTAATTGTCAATGTGACTTGCAAGTTTGGATGGAAGATGATCTTTTGCTTCTGAACTCTTTTTAAACCTCTTGTCTATACCACAGTTAAAGCTCAGTAAACTTTGTTAATTTGTAAACTCCTGAGCATGAGGACATCTGCTGATCTGGAGATGCTGAAACCACCACACCCCGCACAAATAATCCCACCATGAACAAAATTGCTTAGATCATTATGTTCAAACATTAGAATGGAGAGGAAGCAAAATAATCTCATAAGCATTTAAGCATGCTTCATGTGCCCACATGATTCACACTGTTGATGCACAGACTATGATTTAAGTCTTTACAGTTACACATGCACACAAGGACTTTTATTTACTGATACCACCCATCTCCACAAAATGTAGCAATGTACATTAAGGTATATATGCATAATTTAAAACTAGGGTTTAAACCTGCAAGCATAGTTAAATAAAGTTAAAAAAAATAAAAAAATATATATAATAATAATAATAATAATAATAATAATAAATAAATTAATAAATAAATAAATGGAAAAGCAAATACTCAAAATATGTTTTGTACAAAGGGGAACTATAATATTATGACAATGAGGCCCAAAAAGGCCAGAATAGTCACCATATACAGAGTGAAGCGATAACCTTCAATATATTAACACATTAAACATGTATAAGGAAAAAATGAAAAAAAAAACTAAATGTTTCAATATGAGAAACAAACAAAACAAATTAAGTTCTACAATGAAATTAAAATGCAACACCACCAAAATATGTATGCATTAAATTGACGACGAATTATATATTTATTTATACCATGGCAACACCCTTTAAGTTGAAATGACAGTTGCCATTCTGTCAACCACCTTAAAATGATAAAGAACAAACACCTCACGAGAAGAAGTTTTAGGAGTTACAACTTTTTTTTTTCTTTCTTTTTAGAAACCAATAGTTTAAAATTAAAGAGTGCTTTTCTGACCAAAGAACAAAATTATTTTTTCATAAAATCTAATTTGTTTTCTTGTAATTCCATTGCAGCATCAGTATCCTATCTTTGAGCATTGAGGGAATTTCACATCATGCTCTTTAATAATATGAGCATGATGTGAAATTGAAGTAAACAGCACAATTTGCACAGTGCTTGTGTAGGTCAGGAAGTCAATGGATTTGATCTGAATATCACAGCATTGCTTTATTCTGAAGCTCAGCTACCAGGGACATGTTTTGCATTCATGGAAGATTACTTAAAATGATAAATATCTGTAACATTACTGGGAAAACAAACAAAAACACCATTGTTACTAAGTATTTAATTTTAACTCGTTCCTTATATATGAAGTATATCATTACCACAAATGTTTTTCCAACATGCAGCAGGCAAATTTATTTAGCTATACATTTTACAAATTGTTACTGAACAATATTTTAAACATAAAATAACCGAATCAAATATAGTATCGACTTTGCACAGAATGTTTTCTCTATATATGCAATACATTTATAGAACCACCCAAGCTTCAATTTGTTTGTCGTTTTTTATGAAGAATTAAAGGGACACTATAATCAGTCTAATGTAGCTGTTCTGGTGAGTAGAGTCAGCTTCTGCACACTTTTTGCTGTAAACATTTACAAAAAGATAAGTCCTGTGCTTACTACCATCACTCCTGGGTGACAGCAATGACCACAGTACACACCAGCCACCATACATGCAGTAAAAACCAAAAGAAAAAAAGTTACCCATGCTCTTTCCTGAATCCCTAAGTATATTTAAACAAATGAAGGTAATTTAGTTATTCCAATGCCCACCTTCCAATGCCAAGGCAGCACCCTCCCCCCCCTCCCCTTAATTGCAGAATGTGATAATTGTATAAATAATAAATATGTTATTGAATTTATCTTTTATTACTCAATATGTTTTGTCTGATGAATACTAATGTTTTGCAATGTTTGCGTGCACTTTCAAGTCTACAGGGTCAGTAAAGGGAATTCTTAATTCTCGTTCCAACTGGCCTCTAGCTGAAGCCAGCAGCCTCAACTGGCATGCACCATGTTGCCTGGCAAGAATACTGTTCTATCAAAAAAGAATGATTTTGAAGTTTTGTGAAGATATATGTTTGAAGATTCAGTTATAAACTAGTCAAATACCTCAAGTTATTAATAAACAAATTGTTATACAAATTGAAAATCAATGAGGATAGAAGCAATAATAAACTTACTTTGCAAAGAGAGCTTAGGTCAAAGCCAAAGGTTTGTGCATTCCGAGAGCCAGCATTCATGTAGTTTCCTATGAGCAATACAATCTCTAACAATTTACTAAAACGTTTGCTTTTCTTTATCTCTTCACATGCTTCACTGACAGCCATAATATCTGGTTTGATGTTGTTTACTTGCTCCTCAAATTGAAGTCGAAATAGAATTGAGTTGAGACGTGGAATCAGCTTCTTCACGCTGCTCATCTGATTAAAGAAAGGAATATATTTTCTAAAAGCACAATATAATAATTTGCTGCTTTAAACCAAAATAGCAGTCCTAAAGTATTGGACATGATAATGACAAAACTGCTTTGTGGAACTCATCTTCACTTCGGGACTACAGAGTTTATTCTCAGTCACAACAGACTAAAAGTTTAATATATATAGTTTTTTGTAGACAGATTAGATATTGCAGCCAAATTACTCCAGTAATGCAGACATAAAATAACAGATGAAATAAGTAATATTTTTTTTTTTTTCCTTTCAGACTTGAGAAAGGGAAGTTCCAAATATTGTTAGACCAATAAAAAAAGGACCACAAAATACTAATTTTACATATTATATATTACACATACATCTCAAAACACTCTCCTCAACATTAATAAAGATTATGTATTTAGCTCAGTGCTGTTTTTTGTTGGGATTACCAATATATTATTCAGATGTACCACAATAGAATCTTCAGAATAAAGTGGGGTATACTCGAGGAAGTGCCCAAATTTAGTTTCAAATGAGTTGTGTTATGGTGACTCTTACCCAAGTTTTAAACTTAACACTCATTGTTGTGCCAGTACCGCCATGTGGCCCACGTGCGTTTCAACGCTACATCAATGTATTGGACAAGTATACAGAGAAGACCCAACACTTCATGTACATACACATGTAACAGTCTTAAACCTCAATTGTTCTAGAACAATGTCAGCCATCATTGTGGAGAAAGCTTACTCAGTAAGGGATGTGACACTTGAGCATGGAGACTGGGACATAGTGGGGGCAAGGAGGGTAATGTGTGAGAAGATGAAGATATGTTGAGTCAAAAGTGGAACAGGAAGTTTGTGTGAAAATGCAATGCAAGTGTCTGTTAAACATATAATTAAGCATGGGAACTAATGTACACTGATTAGGAGGTGTGCTAGGTCATCAGTCATCACAATGTAACGGATAATTGTCCATTTAGTAAAGTGTTTTGTTTTTTTTTGTTTGTTTGTTTTTTTGTATTTTTTTTTGGGGGGAGGGGGTTGGGAGGAGTTCAATTACAGTCACACAATACCTGAGAAATGCAGAGTGTGTGTAAGCAGACTGTATTTCATTGTGGCTAGCTGCAGTACATTTATGTCATTTATTAAAACTTACTTTTGTACATTTCTGCAGTCGTAATGACATAATTTAAAAAATACAACTGTCCATAAATTCCATTCACTGTGACCTTTTAGCTGAAAACCATTTATAGGAATTAGCACTGATAATACTGTATATCTCAACACCTTTTATCTCATAGCTATAAAAAGCTGTCTGCTATTGGAGAGGATTTACATCTCCTTCATCCTCTATTAAACCTATTCAATTTGATAGAGCCACAAACGCAATTTTACCATCCAGCAATCCATTTTAAATAGGAAATTGACAATGCACTAATATTAAAATATGGAATACAGATAAGCAAAATGTACTCACCACAACACCAAACTGTTCTGGTTCACACAGACTCACATAATCCGCTTTGAGTTTCGCCAAAGCATCCAGCTGTGTTTGTTCTGGCATATGTTTTATTAAATTCTATTTGGGAGGGGAAAATTAAATATATTATATATGGTCTGTTAGCACACAGTTAATTAAAATTAAAATGTCCTATTTCTGTTATTCTTGGCAGTCATTCAGCCCTCCATAAATCTGTTTCTAGACGCATCAATGACAAATTCGTTAAAACATATCCACCAATAAGGATTCCTAAAAAAACATATTTGTTAAAAGAAAAATAGTTAAAATAAACATTGGAAGCATTATTCTTAAACTGCAGTAAGGAACACTAAAGCATTAGGAACACAAACATGAACCCCCAATGCTAGAAACCCCTCCAGAAAAATTGCAATGAACATGGTAATTAAAAAATACATAAATAAAAAGTTATTTACCTTTTCTACAATGCTGAGACTTCCTCAGTGCTACGGGAGGAATCACTTTTTTAGATTAGGAGAGCCTAATGGGTAGATCTCCAAATGTTGTAGAGCAGCAACTCCCATAATGTTTTGCATGTCTTTAACCCCTTAAGGACCAAGCTTCTGGAATCAAAGGGAATCATGACATGTCACATGTCATGTGTCCTTAAGGGGTTAAAATATCTATAGAATGACAAAGCCTCATGGAAGCTATAGTTTTAAAACATCTGGGAATTGACTCTTCCGGGCACCCCTGCTCTAGATGATGGCCCATCCCAATGTTCATCATCCAGCTTGAATCCAATCAAATGCTTCTCATAGAAAAGCACTGCATTTCATGCTTTCCTATGAGCAGTATTTGGTCACATTGCACTCTGTTATTGTAGACAATGTGTCTTGTGGCTATAAGGAAGTTTAACCCTGTAGTATAACATTGCAGTTTGTACAAACTTGCAATGTTTTATATTACATGGTTATAGCTCCAGTGCCAGTTCACCAGACTACTTCACTGAGATATATCAAATGTACTGCAAGTATAGAATCACTCCACTATTCTGTATCTATAGCTATAGTATATCACTATTCTGAGTCATGCATAAAGTCATGACTTAGAGATGTAGAGTATCAGTATATTCAATCTTAATACTGCAGCTCCATGCAATCAATAAACATAAGATTGGTGTACATGCTATAGTCCAGATATTTTACTTCCTCATGGGAGAGACATGGAATACAAAGTTGCAGTAAATAGGCCCAGGGAAACAGATGCATAATAAGATGATCTACATATATTTTACTTCCTTGTTGATTAGATTGAAGATACATTTGCAACAAATAGGTTGGGGAAATAGATATTCATTACAATTAAGAGGGGTAACATTCAAACAAATAAAACTTATAAACCTGCAGAGTTGCTAAGGAATATGGCAAGGCCATTTCACTTGCAGATACATTTCTATTCACTGCACAGAGTACATTGGTTATCCATGTACCTGTGGATAACATGTTCCAAATACATGTCTGAAAATCTAATAATATAGTACAGATCATTGAATGAGTTGTAGATCATATTGCATATCATATCCAAGGGTAGATTATTTTAATCAATGGTTAAAATACAATGTGAATGTTAAACTCAATCATGATGCAGATTATGAACGCTGATTCTTTTGGCCAGTGAATTCTTAAATGCTTGTAATTCGGCATAATTGCTAACTTAAGGCACAACATTCTTATTATTATAACATTCTTATAATGTGAATGTTTTAAATGAAAACTGCATGGTAATCTATTAGCATGTATATGAATAAAAGACAAAAAAAAAAAAAAAAAACAAGTTGCTTTGCTTTACATATATATGACCCCACTTGTTTCTCTAACACAATGTTTGCTATAAGAAAGGCCAAAATGAGTGCATATTGCATGCACCATACTACACACAAATTAATGTGAACTCATTGTGCATGACTGGTCTGCCATAAGGCTTCCATACAAATGCACTAAAGAAACAGTATCAATGATGAGAATAGGTGAATGGCTCTTATTCAGTATTTTAATTGAGAACCAATGGGCATGCACAGTATTTGATCCACTGTTTTCCAAGCAATATCAGGGGTATGTTGAATTTCTGCCTGAAGCAAACATCACAGCAGGAAATTAGTATGGACTGCAGGGAAGTCACCAGCTGGAAATATGTTGTTTCATTTACTATAATTTTATACATTCATGAAACACAAAACATTAAAATCAGTGGTAAAATCTACAATGCAGTATATGCGTTTGGCAAATACAATATGATTGTTGTGTTATTATAGAAGAGTTCTTTTACAGAACAGCGACAAATGGTTTAAAACATATATACACAGTAAATCTAACTTATTGGGCAATACAAACTCTGTCAACACTGTAAAAGTGTTGTAAAATGCATATAAACACTATGTAGGACATTTTTTAAAACAGATGTCTGTATAATGAAAGTTCATAACAGAATTGTGCTGGTGAAATACAACATTCATTGGTTTTCTTGCTCTTATTGTCTTTGATAAATCATAAGCCGTAAAATAATTTCTTACAAGAGTGCTTTACTGAAACTTTTAAATTCCTTTGTTATCTTATTTGCTCCGATTGCACCCGTAAGTAAAGCATTTGATACTTTCCTTGAGAAAACATAACCTATTTATAATGAATAAATGATTAAAACCTCACAAGGGACTCAAGTCAGTTTACATATTTCCCTACTTAGGATTGATTCTCAGGTAAAGGCTACATAATGAATTTAAAGCAGGGCCTTTTTCCCTTTACGGTCCACAGAGTGGTCTAAACCGAAATAGTAATACAAATGTGAACCTTAAAGAGGCACACTGTCATGCCGAACTTACCTTTCTTTAATCAATTCCTCTTCTCTCCCTCTCTCAGGATCTGTTCATTTCATCCTGTCTGCTCTAGTTTTCTTTAAAACATAAGACAAAGTAGGGACAATTTGTCTTATGGAGGTTTCCTACGCCTGACCATCTCTGACCAGCAGAGGAGCAAAGTGTGCTTCATTTCCGGTGGTCAGAGAAATTTTCCCTCAATTCTCGCATTTCCTCCGTGTTCCCGCGATGCTTCCTTTCACTTTTCCCGAACGTCCTGCCATTTAGACAGGGCACCGGCAAAACTGCCGAATTGCGTACTAACAGAATGAGACCAGTTTCTCCATCCGTGTTAGACTGCAATTCGGGACTTTGTTCGGATCAGAATTTCATTTGAATCTTGCAGGCACTTAGTAGACAACTCCCTAATTCCCACGCTATTACGGAGCTATCTACCAAAAGGCTGAAAGACCTAAATTGGTCTTTCAGACAGATTTACTAAGTACAGATTACTGCACACTGTAAAAAAAAATTAAAAAAAAATCCCCCTAGTTTCCCCCCTCCCAAGCTGAAGAGGGGATCTGAGCGGCGGGTGGGGGCCATAAATAACAATAAGGGGGGCGGGGCAGACCTATTGTCCTCCCCCTGACCCCCACCCCTGAGCGGCGGGTGGGGGCCATAAATAAAAGTGTCCCCACCCCCCCCAAGGTGACTAGGGGCTTGGGGACCCCCCCAACCAAAACAAAAATTATTAGACCCCCCTACCTACCACCTCACCCTAAAAAAAAAAAAGAGGGGAATAAAACAACTAAGTGTCTGTTAAAAAAATAAATAAATAAAACTTACCATGTGAGGTCTTTTTTTCTAAAATCTTCATTTTTCAGCCCGAAAAAAGGCCAAATAAAAGCCATCCTACCCGTCAAACTTTAAATAAAAAAATAAAAAAAATCAGACGCTAAAAATTCAATCCATCTTCACCCGGCAAGGCGCAGACTGAGCTCTGCAGGGCGGGGAAAGGCTTATAAAGCCTTTCCACGCCCTGCAATTTGACTCAGAACACTCTGATTTGGAATTCAACCAATCAGATTGTTAGTCATTTTACACAGCGTGTAAAAAATGAAAAATGACACAGGGCAAATCTGGTTGGATTCCAAGTCTATTTTTAGGGTGAAGGGGTAGGTATGGGTCACCTTGGGGGGGACAATTTAATTTAGGGCCCCCACCCGCCGCACAGGAGTGGGGGCTAGGGGGTATTGTTCTCCCCCCTGCCGCTCAGGGGTGGGGGCCAGGATAGAGGACGGATAGGGGGCCAGGATAGAGGCGGATGTTTATGGCCCCCACCCGCCGCTCAGGGGTGGGGGACGGGGGCAGTGGCGTACATACCAGGGTCGCAGGGGTCGCGGCTGCGACCGGGCCCGGCCCACCAGGGGGCCCGGTCGCCCCTGCGACCCGGTATGTACCCCAGGGCCCCCCGAGGCTGGCCCTGCTAAAACCCGGCAAGCGGGTGGCCGGTCAGGCAGGCAGGCAGGCAGGCGGGCGCGCGAGGGAGCACTCAGTGCTTCCTCTTCAGCTCCCTCACGCACCGCACTGATACCGGAGCCGGAAGATGATGTCATCTTCCGGCGCCGGCATCCCTGCGCGGCGCGCGAGGGAGCTGAAGAGGAAGCACTGAGTGCTCCCTCGCGCGCCCGCCTGCCTGACCGGCCACCCGCCCGCCCAGGTGCCCAGAAGCACCACTGAACCCCAGGGAATCCCCCCAGCACGCCGAAAGGTAAGGAGGCTGGGGGGATTACATTTAAAAAAAAACAAAAAAAAACTAGTGTTAGTGTTTGAGTGTGTGTGAGTGTTAGAGTGAGTGTCTGCTAGTGAGTGTTAGTGTGTGAGTGAGTGTTAGAGTGTTAGTGTGTGTGTCTGCTAGTGAGTGTTAGTGTGTGTGTCTGCTAGTGAGTGTTAGTGTGAGTGTTAGAGTGAGTGTGTGTGTCTGCTAGTGAGTGTCAGTGAGTGTATTACTGTGTGTGTCTTACTGAGTGTGTGTGTTTGATGTCTGTTAGTGAGTGTGTGTTTGTCAATGAGAGTGTATGTTTTGTAAGTGAGTGTGTATGTATGTCTGTCGCTGACTGTGTCTCTGTCAGTAAATGTGTGTGTCTGTTAGCTAGTGTGTATGCGTCTGTAAGTGAGACTTCCTTTCTCCAGCGCCAGACTCCCTTGGCGCTGGGGATCCCTCAGCCTCTCAGCTCCGAATGCGACCGCGCACGCATTCAAACCGCCCATAGGAAAGCATTACTCAATGCTTTCCTATGGACGTTCAGTGTGCTCCTCTAGCGGCTGTCAGTGAGACAGCCACTAGAGGCTGGATTAACCCTCAGTGAAACATAGCAGTTTCTCTGAAGCTGCTATGTTTTCAGCTGCAGGGTTAAAACTAGAGGGACCTGACACCCAGACAACTTCATTGAGCTGATGTGATCTGGGTGTCTGACCACTATAGTGCCAGAAAAACATACTCGGTTTCCTGGCACTATAGTGCCCTGAGGGTGCCCCCACCCTAAGGGGCCCCCTCCCGCCCAGCTCTGGAAAGGGGAAAAGGGGTAAAACTTACCTTTTTCCAGCCCTGGGCGGAGAGCTCTCCTCCTCCGATCCTCCTCTTCTCCTCCCGTCGGCTGTATGCGCACGCGCGGCAAGAGCTGCGCGCGCATTCAGCCGGTCACATAGGAAAGCATTCATAATGCTTTCCTATGGACGCTGGCGTGCTCTCACTGTGAAAATCACAGTGAGAAGCACGCAAGCGCCTCTAGCGGCTGTCAATGAGAAAGCCGCTAGAGGAAATAGGGGAAGGCTTAACCCATTCATAAACATAGCAGTTTCTCTGAAACTGCTATGTTTATGAAAAAAGGGGTTAACCCTAGCTGGACCTGGCACCCAGACCACTTCATTAAGCTGAAGTGGTCTGGGTGCCTAGAGTGGTCCTTTAAGTGTGTGTGCATCTGCATGCACTGGCGTACATACCGCGGTCACAGGGCACGCATCAATTTTCGCACCGGGGCCCCATGGGTCATGTGTACGCCACTGGCCGGGGGGTAGGACAATAGGCCCCCCCACATTCTCATTTAGGGCCCCCGCCCACCACTCAGGGGTGGGGGACAGGGTGAGGGGAAAAAAACCCTCCTTTTTGACTAGGGTCTGCTCACTGTTTAGTAGACATGTCCTTACTCGCAGTATAGCGAGAAGGGCATTCGGGAGATTTTCATCTCCCTTATGCTATTATGAGGGTCATATTTGAAAGCTGCCTGCCGCTTCTATTTTTATATTTTACAAGGAGGGAGCTGCGCGCCGGTAGCTCCCTCCTTGTAATAAACTGATAAACTGAACGAACAAATGAACACTGATATTCTGTGTTTGTTTGTTCGTCTGTTATTTCTATTCATTCATTTGTCTTTCTGACGAATGAATGGATGAAATTCCTGTTCGCATGCCCAAATGTTTAACTGGGCATGCACTGGAATTTCACAGCGCTATCTAGTGTGGGCAGATGACTTGTCCCACAGGGACTTAATCTACCCACACAAAGATGGTGGCGCCCAGAACCAAGGTTTGGGCACAAAATAAAGATAAAAAAATGTAAAATGTAAAAATGTAATATGGGGGGAATTTGGGGGTCAGTACGATGTAGTGGAGTCAGAAGGGGGGGTTTAAAAAAAAACAGTATCCAGCCATGACAGTGCTGCTTTAATGACAACTGTGCTGCGCACAGGACTACTCTCTTTAGCATCGCCATGAATATTGTATGGTATGTTGTACATACATGCAAATGAAGGCTGGGGAGGAGACACAAAATGTACTTTCATGACATTTGCAGAGTGTAAAAAAATAAAATTTTAAAAAAGAAATCACAAAAGTTCAGCTATTTTTTAAAAATTATTTTTATATTATATAATTGTTTATTCATCTTAAAAGTTTAGTGGTAGACAAAAACAGCAACTCTTGGAGAGTTATTTGCCATGCTAGCAATTTTAACCCTGCTAGAACTGGGAAGGAATTTGGCTGAAGTTTCATAGAAACAACCGTATTCTCTGAGATGTTCAAAGCAGTCTACACAAATTAAAATGTTTTTTTTTGTTTTTTTTGTGTGTTATTTTTTTTTTTTTTTTTCTGGAACTCATCTTGCAGGAAAAACTTCAAACCCAATCGAGTCAACTGACGGGAACCTTACAATTGCACATTTCAATGAATGCATTAAGATGCAAAGTAGTAATGGATGCATGCAGATCAAACCTTGAATAGACAGCACAGAAAAATAAAATCATGTTCATTGTTGGGTTGTGATATGCTTTTTTAACACTTGCATTGTCATATTGGCACTCAGCTGTCTTGCTAGCGTCTGATGTTTATTGTTTATTGCTTTTTATCCCTTGTTATGTTTTCAAAATAGACTGCAAACCACAGGTTTATTTTTAATATTCTTCCGGAGACATCTATTACATCCGTAATGTAATTACTTTACCTGAACCATGGATTCTGACAGCTGTGTTTCATCAATTTCCAATATAATTCTTTTTATTTCATCGTAAGGCAATCGGTATGAACCCAAGAAAATAGCTGGAAAAAGAGAAATAATTGTAAAATGCTAATGTTCCAAATCTGGGCAATCCATGTGTGTCTCAATAAAAAACAAAAAAACACACAAAGCTTATACAAGCCATTCTTAGCACATGGCATTTCTAAGCGTTCCTACGCGTTGGACCAGGTCAGATACATTCAGGTTCTGTCCAACTAAGAACAACAACATTAGATTACAGACACTTCCTTTTCACTGAATTGTTGATTTTTTTTTTTTAAACACTCCAGAAGCATTAAATTAAGTTTTTTTTTTTTTTTTTGGGGGTGGGGGGGTTGGGTTGGAGCATTTGTTAAATATTGTATATAATAATAAATAAGGAAGAATAATAATAATTTCTGACTGAAGAATGGGTCTAAATACTAATGTCATGTCCACTACTTGACTTCCAGTCCCTGTTGTATACACAATTATCTATGGACATGGACTAGGGTCAGAGCTTAATGGAGTGTAGTAGTAGTAGTAGTAGTAGTAGTAGTAGTAGTAGTAGTAGTAGTAGTAGTAGTAGTAGTAGTAGTAGTAGTAGTAGTAGTAGTAGTAGTAGTAGTAGAAGTAGTAGTAGTAGTAGAAGAAGTATTGGCATTTATAAAGCGCCACCTAAATCTGCAGCGCTTTACAATATTATAAAAGATGGGGTGGGGGTAAACAACAGGGCAGCAAGGGTGACAACCACCAAACAATGTGAAAAAGTAGCAGAGCTGGAGGTGAGAGTGGAGTACGGATCTTTAGTAGAGCAAGAGACAGATTTGGATAAGTATAGATAAGTTACTCTGGGAGTCCATAAGCATTTCTGAACAGATGTGTTTTGAGGGACTTCGTAAACAATTGAAGACTAGTGGAGAGTCTGATGGGGGTAGGCAGGCTGTTCCAAAGGAAGGGAGCTACCCACGAGAAGTCCTGCAAGTGCGAGTTAGCAGTAAGGGTGTAAGCAGCGGACAGGAGAAGGTCACCGGCAGAGCGGAGAGAACGAGAAGGGGCATATCTATGGATCAGGGAGAAACTGTAACAGGGGCTAGAGTTGGTTAGAGCTTTAAAAGTAAGGGTTAGTATTTTGAATCGACACCTATAGGATACAGGTACAGTGTAAGGATTGAAAGAGGGGCGAGGTATGGGAGGATAGATCAGCCTGACTGCAGCATTCATTACCAATTGTAGAGGGGTAGTTTGACTTTTTGGGAGACCAACTAGGAGAAAATTACAGTAATTCATGCGAGAGAATACCAGAGCATGACCATCTCCTTGGCAGCATCTTGCATGACAAAGAGTCAGATGCGGGTGATGTTTTTAAGGTGGAATTGACAGGTTTTTGACGTACTGGATATGTGGTGCAAAGGTGAGGCCGGGATCAAAGATAACACCAAGACAACGAGCTTGCAAGGACGGACTGATGCAAGTACCATCAGCTTACAGGAAAAGTGAAGGAGGAGGATCAGCATGATGAGGGGCGGAAATAATAAGATCTGTTTTAAAGAGACAGAGTTTCAGAAAGCGGGAGGACATCCAATCAGAGATTGAAGAAAGGCAAGCAGTGACACATTGTAGGACCACGGGGGAGAGATATATCTGGGTGTCGCCGGCATACAGATGGTAGTGGAATCCACAGGAGATAATGCGTTTGCCAAGAGAGGCAGTATAAAGAGAGAACAGAAGGGGACCTAGAACAGATCCAACCGAGACAGGGTGAGAGGAGGAGGTGCCATTGCAAAAGGAGACACTGAACAAACGTTGGGAGAGATAGGAGAACGACAAGAGGACAGTGTCACAGAGGCCTAGGGATTGAAGAGTTTGGAATTGGATAGGAAGAGGAGGACATGGTCAACAGTGTCAAAGGCAGCAGAGAGGTCAAGAAGAATTAGTATGGAGTAGTGGCTTTTGGACTTAACTGTGATTAGAAACTTTAATAAGACCAGTCTCAGTAGAGAAGAGGGGCGAAAGCTAGATTAAAGAGGATTGAAGAGGGAGTTGGAATCTAGGAAGTGGGTCAGTCATACAAGTAAAGACAGGTCTTTCTAGAAGCTTTGAGGAAAAAATGAAGCAGGGATATGGGACAATAGTTGGAAGGGAAAGACAGGTCTAGGGGTGGCTTTTTAGGATGGGTACGGCAGTAGCATGTTTAAGGGGAGCAGGGACAACACCAGATGAAAGAGAGCAGTTTAGGATGTATGTTAAGGATGGTGCAAGACAAGGGGAGAGGGATCTGATAAGGTGGGAAAGTACTGGATCAAGCAGATAGGTGGTGGGACAAGAGGAGAGGAGAAGCAAAGTCACCTATTGTTTTGTAGCTGGGGCGAAGGCCTGTAGGGTAGGGAAGGTACGGTACATGTGTGGTTGTGAAATGGAGGAGCTGAGGGACAGAATTATTGCCTTAACTGTTCAATCATGTCAGTAAAGTAGCATGCAAGTCTTGCTGCTGAAAGGTCAGTTTAAGGTAGGCGAAGGAGAGAGTTAAAGGTATTAAAGAGACACCTAGGATTTGTGAGCATGAACTAACAAGAGAAGAAAAATAGGATTGTTTAGCAAGGGTGAGGGCTGTGCTATATGAACACAGCATGGATTTATAATGGAGAAAGACTGACAAGGTGCAGGACTTAGTCCAGCAGCTTTCAGCTGAACGGGAGCATTGCTGCAGGTAGCGGGTTGATTTAGTGTGTCAAGGTCGGAGGCGCACCTTCCTTGAGGTGCATCTTTACAGCGGGGCTGCAGTGTCAGAGGTGATGATAGATATGAGGAGATAGCCAGAGAAGGACAGCGGAAGGTGGGGATGGATGAGAGTTTAAGATGGAGAACAACTGAGAGTTGCTGGAGGTCAAGAAAATTCAGGTCCCGTCTGAGTTGAGGAGTGTTAGGGTGAGGCTGTTGGGTGAGGGAGCTTTCAAGAACAAATTATAAGAGTTTATGATCTGAGATAGGAAATGGTGTGCTGTGAAGCTTAGAGATAGTGCATGCATTAGAAAAAAAATAAGATCAAGGGTATTGTCAGCTTCATGTATGGGAGTATTAGCCCACTGTGATAGACCAAGGGAGGAGGTAATAGAAAGGAGTTTGGAAGCTACTGAGGTCAGGGGTGGGTTAATGGGAATATTGAAATCCCCAAGAATTGGGTAAAGGATATTACTTGAAGGGAAGTATTGAATAAAATGAATAACGGACAATACAAATACATGGGGTGTTATTAACTAAACACTGAATTGTAGATAGAGCAATGCAAAATGTTTTTTGAACTTTCACAAAGACTTTCAAATACTAAGCCTGCAAAGATCATGCTTACATTAAAGTAATGGGAATAGGTACAGCAGAGAGCTGATGCACAATAATGTTTTGCATATACCAAACTGTGGTGAGATGTGCAAAATGTAGGCCAAAGTCATTTATTTAGAAACTGCACAAAAAAGCATCAAAACATATCACATCAAACAGTAAGTAGAACGTAGCCTACAATACACTGCAAAGGACACACTATTTAGCTCTTATTTAATACTAGCAGAGTATAAAAAGGTGTTGCAGATACCATTAACACCAATATATTAACTAGTGGATCTTGGGAACATTTTGTAAAGCTTTGACAAAGTGATGGAGTCAACTTGTCACCTCCGGAGTTTTACTGACAGGTATATGTGAGCGTAAAAAATGTTCTGTATATTGTGCTGGCAGACTTGCAGTTAAATTTACAGATGGACCAAAAAAAAACAAAAAAAAACACTATGGAATAGTCACCATGGAAACCATCACATTAATTCCATTGGTTTGCATGAGGATTGCTCCATTTTAAAACTTTCTACCACTTTTTTTTTTTTTTTTTTTAAATTAATCAAGAACAACATTTTTCCCCATTTCCCATAATGTGCCTAGTGCTGCAGAATCTATTGATACTTTCTACAGATAATATTTGACACAAGTGTATTAATTAAATCAGCAGGATGAAGCTAAAATGTATGTATACAATACCCTATGTTTGATATTTCAAATATCAAGTAGTAAACTATCTTTCAGGTTACACCTATTTTTTTTTTTTTTTTTTTTGGTTTAAATAACCTGAAAAGTGATTTTACTTGTCCAGTGACAAACTATTAAGAATGACATAAAGCCCGATGTTGCATGCCCCCTTTACACTGAATTGGTAAGTGAAAAAAATAAACCACAACAGAAGCTAAATGTGTAGTAAAATAGGTAACACAATGTGCATGTAATGTAACATTTAATCTGATAAGTTCATTAAATTACTAGCTATGACAGCTGTCTGAATTTAACAAGGTAAAAGTGTTAGTGACAAGAACAGATGTTGAGAAATCTTCATAATTATAAAAAAGACAATGCATTTCAAACATATTTCTGCCTTGGAATTTAAATGTATTCAATGATGGGATGATTTATTAATGCAGCAATTTTCTCTTTTCTGGAAATTATTGCATTTAAACACATGCTTGGATATATACATAAATGTCAAATATATTTGGAAAGTTGCTGATCTGTAGAAAATGAAGTTAAATATGTATATTCATCTCAACTAAGAATGTATCAACAGCTAATGTTTAACCCCTTAAGGACCGGACTATTTTTGTGATGTTGTACATTTGCGACCAGACCTCTTTACACTTTTGTGGTGTTTGTGTTTAGCTGTAATTTTCCGCTCTCTCATTTACTGTTCCTATACAAATTATATATATATTTTTTTTTAATTTTTTTTCAGGACAAAAAGGGCTTTCTTTGCATACCATTATTTATATAATCACATGTAATTTAATTTAAAAAAAAAAATATATATATATATATATATATATATATAAAAATATGATAAAAATTGAAAAAAAATACATTTAAAAAAAAAAATATATATTTTTTTACTTTTACTTGAAAAATCTTTTACTCATTTACAAAAGCAATGGAAAAAACTACTAAATAGATTCAAAATGTTGTACAGAGTTTAAAAATGCCCAGAGTTTACATGTTTGTTTTTTTTTGGCAAGTTATAGGGTCATAGGTACAAGTAGGATATTGCGGTTTCAAAACATACATTTTTAAAATTTATCAATAGTGACATTGTAACACTATTATCTGTCATAAATCTCTGAACAACACCCCACATGTACATATGTATTTATTTATTTTTTAAAGTAGACAATCCAGGGTATTCAAGATGGGGTATGTCCAGTTTTTTTTTTTAGTAGCCACTTAGTTGCAAACACTGGCCAAAGTAAGCATTCATATTTGTGTGTGAAAAAAAAACTAAATTGAATGCTAATTTTGGCCAATGTTTGTGACTAAGTGGCTAATAAAAAAGACTGGACATACCCCATTTGCAATACCTTGGGTTGTCTTCTTTTGCAAATGGTATGCCATCATGTGGGTAATTCTCATTCCTGGTCTACCATACGCTCACAAAGGCAATGTAACCAACCTGGCCATTTTCAATGTAAAAATATTTGACCCATATATTTGACCCTGCAACTTTTTATTTAATTATTCTTTTATATGCCAATATATTAATTGTTTTCCACATCCATCCATTGAGAGAGTGTGAACTTCTTGGTTTCCGGATTGGTGTTACTACATTCAGCAGGACGTACCCCCCTATCTACAGGGGTGGCAACCTGAAGGCTTATTGCATGCAGCCGATCTGTGAGTTTAACCTTGAAGAATTGGGCTATTAATAATACAATAACAATATTACACAATGTTGTATTTTTTTTATTTATGTTTTAGTGATACAAGCTGGATCCCTATTCTATATACACCATATGTTCTTCTCTTGCATAACCTCATTGCTCGAAATTATGTTTGTTATAAGGGAGTCATTTTTATTCCCCAGCATTTCTGCCTTCCCGTTTCACTGAATTTAAGTTATCAATTTGATAAGGAGGGGAAAACATCAGCGCCATCAGTTGGGGATGTACCATGCATTGGAAGGCTCTCAAAAAAGGGGCCAGAAGAGAACTTTCCTGCCAATGCAAGAGGTGTGATGGAAGCTTTAGATCTGTACAGCAGAAGGTGAGTATTCCAAAAGAACAAAAAGACACATAGAAGGTGAGGAAATACAAAAAAAAAAAAATAAATAAAAAAAAAAATGCTTATTTGGAAACAATGCAGGAAAATAAAATGGTTTAAATACAACTTTACAGGGACACTATTGTCACCCAGACCACTCCAGCTCAATGAAGTGGTCTGGGTGCCAGGTCCCTCAGGTTTTAACCCTTCAGATGCAAACATAGCAGTTTCAGAGAAACTGCTATGTTTACATTTGGGGTTAATCCAGCCTCTAGTGGCTGTCTTCCGGACAGCCACTAGAGACACATCTGCGAAGCTGGAGGGAAATTTTGCCTCCATCGCGCAGAGCGTCCATAGGAAAGCATTGAGAAATGCTGACATCAGAAGTGGTAGCCTGATCCAATCACAGTGCTTCCCCATATGATTCGCTGAGACTAACAATGAGGCAGATCAGTGGGAAGAGCCAGCACAATTCAAACACAGCCCTGGCCAATCAGCATCTCCTCATAGAGATTAATTGAATCAATGAATCTCTATGAGGAAAGTTCAATGTCTGCATGCAGAGGGAGGAGATACTGAATGTTTGGAAGCATTTTAGGCAGCCATGACCCAGGAAGGATCTCTAACAGCCATCTAAGGAGTGGCCAGTGAAGTTATCACTAGGCTGCAATGTAAACACTGCATTTTCTCTGAAAAGACAGTGCTTACAGCAAAAAGCCTGAAGGTAATGATTCTACTCACCAGAACAAATACAATAAGCTGTAGTTGTTCTGGTGACTATAATGTCCCTTTTAGAAATACGTACTTAGGTACTAACTGCTTTCAAGGTGTGAGGTGCATTATGTTTTTTCAGAAAGGCAAACTACTGTAGCATCCTTCTAAAGGACATGTTTATAAACATGACTTTGAATAGTTGAGCTTCTAGTGAACCAGTGTTACAGTAAATAAAGAGACACTAGGAACATTATAGAGCATCAACTAATTGTCCTCTTTTTTAAGATGGCAGATGCACATATTTTTACAAAATGAAATATACAAAATGTAATTTGAAAAAAAATAAAAAGTACATAATTTAAAAAAAATAATAATAGAAAACACCAAAAGGGATAGAAGATTACCGCCTACTCAATTATATTGTTATGTGTACTTTTATGTAAATGATAAATGGACTGCAATAGTGTCAGGAATACAAACTTGTATTTCTGACACTATAGTGATGCTGTAGGTGTTGATGGTCTTGGCCGGCTTCAGATCGCTCTGAAAAGGTGATATTTCTCACCTTTTCACCTAAGCCGTGTAGGTCTTGCTGCAGCTTTCTCTGCCTCCTTGGTAAAAGTAATAAATTTTGATGTTCTCAGCCAATACAATGCTTACCTATAAGCACTGGGAGGCATGGGCGTAGGAACCCAAAAAAAAATCTGGGGGGATAGCATTTTTACTCGCCGGGTATATTCTTATTCCGTAAACTAGGAGTTGTTTATCCCATTGTACAGCACTACAAAATTTGCAGTCGCTATATAAATGATGAAATAATAACATTAAAGGGTCACTACAAGGAAAGGGTTTTACTTACCCGGATACAGTGCCGGGATCCTCCTGATGCCGCGCCCCCAATTTCGGCAAAATGACGAAATAGGAGGGTGCGAGCAGGGAGCAATAAAATGCTTCTATTCAGAAGCGTTATTGCTCTCTGGTGCGCATGCGCAGCTTTGCCGCACATGCGCAGATACTTCATAGGGCGGCATTCATGTCTCGACTAGGAAGCACCTCTAGTGGCCATCTGAGTGTCCACTAGAGGTATTCCTCATCAGTAATGTAAATACTGCCTTTTCACGAAATGGCAGTGCTTACATTAAAAAGCTGTTGTGGTTCTGGTGACTATAGTGTCCCTTGAATATAGAGAGGAAAAAAGAATCATCACAAATGTAAGAAATAAAATGTCTGTATCATTATTCTAAAAATTATTAAAAAAAAAAAAATATGCACATTCCTAGCTTAATTTTTAGCACGACATATGCCACAAACATTTTGTACATGGCAGATTACTTTTTATATTGTTTTATACATATACAGATTGTGTAATACTGCCCCTGACTTAGGGAAACCACATTTCCTAACTGCCATTCAGTGACACTTTCAGAAGAGCATTCCATACATTTTACTACCCGTCTCTACCCCTTCCATTTATATTAGAACCCCACCTACCTCTTCCATGAATATTAGAACCACCCCTACCCTTTCCATGCACATAAGAACCCCACCTACCCCTTCCACACATATTAACCCCCCTACCCCTTCCATGCATATTAGTACCCCCATAACCCCTTCCATGCATATTAGTACCCCATAACACCTTCCATGCATATTAGGACCCACCCTACCCCTTCCATTCATATTAGTACTCCCCTAACCCCTTCCAATATTTTTATCTACCTCCCCCCTCCTCCCATACATATTAGTAGCCCCCCTAAACCCTTCCAATTATTTTTCTACCTCCCCCTCTCCCCCTATCCTTATTAGTAGCCCCCTAACCCTTTCCAATTATTTTTCTACCTACCCCTCCTCCTCCCTTTTACCTGACATAGCAGGGGGTCCTCTGGACGTCTGGCAGGTGCATTGTCAGACTGAGCGCCGGGTAGTCACGTGACACTTGGCCAGGGCCGGTGCAAGGATTTTTGCCGACCTAGGTAAAAGTAACGTTCCCCAATGTGACATCACAATGCCCCACCCACATGATCTTCCATGTTAACCCCTTAAGGACGGAGCCAAATGTACACGTTGTGAACGAAACAAAATGTAAACAAAACCTGGCATTTGCGCTACATGTCTGTCCAACCGTAATACACCTCTTTCATAGTAAATGCACCCACCCTTATTATATATCATTTTATTCAGGGGAAACAGGGCTTTCATTTAATATCAAATATTTAGCTATGAAACATAATTTAATATGAAAAAAATGGGAGAAAATAAGATTTTTTTTTATTTTTTTAGTTCTACATGACATTTTAACGTCAATGTCATAATACTGTTTGCTTTTACTGCAATAAAATACACATATTTGTATTCAGCAAAGTCTCACGTGTAAAACAGTACCCCCTATGTACAGGTTTTATGGCGTTTTGGGAAGTTACAGGGTCAAATATAGCACGTTACATTTGAAATTGAAATTCGCCAGATTGGTTACGTTGCCTTTGAGACTGTATAGTAGTCCAGGAATGAAATTTACACCCATAATGGCATACCATTTGCAATAGTAGACAACCCAAGGTATTGCAAATGGGGTATGTCCAGTCTTTTTTAGTAGCCATTTGGTCACAAACACTGGCCAAAGTTAGCGTTAGTATCTGTTTGTGTGAAAAATGCAAAAAAACGCCAATTTTGGCCAGTGTTTGTGACTAAGTGGCTACTAAAAAAGACTGGACATACCCTGTTTGCAATACCTTGGGTTGTCTACTATTGCAAATGGTATGCCATCATAGGGGTAATTTTCATTCTTGGGCTACCATAGGGTCTCAAAGGCAACGTAAGCAATCTGGCGAATTTTAATGTGAAAAAAATGAAACACAAGCCTTATATTTGACGCTGTAACTTTTGAAAACACCATAAAACCTGTACATGAGGGGTACTGTTGTACTCGGGAGACTTCGCTGAACACAAATATTTGTGTTTCAAAACAGTAAAAAGTATTGCAGCAATAATATCATCCGTGTAAGTGCTGTTTGTGCGTGAAAAATGCAAAAAACTTCACTTTTACTGGCGATATCATTGTTGTAATACATTTTACTGTTTTGAAACACTAATATTTGTGTTCAGCGAAGTCTCCCGAGTAAAACAGTACCCCTAATTTACAGGTTTTATGGTGTCTTGGAAAGTTATAGGGTTAAATATAGTGCTAGCAAATTAAATTCCCTTTACTTTTGGCATGGGTTGTCAGGCAGGTCCCGCTAATTGTAATTAATTAGGATACCTAATTATGTAAAAATATTACATAAATATATGTGTAGAATTAATATATGTATATATATACACATATGTGTATATATACATATATATATAATTTTTTAAAATATTTTTATTTATATATAGGTGTATATATATAGTGATATATACGTATATATTTATGTATATAGATATATATATTATTTCGTTCTACGTGTATTTTGATATAAATATATATATATTAATATCACAATACAGTTAGAACGAAATAACAAACATCTATATATTTTTTATTTATTTTTAATTATTTTTTTAATTTTATTTTTTTTACGTATTTAAATTTTTTTATATTATATATAAATATATATATATATAACAATAATTATATATATATATATTTAATCAGTATTAGTCTACGTGTAATTTGATAGTAATATATATATAAGTAATTATATATATTAATATTTAAATACACTTCGTGTATGTGTAAATGTGTGTGTGTGTGTGTGTGTGTGTGTGTATATATATATATATACTTAGATCATATATATATAATATATATGATCTAAGTATATTTTATATTGTAACTGTAATTTTTTTTTTAACTAATATTTTATTTTTTTACAGGACAGGGGGCAGAGACAGTGTCAGCCAGTGATTTTACATCACTGGCTGACACACAGGATCAGTGATCACAGTGACTGCCTGTCACTGTGATCACCTCCTGCAGATTGGGTAATTGGCCACAGGGGGGAGTGCCTGGGTGGTACAAGCACTCCCCCTTCCAATCTGCAGGGGGATCTTTGTGCCAGTTACATGTGTCAGCCAATAGGCTGACACATGTAACACTGATCGCAGTGACAGGCTGTCACTGCGATCAGAGCGCTCTGAGATCGCAGTGACAGCCTGTCACTGCGATCTCAGAGTTAGCAGATCGCGGTCACTGACCCCAGGGGGACTGCCTGGGGGGCCAGGTAAGTCCCCCGACCGCGATCTGCATTGCAGAAAGCCGCCGGCCACGTGTGTCAGCCGATTTGAAATCGGCTGACACACGTTAAAAACTGATCGCAGTGACAGCCTGTCACTGCGATCAGTGACTGCAGATCGCGGTCACCGGCCACAGGGGGGGTTGCCTGGGGGGCCGGGCATCCCCCCCGACCGCGATCTGCAGCGGGCGAATAGCGCCGGCCACATGGGCGGCCATTAAAGTGAGGGCGTACTATTACGCCTGCCGGCGTTTAGAGCCGGCTCCTGCAGGGCGTAATAGTACGCCCTCCGTCCTTAAGGGGCTACCTAACGCCAGTGCTGGAGTGCCGCCGTGTTTACATTAGAAGGCCTGCAGGGACAGGCTATAGACACCAGAACCACTACATTAAGCTGCAGTGGTTCTGGGGACTATAGTGTTTCTTTAATTTGAGGTAAATTAGAGATTAGTGCCATAAATAATATACTAGATTGCCTACTTACAACCAGATGAGGATGATGATGGGCTCTAGCTGCAGTCTGGCTCCAATGGTCTGGTGTAGAACAGGCTCTCTGGAGGCTGTTTGTAACTGTGGTCACAAAAATCAATGTTCTGGGAGAACATGAAGCAGCTCCATTTTTGGGGGGCCCTTTACACAGCTCCAACTTCATGTTCCACCAATGAGTTTGTTCACAGGGGGTGGAGTGTGTAGGGGATGTCCTGATATGTGTGTGTAATGGATGTCACTCTCCCCCTCCCTCGTCACTCTCTTTCTCCCCCTCCCTCGTCACTCTCTTTCTCCCCCTCCCTCGTCACTCTCTTTCTCCCCCTCCCTCGTCACTCTCTTTCTCCCCCTCCCTCGTCACTCTCCCTCCCCTCATCACTCTCTTCTCCCCCTCCTCGCTACCTTCTCCCTCCCTCGTCATTCTCTTTCTCCCCCTCCCACCTTGTCAATTCCCCACCCCCCCTCCCCTACCTCAGTTGTAGCGTGGCCGAGCCCTTGTTTCCTGTACACGGCCGGACTAAAAGGAAGTGCACACTCAGTGTTCACTTCCTGTTAGTCCGGCCGGGTACAGGAGACAGATTCTCCCTGTACCCGCGGACCATACAGTGCTCGGCCACGCTACAGTGAGCGCTTCCCTCCTGTTAGCCCCTCTCCTCATGCTGCGCCCTCATGGACGCTCCAGCCCGGGCAAAGCTGCAGCCGCCTGAGGCTCTCTGCAGAGTGCTCGGGCGGCTGCAGCATGAGGGGGGCCGGCGGAGATGGGGGGGGATTTCCCCATATCCTGTCCCCCCGGCATGATTTGCTGGGGGGGATGCATCCTCCCCGGTTCCTATGCCCATGTGTGGAAAAACTCCATGTTGCACTAATCAGCATCTCCCCATAGAGATGCCTTGAATCAATGCCTCTTTATGCAGCACAGCAGTCAGCACCTCCATGCACAGTGTGGAAACGCTGAACATAAGTGCTGCACACATTTTTATCTGAAAATGCAGTGTTTACATTGAAACGCCTGCAGGGACAGAATATAGACCCCACAACCACTACATTAAACTGGAAACTATAGTGTCCCCTTTATAATCACAAAGAAGTGGCGTGCCTAGTATTTTGGGCCACAGAACCAATTAAGGCAACATTGTTAAAAATTTAAATCTAATGGAAAGTAAATTAAACCAATATCTACTCAAGGTTTTCCTATTCTTTTAAACAATTCAAGAATAAATTGATATGAATGGCATTTTTGTTGTTATAATTAAAGGGAAAATCCAGAAGCTTATCCAGTGACAATCCCCAAACTATGATTGCATGTAGTGTCTCAAACAACACTACTGTTTAGTGCGGTTTAAATATATACTTTGAGAACAACCCATAAACACCTGCCAAGCAGTAGTTACCCAGTCTGCAACACAACTGCTGCACAAGCTAATTATATGTGGTGCATACATTTATTTGCAGTGGCAGAACATGATCCCTCAAAGACTTAAGAATAAGTCTGCCATTTGAGATATAGACAACCCCCCAGGCATTAATTAGTGACCTATCCTTGCCCCATATATTTGCAATGCACATAAGATGCAATTGTCTAACCTTCAGAAAAACTTACAGGCCACACAAGACCAATCTACTTACACAGATTTTGGGCAATTTTAGGTTCCAACACCTTAAGTTCCTTTATGCGTTTCTTAGTACAAATGTTATCTTCAAGCTCTTCATCTTTCTTTACTGTAAATGGAAAAACACATTTGTTTTTGTTTCATTGATGGTTCATTAAAAATAACATTTCAACCACTAATACCTTTAAGCCAGCTCCTATTTATCTGGTGATCATATGCCTCTTAGCAGGGTAACATTTAGATTATTAAAGTACAATGACAAGACTATTTTATGGGGAATTTTGAAATAAAACCAATAAAAACGGTCACTACTCGTGAAATAATTGGACATTTTCACATAATATCTGCTTATCAACAGCAACTACATGGAGCAACTAAAACACCATACAAAAAAGCACAGTGTATTACTGTTTAATTCTGACATTACTAATCTATGATTACAAGATTATCATAATATGGTTCTGACTTGACTACTGCTCTGCAATAATGACTGCTATGCACAGCTACTTATGCAAATATTGGAATATTTAAAGAATCAAATCTGATTAAGTAATCACCCTCAAACATTCAAGTGTGCCCATTATAACTCAAATAATTTAACATGGCTGACAGAGATAGCACCTAGCCTGACAATATCACTGTGGGAACTAACTGCATCATGATAATGTGCTTTGGTCATCTTTGTACCTTTACAAAAAGCTCAAACAAAGAATTGTGTGTTGAAGAGGTGACTTATCACATATACGCTGTTTTTTTAGGTTTCCATTTACAATCCACTGGCAGTGACTTTTCTTTTTTAAAGTAGTACCAATTTAGCACAGTATTTTGGTAAACTTTACAATCTCTTTAATAATGTAAAGTTACACATTATGTGCAATGTGATATATGACCTGTAATCCACTTGTTTTTAAAGTTAAAGGACCACTATAGTGCCAGGGAAACATACTCGTTTTCCTGGCACTATAGTGCCCTGAGGGTGCCCCCACCCTCAGGGTCCCACTCCCGCCCGGCTCTGTAAAGGGGAAAGGGGTTTAAAGTTACCTTTTTCCAGCGCTGGGCGGGGAGCTCTCTGCCTCCTCTCCTCCTCCGTTCCTCCCCGCCGGCTGAATGCGCACGTGCGGCAAGAGCTGCGCGCGAATTCAGCCGGTCGCATAGGAAAGCATTTACAATGCTTTCCTATGGACGCCGGCGTGCTCTCACTGTGAAAATCACAGTGAGAAGCACGCAAGCGCCTCTAGTGGCTGTCAATGAGACAGCCACTAGAGGATTAGGGGGGAGGCTTAACCCATTAATTAACATAGCAGTTTCTCTGAAACTGCTATGTTTATTAAAAAAATGGGTTAACCCTAGCTGGACCTGGCACCCAGACCACTTCATTAAGCTGAAGTGGTCTGGGTGCCTAGAGTGGTCCTTTAACAGAGAGCAAACTCAGGAAGCAGAGCAATCTCCAAGGGTTGTCTCTGTTGACACATGCACATATGCAATTTGCAAGAAATGTATTTTTTTTAAGGTATTGTAACAACAGATTTTGTAAAATGATACATGCTGTTTTCACACACACACACAAAAAAGAATAAATAAAAAAAAATATATAATACAATGTTAAAAAAAAAATTGGCACACCAGTCAAGCCATAAGACTTGCTTTTCCCACAGCAATCCCAAATCTGCAGTGATGTTACAACCGCAAAGGATTCTGGGTGGGCATATGCAAATTAGTTTAACAAAGAATCACATGTTTGCCTCATTCCATTTTAAACATGGATTCCTTTTTAATCTGTGTTTGCAGTATACAACTGCTTGGAACACAATTTAGGAAAAAATGCAAAACCAGTGATTTCCTAACTTAAAACTAAGGGGGATACCGGATAGCGTTGACTCCACAGAACTACCCCACTACCTTAGACGTCTCACAGCCACACTCCTACCCAGTGGCGTACACATGACCCATGGGGCCCCGGTGCGAAAATTGATCCGCGGGCCGCAACACATGGCGGTGGACACCTGGCCGCAGGGGTTACAGGGCTGCGACCCCTGCGACCGCGGTATGTACGCCAGTGCATGCAGATGCACACACACTTAAAGGACCACTACAGACACCCAGATCACATCAGCTCAATGAAGTTGTCTGGGTGTCAGGTCCCTCTAGTTTTAACCCTGCAGCTGAAAACATAGCAGTTTCAGAGAAACTGCTATGTTTCACTACTGAGGGTTAATCCAGCCTCTAGTGGCTGTCTCACTGACAGCCGCTAGAGGAGCACACTGAACGTCCATAGGAAAGCATTGAGTAATGCTTTCCTATGGGCGGTTTGAATGCGTGCGCGGTCGCATTCGGAGCTGAGAGGCTGAGGGATCCCCAGCGCCAAGGGAGTGCGGCGCTGGAGAAAGGTAAGTGCTGAAGACACACACACTCTCACTAACAGACATCACAGACTCACTAACACACACTCAGTAAGACACACACAGTAACACACTCACTGACACTCACTAGCAGACACACACACTAACACTCACACACACTAACACTCACACTAAAACTCACACACACACTAACACACACTCTAACACTAACACCCCAGGGGAAGAGGCTGGCCCAGTGGCTACATACCGGGTCGCAGGGGCGGCCGGGCCCCCTGGTGGGCCGGGCCCGGTCGCAGCCGCGACCCCTGCGACCCTGGTATGTACGCCACTGCTCCTACCGCATGCCCAAGCCCAAAAAAAACACACTAGACGGCTTCTTTAGGATCAGAAAAGCAAAACAAGCCCCAGCCACAGCTCCACAAGACGTCATCATCCGGTGCCAGTGGCAGACAAAATCAAGGTCCTTACAGCAGTCAGGGGAAAAACACCACTTGCTTTTGAGTCATCCCACAATACCTTCTACCAGGACTTAACAAGAAACACGCTGTTGTGGCACGGGCCCTGGCACAAGTGACGAGCAGACTGTGCAAAGCTAAAATGGAGTACAAATGGACTCTACCAAGGACTCTGACTGTAACCAAAAGCGGTACCACACACAATCTCTCCTCACTACAGGAGGCAGAACAGTTCCTACGCGCACTGGGGATTCACGCCGGACCCGCAGAACAAGAAACTCCCACGTCATCGCACACTCGGGATCCTGACAGAACGACTCCATTCATCCCCAGGAATAGAGAGCACCGGAGAGAACTGATCTGAACTGTAAAAATTGTAGCCAATAAGCATACAATGCATTAACCAGTTACTGTTTTACCTTTGGTTTCACCTGTTGTTTCACTTTTTTATTTTATCAATGTATTGCTGTAACATATGCACCTACAAGACTAACTCACGCTACACCATAACTGCTGCTGACCCTACATCAGACAAGACTCACCCTAACACATACACCAAAAGCTCCAGGGAGAATACACCTCCTCCCATCCCCACACCCTCCCCCCGAACCATCTTCAGACAGACAACCCTGCCCTTACCCCCACACACACACAAATACACACACACACACACACACACACACACACACACACACACACACACACACACACACACACACACTACTACAATCCTGACACTGGAGGGGAAAAAGACAAACTCCTCAAAATTACTCCAATGTTGCCTCAGTTTGACACCAACTGACCCATACATTATATTAAAATGTGCAGAACTAGCAGACATCACAGATTAGAACCGACAGACTGCTATATATGCCTAAACTATGTTGTGATGTCATGAAACACTTGAAAACCCGGAAGGCTGTTGTGGCCATACGAGTAGTATTGTAACTAACCTTGCACGCAAAAAATAAAGAATTGCAAAACCAGTGATTTCTGTTGGGAAAAGCAAGTCTTATGGCTTGACTGGTGTACAGATTTTTGTTTAACATTGTATTAACTATCCACAGACTTCAGGTGGAAGGGGTTTTCAATCACATTTTTTCCCCACCATAACCTATGGTACTAAAAAAAACTACATATTTTGCCTTAATAATTTAGGATCTGCACTTAAGAATCTTAGCCTGATATTTTACAGGATGTGCTAAAAGTGCAAATCAAATAAGGTAATACTAGTGAAACTATAAAGGAAAGAACATGACGAATTTATGTAACCACTATCCATATCTAAGGCTAAAAGCAGCATTACAGAGTTCTATAAAGCAGTAAAGGGCAACCTATAACAATTATAGTGAACATTGAAACTACATAAAGTTGTGAACTAAATGTGTCATGATGCCTAACCATAATGGGAAAATAAGTGTATAGACATATGCAGTTCTAGGGATAGCCCATAACTATCAGAAAATTATCAGATTCCAAAATGATCACGTTCATAGAAGAAACTTACAGATTTCTTTATTTGAAGGCAGAGGTTTTAATTCTTTAAATGTGTGGCGGGAAAAATGAAAAGCAAGCACTGTTATTATTATTATTTTTTTTTTTTTTTTTTTATATAAATTAGCCACATTACATTCTCTCTCTCTCTAATTTATTATATATATATATATATATATATATATATATATATATATATATATATTATATTTTTTTATTTTTTTTTTATTTTTTTTTTATTGAAGTGGAGCACAGGAGTAAACCTCAATTAACACTGCAATATGTCCCTGACAATAAATAACAGTCAGCAATCCATTGAGCTTCCTATTTTTAATACAAATAAAAATGTTATGCTAGTCTCATATTCCTATAAACTGCTTCACAGAGAGAAATGCAAAAATGTATACTCCAAAACAATATACAAGGAATATGCATTCACAAAGCATAACATACCAACTCTGTAGAATGACAAACTTTTGAAAGTAGAGTAAATCAAAAGAAATCATATAAATAATATTATTATTATTATTATTATTATTATTATTATTAATAATAATAATAATAATAATATAATGTACTACAGCATTATACCATTCTTTGCTATACCTTTGCAACTACATACAAGCATACAGCCTGGATCCTACGAACACGAGGGGCCGATCACCCCAAGGCTGGAATGCCATGTGTGGTACTTTATCCACTCAGTGTTTGTGTTTGTGTGTGAGTGTGCATTCATATGCTGTATACATTTTCTCATACTCTATATACAAGCACAATATTGCATTAGGGGTTTTTCTTTTGTTTGTTTTTTTTTGTTTTTTTTTACAAGATGTTTGGATGGTACCATAAGCAAGTATAATATACACAATGCAGAAGTGTGTGCATATTTTATATTAGTTATTTTACAATCTTTATATAAAAATTGTTTATATGACACTGTGTTTGCATGACACTTATTCAGTGTATGAGCTGTGATTATTGTAATACACATATTGTGGGTTTTTGTTTGTTTGTTTTTTTTTAGACTATCCTTTACCTATTTTATTGTTGAGCTGAGTACTTGTCTTTAAATTACCCTGGCCACTTCATATCAACAAAAGTGGTCTGAGTGTGCAGTGGCCTAGTTCTTTTAACCATGCAACGTGAAACATTACAGTTATTTATAAACTGCAATGTTTACATTGCATAGTTAAAGCATATCTGTCGCTTTTCAGTATTTCATAAAGACATATTGTTTATGAAATGCTGAAGAAACTATAAGACAAAGTAGATACTACTTTGACTTATGGTGAAGCCTGAGGTGAACAAAAGTTGGCAAAAGGCAGAGCTCCACACATAATTTGTGTCCAATCCCAGCAGCTGTCACAAATGACGGCACAGTATTCAGGGTCTGTTTGTATCTCTCACAGAATTTGTCATAGACATCTTGCACTGACAAGTCAAGCCCTTGTTAAGGTTATCCCAGAGGAATTCATGACTATGGAAACTCTAATATCATGTAGCAGATATGAGCAGCATAAAGGTCCCAATCATCCATCAAAGAGACCACCTTACTTCAAAAAAAGGTTCATGTTGTCAAATACTGAGACCTCAAATACAAATCTCTAAACAACCCCTGAACCAAAAGGACTAGATATAGGAGAAGAGTAAGTCAAACCCAAGGATATTTTTGAGCAGCACATCAAGTCCTGCAAAGCCAATTATGAATATTGGGATGACTGGTGCTAATTCCTGATGGATCTTGGTCTGAATTTGAGCACGGGGGAAATAGATAGATCAGGTAGTATAACCATCGGGCCAAAAGATTATCTATTCTAAAGTTCTCTGAACAAGGCTTATCTCAGAAGCTTTGCAGTGAGATGAGAAGCCATCATATGGATCTATAATACCCCCCCAACCTTTCTATATGAACACTCCCTCTACATTAAATGTCTGGCATAAAAAATAAATAAATAAATAAATAATAATAAAATAAAAAATAAAAAATGACCTACCGTCTACTCTGAGAATTGTGAATTGCGTAGAGTCACCTTGTTGTCCTCTGCCGAGTGAAGAATCTTGGAGGTTTTTATAATAGCAACAGAACTCCTCATATCACCTTATTCTTTTGACTAAAGCCAAGCTAGTGACAGTGTCAAACTGGAGACTGTCATAACTTTCTACATGCCAGCCACAAACTGAGACCAAACTAATTGGTAACCTCCCCCCAGTGGATACCAAGTCACCTAAGCATGTAGCGATCTAAAACTGCATCACATATTAAAGTGCTGTTTTCAGTCCTCACCACCGAGGCTTGTAAAAGGAGCAGACATTAACCAGAAAGGAGCAGGGGCATCACCTGCAGAGACCAAACTTGACAATACCGACCAGAGGAGTAGATACATTTGCAGAATTCCTGTTCAAATATCTGAGAAAGAACAATTGCAGGGGCTGAAGATAAAACATTGCAAAAAGTGCTGCAACTAAAGACATTACCATGAAACAGAAACCTCCACACAATCTACTACAGATTGCAACTGAAAAAAACTCAAGAAAGGTAGAACAAAGCTTGAGGAAAGCTCTCATGAACGCTGCACTAAGAAATTAACTCATAAATGTGACTCTGCAAGTGGGAACTAGGGAACTCAAGTAGGCGGTGCATCTGCCATGGTCTTACTATATAAAAAAAAACAAAAAAAAAACAAAAACAAAATTGGAGTAATTTTGCTAAGGACTGCTTGTTCCATGACCTGAAAGGAGGACATCCAGTAAGAAAGGTCTGCAAGACCTCCTTACACCATGAATTAAACGCATCATTGTTTTTAGGATGCATTGAGGGTACCTTTAACAAATGTAATAACTAGGTATAGTATCATGTCTATAGAGCAAATGGGAAGAGAAACAAACACATCTAAGAGTAAGAGTGACCTTTTTGACACATTTAAACAACCTGTTTTAGGTTAAGAAATGGTTTTATTATTGTACTCCTCAATATAAAATGGTTATTCTGTTTAAAATACATTCTTGCACACAGAGCTAAAATCTCAGCAAACACAAAACAGAAAAACAATAATGATAAAGGTTATTTGATTTAAAAAAAAAAACAAACAAACAAAAAAAACAAAAAACTGCCAGATAGCCATCAACATGATCCATTATTCTAAATAATACAATTATGCACACAAATGCTGAAGCTTGCACTGCTAAATCAAAGTCTGACAATCTATACCACTTAATTTGATGTTCTCATTACAGAGCACAAGATCAATTTATGAAAAGAGAATGGAATGCAAGGGGGGGGCACACCTGCATGTGTTTAACATTCATCAAACAAAATAAATGCTTACTTTTCGGTCATGTGCTTTTAAAATTTGACAGGCATATTGATAATTGGTTCAGACAGCAAATAGGAAGGCCCATTATACTGTTAAGAGCTAAATCAGAGATCAGGGGCCATGTCAAATGGTAATCTGTTTCATGATAAACACTACAGAGCCTCTTAAAATAGATTAGACAGTAAAAAATAAAAGATTTGTTTGGAACAGTAAACTACTGCATTATGCAGTGCTCATATGGAAATGTCTACATCTTATAAAGACCAGATGTGAAACAATTGCAGACTTTATCTCAATTTCTTTTGTAACGTAGGTGATGTGCTGTCACCTTAAATAAACCAAAGAGAAGCTGAGTTTTCCTACTCAACAACTTCCAATTCAAAAGCCGTCTAGAGGCTTTGACATGTACACATAATGTGAGTTGCAATCCATCTTTGTAAGCCTGCCTATCAACTGTTACTTTACGGAGCTTCCTTGAAAGAAAATAAATGTCATGCTTAAATGGGACACCGGTATGCAAATACTAAATGTCAGTCTGAATACTAAAGCATATCTCATAGGTGAATAAATACACATTTGAACAGAATGTTGGCAAAACAAGAGAAGTTTAAACAGCTTTTTGTGGTGAAGAAGAAAAATGTTTAGCGCTGAGGGAGCTCCTTTTTTAAGCACTTATGTATGCATTTTATATGTGATCGAATACATCATTAAATTTAACTAAAATGTACCAATTGCATGTGCAGTTTATTCTAAAATTCCCTTATGACACAGAATGAATAATACAGAATTATATAGCAGACAGCCAAGGGCAGTCAGATTACTGGATATTTATATAAATTCAGCAGTGCAGTAAGGAAAATCATAGATAGCTGCTAAAATATCCAA
The DNA here is from genome assembly GCA_933207985.1 of Pelobates cultripes. NCBI lineage: Eukaryota > Metazoa > Chordata > Amphibia > Anura > Pelobatidae > Pelobates > Pelobates cultripes. Next base: position 312,856,279 of record OW240912.1, on the reverse strand, counting down.
TGGAGTAGGCAGCAGAGCTGTGGTATTGAGAAGGTGTTCAAATACCTTTTATTTAAGGATCAGTTGAGCTTCAGAACAATATACTGACAGTGCAACCAATTAGAGCATCTCTCCTGCTTGTTATGGAAACTCGCATATTTATTTGTCCTCCAGAATAGTATTATGCCCATTGTCAGAACTCCTAGACTAGACTCCATATCTATAGATCCAAGATAGCTGCAGTGGTGCTAGGCACCTACATATGCATTTCTTTGTAATTGTGATTAGTATTATCAATACTGCTATTTGCCATTAGTGTTCATTGGCACACATACTCATATTACAATTACAAGTTTTGCATCTGTGGTGCATGAAGCACAGTCTTCGGCTAGGACACTGTGCCACGTCTTTCTTGCTACTTTTTCTATAGGTAACCTCATGTTCACTGTGAATGAGGCAAGAAGATGCTATTTAGAATCATACGCTCTAATGACCTGTCATAGGATATTTGACATCCAATGACAGGTCTACTTTGAAAATCACAGAGTTGGGCCATCCTAATGCCAGTATAGGTCACTGAAGATTGCATGGCTGTGTGTTGTATTTCATAGACCTGTCAGCAATGTTGCGTTTGAAATAGCCAAAACCACTAATTAGAAATGATATCCACATATTTATGATCAAGTTGAGAATTTGTTTCAAGGTGTTATTTTCTATTAAAGCCCTTTGTATTATGACATTTGTTATGCTTTAAAAAGCTGTCTAATTACCATAACCACAACATGCACATAGTAATTATAGTGGTATAAAACTGCAGTCGCTGGAACCTGGATCTTGTTCAAACCATTTGTTAATGAAATGGTAGCCAGGGTCGCATTATTAGAAATATGAATGTGTAATTTTAAGTTGAGGGTTGCCTACAGCTTAAAGGACGATTCTATTGATTTTATCTATTTAGTAAGACATATCCACAAAGAAAATAGGCATGCATGTTTTCTTTGGGAAAATATGAAAGAAACAGTGTGCAAAAGGTACAGACCTGCTGACTGTAATCTTTGCAAACCCTTCCTCATACACAGTATTTCAGTCTGTGCCAGGAAATACAACATTCAGAGACTTCTCATTTAGAAACCACAGTACTGGAGCCATGGGGGCATGTGATTGTGTCTTTCCAATGCTTCACAATGAGCTGAGAAGCAGTGGAGGCAGTTGTGCTCTTGTTACTTGTGTCTACCACTTCAGGGAAGGGAAGTGTTTCTGTCACCAATTATAAAAAATGATAATAAACATTATAAATGACAGGCTCCAGTCACATAAAGCACTTCAGTAAGCAGAAGTGTATCATGTTTGTATTCCTAACACTGTAGTGTTCATTGAAATGGCTGAAAGTAGTCACTCCACTGCAAGGTGAAATTTGATACCAACCCAGCAAACAAGGTGGATGTGAATACCTCTAAACAGTGTGTCCTTTTTACATTTATAAAAAGAGCAGATTTCATTGTACATTGGAACATTTATGAATTAAACTTTTCACCCACTGGCTGTCAGACAAACAGTTATTTTATTTCAGTGGAGCAAAACTCAAGAGGTAGCAATGGTCCAGAGCACCTGCCTTGCAAAGACTTATCATTGAGCTCCATTTAGAAGTCTGTGATTGGACAGCCACATAAAGTCGGGGCTAATTGAAAGAAATGGTATGTACTATTTCTCTTAATGGGTGCCCAGTGATATGCTGAGCATGTCCAAAGACACTGTCAACCTATCACTGGCTAGATGGCTAAACTTCCCCTCTGCCCCTATAACAACTTAAATGAGCTTATACTGTTATGACTTTGGGAGTGTTTCTTTGATGGCCAGTTGAGAGCCACTGGCAAAGTTGTCTCCACTTAAACCATTTATCACAATGAGAAAAGCCCTCCTCATAAAGAACCAGGGTCGTCATCAGGGGGTGACAACCATGACGGTTTTCACGGGCCCAGCGGCTCTGGGGGACACAGACGCCCGGGCCCCACGTGTAGCGGCGAAGCTGCCGGCGGTGCAGTTGCACCGGGGCCCGCACGCTGTTGGGGCCCATCGGGTGGCCCACGCACTTAGGGCCACCCAATGGGCCCTGTGTCTTCAGGGGCCCGGTCAGCGCTGCGGCTGTGCAATTGCGCGACTGGGACCCTTTAAAAAAAATCTCAGCCGCAAAGTACTGCTGGGAGGAAGTGGCCGTCACTTCCTCCCAGCTCCCTCCCCTCTGTGCCACGCGGGAGGGATGAAGGCCAGGCCGCGGGAGCCACGCTGACTCCTATCAGCCACAGCCTTCCACCTGCAAAAAAGGTAAGAAAAAAATAGCTGTATGTTAATATGTATGTATGTCTGTATGTTAATATGCATGTCAGTATGTATGCATGTTAATATACATTTATGCATGTTAATATGTATGTCTGTATGGTAATATGTATGTATGTCAATATGCATGTCAGTATGCATGTATGCTAATATGCATGCATGTGTCTGTATGTATGTATGTATGTATGCATGTATGTATGCATGCATGTATGCATGCATGTATGTGTGTATGTTAATATGTATGTATGTATGTATGTATGTCTGTCTGTCTGTGTATGTATGTTAATATGCATGTCAGTATGTATGATATGTCTGTCTGTATGTTAATATGTATGTCCATATGCATACATGATAATATGTATGTCAGTATATATGTATGTCAGTATGTATGTATGTATGTATTAGAAGAAAGAGAGAGGGGCTATGGGGTGGGGAAACCACCACCAACACCCCACAAAAAGGTTACAGAGGTACAAGCGGCGTGTGACGAAGTGCCCTTCGCCACTTGGTCCTGGAGAGGCCTGCTTGCCAGCCTCCTCCCCTGTGACTATGACTCTTTCATGTATTTGGCTTTAAAGCCCCTAGTCTACCTTCAGACAGACTATTTATGTAGGCTGCTTTATTTATCTTATGTTTTAGTCACCCTGTACCCATTATAGGTGCAGGGTGTGTGTAATGTAATTGTTTATAGTGTGTGTGTGTGTACTGTGTAATGTATTGCCTGCTCTCTTGTATTGCTGAGGTTTGCTACCAACTAGGTGGATTTGGCTATGGAGCTTGTCTAGTGCCCTCTGTTGGTAGCAACAGCAATATGCACTACCTGAATTGCAAGACTGGTTCATTTGCATATTTGGGTAGATTTGCATATTGCTAATTCTGCAGGCAGGTGAGATATTTACTGTTGAATATTGTCTCCCCCACCCCTTTAAAAATGTGCCATTGTGTTGTGATAAGTCACTGTGTGTTGCCTGCTATGGTTTGACTGTTTTTGATTTTATTGAGGTTTCACAACAATGTTATTGTGGTGACCCTATGGGCTGGTCCCAAGGGAAATAAAAGTTTAGACAGTTCTTCTTGATCCCTCTAAACGTAGCCTTGTCTCGTTATTGGAGGGAACTGTTATAATCACACTGGGGATTGCTATGCTCTGCATGCTCCCCTGAGCTTGAATTACTTGACACATGTTCCTGACATGCTCTTTTTGGAGGAGGGGTCTTCACCACACAGTCCTGGATGCTGGAGGTTCTTACAGGGTGGAAGGAAAAGTTCTTTCCCACACAGTCCTGGAGGACAGAAGCTGATCCAGGGTGGAAGGAAGACGGCGAGACTCCAGTCAAGATACAGCGGTTGCGGAGTCTGCAGTGGTTGTGGTGTCTGCTGCACTGCTTGGAGTCCTCAGGAAGCGCTAGGAGCATCCGTCAACGGAGGGTACCCAGTGGGAGTATTACAGGAGCTCTGTTACAGAGCGTAACACAACATATATATATATATATATATATATATATATATATATATATATATATATATATATATATATATATATATATATATATATATATATATACACACATATACACATATACATACATACATATATACATATACATACACACACATATACACATATACATACATACATACATATATACATATACATACATACACCACATACCACATACATACCAACACATACACTACATATACATACACACACCTTACACCTGCTACATATACATACATATATACATATACCACATATATACACACCACCACCTGCCACTTATACATACACATACACATATATACATATATACATATACATACATATATACATATACCACATATATATATATATATATATATATATATATATACTGCCTGCCGCCACCTGCACAAAAGAGCAATAGAGCGAGAGTCCCACTCACAAAAAAGTGGGTGGAATGCCTAGCCTCATTCAAAGTACCTCATAATGTAAATAGTCACATAGAAGAGGATAAACAACCTTTATTAGAAAAAATGCTAAAATGGTATATAGTCCAAATACTATTACCATACACTAAAATAGTGTATTGATTATAAGTTAACCACCAAACTTATAAAAGCCTGGGAGAGGCTAATCCTGCAAGGTATGTTTGACTTAATAAAGGTGTAAAAATACACCTAAAATAATAAATGGGTAACAAAGCAGGTTAGTCTAAATCCATTCTAGGAAAGGACCCAACTGGGTAATTGGATAGAAAAAGGATAGTCTTAGAGCAGTGTCTGAGAGAATCTGGAAAAGGCAGGGTTAATAGCAACTAATGGGGCACGCCCAAACTAATATCGAGTAGCTTATACTAAAGAGAAAAGGAGCTAATACCCCACAAAAAGAGGAAATATAGAACCCCCCCGCCCCCCCCTTGAGTCACCCTAAAAAACTAACTATCCTAAGAGAAACAGCAAAACTAACTGCTGCTTCGTGGCAGCCTATCCAAATCCCTAAGTCTGTATCAGGAGAAAATATAGGCGCAAACTCATGCGCTGTGTAAACCCAGGTAAATGAAAGATGAGAGTAAAGAAAATCTTTTTTTTTTTTTTGCCATTAGTGTATACTGAGTGAATAGGGTGACCACTCCCACCTCCTCCGATTGGTTCAATATGCAGGGGAGGTCACCTGTCACTCTTTCACAACCTGTGGTCTTTTGATTGGAGGGCTTTAATTGAAGGGTGTGTCTATATCCCCTTATAACTGCTTCCCGTGTCACTTACCAGGTAGCTCTTGACAAAGGCGTATCTAAAACGCCGAAACGTGCGTCGAGATATTTTCTAGCCGATGCTATTATACTCGATTGATTTTCTTTACTCTCATCTATCATTTACCTGGGTTTCCACAGCACATGTGTGTTTGGAGGGCACCTTTATTAAGTCAAACATACCTTGCAGGATCAGCCTCTCCCAGGCTTTTATAAGTTTGGTGGTTAACTTATAATCAATACACTATTTTAGTGTATGGTAATAGTATTTGGACTATATACCATTTTTGCATTTTTTTCTAATAAAGGTTGTTTATCCTCTTCTATGTGACTATTTACATTATGAGGTACTTTGAATGAGGCTAGGCATTCCACCCACTTTTTTGTGAGTGGACTCTCTGCCCCATTTTTCGTCTCTTTTGTTCTTTGTATGTATGTATGTATGCATGCCTGTGTGTGTAAGTCAGTATGTGTATGTATGTAAGTATGCGGGTCTGTGTGTGTAAGTCAGTATGTGTATGCATGCATGTCTGTCTGTGTGTATTTCAATATGCATGTATATGTCTGTGTCTGTTTGTGTGTGGGTGGGTGTGTGTGTGTGTGTGTGTGTATGTATGTCCTTGCGTGTGTGCAGTGTGCATAGGAATTTGTTCATATTGTTTATTGCCCGGCCCCCAACAGTGTCTGAGGGACCGTGAACTGGCCCCCTGTTTAAAAAGTTTGAGGACCCGTGTCATTATGTATGTATGTATATATGAATGTATGTTTGTATGTATGTATGTATGCATGTACGTCAGTATGAATGTAAGTATGCATGTCATTATGAACACATGTCTGTGTGTATGTGTGAATGGATGTCAGTATGTATGAATGTATGTATGTATGTCTGTATATATGCCAGTATGAATGTATGTATGTCAGTGTCTGTATGTCTGTCTGTAAGAATGAATGTATGTCTGTGTGTATGTGTATGTCAGTATGTATGCCTATATGCATGTATGTCTGTTTCAGTATGTGTGTCTTAGTATCTGTGTGTATATGTGTCCTTTTGTATCAGTGTGTTTTTGTGTCTGTGTGTGTTTTCCTGTGGGCGGGATTTGGAGGCGGGCCCTGTGGGCGGGATTGGAGGCGGGCTCCAGGGGTCCCAGACCCTGAGCTGAGTTAGGGGCCCCCAAATTTCTGGTGGCGGCCCTGTAAAGAACACTGCACAATTACTGGGTGAGGCAGTTACATTTGTAGGCACAAGAGGTTAGCAAAAATACCTATAAAGCATGACATGCCTGAAGGGTTAAATTCTCAATTCATGTTAATACAGAGGAACCAATGTATCTAAACAGGGAAAAATTTTAGATTTGCATGGCAAGTTTGTGATAGTCTGAAGTTTTAGTTGGTTATTATCAAAAAAGATCAAAGCAACACATGTTGGCTATAGCTTGGAGCAAAAATGAATGTTGTGCATCAGAGAACACATCTTTTTAAGAAAACAGGAGATGATCAAAACAAAACAGGGCACAGCATTTCTTCAACAACCATATACAATATTGCAGGACAGATAATTAAAGGCCAACAAACTTGGGTATTAGCATATACAGGAAAGCTGTAAACAAAAACTAGTTAGAATAATGTGTGTGTGTATATATATATATATATATATATATATATATATATATATATATATATATATATATATATATATATATCATTAAAATAAAAATACATACCACATGAAGTGTCTAATGCAGCAAAATACATAAGAATGTATTATGAAGAGAGAAAAAAAATCTTACTTGCATAAAGCGACAGAAGCAACATACTGTGTGAAACATTAAGACTGGAGGGAAAGGTTGAAAAATGCACTAACCTTCTACAGCTGTGGTGGAGGCAAACAGAAGCAGGCAGCCAAGTGCAGCACAATAAACAACAAAAACAAATGTATGTTAGTCACCCTGCAGAACAAGAGTGCGCAGCATTTTAAATTTTTTTTATTTTTTTTAAACAAGCAAAAGTGTAATTTAAAAACACATGAAAAGTGTTAAGTTAGACTAGATGGAAGCAGCTTTGTGCATGCATTCATCAAGCGCAGGTTTAATTGGGCAGCATTATCAAAATATTCTTTCACAGTCTGTGCAACTAATAGCGGATGGGTCCCAAAACTTTTAATAGGGTACGTACTCTGAAAGGTGGTTGAACATTTTACTGAATTTCCCCAACAGATAAATAACAATGGCAAAGGCAAATTCATATTCTTATGGAATTTAAAAAATAAAAAAAAAATAAAAAAAAAATCTGTGTATGGAGAATTTATTTAATAATTCAAACAGTAAAATATTTGCTTGAACTCTGAGTGAAAGTAATTATTACCATCTGTTTCATACTGCCACAAGTGGATTAAAAGGCCACATACTGAGTTGAAGTTGAGAAGCAGACAAACTGACAATAGTCTACATCTCTTTTGACTGGCTCTATATCACCATCACTGCCATTTACACATTTAGACCGCAAACAAAACAGGCAAAGTCCTAAAAGTACAAAGTTTAATGGAAACATACAAGCAATGTTTTAGCCTGGCTAGAGGCCTTGTTATGGACAGAAGAATTAAAATAAAATGGCTATTTACTAATGTCTATTTATCCTGTGTTCACTATGTTAAAACTGGCTGCTAGAGTAAATATTCCCTTCCCCCCTACAATGTGTTCAGTCACTATTTTCTCTGCAAATTCCTCACATCCTGCTAGCCTCCCCCCTTCCCATCGAGCAAGCCTCATGTAACAAATTTCTGTGTTAAAACAACAGCTTCCTTTATTAAACTCCTCCCCCACTTCCTTTGTGCAAAGTAACAGCTATGTGCCACATGTAATGAAATGAAGAATCACTGTTAAAGTAACTACTACTCACTTCCCCCCTCCCATTGTGTAACCAAGATGGAGCCGAAATATGGGTGGGAGAACTCTGTAATGACGACACTACATCCTGTAGAATGTATACTGTATGTTAACTGTGACTCTGTACATGACATATTTCTGTTTTAAAAGGGAATTGCACCCCCTGGAATAAAGGCCACTCTGCAGTTCTTCATAAACCTGCAATGTGTCTGGTGTGATTTACTTCCAGAAGACATGCGCACAATCAATTTAGAAAGGAGTAGATAGACAAATAATCAAAGTTTTATTTGATCTAAAACAGCCTATGTCAAGCCAAACTCTATAAAAGTCCCTTATTCAACTGACATACTTTACAATTGCATTTGCAGCTGAGAGCACTGAGAGAAACAGTCCATCCTCCATTGGTGAATGCTGGCTCTTTTGTTTAGTTTATCAATTTAGAGGCTATGCACACAATCCATGCAGGTATCAGAAAACATCATCAATAGTCAATTGATACCCTTACTGTTGCCTCTTCTTAATAGACCTGAGCCACCATGCTCCGCAACGATCCATGTAGTTGGCAGTTTTCTACCATTTACGGTTTCAAAGGAACCAGCTCTGCATAGCGTACCAATGGAGTATTTGGTAAACACATATTGAGAAACATATGAAGGAAATGTTACTGCAAGATGTTATATCCTACACACACTCTCTCTCTCTCTGACCTCCATAAGATAATAGGCTACCCTATCAACTATTGCTTAATTTCATTTGTGTGTGCTCTCTCACTTCCTATATTTATTTGGAATTTTTAGTATTTAGTTGTCAGGCATTTGGGCATATGTGACCTCTCTTGTATTATACAAACTAGTTGGGCTTACCTCTCTTTAGTAAGAGCTACAATCAGTTACTATTGGGCATCTATTTAGCCATAGTATCAAATGCACTATACTGTAAGTTGTCATAGTCCAATTATACCAGCAAGCCAACAAATGATGGCCACAAATACAAGAACAATTAGAAATAGTAATTTAATTTATTTAAATAGTACAAAGTTATTCCAATTGACTAGTAATTAGTGCTTAATGAGTTGCCGTATAACTGACATGCACTGTATGTTGTTTGTAGCGGAGATGCAATATTCCCCAGGTTATCTCCGCTTATAATCCAAGTGAGGCTCAGGAACAAGTAAATAATAAATCCATAGGCAAAGTTTCCAGCAGGTAAAACAACAACAATATCCCCACAGCAATCCCAATAACTGGACGACACACAGTTTCAGGAGCAGAACTGAAAGCTTTTAATCCACAGTCTCCTTATAAAGCATGCTCCCATGCAAGGGAGGGATTTACAGTAATTATTACAGTAGCCAATCCTGTCCTGGTAACCTCCCACACATCTCCTCCCCTCAGCCAGCATCATAATCCCTTTATCCAGTACAGTAATTCCCCCCGTTTCTGGATGTACCCCTAAACGTAGGGGTACCTCTTTAAATCCTACATCCCCGGATACCCCTGATCTGGGGGAACAACATATCCAAAAATTAACCAGATCAGACCAGGGGTTCAGGAAATGTATGGAGGGAATAAAATGACCGACCGCACGAACGGAGATAGCCGAATACGGTTCCATACGAATGGGCCCTGCGGTCGGTCCTGGCATAAGGGAACAAAATACATGAAAGCCTCTAGCTATAGAGGCTAGGGAGGGTTCGCCTGAATCCCCTCGTTCGGTATTTTCTATCTACCGAACGAGGGGCCGTTCGGTAGTTTGGAACCGAACAGACCAGGGCTGTGGAGGTCTCAGCGGTGTTCGCCTACTCAAGTGTCCGATTTTAGTTCCAGACACTCGACGGCAAAACACCGCTGTTCGGGAGTTTTAAAATGGCCGCCGCCACGTGTTCGTTTGTCGAATGGCGGCCACCCCCGAGAACAAAGGACGGCTACTTCCTAGTCAATTACCCGCTCGCAACAATGTTGCAACGGGTAATTGAGGACACACTTTACACAGGGGAGGTCTGGTTGTTCGGTATTTTCATTCGAATAAACTAAGGGAATGAAACTACCGAACAATCAGAAGAATACAAGGCTTTTAAAACACATAGAAAACTAGCAGATCACACGAATGCAATTATTTCAAAGACATTTGCAGGACAGCCCAGTGCCATCCGCTACATTGTTCAAGTTCAAAGTCAGGTGCTATAAGATTGAATGGAGAATACAGTGGCCATGGTACACAAGACAACAACTGTTTAGGGCAGAAAGTATTCAGAACTTTGAAAATAATCACACAGTACACCATTAAAAAAAAAAAAAAAAAAATAGTTTCTGATTAAAAAATTAAAGGACCACTATAGTGCCAGGAAAACATACTCTGTTTCCTGGCACTATAGTGCCCTGAGGGTGCCCCCACCCTCAGGGTCCCACTCCCGCCCGGCTCTGGAAGGGGGAAAGGGGTTAAAACTTACCTTTTTCCAGCACTGGGCGGAGAGCTCTCCTCCTCCGATCCTCCTCTTCTCCTCCCCGTCGGCTGAATGCACACGCGCGGCAAGAGCTGCGCGTGCATTCAGCCGGTCACATAGGAAAGCATTCATAATGCTTTCCTATGGACGCTGGCGTGCTCTCACTGTGAAAATCACAGTGAGAAGCACGCAAGCGCTTCTAGTGGCTGTCAATGAGACAGCCACTAGAGGATTAGGGGGAAGGCTTAACCCATTCATAAACATAGCAGTTTCTCTGAAACTGCTATGTTTATGAAAAAATGGGTTAACCCTAGCTGGACCAGGCACCCAGACCACTTCATTAAGCTGAAGTGGTCTGGGTGCCTAGAGTGGTCCTTTAATGGTACTTAAAAGTATGTAGGCTCCAGGTAGATGATTCTCCAAGAGCCAATAATGATCTACCCTATGAAGCTAGTGTGCCCGCCAGAGACCGCTTCAGATAACTAACAGTGACCTTTATTTGCATCCCTGTGCCTACACACACCAAATTGCAATGTCACAATCAGGGGGCTTTGCACAATGTACAAAGACCCCAGAAGGTGACAAACTGTTTAACAAGGATTCAACAGTAATTTATGATTAATTTGGTTATAAAATATTTCATTTTTTTTTTTTCTTTAATTTACATATCTAATTGTAACAATGTCTCTTCATTAAAATTTGAAATCAGAAACATAGAAACTAATCTATGGGTATAGTACAGTCACTTAGCATGAGGTGTAAGCCTAGGGCTGAGTAGACTTGCAAATTAGACATAATTTTTTTTATTTATTTATTTTTTTTTAAATTGTGTGCCCTCCTCTAGAGCAGGGGCGGGGAACCTTCAGCCTTCCGGATGTTTTGGATTTCATCTCCCTTGATGCTTTGCCAGTATTACGGCTGTAAGAGCATTATAGGAGATGTAGTTAAAACATCTGGTGGGCCAAAAGGTTCTCCACCCCTGCCCTAGAGATTTGGGCAGATAACTATTAGGCAAATGTGTTTGCACAAAAATGAGCATTATATTTAACACATCTAGAATATTTAGCTGAAAGTATGAATACATTAATGTACAATAATTGTATAAACCTACATCAACAATGTTTAACCCCTTAAGGTCCAAGCTTAGTTTGTTTGGTTTTCACTTAAGGAATTTGTGTATTTTTGTTCAGTGTGTATTCAACCACAATTTTCATCTTTCTTATTTACTGCACTAACACATATTATATACAGTTTTTTTTTTTTTTTTTAAGGATGCAAAGGGCTTTAAATTGATGTGACATTGTTTTAGATCAAATCAAGTGTTTGATTATTTGTCTATCTACTCCTTTCTAAATTGATTGTGCGCATGTCTTTTGGAAGTAAATCACACCGGACACATTGCAGGTTTATGAAGAACTCCAGAGTGGCCTTTATTCCAGGGGGTGCAATTCCCTTTTAAAGCAGAAATATGTCATGTACAGAGTCACAGTTAACATACAGTATACATTCAATCGGTTAACAGTCTAAGGGGTCTTGTCTAAACCCACCCTACTGGGCGTGACCCCAGCATCATCACATGACATTTATTTGTAACCCATCCCCATTCCAGCTCCATTTTACTACACGTGGCATGTTTCTATAGAGCTTTAGTTGCACAAAGGAAGTGGGGGAGGAGTTATTAAAGGAAGCTGTTCCTTTAACACAGGAATTTGTTACACAATGCTTGCTCGATGGGAAGGGGGGATGGGAGGAATTTGCAGAGGAAATAGTTACTGAGGGGGGAGGGAAGCTTTACTCTAGCAGCCAGTTGTACACAGTGAACACAGATACACAGAATAAATAGATTTAGTAAATAAGACATTTTATTTTTAACTGTTTTGTCCATAACAACATCTACATACATATATTCTCATTTGTTGAAAAAATAAAATAAAAAAACATACAAATGCAACAAAAAGTAAAATATACGGAAATAAACATTACAGTTTTGGCAATAATAATGTGTGCATAATCAGTGCAGTTTAAAGGAACACTACAGGGTCAAGAACACAAACATGCATTCCTGACTCTATAGTGAAAATCCACAATGGGTTAAAACACCTTATTGCCAGCTCTCCACAGGTCCAAGGGCCCCGCCCCCTTGGTTACCTCATCAGAATTGTTGGTTTTTAGCCAATCCAATGCTTTCCCCATGGGAAAACATTGGATTGGCTAAAATCGGCAACATGGCTGGGCCAAACACTATTTTGGCAAATCAGCACCTCCTCATAGAGATGTGTTGAATCAATGCATCTCTATGAGAAAAATTCAGCGTCCCCATGCAGAGCGTGGAGACGCTGAACGGCACTGCTACCTACTGTGCAGCACTGAGCCAGGAAGCACCTCCAGTGACCATCTGAGGAGTGGCCACTTGGAGGTGTCCCTAGGGGCAATGCAAACACTGCCTTTTCTCTGAAAAGGCAGTGTTTGCATGAAAATGCCTGAAAGCAATTATTATACTCACCAGAACAACTACATTAAGCTGTAGTTATTCTGGTGACTATGGTGTACTTTAAGAAAAGTAATTCAAAATAAATTCATATATATGTCTTGGTTTGCAGAGTATAGTATATGTCTACAATTTAAATTTTGGTAATTACAGGTTACCAAGCATAAGGAGTTAAATACAATTTTAAAGATTTTAGAATTTGGTATTTTTAAGTTGAATTGCTTAAGTTTAATGGCAATCACAGAAAACAAAATTGCCACACAAAAGAATAAAATAAATAAATATAATATTTATTATAATACATATATAGCAAACCCAACAGTATTTTGATACTTATTGTATTGGCATTTAACTGCCAATCTCTGCTACATAATGTAGTAAAAAGCTGTTTATTTATTCTTCTTCAGATTTTTAACAAATGCACATATAACATGTTTTATTGTTTTCATATTTTTTTTTTTTTTTGTAAACCTAATGTGTGCTAGAACTGTACAAAACCTCATATTGTGTTCAGCTACATTGTCGGAGCACAATAATAACACCAATGTATGTGTTTGACACTATTTGGGAAGCTACAGTGCTATGTAAAAGACCTGACCATTTCCATTTTTACAATTCATTTTTTTTTTTTTTAGATGACTTTGATTGGCTTCTGTCTCATTTTGAGGCATTAAAGCAGTTTGACTGTTGGAATTTACCACTACAAAAGCCTTCAGTTTGTGAAAATAGAAATTCTGGGGCATCTCGTATGATGTAAATTGTGCCTTAGCATGCAGTAATTTTAGTTTGCCAGTTTATTTCAAAGCTTGTGATAATTTGTCTTTTTTTGTGCATTTTCCCCCCACATACTCATTACAATTTAACTGGTAATTTCTGAAATGTGATGTTTACCACTGTGACCACTCTAAATTATTATTATTTTTTTTGTTTTTTTTTGTTGTTTTTTTTTTTTCTAACAAGTCAATGCTTTCAATTTATTCCTTTGGCACTAATTTGCAAGTTGCAGTGCCATATAAATACCAAACCTATTTAAGAACTGATCGACCTATTCCGCATTTTGCCCCATTGTAGCAGTTCTACAGATAAAATGCATTTGTGAAAGTAGACACCACAGGGTATGGCATATGATATATTTTGAACCTGTTATTATATAGTCATTTTAGCATTTATTTATTTCAAAGTTTATACTATTTTATTTCCACTTCTTTTTGTTTACATGAACATTGCAAAGTGGTTTTATTTTGTACACTTGATATGTGTGACTGGAATACAAATCACTAAAGTGTGCTCAGCTGTATCTCCTAAATACAAAATGATCCCTTTCATATACCGTGATATCCTCTGTCAGCAGAAAAAATCCCTTGCTGGCCCTAATCCTTATCTAAACCCTAATCTGAACCCGGATCCCAATCCTAAAATTAATTCTAAACTCATTTTAATTACAAGCTTAATAATAAATCAAATACTAAACCTATATTTTTATTTTTATTTTTTTTATTATAAATCTTCTCTTAATCCATAACCCCTAATGCAATCCTAATTCCAAATGTTACCCTCTGCTAATATCAGTGCTAATATTAGCAAAGGGAATTTGAAGCTAAAACAGAGTGGAATGTCACCGTCAACTAATGGCTATTTTCAGTTGGATAGCTATAACTATTTAACCCCTTAAGGACCAAACTTCTGGAATAAAAGGGAATCATGACATGTCACACATGTCATGTGTCCTTAAGGGGTTAACATTGAATACAGTATGCACAAAGCTTTGTGATCAGTGCTGGGACTATGACAAAGCCCAGCACTGATCAAAATGCCAGAGGTTCATGGAAGGATACCCTTCAGAGTCTCTTCAGACTCTGGGGATCCCATTACCAGCTCCAGTGAGAGAATCACTGTGGATGAGCTTGATCACTCAGCTGCAGAGTTCTCTATGGGTTTAAGGGGCTATAAGCAGTGCTGACTTTAGGCACAACATGGAGCTCATCAAACAGTCAAGGACCACTAAAAATGGTGCCAGCTGACAGATGGGTATCTGTTGATAAGTGGGTTTCCTGGTGTGAGCAGGGAGTTAATCCTGCTCACACTGCATTGTTGTCTCTAATGATTTAAATCCCCATTGAAAGGCCACTATGCCAATTTAACTTTGAGCTCTGTATGCAGCACACTTCTCAGTTTGGGGCTCCTTAAATTGCCCCAACCAGCAGAGGGGAGACACACGTATCTAGCTAGTCGTGAACATAAATTTAACCCTGTTCACACCACATTGTAACATAGGTCAGTCTGGATACAAATGCAGAAAGATAAGTCATGTGCTCACTCCCATCACTGGGGGGCAGCAAATACTACAGTGCACATCAGCCCCAATATATAGTAAAAACACATAGGGATTAAGGAGAGAGTGCAGGTAACTTGTTTTCCTTTGGTTTTTACTATTATTATTATTATTATTATTATTATTATTATTATTATCATGATATTTATAGAGCACTGTCAAATTCTGCAGCGCTTTACAATAGGTGGACGAACAGACATGTACAGTAGTTGTAACCAGACAAGTTGGACACACAGGAACAGAGGGGTTGAGGGCCCTGCTCAATGAGCTTACATGCTAGAGGGAGTGCGGTAAAATGACACAAAAAGATAAGGATAGTATTAGACTAGTGAAAGTTGCAGAGAAGGAATCAGTCAGGAGCTATTAACAGTTTCATTGATACACTTTTATGAAGAAGTGTGTTTTTAACAATTTTTTGAAGGAGTGGAGACTGGGTGAGCATCTAACGGAGGAGGGAAGCGAGTTCCACAGGAACGGTGCAGCCCTCGAGAAATCTTGAAGGCAAGCCTCAGAGGTGGGAGTACGGACTGAAGATAGACTTACGTCTTCAGCAGATCGTAAGGGCCTAGACAGGACATACTTGTGTATAAAGGAGGATAGATAGGTGGGAGCAGCATTATGTAGAGAAAGGAATGCAAGAACCAGAATTTTAAATTGAGCTCTATATTTTATAGGAAGCCAATGTAGGGACTTACAGAAGGGTGAGGCATGGGAGGTGCGGGCGGACAGGAAGATGAGCCTCGCCGCCACATTCATTATGGATTGTAACGGTGAAAGTTGGGAGCACGTAAGACCACTGAGAAGCGGATTACAGTAGTCAAGGCGAGAAAGGACAGTGGAATGGACCAACACCTTAGTCGCACCTGGCGTTAAGTAGGGGCGGATGTGCGCAATGTTTGTGAGATGAAAATGACAGGATTTGGCGATAGATTGAACATGAGGCTTGAAGGAGAGGTCGGAGTCAAAGAGACTCAAAGAGACAAAGAGAGTGGAGCTGATGGTAGCACCGTTGACTTGGAGGGAGACAGACACAGGAGTAACAACACTTGAGGGAGGAAAGACCATAATTTCAGTTTTGGTCAAGTTTAGTTTAAGGAAGTGGGCAGCCATCCAGTTAGAAACAGCAGAGAGGCAGTCAGAGACACTAGTCAAGAGGGATGGGGAGAGATCAGGAGAGGGCAGGTAGATTTGCCTGTCATCTGCATAAAAATGATATTGGAAGCGAAAGGAGCTAATGAGTTTACCAAGGGAGGCAGAATAGATGGAGAACAGTAGGCGAACAAGGACTGAACCTTGGGGGACACCAACAGAGAGGAGTTGGGGAGAAGAAGCAGAGGAAGAGAAAGAAACACTGAAAAAGCGCTGGGAGAGGTAGGAGGAGCACCAGGAGAGAGCAATATCTTTTAGACCGATATTGCGGAGGATGAGAAGAAGCTGTTGATGATCAACAGTGTCAAAAGCCGCAGACAGGTCAAGGAGAATTAGGATAGAGTAGTGACCACAAGATTTTGCAGCGAATAGATCATTGGATACTTTGGTCAGTGCCGTTTCCACAGAGTGCTTTGCGCGGAAACCAGACTGAAGCGGGTCTAGCAGAGAGTTGGACTCGAGGAAGTCTGTTAATCTCGCATACAAAGGATATTGGATGCAAAAGGCAGTAGCGAGATAGGACGGTAGTTGGATGGGGAGTTAGGGCTTCTTTAGAATTGGGGTTACAGTTGCATGTTTGAAGGGCAATGGAAATATACCAGAGGAGATAGAGAGAGATTGAGAATTTTAGTGAGAGGTGACGAAAGAGAAGAAGACAGAGTACGGATGAGATGCGAGGGAATTGGATCTAGGGATCAGGTGGTGGGGCGTGAGGACTGGAGCAGAGCAGAAACCTCTTCCAATATAGCAGGTGCGAATGGACATAGAACGGCAGAGGGAGTGATGTTAGGGGAAGAATTGCAAGGGGAAGAATAAAGATGAGAGATCTCTTCTCTGATTGTAGCGATCTTGGCAGTTAAGTGAGTTGCAAAGTCTGAGGCGGTCAAGTTAGTAGATGGAGGAGGAACAGCAGGTCGAAGAAGAGAGTTAAATGTGTGAAATAGTCGTTTGGGTTCGCGGGAGAGTGTGGTTATGAGGGTATTGAAGTAATTAACTTTTGCAGAGGAAAGAGCTAAGCTGTATGAGCTCAGCATAAATTTATAGTGGAGAAAGTAAGATGCACAACGAGATTTTCTCCAACAGTGTACAGCAGTTCTGGAGCATTTTTGGAGGTATCGAGTGAGTTTGGTGTGCCAGGGTTGTTGTTGGGGGGGCCTGCAGCGTTTAAATGTACAAGGTGCCATGATGTCTAGTTGAGAAGAGAGTGTGGAATTGTACAAGGAGGTTGCAGAACTAGGACAGGTGAGGTTTGAGATAGGTAAAAGGAGAGTTTGGAGATTAGTGGAGAGATGATAGCAATTCTTAAAGGAGTGGGTTAAAATAGGTGGACAGTGTGAAGAAAAGGATAGGGCTGGGAGAGGTAGGAGGAGCTCCAGGAGAGAGCAATATCTTGTAGACCGATATTGCGGAGGATGAGAAGAAGCTGTTGATGATCAACAGTGTCAAAAGCCGCATGATTGGTTGAAAGGTACATTGAGGGGAGAGAAGGATGCCTATGCCGCCTCCTTTACAGTTGAGTCTGGGAGTGTGAGAGAATTGTAGCCTATTATACTATATACTATATATTGGGCTGATGTGTACTGTAGTCTTTGCTGCCGCCAAGTGATGGGAGTTAGCACAGGACTTATCTTTCTGCATTTGTATCCATTTTTTGTATCACTCAGCCTTGTTACAATGCAGCCCCCCATCCTTTGTGTTCCCTATTAAGGGTTAATAATATATAGGGGCGTATAAAAAAAAAAATATAATATATATTTCTGTCTCATTAGAGATCTTTGCCAGAAGCTCATGGAAGCAATGTGAATTGTTAAAATTAGGACCTACCTGGGGGGGTTTGCCTTGACGTTGGCAGGTGGGCCAAAAAAAAACCCAAAAACTCCATTTGTTTAAAAACACATAGGGATTAAGGAGAGAGCACAGATAACTTGTTTTCCATAGGTCAGTCTGGGACCACTGATTCTGGCCCCAGCTTATAGAGGGGGCCCACAATTATCAAAAAATAACTGGGATACCTTGTGGTACTTTTACTACATGACCGTCTATGCTGTCACTGGGCATTAAAGCATAGACTGCCATGTGACCCTTAAGTGGTAGCTCATTGTTTTTGCTAGAATGTAATTACAGTATGTGTAATATGCTCTAGCTGTTTCTATCATGTACTGATCAGCCACAACATTAAAACCACTGACAGGTGAAGTGCTTAACCCCTTAAGGACTGGACTGTTTTTGCGGTTTTGTACATTTGCGACCAGGCCTCTTTTTACACTTTTGTGGTGTTTGTGTTTAGCTGTAATTTTACGCTCTCTCATTTACTGTTCCTATACAAATTATATATAGTTTTTTTCAGGACAAAAAAGGTTTTCTTTACATACCATTACTTATATAACCTTATGTAATTTAATAAAAAATTAAATATGATGAAAAATTGAAAAAAAAAATACATGGTTTTTGACTTTTACTTGACAACTCTTTTACTCTTCTACAAAAGTGAATAAAAAAATAAATAAAAATAAATAAATAAATACCCAGTGTTTACATGCTTTTTTTGCAAGTTATAGAGCTATAGGTACAAGTAGGATATTGCAGTTTCAAAACTTTTTTTTTCTTCTTCAAATTTATCAATAGTGAAATTGTAACACTATTATCTGTCAAAAATCTCTGAATAACACCCCACATGTACATATTTTTTTTAAAGTCGACAACCCAGGGTATTCAATATGGGGTATGTCCAGTCTTTTTTAGTAGTCACCTAGTCACAAACACTGGCCAAAGTTAGCGTTCATATTTGTTTGTGTGTGAAAAACTAAACTAAATTGAACACTAATTTTGGCCAGTGTTTGTGACTAAGTGGCTACTAAAAAAGACTGGACATACTCCATTTGCAATACCTTGGGTTGTCTTCTTTTGCAAATGATATGCCATCATGGGGGTAATTCTCATTCCTGGGCTGTCATACGCTCTCAAAGGCAACGTAACCAACCTGGCCATTTTCAATGTAAAAATATTTGACCCATATATTTGACCCTGTAGCTTTCAAAAACACTATAAAATTTGTACATGGGGGGTACTGTTATAGTCGGGAGACTTTGCTGAACACAAATATTAGTGTTTCAAAACAGGAAAACGTATCACAACAATTATATTGTCAGTAAAAGTGTTGTTTGTATGTGAAAAAAGTCACTTTCACTGACAATATCATCGCTGTGATAGGTTTTACTGTTTTGAATCACTAATATTTGTGTTCAGCGAAGTCTCCCAAGTAAAACGGTACCCCCCATGTACAGGTTTTAGGGTGTCATAGAAAGTTACAGGGTAAAATACAGTGCTAGCAAATTAAATTCCCTGGAATTTTGGCCTGGGTTGGCAGGCAGGTCCCTCGAATTGCAATTAATAAAATTACTTAGTTATGTAAAATATGACAAATATCCACATAGAATTTAAATATATATATATGCATATTTATATATTTGAAGTCTATGTGTATATTTATATAATTATTTATGCAATTTTGTATATGGACATATGTATATTTCATATTATTTTTATTTATTTATATATACAATTTCATTCTAAGTGTATTTACCCCAATTATTTTTGCCTAGATTAGGTGTTTTTAAAAAAAACAAATACAATCTTTCAACATTGAAGGTGATGTTTAGTGGATAGGTGAGTGCGCTGGATCTTGTGTATTGTATTATTTGGCCCCCAGCAGCACCCCCATTTATGCATGTTAAGGTGAGTGCAGCCAACCCCCTCTTGTTACATTATATTATATTATATTATATATATATATATATATATATATATGCACACACACAAACACATGCATATAATTTAATTATAAGTGTATTTTTATATCAATATATGAATATTGTATACATAAAAATACACTGCATATGACATAGATATTATATATATATATATATATATATATATATATATATATATATATATATATATATATATACACACACACACACACACACACACACACATATATATATATAATAATATTTTTATTTATTGATAATT
>OW240912.1:312803408-312830908 GCA_933207985.1 Pelobates cultripes | reverse complement strand
TATTCAAAGTATGTATACCCAGATCGCAATACATTACTTCTAGCCACGAGTTTCCATCCAAAACACTTGATTGAATCACTTCCCATTTCTCAGTTTATTCGAGTACTATGGTACAATAGTGATCCCATCAAAATGGATACACAGTTACAGCAGATGTGCCAAAGATTTATAGATAGAGGATATTCAATTCAAATATTAACTGCAGCTGAACTTAAGGCAAAGGAACGGATTCAGAAAACTCCAGAGAAAACTGGTGATACGCCTGTTGATCGTCTATTTCTTCCACTTGCTTTCCATACGAGTATATCATTAATCAAAGATAAAATATATAAACATTGGGACATATTGAAAGCAGATAAACATTTGTCACCAATTTTTCAGAATCACCCTATCTTTAGTTACAGACGGAATAGAAGTCCCCCCCCCCACCCCCCCCAACTTTTAATTTGTTGTATTTATAAATGATCAGAGGGGTACAGAAAAAAGATGGAGGTTAAGGGTACAGCGATTTTTAATAGTACATTCCAGCAATACTGATTGAGTAAAGTACATCACACAAGACATCCAGCGAACCATATGCTGCATACAGTTCACTCTTTGTGGAGTACTTAAGAGAGACTTGGTCTACCTGAACCCTTTATGGAGACCAAGTCTGCATTCTAGCTAGCATGGTCGGTTTGTCTAATAGTGATTAGTTTCTTAGGTCACCAATGCATCCCCGAGGCGGTGTCATGTGACTGGGTGTGAAACAGTGGTGCTGCACTGTGGAAGAATGCTTTGCAATATTATAAATGGGGGACGTTTAACAATAAATTTGACAAATACAAAAAAGTTACATAAACAATAGGTTAATGAGGACCCTGCTCAAACGTGCCTACAGTCTAGAGGAGGTTGGGTACAAAACACAATAGGACAGGCATTGAGGAGGATAGCAACCAGACAAGGTGGGAGTGAAGCAGTACTGGCGGAGAGAATAAAGTGTGGCTCTTTAGAGAGCAAGAGACATATGTGAGAGCGGTTTTTCTGTGAGGCTATAATCTTTCCTGAAGAGTTGGGTTTTGATGGACTTATAAATGATTGAAGAATAGGAGAGAGTCTGATGGAGGTGGGCAGGAGCTACCTGTAAAGTCCTGCAAGGGCAAGTTTGCAGTCTAAGTGCAAGCAGCGGACAGGAGAAGGTCACCAGCAGACCAAAGATACTGAGAAGGGGCATACCAATGAACCAGTGAAGAAATATAAGAGGGGCTAGAGTTGTTAAGTAGAGCTGTTAGTATATATACTGGGCATTACCTATAGGTATATGCTACCATGTTAGACTAGGAATAAGGAAACGTGTTGTGGCGAAACCGACCTCGCCACTGGGCATTGGAGAAGACTGATTGCCAGCCTCCTGCCATGTGACTATGGCCCCTGGGATGTATTGCCCTTTAAAGACATGATTTGGGCATAATGGATTTGTGTTGTGCTGCTGCTGGCCCTTTAAGAACCATCTGGAGACATACTGTGGAGTTACTGGGTGGCCACCATTTCCTGTATCAGAGGCACATGGTGAGAACAATGGATGAAGCACATGGTGAGAACAATGGATGGCAGCCATTTTAACTCACAGACACTGTTTGGACTTTTCAACACTGTGCCATCTCACCAGTATTTGGTGCACAGAGACATTGTCCAGTGGTTTTGGACTATACAACAGGGGACACATTATGCAGTAATTGTTTTTCATTTAGCCTGTATATGTTCTACAGAATCTGCATTAAACTGTATCTTCCAAAGTACTGAACGGATCTGGGTGAATTTTGGATATGTGCTTCACCCAGATCCTCCGGTTGTATGGGGTTATTGCATGTTTTGGGGTCCCTGTGTTGTGTTTTATAATACTGTATTTCTCTGTATGTGATAATTAGATTAACCATTGTGTTCAGTAATCATATCACAGGCAGAAGGGAGTATTTTGTGTGGGAGTGTCTGTGTGTATTGTACAGATTGATTGGCTGTGTTTCAAAACCCTGTGGGCAGTACGAAGTTTGTGGATTGGGAATGAAAGAGGCTGTATGTCCCAGTCCAGTCAGTTGCTGCTTAACCCTCAAAGTGAAGTGTTGTCTCATTATTGGGGGGAGGATTTATTGTATGCTGTTCCAGTTTGACTGCTAGGAGTGTAAACCTATTTGCGTGTTTTTTCCTATTTGGCTGTATACAACATTCAAATGCTTAAGAGCATTTATATGCTTCTCCGGTTCGGTGGTTGTGGTGTCTGCTGCAGTGCTTGGAGTCCTCAGGAAGCGCTAGGAGCATCCTTCAACGGAGATACCAAGTCAGGGTGCCAGGTGATCCGTTACACGTGTAATAGATAATTGTTGTAATTTTATTTTCCCTAACACCCATGGCAGCATTACTTCTCCACCTTTCTTCTACAAGACTGGTGACACTAATTACAAAGCATAAAACAAACAGAGAGATTTCCCCCCAATAGTGGAAAATCACACACTGAAAAATATATAAAAATACTTATCTGGGTCCAAAACACAACAAAAAAAAAATCCAACAGATGTTTTTTACCTACAAACACCGCCTGATGAGAAGGGTGTCTTTTTTTAAGTCAATGTCAGAGTTTTATTTTCTGTCCTTTCTGCTGTTAGGGGAGGAGCTAAAGCACCGTAAATGCAGGGTTGTTTAATATATGTTGACATTTTGAAAGTACGAAAATGTTCCTTATTCAGGAGAGCAACTGATTGGGTAGGGGGTTTCATAAGTTGCAATGGCTGATAATAGTTGCTGCCAGAGAGTGCAACTCCCATAAGTCTCAGGCAGTCTAGCATATGTATTTATGTTTCCTTAAGATTAAATGGGCCCTAACAAATTATGTAACACAGAAGCTAATGAAATAGTATAATGTGCACGAAAGGGAAGAATAATGCCATCTTGCAGTTTCTGAGATAGCCATAAACCACTAAACGGAACACTATAGGATCAGGACCACTATAGGGCCAGGTATTCCCAACCATATAGTGTTAATACCTGGTCCACTTTGCCCACCCCTTAATATAGCAAAATTGTACCTTATTTTCCAGTCTGCTGGTGCAGGCTCTGCCCTTAAACTGCCTCTTTGGGTTAACATCATCAGAAGTGATGATCACAGGTAATCACAATGCTTTCCCATAGGAAGTGAGTTTAGAGGTGGAGCCAAATGAAATGCTTGCTCTTTTGCATCTCCCCATGTACTGAATCAAAGGAAAGTTCAGTGTATCCATGTAGAAGGCGGATAAATTGAATGTCAGTGCTAAATAGTGTGCAGTACTGCCCCAGGAAGCACCTCTAGAAGACAATTGAGGAGTGGCCACTGGAGGTGTCCCTAGGCTGTAATTTTAACACTTACATTAGCTGGCGTTGTTATAGTATCCCTTTAACCTCCGGTCTTGTGATTTTAATATACAGTTGCAAGAAAAAGTATGTGAACCCTTTGGAATGATATGGATTTCTGCACAAATTGGTCATAAAATGCGATCTGATCATCATCTAAGTCACAACAATAGACAATCACAGTCTGCTTAAACTAATAACACACAAAGAATGAAATGTTGCCATGTTTTTATTTAACACAACATGTAAACATTCACAGTGCAGGTGGGAAAAGTATGTGAACCCGTAGACTAATGACATCTCCAAGAGCTAATTAGAGTGAGATGTCAGCCAACTGGAGTCCAATCAATGAGATGAAATTGGAGGTGTTGGTTACAGCTGCCCTTTAAAAAACACACACCAGTTCTGGGTTTGCTTTTCACAAGAAGCATTGCCTGATGTGAATGATGCCTCACACAAAAGAGCTCTCAGATTAAGAATTGTTGACTTGCATAAAGCTGGAAAGGGTTATAAAAGTATCCCCAAAAGCCTTGCTGTTCATCAGTCCACGGTAAGACAAATTGTCTATAAATGGAGAAAGTTCAGCACTGCTGCTACTCTCCCTAGGAGTGGCCATCCTGTAAAGATGACTGCAAGAGCACAGCACAGATTGCTCAATGAGGTGAAGAAGAATCCTAGAGTGTCAGCTAAAGGCTTACAAAAGTCACTGGCAAATGCTAACATCCCTGTTAGCAAATCTACAATACGTAAAACACTAAACAAGAATGGATTTCATGGGGGGATACCACAGAGGAAGCCACCACTGACCAAACAAAACATTGCTGCAATTTGCACAAGAGCACCTGGATGTTCCACAGCAGTATTGGCAAAATATTCTGTGGACAGATGAAACCAAAGTTGAGTTGTTTGGAAGAAACACACAACACTATGTGAGGTGAAAAAAAGGCACAGCACACCAACATTGAAACCTCATTGCAACTGTGAAGTATGGCATCATGGTTTGGGGCTGCTTTGCTGTGTCAGGGCCTGGACGGATTGCTATCATCCAAGGAACAATGAATTCCCAAGTTTATCAAGACATTTTGCAGGAGAACTTAAGGCCACCTGTCTATCAGCTGAAGCTCAACAGAAGATGCAACTTAAGGCCACCTGTCTACCAGCTGAAGGACAATGACCCAAAGCATAGAAGTAAATCAACAACAGAATGGCTTAAACAGAAGAAAATATGCCTTCTAAAGTGGCCAAGTCAGAGTCCTGACCTCATCCCAATTGAGATGCTGTGGCATGATCTCAAGAAAGTGATTCACACCAGACATCCCAAGAATATTGCTGAACTAAAACAGTTCTGTAAAGAGGAATGGTCAATAATTACTCCTGACCGTTGTGCACGTCTGATCTGCAACTACAGGAAACATTTGGTTGAAGTTATTGCTGCCAAAGGAGGTTCAACCAGTTATTAAATCCAAGGGTTCACATACTTTTTCTATCTGCACTGTGAATGTTTACATGGTGTGTTCAATAAAAACATGGCAACATTTCATTCTTTGTTGTGTATCACTTAAGCAGTGGAGGGGTTTTTTATCACAATTTTTCCCCACCATAACCTATTTGGATTTTGCTTCCCAAGCACTACCAAGCCTCACTTAGCAAACCAGTAACCAACCTCATGCTAAGAGTTGCATTAACATACGAAACAGCTGTCCATGAGTGGTTCACTGGTTTTGCATCTTATCCTAAATTGTGTTCCAAGCAGTTGTATCTGCAACACAAATTAAAAGGAATCCATGTTAAAATGGAATGAGGCAAAAATGTGATTCTTTGTTAAACTAATTTGCATATGCCCACCCAGAATCCTTTGCGGTTGTAACATCACTGCTGATTTGGGATTTCTGTGGGAAAAGCAAGTCTTATGGCTTGACTGGTGTGCAGATTTTTGTTTAGCATTGTATTAACTATCCACATACTTCAGGTGGAAGGGGTTTTCAATCACAATTTTCCCCACCATAACCTATTTAATTTTGCTTCCCAAGCACTACCAAGCCTCAATTAGCAAACCAGTAACCAACCTCATGCTGAAGAGTTGCATTAACAACGAAACAGCTGTCCATGAGTGGTTCACTGGTTTTGCATCTTATCCTAAATTGTGTTCCAAGCAGTTGTATACTGCAAACACAAATTAAAAGGAATCCATGTTTAAAATGGAATGAGGCAAAAATGTGATTCTTTGTTAAACTAATTTGCATATGCCCACCCAGAATCCTTTGCGGTTGTAACATCACTGCTGATTTGGGATTTCTGTGGGAAAAGCAAGTCTTATGGCTTGACTGGTGTGCAGATTTTTGTTTAGCATTGTATTAACTATCCACATACTTCAGGTGGAAGGGGTTTTCAATCACAATTTTTCCCCACCATAACCTATTTATATATATATATATATATATATATATATATATATATATATATATATATATATATATATATATATATATATATATCTATATATATATCTATATATATATCTATATATATATCTATATATATATCTATATATATATCTATATATATATCTATATATATATTGTCTCATGATCAAAATCTCACACATCACTCCATGAGTACTACTATATTTTTATTTTATTTTTCTTAAAATTTATTAGAAAAAAAAAAAAAAAAAAAAAAAAAACATGTTTGCTGTAAAAAGATTTGCAGAATAATAATGGTTCAGGCGCTCTGAGATAACAAAAAAAAAAAAAACAGCAGCATTATTGGGGCAAAAACAGCTACTGGGTCTATATCAAGCTTAATAAAGACCCAGTAGGGTCAAAACATTGCTGTTTTTGCCGCAATAAAAGCTGCTATTTTTGTTATCCCGGAGTGCCTGAACCGTTATTTATGATGCATATCTTGGAAGGGAGGCCTGGCCAGCCATGTCTTCAGAGTACCTAGGTTACTTGGTGAGTGAGGTATTCAGTATGTGTCTGCTGTATAAAGACTCTGACAATAAATTGATTCACAACATATTAAGTACCAAATAAAGCAGTTTAATACACACAAAAAAAGCAAACTACAAACAAACCACTATGTGGTATGTGCCACGTACCTGATAGCTTGAACAGAGTCATGAAGGAGCATGGAGTTGAGAAAGCATGCACCACTGCTACACACATGGTCCGGTATGGGAAAAGGGATGGAATTCAGGGTGATTACTTTGTAAACAATTGTTAAAGGACCACTATAGTGCCAGGAAAACATACTAGTTTGCCTGGCACTATAGTGCCCTGAGGGTGCCCCCACCCTGAGGGACCCCCTCCCGCCAGGCTGGATGGCGAGGAAAGGGGTTAAACTTACCTTTATTCCAGCGCAGGGAGCTCTCCTCCTCCTCTCTGCCTCCGATCCTCCTCTTCGGCTGAATGTGCATACTTTCCTATGGACGCTTGTGTCTTCTAACTGTGATTTTCACAGTGAGAAGCACACAAACACCTCTAGTGGCTGTCAATGAGACAGCCACTAGAGGCTTTAGAAGTTGGATTAACCCATTTATAAACATAGCAGTTTCTCTGAAACTGATATGTTTATAGAAGAAGGGGTTAATCCTAGAGGGACCTGGCACCCAGACCACTTCATTAAGCTGAAGTGGTCTGGGTGCCTAGAGTGGTCCGTTAAATATTCTCTACATCTGCTAAAAAAAAATATTTTGAGTAGTGGTGTCTGTGGTTGATAAAGAGTGAGATAGAACAATAATGTGTGTGTGTGTGTGTGTTTGAGACTGTGGCTCTGTGTGTGTTTCTGTAAATATCTACACTGTGACAATTTAATGGCAAGCATGTGTGTGTTTGCATACATGCAAGTAAATGTGGGTGCTTATATACATAAGATAAATTATTGCTAACCAGGGTATGTCTCTGTGTGTGACTAGCTATGTGAGAAATGGTTGTTCCCACCCGCACGCATTGAGTGAGGTAACTTGCTCAATGTGGATGCAGAATATATCATTGTAATGATTTTTAGTGCCAAGTAATGTTTTGTCCTGGCCAGTGGCATAGAACTTTACAGTTTGAGCACAGTTGTATTTGTATATACACATACAGTGAAAAAAAAATTAATAAAAAAAAATCTTGGAACAAATACATTTACTGTTTCTCTATACACAAAGTTTTATGGCATGGTTATAATCAATATCACTACAAATCTTAGACAGTGACAAGTTTAATAAATTCTTACTGATATTAGAGATAAAAATAAGAATTTGTAATATTCCAGTCTAAGATTAAACAAGAATTGTACTGGTTGAAACTGTATGTGATTTATGTGTAGGTGACCACTGTAATTATAGTTTTTGTGATTTGCTGAGAATGTATTTTCTATAAATGAAATTAAACAAAAAGTAATGTGTTGTGAAGTAACACAAAATTGCAGCTGGCACAAACAATTGCAAAAAATAAACTAAGGTTTGGAGGGTGAAATCCACCACCTTTCCCCTAAGTGTAACACTCAATATATTATACACACTCACCCCTATATAGACACTAAAATATACAGAAGTTTAGTGCTGCACATAGAGGAAAAGAAATATGTATTTTGGTGGGTAGGGGAGACACCCAATAAAAGTGTGGGTGCAGCTGGGATATTTACACTTCCTGTATATATATATATTCTAAGCGCCCTTATTTGCACAGAGCACTTTGTTTTTTGCTTTCATACAAACAAATGTTTAGCATAAATGCACACTTTATACAGATTTATTTTGCCTATTGGTTTTACATTGGTATGACATAACACACTTTAAAACATGCACACATTGCAACTTACCCTAACCAGTATTATGACCTTTAAGCTAAATTGTTTTAGGCAGCATGTATAGCCTGACTGTTAATTTTATTTTGCTACGCCTGTCTATGCTTACTCTTGAATCTCTTAAAAAAAAAAAGTGCAACGCATCTTGTACCTGTCACTAAAATGTCACCGATTATCAACAACTGTAACATCCTTTGGCAGTATTGAAACTTGTAATTACCAATGCACTTTCAAAAAAAAAAAAAAAAAAAAACATGCACACATCTCCAGGTCGCCTGCCATTTGCTTGACATTACTATTAGAGAGATGCCTGGGAAAGAGGTGCTATGTGAGCACCCCACTCTAACAGCTATAAATGGATTCAAGCTTTAATGGTCACCTCAGCACCAACCTGCACTGTGAATCCATACTCCTCGCTGAAGGTGTTAGGCGCAGTAACAGTTTCAGAAACCGTAAAGATGTGTTTGAGTGGGGCATTACTGAAGTTTATAGTTTTGGTTTTTCAGCACCATAGGTCCTTGGGATACACGTTTACCATCACCTGGAAGGAATTCCAGGACCTTGATACTGGAGACAATTTTGTCAAAGGTAAAAGCAAAGAAGAGGTCTGCACTATAGCCCCTTCCCCTGAACTGGGCATCATCATGAGCAAAGTTGGAATGTGCCTCTTCAGCTCTAAAGTCGATCAACTGAGTCAAAGGTTGCTGGTGATTGACAATTTATGGATGATGTGCATTTCAAATTGAAAGTATAAGCTTGCATTTATACAAATCTAGGCTATGAAAAACAAAGTGCATTGTTTTGCTTATATTTTTCCCTCTGTACTAGGACTTCAATCTCTACCTAACTGATATAAAATAGGTGGCAAAATTCACCATGACCTGTCCAGCCTGGTCTGCTGATGACCCATGAGTACCGATTCGAGATGCATTGTTAGAGTGAATTGCCAATAGATATGACTTGATCTACTTGTGGCACTATGTTTACAAGATTAGCCACAATTATTACATTTAAAATGTGAACAAGATTACGGAGGTTGTTCAGCTAATAAAACAATCTGAATCAAGTAACTGCTACATCACAAAAATATATATTATACAAGCATGAAAAAAAAAAAAAAATATATATATATATATATATATATATATATATATATATATATATATATATATATATATATATATATATCTCTCTCTCTCTCTTATACAGGCATGAGAAACTAGGCCTGAAATATTTGCATGAGATATAAAGTAAAAAACAAAACACACACATAAGATGTACAAAAAAGAGAGGAAATCTTCATCAAATCCCCAAGCTCAGAAAATGGTATGCATTGAAAAATGAATCAATAAAACACAACTAACAAATAATTATTCAGCACATAAAGCCATTCACGACTTCCATTATACGAATACAAGAGAAGGCTTCTCAATGGTATGCAAGATACATAATACAGAGGCAAAGCCTAAGTAATTGTAATTTGTATGTTTAATGTATGGTAATTTGAACCATGTCCATAAGCAGTGTGAGAAATGCAGCTATAACTATGATTATCACTTGAATGTTATGGGGGATAGACAGATGAAACACAAAAATAAATATATGTTGTAGATCACGCAGCAGGCATCCAATTTATTGGGGTCTGCAGCAGGAGCACCAAACTTTTGGGATTTTAACTATTAACTGAAAAAAAAACAGTCCACTAAAGCACTTCAACTTGCAAAAGCTATTTGTGTGTGAAAAATGTAAATTTTATTTTTAATATTTTACAATTAAAATACATATTTTGATTGCAATTTTTACTTTTATAATTTAAAGGGACACTCCAGTGCCAGGAAAACAATTCATTTTCCTGGCACTGCAGGTCCCCTCTCCCTCCCACCCCGGTTGCTGAAGGGGTCAAAACACCTTCAGTGACTTACCAGAGGCAGCAATGATGCCCCTCGCCACTGCTTCTTAGTCCGCCCACGCTCCTCCCCGTCCTCACGTCATCCGGTGACGGAGACTGATCCTGCCCGCTGGCGGGGAAAACCTAATGCGCATGTGCGGCAATGCCGCACAAGCGCATTAGACATCTCCATAGGAAAGCATTGAAAATGCTTTCAATGCTTTCCTATGGGGATTTTAGCGACACTGGAGGTCCTCACACAGCGTGAGGACGTCCAGTGACGCTATAGTACAGAAAACCTGTGCTATGAATCAGGAAGTGCCCTCTAGTGGCTGTCTAGCAGACAGCCACTAGAGAAGGAGTTAACCCTGCAATAATTACAGTTGCAGGGTTAAGGGTAGTGGGAGCTGGCACCCAGACCACTCCAATGGGCAGAAGTTGTTTGGGTGCCTGGAGTGTCCCTTTAACCTTCTTAAACCCCCCAGTTGTCAGTCAAAAGGTCCTGTTACTTCCTGGTTGTTTAGTTTTGTTCAGGAAAGCTAAGCAATGCCTTCGCATTCAGCTGCACTGGGAAGTTTGTGATTGGACAGCTACAGAAAGCCTGGGTTGGGTTAAAAGGGGAGAGCTTGCAATGGGTGCAGACACAATGCATGTATTTATTGGGGTATATAGCTAATAAATAGTAATTTATAATATCCAAATTATGTTTTATTAATCAAATATAATGATCTAGACTTTAGGCTATATATATTTCTTTCTTCAGAGATTGCATGAGTAAAAAAGCTAACAAAACAATCAATCTTCACCTTAGTTGCAGTGTTAATGTTTGCAATTATGTATTTTCTTATGTTTGTATAGATGTTCTACTAATCAGTGACTGCTCCACGGTAACATGATGTTGTTGTAGTAAATAAATACAAGTTAAGAAGTGCACTTTCATTGCAAGTGTATTTTTATATTTGATAATGTATAATGCATTTGTGTTGTGAGTCGTCATTTGCCTATGTCTATTATGTTGGTTTATACTTACTAAAATCTGTGTATAATATATATATATATATATATATATATATATATATATATATATATATATATATATATATATATATATATATATATATATATATATATATATTTGTTTTTTATTTTTTTCTCTTTACGGGAAAAAAACAAACAAAAAAAAAAACACAATCCTATAATAAACCTCCAATCTGTTGGATTTGTGCTCACCTTTTCTTTGACACGAGAATACATTTTCAAGTTGAAAGAATAAATCTGTATCTTCATATCTATCCTCTTTCGCAATTATCCAGAAACAGTTTTCTGTCATATCCTTAGGTCTAATCTGAAATTGAAGAGATATTATGATTGCCAGGTTTATTCATATATATATATATATATATATATATATATATATATATATATATATATATATATATATATATATATATATATATATAAAATACAGAATCCAGCGTATATACATACACACACACACACACACACACACACACACACACATTTTATATATATATATATATATATATATATATATATATATATATATATATATATATATATTCATATACATACAGATATTGCGGATTATTTTAATCAAATAAAAAACAGATGTGCCCATAGTTACACTAATATATAACCCATATCTATAAAACTCACATCTCATTTTTCAAGTATTTAAAAAAAATATATATATATATTCAGTAGCTGGTAGACGTTTGACTTTTTTTTAAAAAAAAATACTGCTTATGACAAATGTCTGTTGTCAATGAAACATTCTAATCTGTTTAAGGCATAGCTGATAAAAGACTCTCTTAGTTAAAGGGGAAGAAATGTGTGCTGAATATAAATACTGAGAATCCATCTAAAGTCTAAATATGTGGATTTTATTTCCAGTGACATTGATCATTTTTTTTCAATTTCCATTGACTGTGGAAACAATGTATGAACTTGGTAAATAACATGTTATTAATATGTGCAAATTGTAATGGGATGTACAATACCATCAAATTACATGCATGTGAACTGCATTTTACCAGACTGCAGCAAATAATACTAAGTAAAGGAATAAAGGATTATTATATTATAACAATATATTCCATTCAAGGTGTCTCAAGGGAAAACGGAGAAGTGAGTCACACAATGTATTTTGTACGTTCTATAGATTTTTGGTGCTCAAATTCTTTCCATACTCATATTAATTATGCTTATTATGCCCTCCTTTTGTTAAAATATAGCGAAGGAAATATTTACAATGGTGATTTCAACTTGAAATCTTAACAAATAAAAGATGTTCGAGAGCTTAGCTTCACTTTAAGAAGATTAGTGTTGTCTGATATTTTAATATGTATTTGAACAGCACTGAAGGTCTGACAGCATCATGCTAAATTAATGATGTGGTCCAACAGAATGTATGATTATGTCTACTCTTTAAGTAAGAATGGCCCTATTAACAAAAACAGAGATTTTTAAGTTAGACAACAAAACAGATGGATCATAATGTTTTATGTTCTAGATCTTCAACAAGAATACAAGAAAAAAGAAAGAAAAGTATTTGTAAAGATACAAAGAAGCAGACTATAATAATGAGAAAAAAAAAGCCAATATGCTTCAAAACACAATCCAAGTGGCAAAAGGCAGAGTATAAAAGTGTGGTTAGGGGCCAAACATTAGAGAAAATACATTGTATGACTTTGTGAACTGTTGTTAGCTTAAAGGACCACTCTAGGCACCCAGACCACTTCAGCTTAATGAAGTGGTCTGGGTGCCAGGTCCTTCAAGGGTTAACCCATTTTTTTATTAACATAGTTTCAGAGAAACTGCTATGTTTATCAATGGGTTAAGCCTTCCTCCAAATCCTCTAGTGGCTGTCTCATTGACAGCCGCTAGAGGCGCTTGCGTGCTTCTCACTGTTAAAATCACAGTGAGAGCATGCAAGCGTCCATAGGAAAGCATTATGAATGCTTTCCTATGCGACCGGCTGAATCCGCGCACAGCTCTTGCCGCGCGTGCGCATTCAGCCGACGGGGCGGATCGGAGGAGGAGAGGAGGCAGAGAGCTCCCCGCCCAGCGCTGGAAAAAGGTAAGTTTTTACCTCTTTCCCCCTTCCAGAGCCGGGCGGGAGGGGGACCCTGAGGGTGGGGGCACCCTCAGGGCACTATAGTGGTCCTTTAATAAGACTGATTAAACCACAAAGAGTAATTTATTTGCATAAGTGTAAAGGGGCACTATGTATCATAAGTATTACAGGTTATTGTAGAGGTTAAGATGCAAAGAGCCTTTGGGTGCAACCCTCTCGATTTTTGTCAACAGTTCTGAAGAAGTTTAAGAAAAAATAAACTAAAAACAGGGATTCCTTAGCACTCAAATGCCTCCATTCTGCTTCTACTAAAATAAGCTAAGGTGAGGTATCTCACCTTTTGATTATCCAAACAAATGTAGACATCAGTGACAGGCTGTGAGTTGGGATAAATAAGGAGAAGTGAAATACCTCAATAATGTAGTTTTTGTTGAACAGTTTGAAAACTGTTTCACAAAAAGTGTACTGCACCCGAAGTCTCATTCCACCATAACCACAACAATAAGATATTGTGGTAGTGGTGATTCTGGTGTTATTTCAACCAACAAAGGCTATGGATACCTGGCTATTATATATATATATATATAGCCAGGTATAACAGTTTGACTGTTCAAAAAAAAAAACCACAAAGGCCTACCATTTGTAAAGGTAGACACTCCAGGGTATCTCATAAGGTGCATATTGTGCCTTAACATGCCCCCATTCTTTTATTTATATATATTTTTTTTTTACAGTTTTTGCAATAATGTGTTTGTAATTAGTGCAGGTTAAGGAAAGTAATTAAACATAAATTAATTTAGTTGTTCCGATTTACAGAATATATAATGTGTCTGGAATTTAAAGGGTTTTTTTTGGTAGTTACAGGTCACAAAGCACAAGGAGTAAAATAAACTTTTAATGTGGATTGAATTTGGTATGTTTGTCTTGTAAGTTTAATAGCCAGAAAATAAAACAAAATTGTCACACAAAAGTATATATTTATAGAAAGTAGACATCACAGGCTATTTACCTAGGGTTGTTTTGACACTTTCTATATAGCCATTTCACCGCAAACCTCTGCTAAATATTGGAGTAAAATTGCGTTTTATTTAGTTTTTTGGCACACAAACTTATAACAAAGAACTTCTTGTGTGTATTTTTTAAAGTTGGTGTGTGCTATTCCTGTACAAAGTTTTATTTTGTGTTCAGTTCCATCTGTTGAGTAAAATGACACCCCCATTGTATGTCTTTGGCACTATTTCGTGAAGCTACAGTGCCATATAGGAGACCTGTCCTTTTCAGTACGCACAGTAGAATTTTGAGAGACAGATTTAATGAGCCTATGCTTCAGTTTGGGGTATTATAACAGTTTGACTGTTCAAAAAAAAACCCACAAAGGCCTACCATTTAGTAGACACTCCAGGGTATCTCATAAGGTGCATATTGTGCCTTAACATGCCCCCATTTTTTCACCAATAAATGCCAAAGTATGTGGTAAAAAATAATTGTGTGCGTTTTTTACATATGGATTGCATTTTTGCTGGGCATTTTGTATTTTTCACATGTGCCACTAACTTCAAACCCCCCAAATTATGTTCAGTTAAGTCTTCTGAGTAAAAGGACACCCCCATTGTATATCTTTTGGCACTATTTCGTGAGGCTACAGTGCCATATAGGAGACCTGTCCTTTTCAGTACTCACAGTAGAATTTTGAGAGACAGATTTAATGAGCCTATGCTTCCATTTGGGGTATTATAACAGTTTGACTGTTAAAAAAAAAAAAAAAAAAACGCACAAAGGCCTACCATTTGTAAAAGTAGACACTCCAGGGTATCTCATAAGGTGCATATTGTGCCTTAACATGCAACCATTTTTTCATCAATAAATGCAAAAATATGTAGTAAAAAATAATTTTTGCCACTAAGTTCAAACCCCCCAAATTATGTTCAGCTAAGTCTTCTGAGTAAAAGGACACCCCCATCGTATGTCTTTGGCACAATTCCATGAAGCTACAGTGCCATATAGGAGACCAAGCCATTTCAGTTTTTAACCGAACTTTGAATTTTGACGCTGGGCCTATGTGCAATTTCCAAGCATCTTAGCAGGTTTTAAATTCAAACTACCCCGCAAAGGCCTACCATTTCTTAAAGTAGATACCCCAGGGTATTTCAAAAGGTCTATTCTAAACCTTAGTAGGATATTTGTTTGTTAGTTTGTACCAAGTCTAGTTGCAATTAGCAACCAGTCATCTGCATCCCAGGCAAAGCTGTCATGGATTCTGAAACCAAAACACAGACAGACCACAAAGAGAGAGAACACAGAGAGAGACACTTGTAATACTGGTCCTTAGAATGGCCGGGCTACCCAAGCAGAGAATTGTCAAGGTACAAGCCGAGGTCAAAGGAGTAAAGAGAAACGGAACAACGATAGGACAAGCCGAGGTCAAGGATCAGAGAAGACAGGATAAGCAGGAGACAAAGCCAAGATTTGGTAACCAATCAGACAGATGACTAAAAAAAAAAAAAATCACACCCCAAAACTGGTCTACTTATTCGGCCTGGGTGTGAAATTTTTTAAAACAGTGGCCAATGCATAGGCCGGGCTGAGAGGGGCAATCAGGGTAGTAATAGCTGGTCTCAGCTCTTACGCCCCTCTTGTAACACACCCTGCACCTTTTCTGGGGGTTTTGTTTTTTAGGGGTTGGTGGAATCTTAAAGCATAAGTGACCTGCCTCCATTCTTCTGCTAGGCTCCACTGAAGGTATCTTTGTGTGGAACTCAAGTAGCCCAGAAATGAGGTTAAACTGGAACGAAAGAAAAGTGATATTCAGCCCAGCATTTGCCTTTTTGAAAATGACAAATGCATTGTGTATCGCCATCTGCATCAGATATATGCCCACTTCTTTTATACCATGCCCTGATCTTACGCATGATCAAATACGGCTACATCAGTTGATCGGACAGGTCGACGCCCCCCATATGCCGATTATATTGCCGTATGCAGACTGGCACTAGTTTGCATTCCTCTCTGCCACGAACTGCCACCCTCCGAGTGTTTTCACCATGAATGGTGGTTAAGACATTTTTTTTTTTATCCCTGTATTTGAGTGCCAGCAGTTCATTCTGGCAGAGAGCTGCTGTTTCCCCCCTTTTAATTTTTTTGTTCGCTAGAGCCTTTGGGAAACCTGTGCGAGTCTTTCGAATAGTGCCACAGGCCACGACCTCGAAGCAGTATAACATTTTTATCAGTGGGATGCTATTATAAAAGTTATCAAGGTATAAATGATAACCTTTATTAAGTAGTGGCATTATTAAGTCCCAGACAATTTTCCCACTTGTCCCTATTATATCTGGGCAACCTGGGGGATCAAGGTGGCTATCCCTTCCTTCGTATACACGGAAGGTGTATACGTAGCCACTGCCACTTTCACACAGTTTATAAAATTTGATCCCATATTGGGATCTTTTGGATGGGATATATTGTCTAAATCCCAGTCTTCCCTTGAACTTCATGAGGGACTCGTCAATGGAAATGTTTTTATTGGGGGTATATATAGTGGCAAATTTACTGTTAAAGTGGGCAATTAAAGGGCAGATTTTATAAAGAAGATCATACTGCGGATCACCTTTTGGGGGGCACTTGCTATTATCACTAAATTGCATAAATCGCAGTATGTCTTCATATCTTTCCCTCGGCATTGTCTCGGCAAAAATGGGGGTATTGCAAATAGGATGTTTAGACCAATACATCCTAATTGTGGGCTTTTTAATTAGCCCCATTAACATGGTCAGTGCCCAGAATTGTTTAAATTCTGGCACACTGGTTGGGTTCCATATCTCTTTCCTGGAGATAAGAGAGTCTGGATTGCGTGCAAGATACTGCTCCGCATAGAGATTAGTCTGGGTGACTATCTCCCCAAAAATCTCATCCCCCAAGAACAGCTGCATAACACCCATTGCACTATTGCCAGACAGGTCAGCCTGTATGTCAGGATTGGCTGTAAACACTGGGATGTCTGGGGAAAAATTATTAGGGGGTACCCAGTCATCTGCGCCATGTTCAGCATTAGGGGAATTGTTGATTTCCCCTGATGGTTCTGCAGTATCTGGCACATAGTCCCTGTCCCCTGCGTCACTCTATGAGCAAGTGTCTGTCGCCTCTGAGTCGGCCGCTAACAGGGCATAAGCCTCCTTTGCACTATACTTCCTGAACATTGTTAAATACAGTTAACACAGCTAACAAAACTTTAACTAACTAAACTTTTTTTTTTTTTTTTTATTCCCTAATTCCCACTAAATTCCACCCACCCAAGTAACTAAATCATAAACTAATAAAATCAAATAATAAAATTGAACCCCTTAGGGTTACAAAAAACATAAAACTTAACCCTTGGAAGTAAAATAAATAAATAAAATAATAATAATAATAATAATAATAATAATAATAATAATAATATATATATATATATATATATATATATATATATATATATATCACAGTAAAGTACTGTGACCTGTATATTGATCACTGCTAGCAGTGATCAAACAGCAGGGAAAGGTTTATTTTTTTATTTTTTTTTTTATATATATAGGGGAAAGGGGTAGGCAACTTTTAATACAACTTAACTATTCCTCAGGGACACAATGTAGCACCGATCCGTCTCTCTCCACTTCACAAACCCACAAGAGGTGGAGGTAGACAGATCAGATGTCCCAGCAGCATTGTGACCACTGTGACTGGCTGTCACAGCGATCACATGGGCTGGGACATTGTGATTTTCTGTTGCTGGTCTGCCCCTGACTCGGAGGCACCCAGCAACAGCATTAACCCTGTGATCGCCGGCATCGCGGCGATCAGGGGTTGATTTTAACGCGTGACGGACAAAGTCTGTCACTCGTCATTAACCCTTTCCCCTGAGTGACGGACCTTGTCCGTCACGCGTTAAAATTAACACCTGATCACCGCGATGCCTCGTTCGTCACTCGTCCTTAAGGGGTTAAGAAATGGCATGAGGTGAAAACATATGGATATGAATGATGTGAATTTAGATGGAAACACTTCAAATGCTGCAAATACAAAAAAAAATAAAAATGTTGAATGATTCACAACACATGTACCGTGGGAATATTTTGGAATCATATAGGAGATGCGCAGATTAACTTTAATTATTTATGGCAACACCATGGGGATTGGATTTTTTTTTTTTTTTGTTTCAAACATTATCGTATAGGAAAACTAAACAATAAGATTACATTTAATATCAGGTAATACATATGAGGAGGCAGAATGCTCCAGAAAAACCATATCCAACCTTTCAAGCAATCCAATTGGATGCACTCATTGCAGGCTCAAAATGTAAATTAAAGATTTCATGTCAAGATACAGAGGCTCCTACTAGCCTGTACTGTTATATTTGTTTTTTATACAGCTTGTTCAGGGTCTAGTATTTTATTTGGTGGATCTCACAGCATACAAATGCCCAAGTCTAAGGTGCCTGCCTGCCCCCTTTCCTCTGGTGAGATGGACATGCCTCAGGGCTTGGGGAACCCCTCCTCAATTTCTAGTTCCCCTTCATCAGCAGTTGACCCTATGTACCTGCCTGATGAGGCTCAGTTTCTGACGCTACAGCACTCAGTCACTGACGCCATTATGTCAGCTATGGGCTCTATGTCCTCTGACCTCTCCCGGACCATCTCCCAGGCTTTACCCGCACGCCCACTGGCCGCAGAAAATTTGGCCACACCGACGCGTCAAACGTGTCCTGGCTCGGATATTTTAGAGGACGCACCCAAAAGGACAACTGCCAAATCCAGGCACTTAAATCGTTCTGCCTCTAGAACCCATATGACTGGTGAACCTGAGGTCACCCATGATAGCGTGCCTATATCACACAAAAGACCCTT
Organism: Pelobates cultripes; assembly: GCA_933207985.1. Lineage (NCBI taxonomy): Eukaryota > Metazoa > Chordata > Amphibia > Anura > Pelobatidae > Pelobates > Pelobates cultripes. The sequence continues at coordinate 312,811,887 of OW240912.1, read as the reverse complement.
TCCACGCCAGGCAGAACGGGCGTGGCAGTGGAAATGTACTAGAGCACACCCTGAGAGCGACTGACTCAGAAATCGGGTCTAGTGAGGAGGCTGGTGTGGAGTATGTTAGTGACTCTGAAAATGAGCTAATGTAACAGGGCATTGCCCTTTTGAACCCCGCTCAGTCAGGGGTGGCTGTGAGTGGATACTGTGGGCTCCACTGTCCTGGATCCATCTGGGTAACCCATATTCGACCCGGATGATCTCCATCACCAGAGCTCGGCTGAATGGCTCACAGCGGACCATGTGGCATGTTACCTTAAAAACTGGGTATGGCGCCCAATCAGTAAGGTGACCCAGAGTAAGCACAGGGCTGAATGCCCACGGCCTTTGGTGCCTAATGTGGGGATATTTATGGGATAATAATAGTAAACAGTGAGAATTGCCCACTAATTCAATTCTCAGATCCCAAAGATCGTTATTGTGTAATTGAAAAGTATTTCATATAAATAAAATCACAATTTGTTATAAAAATAGATTTATTTTATAATAACAAATTAATTAATAATAATATGTAACATGCGTGACAATAATCAATGAATATCCAGTATAAAATGATATGCAATACACATTTTAATGGCTAAACAGCATTTTCTGTCAAGAGAAGATGTATGACTATCTTTCACAGAGAGAAAGAAAAAGTTTCATGCAGAGAACAGAATTCCTCAGAGTGCAGCGTAAGGTCGTAAAGTTTAGCTGACAGTTAGATCAACTGAATAACCCTTTCAATGCTGGCTAGATCCTCCTAGGTAATCAAGATCTATTCTTATGTAATTTTAAATAAAATAACATTTAAACCAGTTCATTAGTCATTTCCTGGAACCATCCAATAAGATAATCTACCATGTTTTTTTTTTACAAAAGCCAAATTGAATTTGTCTAAAAGATATCTTATCTTATATTAGAGCAAATCAATACACCTGGATAAAAACAGTGGTATGCTAACATGTGATAATATCACATTAATATATGGTTATTCTTAATTCCACCTGCAGAATGGAATGTTTATAACTATATATTCTTTAGTTAACTAAGATTTCTAAATATGAAATCTGACCGTGATTTATCCAGTCATATATCATGCTATTAGTACATTTTAATTAATTTAATTAATTACACGAAACCAGTATAATTACCAGTTGAGTAGATATTTCATCTGATTGGTCGGTAGTCTCAGGAACTTATTTGGATGTCTCTCTGCATGGAGGTGTGTAGGAATTTCTGAGTGTCCTAGAGTGTATATCTGTCATAGGCCTCTCTGCATTGCTTCCAAATGCTCACTTCTTTGCTTCCCTTGCATACCCTTGCATTTCTCGCCTACCTTCTTCTTCTCCTTCCTCTCTTTTCCCTTTGTCTTAACTTTTTAAAGGGAAAATTCACTAGTTGATAGACCAATAGGAACACTGGAGGTGTGGTTACCTTCCAGATAGCAATTTAGTATTTGGTCTATAGAGGGCAATCTTGTCCCACTAAACATACCTATCCAGGAAAGAGTTAACTTTTCTTGGTGGCTATTTTGACGTCATTTTGCTTTATCTTTATAGTTGCCATAACTTAAGTTTTCTTTCACTTCAAAGGGTTTTCTCTTAGTTTTGTCCAGACTTAGTGTCCGCAATTAATGCTATAATTTCTAATATGACAGTTCGTAAACTAAGTTTCACCTTAAACTATAATGGGAGGTTATACAATATAAAAAGTAAAATTAAATTATTTAATCTTCTCTGTCACAAATGTCTGGGTTTAGAATTGATTATATTCCATTAGCATTTAGACAGTCTGTCCAACCCCCGTTCTCCTTATCACTTGGTTTGTATATACTATGCATTCCTTTAGCTCTGGGAAAGTGGTTAGTTTTACAAATAGTGTCTTTTGTTAGCTTGAAAATAACAAAATGGAGTCTCCTCTGTTCAGAGTGACTTTGCATATACACTTTTAATTTCTATCATAGCACAAGATGTCTGCCGATATAAATACCCTGACACTAAAAATCTGTGAGACCCCAGTAGTCGATCCCAAAATGACCCAATTACACTCTAAATGGGGGTGGAACCCTCGCAAGGATCTGGATTCGACACTAAAATTGTGCCAGGACAAACATCTGGACATATTTGGTCCCTTGGCAAAATTGTTCTACCTGGCTGAAGACACCAGAGCTGAAAACAGGCAGGTTGATTGGGAAGAAGTCTGTGTTTGGGTACAGAGAGCAATCTGCATAGCGGGAAGTGTTAACACCTACCTGTCCATGGAATGGCAAAAAATGACTCTTTAAAATAGAGCCAAAATTGGCCAATCTTGCCCAAACCGAGGTGGGCAAGAACGCCCAGTGCTTCTTGTTTGGGGACTCCTTTATAAAGGACCTGGGGCATTTTGTGGAAACTTTTACAGCCTTGGATAAAGCCCAATCCTCCATGAAGAGGGTATTTCAAGGGCGAGTCTCTACCAGGGCTGGCAGATTCAGGGGTTGTCTGTCTGGCCGTTCCAACTACAACTCCCGTGGCTCGGGATGAGGCTCCTACACCCAGCGACCCCCCTATCAGGTGGCGAGAAACCAGTCCCCCTTTTCCCCTTCTTGCAGAAGGCCACTGCGATACAGAGGCTTCAGAGGGAACTCCAGTTCCAGATGCCCTTGTGGTAAGCTTACATCTACCTCATGTTTCTTCCCATATTTGTGTAGAGGGCAGACTCCATAATTTTCTCCAAACCATCACCTCTGATGCTTGGGTTCTGGCCACTGTTTGGGGTTTCCACGTAGAATTGGTTGACACTCTTTTTCACATCCCCCCTCCTCACCCAATCTCGTTCTCCGTAAGCGACCGCATCTTGATAGACGTGGAATTGTCGGCCCTGGCGCTTTGCATGTCTTCCTTTTGGACTCTCGTCAGCACTTTGGTGCTTCACAAAATTGATGCACCCAGCCATGGCTTGGTTGTGCAGTTGTGCAGTTTGACTGTTTACTTGGACGTAATCCTGATGATGGCAGAGGATCATTCTGTTCTCCTACGGATCCTGCAATGGATGATAGACCTCCTCTCTCGCCTTGGGTTTTCTCCCTAACTGGGAGAAGTCCTGCCTGCCTCCTTTGCGATGCATGGAGTTCCTCAGGTTCACCGTAGTCTCTGGAGCGGAGTCACTGAGCTTTCCTCCGTCCAAGATTTGGACCATCTGCAAGGAATTATGCCGTGCACTGGCATGCCTCCAGATGCCGCTACACCATCTAGCACAGACTTTGGACTCCTGGCATCTTCAATCCAAGCGGTGTTCCCGGTGCCTCTCCATTATCGTGCCCCCCAGCGCCTGGAGATTGCACACCTCCGCAACGGAGCATCCTATGAAGACATGGTATCTCTGGACACAGAGACACGAGGCAAATTGACCTGGTGGATCCACAATCTCTTGGCTTGGAATGGCAAGGCCATCTTCGGTTCCCAACCGGAGTTCACGGTGGATTCAGATGCAAGACCCCACGGTTGGCGTGCCCACTGCAATGGTATGACTACCAGAGGATGTTGGTCGGAACACGAATCCCGACTCCACATCAACGCTCTAGAACTCCTGGCTGGCTCCTTTGCAATCTGGAGTTTTGCGAACGGGACTGCCAGCGCGTGCATACGGCTGTGCACGGACAACATTTCAGCAGTCCGCTATGTTAATCAAATAGGCGGCACGCAATCAGCAGTTCTAGCCCTCCTGTACAGGGGGAATACCTTTCGGGACTCCACAAAATTCATGCAGACTGAAGTTCACGCTGTCAGACAACAGCGACTGGAAACGCTATCTTGTCTCTCTGGAGTCCTTTTGCCATCAACCTCTTTGCATCCCAGCTCAATATCCAATTCCGACGGTTCTATAACTGGCGCCTGGATGCGGCTGCGGAGGCAGTGGACGCCTTCATGCAAGACTGGACCAGCTCGCTCCTGTATGCCTTCCCTCTGTTTGTCATGATCCCTCGGGTCCTGCTCCAAGTTTGCTGCCAATTGGCCAACCTGATTCTGCTGACCCCGTTTTGGGGGACTCAATCATGGTTCCCAGAGCTCCTGGAACTGGCAGTGGATATGCCCAGGCTGTTACCATCTTACCTGGACCTTCTTCTAGACCCCTCTGGGCTGGCAACACCCTCTCCTGCTGGACAGGTCGTTGCTGCTGCTTGCGTGGGGTTTGGACACAACTTGACGCCTCCTGGCGTACACATGGGCTCCCAGTACTAGTCAATCATATGGGACTGCTTGGAGAGCTTGGGCTGGCGCCTGGCTCGGAACATGGGTCCCATTTCGGCACCTGTAACTGTGATCCTTCAATTCCTCACTTCATTATTCGAAGCTGGTTGTGTGTATCGCATGATTACCTTGTACAGATCGGTAATTTCCTCGGCTCATCAGGGTTTTGACGGCTGTCCCGCAGGCCAACACCCTTTGGTGTGCTGTTTGCTTTGGGGCTCATGACTGTCTCGCCATCCTAGGCCTTGATACTCTTTTACTTGGGACGTCTCTGGCGTATTGTCTCTCTTTAATTCCTGGCCTCCTAACCCGGACCCCTCCTTACTACAAATGGTCTCCCTTTTTTGCCTAATTTCGTGCAAACGAGTTTTGGATGTCCATGGCCTGGACTACAATGCTCAATCTTTCACTCCAGAAGGGGTGACCGTTAAGATCTCCAGACGCACTAAGACGGCTATTTGGTTGGTATCATATCCTAGTCTTCCAGTTGCTCCGGCGTTGTGTCCGGTGGCTTGTTTGCAAGAGTATGAACTTCGGACGAGTGCACATTGTTCGGCCTCGTCCCCACAAGTTTTTCTCTTGGTTCGTGAACAGTTTTTCCCTGTGTCCAGTACTACCTTGGCTGGGTGGAATGGGTGATGTCGCTGGCTGGTGTAGATACATCCATTTTTAGCGCTCATTCCTCCCGAGGGCATCAGTTTATGGTGGTTTCCGGGGTCGCGTCTGGAATCTTGATGAGGATGGCGGACTGGTCCCGTGAGTCTATGTTTCACAAATTTTATTTTCGACTGGTCCCTCACGTTTTTTTCATCGGTGGTTTGTCAGTATTTGCAATATGAGCCTCTGTGTCTTGACATAAAATTACATGATTTTTGCTATTGCATGAAAAAAGTCATGATTTTATGAAAGACACGGAGGCGATTATCCCACTCTTCTATGTTTCTCTCCCTCCCTGTTAACTTTTTCGCGCTCATATAGGATTCCACGGTGTGGTAGGTATGTGTGGTGCGCACTGTATTAAACCATTTCTGTTCACATGTGGCCCGGCTATGTTTTATGTTTTCTACTGAGGTTTTTTGCTATGTGGGTACTGGGCCCTTCTATCGATATGATGTGTCTTGGCATGCACACTTTGGTTCAAATATCAATTTAACTGCTGAGCTCCTGCTTTTTGTGTTTTCACAGGTTGATTCTGTGCTGCTTGAGGGTCCTCACTGCTTCCCGCTGAAATCCAACTTGTTTGCTGGATGTCTACGGATTGTCCTATGATGGGATCCTCTACGTTGGGGATTGCGGATTCTGTGATGGATTGGTCCTAGCCCATTTATTTGTTCCTGGTTGGATTCAGAGACAGTTGTTCTGCTATGGTTGGACTGATTCATCGGTCCCTGTTTGATGTTGGTTTGTGTGTCACATCTCCAAAGAAAGAGGAAATATGTTGGTAGGTGCTGACTATTATACTGGGAATTGGTATGGTCGTGGCTTATCACTATGGATACCATTTTTTCTTACTGTTTGTATTCTTTGCTGCTATTGGTGGACAGTAAAGAAAGGGTTAAAGGACCACTCTAGGCACCAAGACCACTTCAGCTTAATGAAGTGGTCTGGGTGCCAGGTCCAGCTAGGGTTAACCCATTTTTTCATAATTATAGCAGTTTCAGAGAAACTGCTATAATTATGAATGGGTTAAGCCTTCCCCCTAATCCTCTAGTGGCTGTCTCATTGACGGCCACTAGAGGCGCTTGCGTGCTTCTCACTGTGATTTTCACAGTGAGAGCACGCAAGCGTCCATAGGAAAGCATTGTAAATGCTTTCCTATGCGACGGGCTGAATGCGCGCGCAGCTCTTGCCGCGCGTGCGCATTCAGCCCAGGAGGAGGAATGGAGGAGGAGAGAAGGAGGAGAGCTCTCCGCCCAGCGCTGGAAAAAGGTAAGTTTTTACCCCTTTCCCCTTCCAGAGCCGGGCGGGAGGGGGTCCCTGAGGGTGGGGGCACCCTCAGGGCACTATAGTGCCAGGAAAACGAGTATGTTTTCCTGGCACTATAGTGGTCCTTTAAGCAATGCTCGCCTCTGTGTCTTTCGTAAAGTCATGACTTTTGGTCATGAAATAGCAAAGTCATGTAATGACATAGGAATAGTTTGAGTTTCATAACACAAAAAGCCATTAAAGGAGGTTATAAAGTATGGTATATGGTATGGAGCATTCAGCAGGATCCAAAGTTCTGAATTCTTAAATATTAGAGTGTTGGCTAACTTTGGCATTAGTAGGTTTTGAGATTGTGTGAAGAAAAGAGGTTTGCTGATTCACTAAAAAGTAAGCAGGTGAATGTTGTTGTTGAGCAAATGTTTTAACGAAAACACACACACACGTGCATATGTCATGTGAAACAAGAGTTAAATTCTTACCTTTGACCAGTTAAGTCTCTTCATTCCAACATCTGGCTTGAATTCTCTTTTAGGTTTTAAGCCAAAAGGAAGTGCATGAATAGGAGGAGAACGTGGGCCACCAAGCCCAGGAAGTGGAGGTGCACCCAATGGAGGAGGTGGAGGTGGCGGTGGCGGAGGAGGGGGTGGGGGAGGTGCAATTCCACATGATGGTGGAGTTGGTATTGCTGTAGATATTGCAGATTCACCAGAAGCACTGTGTCCTTGTCTTACAACTTCAGGTCCAGGCAGTGCTGTTCCATACTGAAATAAAACATTTATATAGTCATCCACTTTGCGATCATTCTACAGCAAAAATAATACTGACTTGTTTCTCTTAAGAATAAAGGCAATAGCTGAAAATGACATTCCAATAACAACCCAACTTTGTCTGTTGGTTGCATATAAGTTTTGAACACTTTACTTTTGACTCACTGTTAAATTTGATTTAGTTATTTTTTGTGTGAATATATTTAAACTAAATATATTTCTTCTTACCAACTTGTGCAAAGACTGGCAGTATATTGTTTTAAACTCAGTCAGTCATACAGCCAGGAACACCACATGGCTCAAAGCAGTCAAGCCACGCTGATAAGTATAGACTTGCACATGCTGCTACCCATGTGCTGCATGTGCAATCGTTCTCATAGAAAGGCACTAAAATCAATACTTCTCTGGTAGAAGCCCTCACATTCACTCAGAACAGGGGCACTGAGCATGGAAAGAATGGCACCCATCAAGTCGTCTAACAGCTGGGAGGGTGAAACCTAGACACTTTATAAAAGATCAGATTGTTATACAAGTGAAAGGTTAAGTGCTTTAGTGGTGTGGAGAGTTCCATTAATACCAGTTCTTTATTGATACCGAACAAACAGTTCTATTCAATTGCCAGAAATGTGATTATCTCGTATAATTTAATTGAGCCATCAGCCATAGTTTAGCAAGCTAAAATGTTTAATTGTTAATGTATTGGTTTCATATTGAGCTCTGTTTATTTCCCCCCTGCTGTGTTACATGTTGTGACTGGCAAACAAAACATAAAATGCCTTGATGTGTTCATTGTATAACCTCTTTTAGGAATACGTACACAGGGCAATTTAAAAAATGAGCCTTTATAACGCATATGTATAACATTTGCTAAGAGGTGAAATTACAGATCTACTTTGCAAATCACAGGTTTTGTCATGTTTCAATCTGTTTACTCTTTGGAAATGAAAAATTATCAGAAAAGGTTTCTTTTCACCAGCAGGTTATCTTTTACTGCAAGTTACCAGAAGCTGAAGGTTCAACAAAATAAATTGCTTAAGGAATAATTTCCTGTTCTGAGACAAAGATCAGTGATGAATGCCAAATCTAGAAGCTGAAGAGTTCCTACCCTCTGTGGTTAATTACTTACGACAAATGTGACACAGAGAGCAAAACCCAAATAAAGCACATTTAATTAACTAACGTCTTTTGCAGCAAAAAAAAAAAAAAAAAAAGATCAATTTAGGCTCACACATGGCTAATTAATAGCTCAGCATAATACTTTTTGAACCATAATGTGCCACCAAGGAATAAGAAAATTGATAGTAAACAATGTTGAGAGGGTGGTGAAAAATCTGAAATCCTATTCTAGTTTGAAAGGTATTAAGTGGAATTTGTTTCAACAGCCATGTTCTTATATTCAATAGATTCATTTACCATGGTCCATTACCTGGGATTTAAAAGCCTGTAATTCTGCTTGAAGTTCATTGATTTTTTCTTCATTTTTCTGTAGTAGTGACTGGATCTCCTGGCGAAGTGTAAATTCTTCTTCATACT
>OW240912.1:312742145-312799645 GCA_933207985.1 Pelobates cultripes | reverse complement strand
TCTCACTGGAAATTTCACCTTATATCTTTATATTCAGCGCTACACTCATGAGAAACTGAGGATTTGGGTGATACAAAATATCAACCTAAATCCAAAGTTTTCTCTGTTCTTTTTGGTGTTTATTTATGTATGGTGGGTTATAAGGAGTACCCACGGAGTGTATATAGCAGCTAAAATTTACAGTTCACTAATTATATAGCGCCACTGTTCCACATCTTTTTTGTATGTTCAAATTATATATATATATATATATATATATATATATATATATATATATATATATATATATATATATATATATATATATATATATGCTGACTTTTTTTTTTAAATTTTTAAGATTTTGAAAGTTCTTCTAAACTAACACTTGCATTTAAAGATACAACAATCATTTGTTATTTATTTCATATATTCCCTATTTTCATTTATATACATTACAATACATCTCTTTTATTTTACTTATTGTATCAATCCTAACTTTTCACACAAGCTAGCTCCTGGATCACATGTGCTTCACTGGATCCCCATTTACTGAGATGTTTGATGTACTAGCACATCCAATCTACATATTAAATGTGATTCATACACTGACAGAGTAACTAAATGACAGCATGAGAAAACCAATCTTCAACTATTTCAGCAGTGACAGATCAAAAACATTGCTGACAAACTATGCAAATGCATGAATATAACGGACACTGTAAAAATAAAATAAAAAATAAAATTCTATCTGCGCGTATGGTAGTGCAGCTGTCCACTTAACACATTAGGATCATCACAAATGTAGGAGATACACTTTTTATTTCTCTTTTACATCTTTGTATATTAACTTTAGTATTTCTATAAAAATACCTCATTTTTCATGTGCAAGTTTAAAAGGTAAAGTGTGACAATCTAGAATTATATTTCTAACCTACATAAATGATGAGTGGGTCAAGGGTGCAATGAGAAAGAGAATCACATGTTGTCTTAAATGAACACTCCAGACACAATAGCAACTTCAACATGTTTACGTTTTTTATGGTTTCAGTAGGTCCCTGGCACCAGTGCACTGTTCGGAGTCGATCCATAAATTTACGGTCTAACCCCAAGGTCTGAAATCCATCCAGTGAGGTTTAGCTCTGCCCCTGCCCTTCTGGTTGTCACCTGATGTTTAGAGATGATTAAGTAATTTTCAGATTTTGGGGTTAAACCATTTGTTAATAGTAAGGTTTAAACCCCAAAGGTAAACCAGTGCCAGAGAACTCCTGGCACCATAACAACTTATTTCATGGCATATAGAACTGAGAAGACCCCCTAGGTCAGGACCCATGAAGATTTACAAAATTAAGCCCTGCACTCATTTGGTCTGTGCATTTGGGCTTGCAAATTAATTTGGCCATTGACAAAAAAAGGAAATAATTACTAGATTAGCATTTTTTTTTTTTTTTTTTTTATAATTTGCATAAGATGTGTTTATATATTAAAAAACGAATAACATTTTGTATAAAGGTGCTTTAACTACCAAATGAAAACAGATGGATAGGGTGTTTATACTCTTTTTCTATCACCTAGGCAATGGATAGGCAACCTTCAGAACTCCAGATGTTGTGGACTACATCCCTCATAATGCTCTTTCACACATAATGCTGTCAAAGCATCATGGGAGGTGTAGTCCAAAACATCTGCAGTGCTGAATGTTGCCTATGCCTGACCTAGGCTAAGCAAAGCAGTGCAAGAAGGCTCAGCTGCTAAAAGTGTTACCTAAGCCGCCTCAGTCAATGAGCTAAGCCTGAAAGCTTAAGCGGAAGAGGGATTTCTGCTCCCTTACAGCATGTGACTGGTAAACTCTAGGTAGGTTGCCAAACTGTTTGCAAATGGATTGACTACTTTCCCTGGGTATTTACCAGGGCACTCCTGGTTCCATAACAGCAGACTATACATGTTATGGTGCATGGATTGTCCCTTTAATGTTTGGCAAGTGCACAGACAAAAACTTAACTTACAATATATTTTTTAGACTTGACTGCTATGTGGTTGCCCTGTCAAAAAAGGAGGACAGGACAGGCAGCATGTCCTCCAAAACAGGAGGACAGGACAGGCAGCTGCCTCCACTTATACTGATCTAACAATATCTATTTTTTCTTACCGTTCACATGCATGCTAGAGATAGTGGGATGCTTTGTCTGTTGCATGGGGTTCACATCAATGGTAGGTACGTTGTGTAACCTATGCACAAGCAGATTCATTGAATATACAGAGCTCAGAGGACTTCTATATTTACTTCATGGTGAACTTGTCAGCTAGATAATTGTTGGTTGACGGGATTACCTTAATGTGACGGTAAAATCCATTTCATTTAATCTTGTGCAGATATCTGTTACAGCACAGATCAGATTATAGTTAATTTAGATTAGAGTCATATAAACTAAGATCATCAGAATAATTTTAAAATTAGAATGTAGGAAATAGAGTGGTTGAATTAGAAACAGAGGACCCTTTTTATCATTATATAACATTTTTAAAAGTGCTGTTGATATGGTATATAGCAGTTGTCCCTACAGGTCACTAACAGATAGCACTCATTCTGTGGCTTAACAGTTCAAATAGCATAGCATCTTGGGAATTGTAGTTCTGAAACAGATGGAGAGCTACCAGCTGGATAGTGCAGGCACAGTGTTAAGCAGTATATATGCATGCACAAAGTGATTTTTCTGAAGACTTGAATCCAAGCACAGGAAGAATTATGTATGCAATATGTTCTATTATAAACCTGTGCTTGTTCTTTAAATTGGAATACAAAGTAAAAGAATTGTGCTGTGCTCTATACCCATGACATTCCGAATCATGCAGACAGATTAAACCAGAAGAGATTAAAGTCACATATTGTAAAAATAAATCTCAAGTAATGAAGAGGTTTCTTTGCATTACTGTCTCATTGTTGAGAAAATAAATATCCTGTGGAGTTTTGAACATCCATGGGAATTAAAAGCACTGAAATGCCAGAGACAGAAATCCACGCCGTGTTTATTTCATAGGAAAACATTAAATTGGATGTGAAAGACAAAGGTTCACATAGCAATTTCTGAAAATGGAAAGTAGACTTTTGTTTTTAATTGTTTTTTTTTTTTTTTTACAAAGTGTGCGTATTTAATTACCATACAGTATTAACAGTTCGGAGTAAATCTATTCATTCACTGTAAACCTAGGACATTGTGTGTTTTGCCCATGCACTGACTCTTGGATCTTCTATCCTCAATAAAGCAAAGCAATTAGCAATGCTTTTGAATTAATTTAACCCTGGCTCAAATGCTGCATGGACTATGTGTATCCCATCCATTGAATAACACCTTTAATTATGTAATAAGAAACTAAGATTACCCACTTATTAAGGTTTGTCATTGCTGTATGGAGCTGTTGATGGCAATTTTTGGCTAATAGTCTTGGTCTTCATTGTCTAATAAAGGAATGTGTCTGATGTTAATAGACTTGATATTTTGTAACATGAGATCCAATACAATATTTGTAATTCATGTTATTTCACCTGCATTTTGTTTGTAATTAATATCCTATGAGCTAAAGTAGATATACAACCTGTAAAGGTTGAAATGTTGCCACATCACTTATAATGGGAGAATAAAGTTCACTAAAACTGGTTATTTAGTGGCAAAGTAATTATAATCAAAATGTAATAGACTCAAGATTGATTATATTTTCCTATTAACATTTACACCTTCTAGAGGACAAAGAATTAGAATTGCATATTAGAGAAGTACTCAATGTTTTTTTTGTTTTATGTACATATTGTGAATTGACTATTCCTCGTCTATGTCTTTCATGTTGCTTAGATTTGAAGAGAGCAGGCCATCTGCAACAGACAACCTGAAATTCTATTTAAGGCCACATAAGTTACAAGCCTGCAGGTGGCACATATGTCATGCATGCCTTAATTCCCTGGCCATTGGTTCAAAGGAAAAAGATGGTGACTGTATTTGTTCGAGTATTTCGTTAGTATTATGGTTCTCACATAGGATCTAAATGTGGCTTGGTTATTACATAAACATATGCACAGAAGGATGCCAAAAAGTTTATATATGACAGACAACTCATAGCATTCCAAGTCACAATGTATCCAAGCAAACACTAGGTGATTATCGCTGGTACCACAAATACAAGGTGTAACAGCACCCCCAGGCATAAAAGGGTCAAACCACTGTTTAGTAGATCTTCCCCTTCCAGAGACACAGGCACAGCTACTGCAGAAGACCAAACTCCCAAACTGCATACAAGGGAATGCTCCAAACTCCCGAACTGCACACAAGGGAATGCTCCAAACTCCCGAACTGCACACAAGGGAATGCTCCAAACTCCCGAACTGCACACAAGGGAATGCTCCAAACTCCCGAACTGCATACAAGGGAATGCTCCAAACACCCGAACTGCATACAAAGTAGCACTCCAAACTCCCGAACTGGAACCTCACGAATAGCTGCTAGCAGACGAACAGGAAAAGCACCCAAGTGGCTTGCACTCCTGGCAATCAGTCTCTAACAGCATAAAGTAAATCCACCCAAAGACGAGACAGAGCTTCATGTTGAGGATCAAGCAGTGCTCTGGTTTATTGAGGGCTACCTGTCCAGTATTTATGCAAGTCTCCCAGCTGGTGGACACTCCCCTAGGGGACCAAATGGGAGACTGTGACAAAGGACAGACATGAACCAATGACAGACACACAGAGGTAAAACATCCCCACAATGCAACATAATTTCCCTCCCTCTGTCCTGGAGATAATTAGGAAGTAATCCAATTATCTTCCAGGACAGAGGCAAAACTCCATTAACCACATGGCAGTAAAAGACATAAAAATGCATAAAGTTACAACTGTTGCACAAAACATATACATTCTACCTATCCCCAAATAGCTTAGATCTGAGCGCACATTACCGGATGGCGTTCAGATCACATACATACAGTTCACTCGCCATGGAGCCAGAGTCTGTCCCATGGTCTTTTGTTACACGAATAGGCTCCATGGCATGGCTATCTAGGGTAATGCTGTTCATACAGTTAAACTACCGAATGAACAGGTATCTGAATGACTGAATGCAGACGCAAGGAGGCGGACGGCTCAGCGGTGTTCGCGCAAATAAGTGTCCGTCTCCAGTTCCATAGTTTGGGCGCGGAACACCGCTGGCCGTTCAAGACTTTAAAATGGCCGCTGCCACGTGTTCGGCAAACGAACAAAGGCCACCCAGCATTTGTCAATTAAGCTGCGGTTAACCGCAGCTTCTGGGAGGTAAATTGCCGACACACTCCCAATACAGGTGGTCAAGTCATTTGGTTGTTTGTTCGGTAGATCAAATCTACCGAACGCCGGGCAGAAAGGCACGAACAAGCCTTTTTTGCAGGGGAAAAGAAGGATTTTTAACATGGGGCCTTAGTCCAAGGGCAACAGGCGAGCAACCAGGCTTCTCCAATGCTTCGTGGCAAGGTTGGTTTCGCCATACAAGGCAAATATCAAAAGTGTTAGAAACATCACAATCTATACATTTGTGTTATCCAGAATCACAAGTAGATTAGGATTTTCACATGTATATAAAATGTCATTGTGTTGATAATCAATGACAAATTAGATAGCACAGACAAGTGTACCAAAAAAAAAAAAAAAAAAACAACTTACTTTTTTGCTAATTTCTAAATATTGCTCTTCAAATTCTTCAGATTTAGCTTTGTCAATACAGACATCTACAAGACAAAAAAACATGTGTAGACTAGAATAAGTCATTTTCAATATTTTAAATTGACAAAATGTCTTAAAGTATAAAATAGCAAGCATCAATTAACATTAATGCAAATTACATTAGCAGATCAATGCAAAAAATTAGAATGTGAATCGGTTTTGCCTGTGTTCTTTTACCAATTTTATTTATTTACACAATTCTTTATAAGTAAAGTACATGCACTAACATGTTTATAAAATAAAAAAAAAATGCCAGATTCACTTGAGTGTTCTCATTTCTCAAATAATTAGTTAAAATTCAAACATTTTCCCCAGACAGTTTTTCTCAGACAAACCCATATTGACAACAGTGAGGGCTATCATAAACACCTGTTCTAGTTTGACCAGAACTGACATGGAATATACTATCATTCCTCTCTATGTCTCTGGTTATCAATGGTCAGGGGTGTGCAAACAAATCTTCTCTGGCCAGTCCTAAGTGAAGCGCTTAAAGGGAGTGTGCTCTCTACTAGTAAATAAAATCAAGGAGAGGGGAAGAAAAGGAAAAAGGTGAGGAGGGATGTCTAGGTAGAGGGAGGAGAGCATGAAAGATAGATGCAAAAAATATAAAAGTTGTAATGAAAAAACAATGTGAGAGAAAAAAAAGAGATAAGAAGATATGGCAAATACTAATAAGTATAGTAAAGAGAGGACTTGAAATGGGCTAAGCATTGAAAAGAGAGGGAGGAATAGGAAGAAGAAATGCTACAGAAAGATCCACTGATATAAGGGAAACAGATGAGAACAATGGAAAGATATGACATCAAAAGAAAATATAGATGGAGAGGGGCTTTAAACAGAGGTATAGAGAACAGCATGAAAAGAAGATAAGAGAAAATAAAAAGTTGGTGAGAGGAAAAAAAAAAAAAAAAAGGGTAGACAATACAAGATCTTGGAAAATGGGTAACTATAAAGTAAGGTTAGGAACTCAATGAAAGGAGGGTACAAGTGAAAAAAGGAGGTAAGTATTAAATAGGGAAAGGATGTAGGTAGAAAAAATAGGAAATGCAGTAGAGCAGGATGAAAAAAGAGAAAGAGAGAAAAAATGATGGAGAGAAGTGGGGAGAGCACACGATAGATGACGAAGAAAAGAAAAGAAAAGAAAAACATGATGGAAAAAAACTGAAAAGCTGTGTAAAACTAAGGTTAAAGAATTAAGAGGAGTAAAATGCCACTAATGAAAAAAGTAGAAATATTTTGAATTAGGCCTCTTCTAGCAATTAAAGATCACTATAGTTAAACTTGCTGCAGAACCTGCACATTAAATCTCCCCCGCCGGCTAATGGTGGGGGAGGAGCGTGGACGGGACATTGGCGCTGGATTCAGGTAAGTGGGTGCAGGGATTTTATTCCCTTCAGCACTGCGGGAGGATAGGGGGAGGCGTGGGGCACAGTAGGAACCTATAGTGCCAGGAAAACTGTTTTGTTTTCCTCCCATCATAGTATACCTTTAAGTGAAAAAAAAAAAAAAAAACAACACAATTTCAGATTACCTGCACCTATATACTTGTATTAGTTAAAAGAAAGGTCTTACTTACCAAGTATGTAACTAAAATCAATGTCTAATCTTTTCCTATAGGTAAAATCAGGATCAACACCGCTTCGATGCAGTACAATTTGAGACACACATTCTTCAATTATTTTGAAATATTGTGGCCTACAAAATAAGTATATATAAAAAAAAAAAAAAAAAATAATAATCAATAACTTGAGGTATGAACAGCAGACTATATTATCACAATGTCTATAAAGAAAGTTGCACAGCAGTTGGAAATGAATTGATCAGCACATCCAGGTACACTATATGATGGCATTAGGTATTGAAATGTAAAAAGAAAAATGTAATGTGCCATAGTCAAGATTGATAATGTGCAATTAAAAACCACAAAATACTATATTAATTATGTGAAAAGGTAGCAAGAAATTGCAGTTCTACCTATTTTCTATAAACATACATATACAACCATCTATGTTTAAGCACTTAAAATGTTTTGTACTTAAAATAAAACCTTTATGGCATACAAGGAATGGATTAAAAAAAAAAAAAAATGAAGATTATACTAACTTTAGTGTACTAATAATCTTAACTTTAGTAATGACAGAAGGTGAGTATTTTGCATAATCTCTCTTTACTAGCTCCACAGAAGCAAAGAAATACACAGGAGAAAAAAAAAGAACCAATCACAAGAGAGTAGGATGTACATGAGCACTAACACTTTCATTGTTTAGTTTTAACACTGTTTTTAATTGCTTTCATCACTTTATTTTTGTATACTCACTTTTTGCTCTTACAAGGATTTAATTTAATACACTTTATGTTTAACACTAGTACTAGTACTTAATTTGTCCCCCACATTTTAGCGTAGGACCCACCAACATTGGGCTACTTTGAAAGCAGTGGTGGGCTTAACATCATATGGTGGAACCAAATCCCCATATTTATTCTTAGATAGGCAATTTAGAAGCCTTCTTTATGTTGTATTTTTTTGTATTCTGAGTGTGCCACAACTATTTTTGTCATGTATGAGGTTTGCATACGTAGTCATGAACGTGGAAATCCAAGTAACACACAGTATACATCATTGCATAGTAGTAATTTGTAAACTACAATCTGACAATTCCAGATCAATGGAAATAAAATAATCCATGTAAACACAAAACAAAGATCCCAACCTACCTTAGACCAGCGAGCCATATAAAGAAAGCAAACAGAAAGGATGGGATAGCAAACAGGGTGGGAAAATATTCACCTCCTGTCATTACTAAAATTAAGATTATTAGTACACTAAAGCTGGTATAATCTTAAATTTTACAACATGACAGGAGACTTCATGTTTTGCAATTTTAACACTGAGAAAGTAATAGAAAACTAATGAAGAATAGTGCTACGAGAGACAGACCGTCGGGAAATCAGAAAAACATCCACATTGAACGTCTGAACATACAATACATGACAGAAAAACACCAGACCAAGCATAAAATTATGTCAGTAGATGCCCAGTCCCGTAGACAAACTGAGAATGATCTCCACATCCCATAAGCATCATATGACTGGGTAGTTGGTACACAAGAGGATCCTTGCCCATCGGGAGTCCCCAGACCTGGGCACAGGTCATTTAACAATCCAAACTCACCACATAATGGATCGAGGTTCCGTTCCAAACACCAACCAGACCGGGAACGCCCAGATGGAGAGGCAGCATTTCTGCATTCCCTGGGGCCCACGAGTCTCCTAAGAGCTTCCTAGCAGCCTGTGATAGTCAGACGATCTGCCAAGAACACCAAAAAGAGCAAAGGCAACCAGGGCTTAACCTCCAGGAATAGAAGATGTGGGTTTCCCTTTGGGTCCATAAGAAGAGTTGGGTATGAATGTAGGAGGAAGAGGAGATCATCACCAGCCAGTTCCTGAATGTCCGAGAATCAAGGTTGACTATCACAGCGTGATGGCCAAGTCAGTGTTATTCGCTGAACACAGGTGATGGAGAATCCTTGCAATTATTGCAAAGGAGGGAAAAGCATACGCTCAGCTTGCAGGAATGTGACCACCATTGTGCACTTGAAATCCGGCAGCCAACTGAAGAACACTGAATTCTGGCGGTCCCTCCGAAGGTTGGACAACCGATCTGTGTTGAGATATGTCTCCCCCAGGAGTTAGTCTGCCCTCGGGGAGATCCTGTGAGACAGGCAGAAATCAAAGGTGCCTTTCATGATGTCTGATAGACAGGAGCTGGCTCTGTCCAGGCGATTGATATACCTGACTGTCGATGTTCTGGCCATCTGAAGTAGGATGCAACAAATGGAGAACTCCTTTACCAGTGTGCGGATAGTGAAGGACCCCACTAAGAATTCCAGGTATTCAATGTGAAGGGAAAATTCCTGAGTTGTGCACACGCTTTCTGTGGGTGTGCTCTTGCAGGTTGTCACCAAAGCCCCACAAGCTAGTATCTGACTCTAGAAAGAAGTCTGGTTGGCTGTAGGGGTTCGCCTGAGGAAACCTTAAAAGGAAACGCTGCATGTCCCAGTAACGTAGCGGGTCTAGGAAAATAGCATGGATGGAGGAGGGCAGTAGCCCACGATCTGTGCAAGTGTGCAAATTGTCATGAGGATAGAGGAGATCTTTCAAGGGAAAAGCTTCAGTGTACAAGATGCAGAGTTGATTATGAATCCTAAGAAGTGGGCCATCAACTACGAAGCACAACGATTCCAGCCAGACCACTGAAAATTGTGAATGTCAACGCAGTCTTGAATTCCCTTAACTGAACATAAGGATAACGTCCAGGTAAATAATGCAGCAAACTCCTCATACATAATTGATTACTGGTTTCAGTAGTTTCATGAAGCCCCCAAGGATCTGAGCTGGGGATGCAGGTGAAGTGCCAAGGTTGATCGCTGTGGCGAAACCGGCCTCGCCACATGTCCTTGGAGGGGGCTGCTTGCCCGCCTCTTGCCTTTGGACTATGGACCAGACTTTATGTGAATGTGTTAACCCAGATAGCTATGCCATGGAGCCCATTCGTGTAGTTAAAGACTTCGCTCCATGGCAATTGAACTGTGTGAATAGGATCTGAGCGCTATTCGGTAGTTTTGTGCGCTCAGATCCCAGCTATCTGGGGATATGTGAAATGTCTGTGTGTTATGTGTAAAAGTGACTTTATGTATTTTAAAGTGTTTTGTGTCTTTTTGCAACCATGTGCTTAATGGAGTCTTGTGTCTGTCCTGGGAGATAATTGAATTACTTATCTCCAGGATAGAAGACTCTGAAACTGGTTTGGGCCAGAAAGCCATGCTTCATTTAGTCACAAAGGACTTTTTACTAACTTTTGAACCCCTTGTCTGATTTGTGCCATTTTTGAATATGTTGTTCCCCTGAATGGATTGATTGTGAATATGTAATTTTATGTGAATGTGATGTATGGTTTTGGAGTTATGAAAGTTGGGTAGAAAGTATGTTTTAACTGTATGTATAATTGAGTTTCCTCTCAGGATAAGGGGAGGGAATATGTGGGATGTAACTGTGATGTGATTGGTTGTTTTGTAACGCCCTGTGGGCTGTACTATGTTTGTGGATTGGGAATAAAAGAGACTGTATGTGACAGTACAGAGAGTTCCTGCTTAACCCTCAAAGTGAAGTGTCGTCTCATTATTGGGGAAGGATTTATTGTATGCTGTTCCAGTTTGACTGCTAGGAGAGTAAACCTATTCGTATGGTTCCTATTCAACTGTCTACAGCATTCATATGCTTGAGAAAAGGTATACGCTTCTCTGGTTCGGTGATTTTGGTGTCTGCTGCAGTGCTTGGAGTCCTCAGGAAGTGCTAGGAGCATCCTTTAACGGAGGTACCCAGTCGGGTGCCAGGCGATCCGTTACATTGGTGGCAGCGGAGGGATGGCGTCCTAGGGCGAGGTAAAGCAGCTCAGAGACACCGTTCGTGGAGTTACAAATTGAGGGCAACGCTAGCACACGTGCAGCGCCCCTGGGAGCAGAGGTATCCAGCGACTTGGAGCAGACAAGTATGGAAGGCTCTGGCGATGATTGGATGGCCGAGGTGAGGCAGCGAGTGGCCCAGTATGGGGATGATTTACCCATGGAGGTACGTCGGGTGATCTGGAACCAGGTCACGGCCGAGCGAAACACAAGGCTGGCCCGAGAATTCCGGCTGGCGAAAGAGAGTATGCTCAGCGGAAGGAGTGTTACAGCAGCCGAGTAGAGGCTGCATCCGAGGAGGCTAGCCGTCTCCCCCTGAGGCGGCCGCAGGAACCCGAAGTAGGGGTCCTCATAGACTGGTCCTGTGAGGAACCACAACAGGCAGGTGGAGATGGGACCGGCCCAGATCCCCAGCAGCAGCCGGAGTTGCCAGGTGCGGAAGCAAGTGGTCCTTACTCGCAAATGTTGAGGGACCTCACAGACTGGTCCTGGGAAGACCCACAGATGGCAGGTGGAGATGGGACGGCGGTCTCTCTACCGGCCCTACAGGGATGCTGGGCGGTCAGCCCAGATCTCCAGCGGCAGTATGTATCACAGGGAGCTGAAGGTGCTGTCCTTCCTCCCCAGCGGCAGTGTGAGTCCCAGGGAGCCGAAGGGGTCGTCCTTCCTCCCCTGCGGCAGACTGTTTCCCAGGGAACGGAAGGTGCAGTCCTTCCTCCCCAGCGGCAGTGTGTCCTGCAGGAAGCGGAGACAGTCTGTCTTTCTCCCCAGCATCAGGACAAAATATTGAAAGGAGAGACAGTTGGTCCCCCTCTCCACCAGCAAAGAGAGTGTCAGGGAGAGGAGCAGGTTACCCCCTCTCCCCAGCGGCAGTCTACAATTCAGAGAGAGGAGCTTGTTACACCCTCTCTCCAGCGGCAGCCTAACCCACCAAGGGGAGATGTTAAGCCCCACAACTATGCAGATGGGACCGTAGTCTCTGCACTTGCAGCACCAGGGGTAGGGACAGTCGGTCCTGTCCCCCAGCCACAGAGCAGTGTATCCAGAGGGGAGACAGTCGGTCTCCCCCTCCCACAACCAGGCTCCAACAGGCTACTTCAGTGGTGGCGCTGGCACCCGGGCAGAGTACCGCTGGTCTCTGCCCACTCAGCAACCCACCAAGGCAGTCTACCAGCCCCCCGCACAGCCGTGGTGAGGCACCTGGACATGGACAAGTTGCTGTTTTATCCAGGTGTAGTAACCAGGTATTGTGGGTGGGCTGTATTGCTGTTTGTGCTTCGTGGGTGGGTTGCTGGACTAACCAGGGCACTGACCGGCAGGAGGTCAGATACCCTGTTAGTCTGGATGGTAAAGGGGAGAAATGTGGCGAAACCGGCCTCGCCACATGTCCTTGGAGGGGGCTGCTTGCCCGCCTCTTGCCTTTGGACTATGGACCAGACTTTATGTGAATGTGTTAACCCAGATAGCTATGCCATGGAGCCCATTCGTGTAGTTAAAGACTTCGGCTCCATGGCAATTGAACTGTGTGAATAGGATCTGAGCGCTATTCGGTAGTTTTGTGCGCTCAGATCCCAGCTATCTGGGGATATGTGAAATGTCTGTGTGTTATGTGTAAAAAGTGACTTTATGTATTTTAAAGTGTTTTGTGTCTTTTTGCAACCATGTGCTTAATGGAGTCTTGTGTCTGTCCTGGGAGATAATTGAATTACTTATCTCCAGGATAGAAGACTCTGAAACTGGTTTGGGCCAGAAAGCCATGCTTCATTTAGTCACAAAGGACTTTTTACTAACTTTTGAACCCCTGTCTGATTTGTGCCATTTTTGAATATGTTGTTCCCCTGAATGGATTGATTGTGAATATGTAATTTTATGTGAATGTGATGTATGGTTTTAGAGTTATGAAAGTTGGGTAGAAAGTATGTTTTAACTGTATGTATAATTGAGTTTCCTCTCAGGATAAGGGGAGGGAATATGTGGGATGTAACTGTGATGTGATTGGTTGTTTTGTAACGCCCTGTGGGCTGTACTATGTTTGTGGATTGGGAATAAAAGAGACTGTATGTGACAGTACAGGGAGTTCCTGTTTTAACCCTCAAAGTGAAGTGTCGTCTCATTATTGGGGAAGGATTTATTGTATGCTGTTCCAGTTTGACTGCTAGGAGAGTAAACCTATTCGTATGGTTCCTATTCAACTGTCTACAGCATTCATATGCTTGAGAGGATTCATATGCTTCTCCGGTTCGGTGGTTGTGGTGTCTGCTGCAGTGCTTGGAGTCCTCAGGAAGCGCTAGGAGCATCCTTCAACGGAGGTACCCAGTCGGGGTGCCAGGCGTTACAATCGCAATACAGGAAACAGAGAACGTTGTCAAGAGGGGTGGAAAAGGACCAACAGGATGTGTCTTCATATTCAGTTTCACAAGCCAGTCGTCTACGTGAAGAAGGTTTGAATACCTTTCACCTAGAAGTGATGGGATCTCATGTGGGCGTTGTGGAAAGTACAGTCGATGCTACCCTATGGATGCTTACCTGAGGAAAACAGGATCTAGCGCATCTGCACGTTCCGTGTTCTCTGTCCGATCACCTGGAGCACCAGAAGGTTGTTTCTCACCCACTTCGGGTAAAACGTTTGCAATAGCGAGGTCAGATGGCCCTAAGTGGTTGGCGATATGGCCCCGCCATCAACCAGTCCTGTAGAACACCCCATAGGGAGGTTACCACATAACACCTTCCTCATGGAGGTTTGGGTCTTGATGAGGGAAGCAGAAACATAAACGTGTGTAATAAGCTCCCTCAGGAAAGAGCATGCCTTGTGCCTGGGGTCCCGATGTTTTGGCACCCAGATCTGCCAACTATCTGTCAGTACGGAGGAGTGCTGTTATGTGCTTCTAATAGGAGAAGCAAACATTGGTGTTTCTGCTGAAACAGAAACATCTCGGAGCCCATTCACAAAAATTGTGAGCCCATTCCCGAATGGTGCTAGCAATGTCAGGTATTTTACCCTTCAGAGGGAGTGAATACACACTGCTTCCACTACACATAAACAAATTGCATCACCTACACAAACTTGTATCCCTATACACTACATACCATAAGCACACACATTAGATCCTCTACAATAACACATAACACATCCCCTACACACTCCATTCCCTGTGAGCAAACTCATGGGTGGAACATGTAGGTGGACCTTTGGGTGTGCCTTATGGGCATACTAACAGTCAGGCCCTGGGGCCCAGACCTTGAGCTGTGTAAGGGGCCCCAAAGAATGGAGCTGATTCCTGTTCTCCCAGAACATTGCATTTTGTGACCACAGTTACAAACAGCCTCCAGAGATCCTGTTCTACACCAGACCAATGGAGCCAAACTGCAGCCAGATCCCGTCACCATCCTCATCTGGTTGTAAGTAGGTAATCTAGTATATTCGTGACATTAAGATCTAATTTATCTCACATTAAAGGGACACTACAGTCCCCAGAACCAGTGCAGCTTAATGAAGAGGTTCTGGTGTCTATAGCCTGTCCCTGCAGGCCTTTTAATGTAAACACACACTGTGTGCAGCACCGGCGTTAGTTCATATGGCAGATCACATGGGTGGGGCATTGTGAAGTCACATGGGGGGAGGGGATGCCATTATTGCCACAAGTTCAAGGATCTTATTCCATAAACTGCAAGCATTTGTAGACATGACTCTAAGCTTATTGTTTTAATACACTTGCACCTTCTGTCCTTGTTTTGGGGGGCAACTGGATTTATGTCTTATCACTCTTTTGCTACTCTTGGTGCCTGAGCCTGTCTCCACAACACCACTACCCTCAGTGCATGAGCCAGTCTCCACAACACCACTACCCTCAGTGTATGAACCTGTCTCCACAACACCACTACCCTCAGTGTATGAGCCTGTCTCCACAACACCACTACCCTCAGTGTATGAGCCTGTCTCCACAACACCACTACCCTCAGTGTATGAGCCTGTCTCCACAACATCACTACCCTCAGTGCCCGTCTCCATAACACCACTACACCTGGTGCCAGTGCCTGTCTCCATACCACCATCACACTCTGGAAGTGCAAAAAAGGAATTATGTGGAGCAGCAGACTGTGCAATATGCCTTTTACCCACAACTCTAAATCTACCAGATCCTAGAGTAATCCATCTGCCATTCCTAGAACGTCTCTGTGGCAGTGGCTTTGCAGCCTCCTGTCATGTTGTAAAATTGGCTATAGCAAAAACTCTAACCAAAGACACAGAAATAAGTAAATAAAATCATATATGAGTTACAAAGTCACTATAGGCACACATACTTCTTCAGCTCACTGAAGTGGTCTGGGTGCAATGCCCATGTCCCACTAAGTATTGCAATGTAAAATGTTTTGAGAAACTGCAATGTTTGCATTGCAGTACTAAGCCAACAGGCGCTTCCGGGAGTTTATTTTACGCAAGGTCACCTAAATGACACTGGACGTCTTCATGCATGAAGACATCCAGCATCATTGAAAACCCAATCGTAAAGCAGTGAGGCAATGCTTTCCTACGGAGAGGACCTAATGCGCTTGAAGAGCTTGCTGCACATGTGAATTAGGTTCCAACATCGGATGACGGAGGAGGTAGGGCGCTGAACCAGTGCTTAAGGAGATCGGTGTCGGAATCAGATAAGTGATTAAAGTTTTTTTTTTTTTTTATCCTTTATTTAGAGGGGGTAGTGGGTTATAACAACTAAAACAACTTTGTATTACTAACACTACAGAATACCTTTAAAACATATTTATCAAAGCATATATAAAACATAAACACACAAAAAACATGGTAATTCAGAATCAAGAAATGTGTGTTTAAATTGAATTGCAAACACATGCTTGAAAATATATGAACATGTTAAACTTAATTCATAAAAATAACTTTGAAAAGTGGCTTCAAATATGGTCTAAATATAGAATATTACAATAAAGCTAGTTCGCAAAGATTTCTACTTTACACAGGAAAATTATATACACCCAAATTGAGGTTTAAATTGATGTTTTGCTTTATACAAATGATCTACTGGTCTACTGGTATTGTCTAGTCCTCCCAGCATTCTCTGTTTTTTTTTTTTTTTTTATTATGTTTGTTTTTTTTTTCTGCCGGAGGAATTAGTGTACTTTTAATCCACGATCAAAGCTCTTATATGGGCATTATGTTTCCATCATATGCATTATAATGATTATGCTAATTAAGCAAAGCAATGCGCTCAGAGTAATATATTACAAATATGGCAAGCGTGTTGGATTTAATACTGCAATTATTACAGATAACTCAAGTAAAACATTGAGAAAACCAAGTTTTATTAACATAAATATGTAATAATAGGATAAATAAAAAAAATCAAAAAAATCATTGCATTGACATAACCAATGAACTGCGCATTAAATGGCCCAGAATGGAAAATAAACCATTAGAGAGCTGAATGGTTTTACTACATGCAGTTATTTACATAAATGTAATCCAAATAATTCCCCATAATAGCTGTTCTTGTGTCACATTTTATTAGAATCACGTTCCTATAATGCCTAGAAATCGCTCTAAATTACCATTTGGTAGGAAATTCAAAAGGGTTGATTAAATGAAAATAAAATCTGTGCATCAATTAAAGGCAGCAGTTCAACTATGTCTATATTTTTTTTGGTTTTGTTTCTGATGCTGGTTTGCTCTAAATGTCATGACAAAGTAAAAAAATTAAAAAAAATGGCTGTTTTATATAAACTGAGTGATTTCTCAGGACAGTGAGTACATAATGGTACATATTCAGGAAAATAAAGTTTTATTCCTCTCTAGATTTGTGTTAAAGTAAACTCCAGGCACTTCTCTCACACTGAACTGCAAAGCCTATCAACAATCCCGGCATTATTTCCCCACCAGCTCTGCAATTAGAAGAACTTTGAAAAGCCTTCAGCAATGCAGGAGTAACATGGCTTTTAATAAAGACATGGATGGCATGGGCTGGGTATTATCCTGTAACGGAACTCAATCACACATGTGTAATGATACAGATGCTTGCTGTGCAGCTCTGCTTATCTCAGGCAGAAATGCTTTATGAGACTAAAGGCTGGAATAATGTAATATTGGTAGGTGCAGAATAATTTAAATATACCTGGAACTTGTGAACCGTTAATTGGTTTATTGACTCATGTGAGACAAGAGATTGAATGATACTGTCATTCTTATATAATGACAGTCCATGTTTAAGCCCTTGCGCCTTAATGCATTAAGTCCACCAGACATATTAAGTCTCACATATTTCAAGTGGGGGAAACTAATCCAGGTAACAGTTAAGGTTTGCATTCTGCATACCACAGATCACAACTACAGGGGCCTTAAATAAAAACTGCACCATTTATTTATTTTATTTCATTCCATTTTGTAACATTTTGATGCCTTTGGCCTGTTTTTCATTAATCATCCACATTGATTTTACTTTGATATTTTGCATTGCCACTTACATCTATACCCCATCGATTTACAGCCATACTGAGTGATACTGTTTTTAGAGTATCAGTCAAAAAAGTTGTCATGGTGCCATTTGAAAGATTTGTTTGCATACAGTGAGCATACAGCATGCTTGCATACAGCGAGGATAGTATTTGATCCCCTGCTGATTTTGAACGCTTGCCCAGGGCCGCCATCAGGGCATGACAACCATAATGGTTGTCATGGGCCCGGCGGTCCTGGGGGGCCCAGACTGCTCTTGAATTCCCGGGCCCCACATTCCATTTGTGCACATATAGATAGCGATTATCGCTATCTATATGTTCACCTCGGGCCCCAGCTACCTGTAGAATGTAGACTGGGGCCAGCCAGCACATCTTAACTCTCCAGCAGCTCCAGTGCCTGTAAGTCTTGCGAGCTCCGCGGCCTGCAGAGTGGTGTCACGGGTTACCATGGCAATGCTCCGCGCGGCAAACAGGCACAACTTGCGAGAGTTACAGGCAGGAGGTGATGGAAAGTTAAGATGTGCTGGCTGGCCCCCGTCTACATTCTACAGCAGCTGGCTCCCGCCACTATACAACCGGACCACCAGGGATGCAATCTTCCCCCTCCCTGGCCAGGTAAGAAGCAGGGAGGGGGGAATAAAATATACAACCACCAAAAAGGAATCATCCCACCGCCACCCCCCCAATGCAGCCCCCTTTTTTTTTACACACAGCCCCCACATTTACATACACTAAAACCACAACACAACACACACACACACACACACACACTGCATACACATACTAAAAACACAACACACACACACTAAAACCACAACACACACACTAAAACCACAACCCACACGCTGCACACACACACACACTAAAACCACAACACACACACACTGCATACACACACTAAAACCACAACACACACACTGCATACACACACTAAAACCACAACACACACACACACACACACACACTGCATGCACACACTAAAACCACAACACACACTGCATACACACATTGCATGCACACACTAAAACCACAACACACACTGCATACACACACTAAAACCACAACACACACTGCATACACACACTAAAACCACAACACACTGCATACACACACTAAAACCACAACACACTGCATACACACACTAAACCACAACACACACACTGCATACACACACTAAACCACAACATACACACTAAAACCACAACACACACGCACACATACACCATACACACACTAAAACCACACCACACATATGCATATGCCATACAAACACTAAAGCCACAACACACACCCACAATGAATACACCATACACACACACACACTGCATTCACCATACACACACTAAAACCACAACACACACACATTGCATTCACCATACACACACTAAAACCACAACACACACACATTGCATTCACCATACACACACTAAAACCACAACACACACACACATTGCATTCACCATACACACACTAAAACCACAACACACACTGCATTCACCATACACACACTAAAACCACAACACACACTGCATACACCATACACACACTAAAACCACAACACACACTGCATACACCATACACACACTAAAACCACAACACACGTACACACTGCATACACACACTAAAACCACAACACACGTACACACTGCATACACACACTAAAACCACAACACACGTACACACTGCATACACACACTAAAACCACAACACACACACAGCATATACCATACACACACTAAAACCACAACACACACAGCATACACCATGCACACACTAAAACCACAAGACACACAGTATACACCATGCACACACTAAAACCACAACACAGACACAGCATACACCATGCACATACTAAAACCACAACACACACAGCATACACACACTAAAACCACAACACACACAACATACACACACAAAAACCACAACCCACACAACATACACACACAAAAACCACAACCCACACAACATACACACACAAAAACCACAACCCACACAACATACACCATACACACACTAAAACCACAACACACACACACACACACACACACACACACACTGCATACACACACTAAAACCACAACACAAACACACTGCATGCACACACTAAAACCACAACACAAACACACACTGCATACACACACTAAAACCACAACAGAGACACACATTACATACACACACTAAAACCACAACACACACACTGCATACACACACTAAAACCACAACACAAACACACACTGCATACACACACTAAAACCACAACACAAACACACACACTAAAACCGCAACACAAACACACACTGCATACACACACTAAAACCACAACACAAACACACACTGCATACACCATACACACACTAAAACCACAACACAAACACACACTGCATACACCATACACACACTAAAACCGCAACACAAACACACACCGCATGCACCATACACACACTAAAACCACAACACAAACACACACTGCATACACCATACACACACTAAAACCACAACACAAACACTCTGCATTCACTACACAAACACACACTTTATCTAAAACACACAAAACTACATTCATTATACAAATGTGCAATCTGTATCCAGTTTACACATACCACATAGGCCATCCTTGTGGGTGGACTCAGAATGGGCCCTCGAGGGGAAGTAGACTTTGAACTGTGTCAGGGGCCCCAAAATTTCTGATGGCAGCCCTGTGCTTGCCCACTGACAAATAAATTATCAGTATTTAATTTTAATGGTAGATATTTTGTAGGTGTATTTTAACAGTGAGAGACAGAAAAAAAAAAAATCCAGAAAAAAGTATGTAAAAAAAAAAATGATTTGTTTGTAAATTAGTGAAATAAGTATTTTATCCCCTATCAATCAGCTCAGATTGATTGCTTTTGTGGACAGGTGTCTTTTATACAGGTAACGAGCTGAGATTAGGAGCACTCTCTTAAAGGGAGTGCTCCTAATCTCAACTTGTTACCTGTAAAAGACACCTGTCCACAAAAGCAATCAATCAGATTCCAAAATCTCTACCATGGCCAAGACTAAAGAGCTGTCCGAGGATGTCAGGGGCAAGATTGTAGACCTACACAAGGTCGAATGGGCTACAAGACCATCACCAAGCAACTTGGTGAGAACATGATAACAGTTGGTGTGATTATTTGCAAATGGAAGAAACACAAAATAACGGTCAGTCTCCCTCAGTGTGGTGCTTCATGCAAGATCTCACCTTGGTGTGGTGCTCCATACAGCTGGGACCATAGTCACCAAGAAAAAAATTGGTAACACCCTATGCTGCGGAGGACTGAAATATTGCAGCGCCTGCAAAGTCCCCCTGCTCAAGAAAGCACATGTACACACCCGTCTGAAGTTTGCCAATGAATATCTGAATGATTCAGAGAAGAACTGGGTGAAAGTGTTGTGGTCAGATGAGACCAGAATCAAGCTCTTTGGCATCAACTCGCCATGTTTGGAGGAGGAGGAACGCTGCCTATGACTCCAAGAACACCATCGCCACCGTCAAACATGGAGGTGGAAACATTATGCGTTGTGTATGTTTTTCTGCTAAGGAGACAGGACAACTGCAACGTATCAAAGGGACAATAGACGGATCCATGTACCATCATATCTTGGGTGAGAACCACCTTCCCTCAGCCAGGGCTTTGAAAATGGGTCCTAGATGGGTATTCCAGCATGACAATGATCCAAAGCACACAGCCTAGGCAACAAAGGAGTGGCTCAAGAAGAAGCACATTAAGGTCCTGGGGTGGCCTAGCCAGTTGCCAAACATCAGCACTGAAACCTTAATGACTTGGAGAGGATCTGCAAAGAGGAGGGGGACAAAATCCCTCCTGAGATGTGTGCAAACCTGGTGGCCAACTACAAGAAACGCTTGACCTCTGTGATTGCCAACAAGTCGAAGGGGTCAAATACTTATTTCACTAATTGACATGCAAATCAATGTATAACTTTTTTGACATACATTTTTCTGAATTTTATTTGTTATTCTGTTTCTCACTATTAAAATACACCTACCATTAAAATTATAGTCTGATTTTTTCTTTGTCAGTGGGCAAACACTGAAACTCAGCAAGGGGATCAAATACTCCCCCCCCCCCCTCCCATCACTGTACATGCAGATAGTGCTGCCCCCTTTCTAGTTTTTCATTAACAGAAGTAAAACAAAGATAGATGTCAAAATGAGTGTTCCTGCATCTGTTTTCCTCTTCAAGCTTATGTGTGGCATCCTAGTATTAGGTTAACGTCCCTTACACTTGTTATAATAACTAGCAGAATTCCGTATAAGCTATACATGTGAAACTAAAAAATGTAACATGTTCCCACAAAAAAAAAGGTAATCATTTAACAGCTGTTTCAATAAACCTCAATGGTTAAAAGTTAACAGGGTAGTTCACTAAAATGAGAAATCAAAGGGAATTTAGGGTCAAGATAGCTTTACTAGAAAATATAACAGCTTCCCTTCCAGTTTGGATATTTTGGCCTTACATTTGAGATGCACTTTGAATTCTAACTTTAGTTAGTAATGTTTTAAAAGTCACTATTACTGCTTTGCATAATTGTCCATCCCCTTCCTTCAATCAGTTCTGGTGTAACAAATTCACTAGGAACAGGTAAAATTATGTAGGAACATAAATATCATGTATGCAGCTTACCTTGCAAAATAATCATTTCTGATTATTAAGAGATGTTGAAGAAGTGAAAGGAAGTAACCACTGGCGCTTGTGTCCTTAACTGAATTCCACACCAAATTGAAAACATCACTAGCATCAGTAAAAGTATTAAGGTAAATATACACATAATATTCCAAGTAAAAATAAATAAATTGCATGCAATACTGAAAAATCCTTTCATAAATCATCTCTGAAAAATACACCTATTTCTAGAATTAAAATGTTTCCAATAATCTAAATGAGAATAGCATGTTTTTCTTTATCTGACCCCCAGGCTTAAAGGACCACTATAGGCACCCAGACCACTTCAGCTTAATGAAGTGGTCTGGGTGCCAGGTCCAGCTAGGGTTAACTTTTTTTTTTTTTTTGCTTTTGCTACTGCTATGTTTATGTTAGGGTTAACCCAGCCTTTAGTGACTGTCTCTTGACAGCCGCTAGAGGCGCTTGCGTACTTCTCACTGTGATTTTCAGAGTGAGAAGACGCCAGCGTCCATAGGAAAGCATTGTGAATGCTTTCCTATGGACTGGCTGAATGTGCGCACAGCTCCTGCCGCGCCTGCCTTCAGCCGAAGAGGAGGAGAGGAGGCGGAGAGCTCCCCGCCCGGCGCTGGAGAAAGAGGTAAGTTTAAATCCTTCCTCCCCCCCAGAGCCCGGTGGGAGGCGGTCCCTGGGGTGGGGGCACTATAGTGCCAGGAAAACGATATATATATTATTTTGTTCTACGTGTATTTTTATATATATATATATATATATATATATATATATATATATATATATATATATATATATATATATATATATATATATATATATATATATATAAATATATATTAATATCACAATACAGTTAGAACGATATAACACATCTATATATTTTTTTAATAATTATTTTTAATTTTATTTTTTACGTATTTACATATTTAATTTTTTATATTATATATAAATATATAACAATAATTAGATATATATATATATTTAATCAGTATCAGTCTACGTGTAATTTGATAATATATATATATATATATATATATATATATATATATATATATATGATCTAAGTATATATATTTTATTTTTTACACTTAATTTATTTTATTTTTATTTTCAGCCAGCAGGGGGACCACCTGTCATTACAGGCAGCCCCCCTGCTGGCAATGCAGCAGGCAGCCTACCCGGGCATGTGATTGTGGGGTCCTCGCAAGGACCTCACTCTCACATGGCCGGGGGGCTTCCAGGGGGTCGGACGTGCCGCGGGGGCTCCCTGGGAGTCCCCTGAACCGCGATCGTCGGCGTGGCATCGCCGGCGACCAGGTAAGTACAGAAAGACCGGAGGGCGTGCAATTACGCCTGGCGGCGTTTAGAGCCGCCTAAAATAGGGCGTAATTGTACGCCCTCCGGTCTTAAGGGGTTAAAGGAGCACTATAGGGTCAATAACACAAACATGTATTCCTTACTCTTTAGTGTTAAAACCACTATCTAGCCCCCTTTGCCTCATTAAAGATAGTAAAATCCTACTTGTATTCAAGTCTAAAGCTGCTGCCTCTGCCTGTGAACTTCCTCGGACATCATCAGAAGTGGTGGCCTGATCCAATCACAATGCCCCCACCCCGATTGGCTGAGACTGACAAGGGGGTAGATCAGGGGATACAGCCCTGGCCAATCAGCATCTCCTCTTGAACTGAATCAATGAATATCTATGAGGAAAGTCCAGTGCCTGCATGCAGAGAGAGGAGACACTGAATGTTTGGATGCATTTTAGGCAGCCATGACCCAGGAAGGATCTCTAACGGCCATCTGAGGAGTGACCAGTGAAGTTATCACTAGGCTGTAATGTAAACACTGCATTTTCTCTTAAAAGACAGTGTTTACAACAAAAAGCCTGAAGGTAATGATTCTACTCACCAGAACAAATTCAATAAGCTGTAGTTGTTCTGGTGACTATACTGTCCCTTTGAATTGGAAATACCTCATAACATACATACAATAAATAAATCAATAGCATATTTATTTACAATAGTAACATGTGAAACAATTATATTAAAAGGATAGGTTACTGAAGTGGTTACAGAGCTAGATTCTTAAAAATAAGATTTTAAAGCAGAGTTCATATCTCTACATAGAAATCCTGCCAGTAGAAGAACTATTATACTTTCCAGCTCTAATACCAACACAATAGTACATCAGGGCACACATAAATCCAAAGTCATTGAGAATTACAGGTGAAGCTTCCAGGAAAGTCCAAGAAGTGACCTGTTTCTGCGAAGAATGGTGATGAATAGTTTGAAAGCATAGTACCATAACCAAATGAACAAGCTGAGGTTTTTACTGCCCAATAGTACCTTTCTAAACGTCATAGCATTATCAATAGCATAATATTAACATAAAGAATATGTGTCATGGTTTCACTCACTGCCAATGTCATAACTTCAACCTGAATGATATTTAATTTTGTTATACTAGCTAGAAAGTGTTCATTATCACTAAAATCACATCAATGCAATTGTGAATCTCCATATCTCCATCACTGGCCAAAATCGTCAAACTTTAAAAAGTAGCACTCAATATTATACTCTTAACAGCTTTAGGAGCAGAACTTTTATTTAATTTAATAAAACTATTACAATCTGTGAGATTTGAAATCATTGTTTAGTGAATAAGTGAGTGCACTGGCTTTTGTATGTTGTATGTTGTATATATTGCCCGCCGCAGCACCCTATAATGGGAGTCCAGGCCAACTCTTTGGTTTTGCATCCCTCCTTGCACAGGTGCCTCATTCCAGGACCCTATTTAGCCTCGACTTGCAGAGAGTCCCAAGTAAGTGGATTAATCTCATAAGGGCAGGCAATAGGCTGCTAGCGTAGGACCTGCCAAGAATGGGGTACATTGACGCTGTGGCAGGCTTAGGCAATACATGATCATATAATGTAATTAAACCCCCATTATGTTTAACCTAGGTGAGGTATTTTTTTTACATGAGAAGGTGGAGAAATACCAAGGACTGAAAGAAGAACTAGAAAGGATGTGTAAAGTGAAGGCAGTATTAGTCCCAGTTGTGGTAGGAGCACTCAGGGCTGTGACTCGGAAGTTGGGGGAGTGGGGTTCAACAGATTCCAGCTGGGACATCTGAGATCGCTGCCCAGAAGAGTGCAGTTCTAGGAACAGTTAAGATACTGCGCAGAACCCTCAAACTCCCAGGCCTCTGGTAGAGGACCCTAGAAATGAGGAATAAACATACCACCCAGGAGTGGTGAGAAAATATATACACATACACATATATATTCCAATATGGTTTTGTCACATCAACACCTGTTCCTCTGTTTCCCACTTTCCTATTTTGTAGAAACCTGCAAATTTTAAGTATATGACTTCATTATGAGTAAACCTAGAGTACCTCTGCACTAGCAATGACATGTATTTTTGTGCTGTTAGCAATACATAGATATTCTAGCTCAACAAACGCGACATTTTGCATGGCCTTTCAGTTTATCAGTGAGCTAAGGACTGCATTTTTGTGTGTTTGGCTGGCTTACTGAATCAGCAACCAAGAATTAAATCACAAAAGTCATTTAAGTGTTGTCAAAATTATGAATACCAAAGTAAAATGTGCTGCAATGAAACAAGACAATGCATTCTATACATTTCGGAAAGGATATTCCATTTCGGATCGGACATCATCGAGACGGTGGGAAAACTCTATCATATCTTCTTCCTTGTGTTCGTCAAATACTCTCAGCTGGATGTCCAAAGCATCATTTTTTATGAGCTTCATTTGCTACACAGAAGAAAAGGGAGAAAAAAATATTATCCCTGTTGCTGCAAGTGTCACAGCACTGTTTAGAGGTGTTCTTTACTATCACATTAGATAGATTTGTTTGTTCATTAACAATGAACTGCTAACTGCAGTGGTACTGTATTGGCCAGCAAAATGAAAAAGTGTTGTCAGAATTTGTTTCAGTACATGATCTATTAAAACTGAAACATTAGATGCTATATAACCAAAATCATAATGTACATGGTCAAGGTCACTGACAAATAAGGTTCACAACCATGGCATTAGCAGCTCTATCATTAAAGGACCACTCTAGGCACCCAGACCACTTCAGCTTAATGAAGTGGTCTGGGTGCCAGGTCCAGCTAGGATTAACCCATTCTTTTATAAACATAGCAGTTTCAGAGAAACTGCTATGTTTATGAATGGGTTAAGCCTTCCCCCAAATCCTCTAGCGGCTGTCTCATTGACAGCCACTAGAGGCGCTTGCGTGCTTCTCACTGTGATTTTCACAGTGAGAGCACACCAGCGTCCATAGGAAAGCATTGTGAATGCTTTCCTATGCGACCGGCTGAATGCGCGCGCAGCTCTTGCCGCGCGTGCGCATTCAGCCGATGGGGAGGAACGGAGGAGGAGAGCTCCCCGCCCAGCGCTGGAAAAGGGTAAGTTTTTACCCCCTTCCCCCTTCCAGAGCCGGGCGGGAGGGGGTACCTGAGTGTGGGGGCACCCTCAGGGCACTATAGTGCCAGGAAAACAAGTATGTTTTCCTGGCACTATAGTGGTCCTTTAAAGGAGTAGTCTAGTGACCATGATGACTCATACCAATGTAATGGTTACAATGTAATCAGGCTGCAGTTCTGATTTTGGTCAACAGATTATAAGTGGTTTCAAATCACTCACTCAACCAATTAATGGAGTTAAAATATGGATTCCACATTAGCAATTCAAGCCAGACCTTGCTGTGGGTGTCTTGAGGATCTTGGTGTTGGTTGAATCTCTAACAATGAGGACAATACACCCACAGCATAATTGTACCACAAGCATTACAATGGCATGTAGTGGTTATGATGCCAAGACTGCTACTTTAAGACTAAATGTTTAGCTCTGATAACCTATGTGTGAGAGCCTGTATTTGTGTGGCGTTTGAACATAAAATGTATTTTTATATATGTACATGTTAGACAGTAGCATTTATAGTTTGTAGAAGATCGGTGAATGCAGGTTGTATATTCCTGGTTAAATACTTTGTTATTGTTATTATCATATGTGGAACCCTCAACATGACATGTCTTCTCCTTCCTTGCAACATTTGAACCCACACCACCATTCTTGCTAGCCTTTCCCTCCATGTCTAATATGTCTTCCTGTTTGCACACCTTTCTCAGTGAATAGCCTTGATATTTAGTGAAGGGTGAGGCAAAACACGGATATACACACCACGGCAAGTACTAATCAACAGAGTATCCTCTCAGCTAGTGCTTGAAATGATACAGGCTGCTACGATGTTACATCATTAGAGAGTGTGCTGATACAAACTAGCAGAGGATGCAGAGAAAATATTAGTCTAATAAGAAATGTAACTTAAGTTCTTGCTTTTTGCCTTGAATAGGACAGATAAACATATTAACACATACCATATTTATTGCGCCATAAGACGCACTTTTTTCCTCCTCAAAAGCAAGGGGAAATGTCTGTGCGTCTTATGGAACGAATGTGTGCAGGGTGCACCGGCTCTGGGGCGCCAAAACTGTCTAGGTGACCGGCAGGAGGTGGGGGCATAGAGTAGCACTCTCCCACCGGTCATTTGCCGAATGCCCGAGTGAATCATTCACCAGCCGTTTGCTGTGGTGCCAGTGTTTCATTGAAATGTGTCCAGCTCAGAGGGGATGGGAGCATCGGCAAGCAGCGTGTCAGATCTTTAAGAACTGAAGGCTGGGATACCTGACGTCATACCCCGGCGGTGAGTGCTGTGGGAGAGAGAAGGGCAGCAACACCTGGTCAGATTTGCATGGAGCAAGGATAGGAAACTGTGAGTGTGTATATATGACCCAGTGTGTGAGTGCAACAGCCAGTGTGTGTGTGTGTGTGTGTGTGTGTGTGTGTGATAACCAGTGTGCATGTGTGCAACAGCCAGTGAGTGTGTGAGTGTAATAGCCTCCCAATGGGTGTGTGTGAGAAACAGCCAGTGTGTGTGTGTGTGTGTGTGTAATAACCAGTGTGCATGTGCGTAACAACCAGTGTATGTAACAGCCAGTGAGTGTGTGTGTGTGTGTGTAATAGCTTCTCAATGTGTATGTGTGTATAACAGCCAGAGTGTGTGTGTGTGTGTATATATGTGTGTAACAGCCAGTGTGTGATGGTTATTAATGCCACTGTTGACTGCTGTTCACTTCACATGGTTGAAATATTTACTAAATAGTTTAGTACACCATTTGATTTAGAATATTTGTTTTTCTTGTTTTTCTCCTCTAAAATCTAGGCGTGTCTGATGGTCAGGTGTGACTTATGGAGCGAAAAATATGGTATATTATTTATTGACCAATAAATGATTAACACATCCTAACATGTTATCAATAAATGCACACTTTAACCACCACAACAACCTTTGCTTTTAACATAGTTATGGCTAATTTGCTTATAATTGCTGGGATTTCAAATACACCAGCCGACATTAGTTTCATAGGATATGATCAGACCCATTGCAAAATATGAGACTGGCTGACTGGCAGAGCTCACTACAGACATGATAAAGTCTAGTCATTTGCAGTAAAAAGCATGGACTTCAATCGTGAGCTTCTTTAGGTTATATTTTTGCATACATTAACGTATAATCTAAATAATAATAATAATAATAATAATAATAATAATAATAATAATAATAATAATAATAATAATACTAATAATAATACATTTAAAAGAAAATGGCATTGGGGCACCTATAGCCAGGAGTGTCCCTTTAAAAGAGCAGACACAACTGGTGAAACAGTTTCCTTTGGACTGGAATGGCATTTACAACAGCACTGAATTTACAAGTATAATAATAGAGGGGTTATTTGAAGCATATAACATCTGTTCAAACAAAATTACATTATTCCAAAAGAGAGGGGGAAAAAAAAAGAAATAGAACTTCATGAAATATGGTTTGCCACTCAGGTGTCTTTAAATTTAAATATTAATGTGGAAACATTGACTACAGGGTACTTACTGGCAACATTTCCTTCAATCCACAGCGCATAAATTCATTTCTGATGTGAAGCCTCAAGTCCAGATCATCAGGCGATGTTACAAGAGCATTGATAAGCTGCATACAAGCGACCTACATCAGACAATATTGAGAAAATTAAACTCTGTCAGTTGCAGTTTTCAATATATTTAAATGGTAAAAAGGTCATTACAGTTATATGAATTTTGAGTTTATGGTCTAGGCAATTTAGTGGATATATATTATATATGATAAAACATGATGATTGCATGTTTAACTAAAGTACAAACACCTAAAATCCAGCTACATATTTCTCAACCAAAATTTAAATTATCTACCAAAGTAATGATCCCAACTCAAAAAAAAATAAAAATAAA
Source organism: Pelobates cultripes (assembly GCA_933207985.1). NCBI lineage: Eukaryota > Metazoa > Chordata > Amphibia > Anura > Pelobatidae > Pelobates > Pelobates cultripes. The sequence continues at coordinate 312,769,966 of OW240912.1, read as the reverse complement.
TAAATAAATAAATAAAAAGACAAGGTTATTTAAAAATAGAGAAGGATGGCCCAATGAAAGTGAAAGATTTTATTTCTGATTACATTTTACATTTTACAAAAGTTGCTTGTGTAGAACAACTTCTGAAGGTTCTTAACGAAATAAACAGATTACGCATTAATGATGTGTTGAGATTTTTTTTCACAATTATTAGGTAGTTTGTAGGTAGTTTGTCCTTACTTCGCCAAGGCTGTATTTTTTTCACTAGAGGTTATGCCTAAGGCTTTTATTGTACACTTTTTTAAATCATACCTCCTATGATCCCATTCAGCTTATCAATAGCTTAGAAACTGAAATCACTTAAAGAGGAGACATGTAAACACCCAAACCTGCAGATGTTGGCCAACTGCTATGTTTTTTTAGCGTTTATTTTTGAGAGTTGGTGTTTCAGTTGTGATTTTTTATAGCAGGAACTATCACGCCCCAGGGTTTTAACAGTTTGTTTACACATCACTATATTTACCAAATATGTATTTGTAAGGTAAGAAAAAAAAATAAAAACATATTGGCATAAGAAAAGCAGAAGAAGAGAAAAGAAATTGAATAATGTTTGCCATTCCTGAACCTGAATTATGATGTAATTTGCTAAATCTAACAAAGTTAAAGACACTCCAAATGCAAAATAAATAAAAATCACTTAGGGAGAGCAATAAACGGGTCGCAAGAGTATTCTGAGAAGGGACAGCAACTGAAATAGTCTTCCCTTCGGTGGATCCCCGCTTAGAACTCAAGCTTGTTTTAGCTCATCTTGTGCCATTACAGAGAGAACATATCTAAAGCATATCAGACTGGTCCCACCCATACAGGCAGTCCAGATCCGAAATGCCAGCAAGTTCCCTTTGCACGAGAGATACAGCAACACCAGACGATCGTTTCAGCCTTCTTAGGCATCATCAGTGAGGCATTGGTGATCTCTCTAGGCACCGCGTGCAAGGGGTCCACACGTCTGGATTACCCTTTAAACTTATGGAGAGCAATAAACGGGTCGCGAGAGTATTTTGAGAACGGACAGCAACTGAAATAGCCTGCCCTTCGGTGGATCCCCGCTCAGAAACCAAGCTGGTTTTAGCTCATTTTGTGCCATTACAGAGAGAACATATCTGAAGCATATCAGACTGGTCCCAACCATACAGGCAGTCCAGATCTGAAATGCCAGCAAGTTCCCCTTTGCAAAAGTTTGAAGGGTAATCCAGACGTGGGCCCTTTGCTCATGGTGCCTAGAGAGATATCAGGTATCATCACTGATGATGCCTAAAAAGACTGAAAGGATCATCTGGGGTTGCTGTGTCCCTCATGCAGAGGGAACTTGCTGGCATTTCAGATCTGGACTGCCCGTTTTATCTGTAATGGCACAAGATGAGCTAAACCCAGCTTGAGAACTGAGCGGGGACCCACCGAAGGGCAGGCTATTTCAGTTGCTGCCTGTTCTCAGCTTTCTCTTGTGCCCCATTTTTTGCTCTCCGTAAGTTTAAAGGGTAATTCAGACGTGTTTAAGTAGATATACCTCCAATGAAAACATTTAATTATGCACTTTATCATTAGGGTTAGATCTAAAAACAGTTTGCAAAACATGCACTTCTCTTGTCTGTTGCCTTTGTAAACACTCCTCTTCTAACCCCACCAGAACTTCCTGTGGTTGGCCAATCACAGAATTCCAAATGCAGCTCAGTGAGAAGTCTGCGCAAGGCAGGTGCTCTGGGCACTTGTCTGCCTTTGGGGATTGGTTAAACTGAGCTAGCCAAATCAGGAAGCAACAGGACCTGTTGCCTGCTTTATAGCCAGAGATTGCCACAAGGTTAGTTTATAAAAGTGTTAATTTCTATTGAAATCTGCACTTTTTGCACAATGCTTTTCCTCAAGCGAAAGTGCTTTAGGGGTCTGGAGTGTCCCTTTAAAAGAAAATTAAGCATCTAAAAAAAAAAAAAAAAAGAAAGATTAAGAGGTTATTTTCAATGTTTTAATCAGTGGTGTACATTTCCAGAGAAGTGACAATTCAACTTTAAGATTGCTAACAAGACGAGGGAGGTGGAGCCGAGTGCCAGACAACAAAAAAGACAACATAACGAGGCATTAAGGCACTTACAAAAGCATTTACCGGACCCCGGGGCAACCCCAACGGGCAAACAACAAGCGGATGTCTTTCCTGTTTCCACAAGCGGTAAGACGGACCCGTCGGAAAACCGGGGCCTACACCGCCTATCAGACTACGAGGCTAGTGCAGGAACTGAGTGCACACCAGGACGCCTACCTGCAGACAGCTACAGCTGCACATGAGTACAGCATGGGCCGAAAATCTCAGAGACCCACACATAATGCCGGCAGAACCACGCAGGATTTGGAAACTTGTTGCAACGCCCGATGGCGCCCAAGTACCACACACATACCTTCCAAGATGAGGGAGAACAATCCGGAGCTGAACAGGACCAAACAGCAGCTCCACAAACGAGGGAGCAACAGCCTAATGGGAACAATCTCACTCCGGCCACTAAACAAGATATAGCCGACCTGCTCAAAGAAACGAGACAAATGCACGCAGCAGATATGGACCTGTTAAAGACTGAAATGCATGCAGTAACAGCACACACTCAAGCCAACAAAGAGGACATACTAGATCTGACACAGGAGGTAAAGGGGCTAAAAGAACAAGTAATAACAATGCAAACATCCCAGTCCAAACTCACCATGAGAATGGATCTCGCAGAGGACCGCAATAGATGTACCAACTTAAAGTTAAGGGGGATACCAGATAGTGTTGACTCCACAGAACTACCCCATTACCTCAGGCGCCTCATGGGCACGCTCCTACCGCACGCCCAAGCCAAACAATTTACACTACACTGCTTCTTTAGGATCAGAAAAGCAAGCCAAGCCCCAGCCACAGCTCCACAAGATGTCATCATCCGGTGCCACTCAGTGGCGAACAAGATCAGGCTCCTCACAGCGGTTAGGGGAAAGACAGCACTTGCATTCGAGTCATCCCACATCTCTTTCTACCAGGACTTAACTTGAAACATGCTGTCATGGTGCAGATTCCTGGGCCCAGGTGACGAGCCGTGTGTGCGAAGCTAAACTGGAATATAAATGGACTCTGCCAATGACTCTGACCGTAATCAAAAACGGCTCAACACACAATCTTTGCTCACTACAAGGCAGGACAGTTCTTGAGCACACTGGGGATACACACCGGAATAACAGAACAAGAATCACCCATGACAACTCACACCTGAGAGAACGACCCCATCCGTCCCCAGGAACAGAGGGATCCGGAGTGAACTGACCTAAACTGCAAAAGCCGCAGCTAGCAAGCTCACACAGCTTTAACATGTTATTGTGTTACCCTTTGTTTTGGGCTGTTTTAAGATATTGCCGATGTTTATAACTCGCACGAGACTAACTCACGCTACACCAGAAATGTTGTCGACCCACCATCAGACGAGACTTAATCTGACACATAGAACAACATAAGCTTTAGGTAAGGAGTTAACCCCAACCCACTAGACGACCGTAAAGGCTCAACTGGCTCAAAGAGCGTCAAACATTAGTTCATTCGCAAATGAACACACGTGGACACATGCAGACTCCACAATACTCACTCGAAGACATACACCCCACTAAGGCCCACTACGTATACACACAACCAACCCAACTGAAACACAAAGTGGGACGAATACATGACCAGCTAACCCAGGACAGACTATCCTCGGGCAACCCACACCCCACGTGAACACGACCCAAGCAATAGAAGGGGAGAGACACCCATCTCAAATTCTACCCCAAAGAAGCCTTAGTTTGACCTCAGTTGACCCGCAAATAAAAATGTGCAAAAATCACTGACATCACAGGTTAAAACTGACAGAATGACGAATTCCTGAAATATGTTGTGATGTCATGAAAACTCAGAAACCCGGAAGGCTGCTGTGGCCATGCGGGTTGTATTGTCATAAACCCTGCACACCAAAATAAAGAATTACAAAAAAAAAAAAAAAAGTGACAAGGCATTAACCTTTGTGCAGCATTGACTGTCCAATATCACATATTCCCTTGCATATCCTCAGTAAAATACGGTGAATGAATGTTCTGCTTTAACCCCCAGTGGTTTTTCTATAAACAAGCAGGATTTTGAGCAAGGAGTATCTGAAATATTCAAAATGTTAATTTATACTGTTATACACACATAAAACTCAATAAGGACAAGTAATACTTGCAAAGAGAAATGGTTTCCAAATAACACATTGCAATATGTTGAAAAATGCTCCACAAAAAAAAAAAAAAAAGATTGGAAATAAAAAAAGGGAAAGAAAGAAAATAACTCATCCATTTGCACTGCAGCTATCTCTATGTATTTTTCAAGTGTTTTCTTAAGATCTGCCTGTCAAAGCTTTTCAACAGAATCGCTCCTCTTACTGTAATGAATTGCACTATAAAGGAAATGCAATGGCAAAAAGCAAAATACTAGAAACCAGAACTGCTGGAAAGCTGGTGGAAATAATTCCCGTAGGTATTATTGCTCTGCAGTTATCACCTTGAAAACCAACAGCAATCTTGAGATTTCGCTGTCCACTTAGAATCATGTTTTTTCTGAAAACTAAGAGGTGCCAAAACTACCCAATTTATGGTCTTGGTATTTAACATCTTGGCTAGGTAAAGGTAAAACTCAAGTCAGAAAGTATTGATTATCATATTCCCAAACAGCTTTACTGCATTTATATAGAGTAGATGAAGGTTGGATCAGCACTTTCTAAGCTATAAATATCCATATTACAAGGTTTAGGGAGAATTTATTTTTTCTAGTTATTAAAATAATAATGAAGTGTTGGCATCCTTTTAAAACACTTAAAGAAAATGTTAATTTAATTAAATGGTGGAAGGTAAACAACAAGGACTCTTTGTATCTTTATATTACACATTTATATGACTAACTAATAATTTCTGCAACTAAAATGAAAATTTATAACAAGAATAATGTAACTCATTAAGAGATTTTTTTTTTTTTTTTTCTAAACACATTTATAGTAGTTTAATGACAAATTACTGTGGGTAGTATCGCTGTGGACCTCTGTTAAACATCCAGACACACAAATAATATGGAGCTCAGACAAAGGAGAAACTGAGGAATTTGGGCTCAAAATATGGACTGCCCCTCCTAAAAAGGGTCACGTGGGAGATATGCATCGGTGACTTCACACCCTTTACTTGTTAGCATCACTTTTCAGAACATATAATGTAGAATACGGTGACCACCGCTAAATAGCAGTCCTTCAACACCTTTGCGGTCTCAAAGCAGGGATGGGGGATATAAAATATAATTTAAAATTATCAACCACCCCATCAAATACAGCACACATAGCATTTCTTGGCAATATGCTTTAATTACATAAATCCTAAACATGCATATAAGGGACACAACAGGTTATGTCAGTCTTCAGAGAGCAAAATAAATTGTTCTTGTGATTAATTTCCTACAGAGCTGAAACTATGTTTTTATTATCACTTTATGTATACAAAAAGCAAAAAAAGAGTTTGGTTAGTGTATAACGATAGCATTTAAGCGGGGTAAAAAAAAAGTGTTTGAGACTAAATTTGTCAAAAATTTTCATGATTCCACTGTACATCCATATTTCATTTAATAAAATGGAAACTGAAACTGAAACAAAAACTTTGAACATTATGTATATAAATCTAAAAGAAAGTCTTCACTACTGAGCAACATTGAAAACTCATTAGTCAGGCTCAAGAGCCGAGAAAACTACATACTGCTGAATGGAATACAAAAATGGTTTTAAATAGTCAGATTTACTTAAAATATTGCTTTGTGAATTTGATCAAGTATTGGTTCCGGACATTGTTCATTTACAGTAAATTATATGTTTCTCACTCTGAAATTCCCAGATTTTACTAGTAACATGACGTAAAGTCATGATTTTATTAAAGACACGGAGGCGAGTATTATGCATAACTCTTTCTTTATTTCCTCAGCAGCAAAGAAAGAGAAATATAAATATTATCAAAACTGAAGAAAAAACTGTATAGGCACAACAGGTAGCCAATCACAGGGTATAGGAAGTAGCTATATAAGTCTTGTGTCTCCCACAATCCCCCTCTTTCTTGTGAACCGAAGACCAGGTAAGATGAACGATGTCCCACTTGGTCGAAACAGGGTAACGGGAAACGATGCGACAATTTCAAGCTAAAAAAGATAGAGAAATATGGTAATTTCTTAATTCAGAACTGCAAACTTACCAAACATAGTCTTGGGGAGACACAGGTAAAACAGAGTTCTGGAATATAAAAACAACAGAATTAGTACACAACATAAAGGTACCACAATCCGTACAAAAGATGCAAATCAAACTGATAGAATACAGACCAAACTGAAAAACATACCTGTAGAGCCACCAAGCATCTCGTATCCCAACTCCACTCCGGGAGGGTGGGAGGGAATAATACTCGCCTCCGTGTCTTTAATAAAATCATGACTTTACGTCATGTTACTAGTAAAATCTGGGAATTTTATTAAAGACACGGAGGCTCATATTATGCAAGTTCAAAGCTGTGCCACCACACGAGATGCGATGTGCTCAATTGGTCTGAAGTAGAAGGCTCGGAAGGTCGATTCCCGAGACCAATCCGCTGCTCGCATAATGTCCTCTAGGCGACATCCGACTGAAGAGGCTTTCGAGGCCATCGCGCCCCTTACAGAATGAGGCGTAAATACTGAGGTGTCTATACCCGCGGAGGATAGCAGCCAGCGCACCTAACGTGCTAGAGTAGGAGTTGAAACCGGCCGGTGAGGTGATTTAAAGGATATGAACAGATTGTGTAGGTCTGTCATGCGAAGGGGACGTGTAACATCCAGATAGTCCTTGATGCAATCCATCGGGCAGAGCGCTGGACAGTCTGAAAACCTAGGCAGAGGGGCAGATACGGGATCCATTGCCCGTTCCATGCACCAACCAGACCATGATCTCCATGAATGTCGGTAAGCTGTCCATGTACCCGGGGCCCAGGCGTAATCGAGGAGTCGGAGAGTTGACTGCGAAACGTCTGGGATAACCCAAGGTCCCCTGAAAGGAACCACGCTATGAGGGGTAACTGATGCTGCAACACCAGGTCGTGAGAGTTCCCATCCGGATCCAGAAGGAGGTCTTGGAATACCGGAAGCAAACGAGGGTAGTCTATGGACAGTTCCATCAGCCGAGGGAACCATGGGCGAGACCTCCATAGAGGGGTGATCAAAGCCATCCGACAATCGTGGCGGACCAGTTTCGAGATCGTGCGTGCGATCATGTTGAATGGGGGAAAGGCGTACATCAGACCCGGTGGCCATTCTTGGAGGAAGGCATCTGTCGCTATTGCAGCCGGGTCCGGCCTCCAACTGTAGAACCTCGGTAGCTGAGTGTTCAGGCATGACGCGAATAGGTCCAACTGGAACCGGCCCCACAACCTGTTCAGGCACTGGAACACTGAAGCGTGTAGATGCCAGTCCCCGGAGTCCCGTAAGTGTCTGGAATTCCAATCCGCCCCCGAATTGTCCAGACCTGGGATGTGTTCCGCCGTCACCGAAACGTTGTTGTAGAGGCAGAACTGCCAAAAATCCTTTGCCAGAGTCGCCAACATTTTGGATTTCGTGCCCCCTAGGTGATTTATGTAACGAACTGCTGATACGTTGTCCATCTTGAGGAGAACGCAACAATTCGCCCTCCCCGGGGTAAGGCTGTGGATCGCGAAGGCACCTGCCAGAAGTTCCAAGCAGTTGATGTGTAACGACTTCTCTGTGTCGGACCACCTTCCTCCTGTGGAGACGTCGCCACAACGAGCGCCCCAGCCGTGTAAGCTGGCATCGGACTCTATCACCACATCCGGGGCCGAACCGAAGATGGCTCTTCCGTTCCATGCCTCCATGTGCGCCAACCACCACGCTAGTTCGTCCTTGGACTCCTCGTCCAGCGTTATCCGAGATTCGTATGAATGACCGGAGCGAAGTCGTGATCCCTTGAGCCGTTGGAGCGCTCGGTAATGCAGGGGGCCTGGGAAGATTGCTTGAATAGAGGCCGCGAGAAAGCCGATAATTCTCGCCAATTGTCTGACCGACAAATCTGGAACACGGAGGGCCCTCCGAATTTCCTTCTGGATGGCTTTTACCTTGGCAACCGGGAGGAACAGGAACTGTTGGATGGAATCCACTTGAAAACCCAGAAACTCTATGGACTGGGCAGGGACCAGGACCGACTTGCTCCAATTGATCAGAAATCCCAACTTCTGCAGAAGGTCGGTCGTCCATCCCAGGTGTATGAGGAGATCCTCTCGTGACTGGGATAAGATCAAGATATCGTCCAGGTAGATAATGAGGCGAACCCCCCGGGTTCGGAGGAAGGTCACCACGGGCTTCATGAGCTTGGTGAAGCACCAAGGGGCCGAGGAGAGACCGAAAGGCAGGCAGGTGAAGCGCCAACGACGCCCATGCCAGGTGAAGTGGAGATAATCCCGGAACTCCAAAGCGATGGGGACAGTAAAGTATGCGTCCTTCAGGTCCAGCTTGGCCAACCAGTCCGATTGACGTAGGAGGTCTCTGAGGCAGTGTATACCTTCCATCTGGAAGTGTTGGTAGCGTAGAAAAGCGTTGAGTGGGCGAAGATTTATGACAGGGCGAACACCGCCTCCTTTCTTGGGCACTAGGAATAAATTGCTCGTAAAGCCTGGGTCGGCGAACGGCAACTCCTCTATAGCGCCCTTGGACAGCATCTCCACCACTTCCGTGGAAATCATCTCGTCCTGCTCCGGAGGGAGGGACAGTTCTCTGGGGGAATAAAACTGGACAGGCATGGAAACAAACTCCAGACGAAAACCCCTTACACATTGTAAAACCCAAGCATCTGAGGTGATCTTTGCCCATTCTTGACAAAATAAGGCCAGTCTCCCCGCCACCCGAACTTGAGCGTGAGGGAAAGAAAGGGTACTCACCGTAAGGACGTCTGCCGGGGGTACCACCGCGGGGGTATCTGGATCCCCAGGCCCGACCTCTTGCCGGGAAGAAGGGAGGGGCTCTCTGTTCCTGAAATCCTCTCGAGGGAAAGAAGGAACCTCTGGTTGCGCGGAATGCGCCTCGGAAACCACGGCCGGGTGGACGGTTCCTGCTACGCCCGGCCCCTCCGAAAACCTTAGGCGCGAACACTCGCTTCATGTTCGCCTGTGCCTTGTCAATAGCCGTAAAGGTCTTGACATAAGCACCCATATCCTTAACGAAGGACGTGCCAAACAGGAGACCCTCCTCAGTTGGATCAGGCTCCGCCACAGTCATAGCGGCCAATTTAGGGTCGATCTTCAGGAGGATCGCCTTGCGTCTTTCTGTAGACATGGCCGTATTGGCGTTCCCCAGTAAGCAAATAGCTCTTTGGACCCAACCAATGGCCACATCCACGTCCAGGACGGAGTCCCCGGTCCTGGCAGCATCCAAAAGCTCGTAAAGCTTGGAAAGGGGGCCAGGGTATCCAGGATCTTGTCCTGGCAGCTTTTAAGGGAGTGGTCAAGGCCCTTCTTGGGCTTCCATCCTGACTTATTCAGGAATTGAGCAATTTGCGGGTCAATGTCCGGGGTTTTGCAAGCCGCGCCCGGGAGGGACGGGCGTGGACACTCGGCGCGCAATTTATTGCGGCCTTCCCTAGAAAGTGGCGTGCGGATACGCTTAGCCACATATTGGGCGATGTGATCTGGGGGAACCCACTCGGCGGACCGAGGATGACGTAGGTCGTCTGGGTCAAACAGGGGGTTGCCCTGTGGGTCAAGGATCGAGGTGTCACCCCCCGGGGGAGCAAGTGAGGGGCCCCGGGTATTGGCGGAGGACCCGGAGGGGTTCACGCCCGTAAGGGGCAAATCCTCGCCAGAATCATCATGATCAAAGGAGTCGTACTCCATCGTGTCGGACTCATCCTCCACACTCCGGTCGGTATCCGACCCAATATCATGGGCTCTAGCCCTTTTTCATACTCTAGCCTTTTTAGCCCGGCCAGGGGCTCTTTTGCGCGTGGGGTGCGCGCCATCTGAGACCGCCTCAGGCGTGTCAATCATGGCAGGTAAAACCTGCATCGAGGAGTGGGAGCCGACATGTTTGGATTTAGCCTTTGCCTTACGGGCTCCAGGCACGGTTTGAGCAGGGGAGAGGGCAGGGGTGGCCATGGCAGGTAAAATCAGAGAGTGCAGGGACTGGGAAAAATTTGAGGAGACAGCTCCCATGGCTGAGGCGATAGCCTTCTGGATGGAGGAAGCCATAGTGGCCTCTAACATGGCTTGGAACTCTTGGGAGGCCATGGCACCATCAGTATTATTTAATTGGAAGTCCCCTGGGGGACCAACAGGCCCATCACCCCTATCCTGCATGGTAGTGACAGTGGGGGACAGAATAGACAGACCAATGAGAATTTAAATAGAAAAAATAATAGAAAAAATAATAATTAATGCAATGGAAATTATATAGGGAGCAATGAACTGACTACAAACAGATCAGGCTGAATAACACCAGGGTGTTAGCTGGGAGGGAGAGGGAAGGGTTGATTAACCCACAAGGAAATACAGAAAAACAAACGTTTTGGCTGGTGTCCCCAGGGAGCGGGGCTACGAGGTGGCCGGTCGCACGGCAGCACTGGGAGGAATACAAAAGACCGCCCCCAAAATGGCCGCCGCACGAGGGAGGCACACGAGGAAAACACTCGGCGGGAGAAGGGGCTCGTGCACCCGCCCGCCGAGCCGACACGCTATCTGGAGGAAGGGGAGGAGAGAAACGTGTACACCGCTGCGGTCGCGAGGAGATCGCGGCCGCGGCACAGCAGGTCGGGTCCCGTGCAGAAGCACGGGTAGGAGAGGGGAGAGAGGAGGGGGGTGGTGGGGACCGCCCGGACGGGGCAGTGACACACCCGCGGGCCCAGAGGGGAGACACCAGCCAAGGAAAACAAAAAATAATCAGAACAACATCAAAACCAATGCAAAAATAATAAAACAAATAACAATAAAACAGCATGTAAATCATAAAAGGAAAACACACTGTAAGACAAGTTAAAATGGAATCACAATGCAAGCCAGAGATCAGAGAAAACACTTATCTGTCTGAGGAAGCAGCAAAGAAAGAGGAGGATTGTGGGAGACACAAGACTTATATAGCTACTTCCTATACCCTGTGATTGGCTACCTGTTGTGCCTATACAGTTTTTTCTTCAGTTTTGATAATATTTATATTTCTCTTTCTTTGCTGCTGAGGAAATAAAGAAAGAGTTATGCATAATATGAGCCTCCGTGTCTTTAATAAAATTTAGATATTTTTCGAAGAGGTGGTCTATATTACTCATTTGCCAAGATCTAATCAAAGTGTTTGACTATGCAATATTAAAACAAAACAAATAGCTGTCACCAGTAGAAAATGTATTAGTTCTTAGTGTTGAGAATGCCTAAGGCCTGTGCTGTCCAAATGTTTTGCAAAACAGGCTGTAGATTTTTACAGATTCATAGCTGGCTATGACAGATCTCATGAACAATTGAATACAGTCCAACCTATTAACCGTTCAGGCCATATAAGTCGCACAAGTAGCTCAACTTTATTTTCTGTCTATTGATTATTATTTATGCACACAAATCGAAGAGTGTCTGCACTCTGGTTGTCTTACCAATTAGTGCTTAGGTAGAGCACACTCATAAAGTGGGGGGAAAAAAAAAAAGAAAAGAAAGGAAAGGGAACAAATGTTAAATTAGTAAAATAAATCCAGTAAAGTTTGACTTTTTTTTTTCTCTCCATAATTCCAAATACATTAATATTTCAGGACACAATGCAATTAAATACAAGCGGTATAGTATGGCTAATTTAATTGTGCCATTAAGTAAATGGTAACACAAACAAAAAAATGTTTTGTTTTCTTATACTTATTACTCCGACAGGACAATGCAGAAGCATCACTGGTTATTTGATGTGGTCTCACAAACTCCTATCTTATACCTTCCTATACTATAACAATCTTATTACTGCAAAATTCCACTAAACTAAATGCAGTGTGTGATTCTCTCGCTCTACAGTTAATGCTAGAAAATCCTTTACTATGGTAAACAATTATCTGGAAACTTTCAGTCATGCTTCCACTCTGCTTATCTTCCTGGGTATTTTAACATATGTATCCGCCTGTGACAAGGACCCCCTGATGAGCGAAATACGAAACGTGTGTTGGTGTTGCAGGTACTAGATTTGCGTAATTTGTAAGATAGAGAAGTCACTTTCACATATGTTCCCTCTATCTTTGTGCTGTAGTACATGTTTTTCTTTACTGCTTGAATTGTCGTTTTGATATTGTTTGGTTTAGAATTTCTTTGGCTGTCTCCTTGAGTTGGGGATCTGTATAAAGGGTGACTCTGCAGGTAATCAGATTGTAAAAATAGAAGTGTCATAATAGATTATTATCACAGCAATTTGTTTTGTTACATACACACTGTATACCTATCAACAATGTGTTGCTTTTATCCACATAATTAATCATTTTCATATTGTGTTTCAAAGGGCCATGAGTGGACACTCCTCCTGTCAGCATTGAGTTGTTTTGCACAATATATACCCAGTATATTTGGCTAAGTGGTATTAATGTAGTAATAACATTTTTATAGGAGCTAAAAGGTATTTATAAACCGTAGCAATTATTTTACTTTTATTTACAGGAAGTAGGTTTGCTCTTTTTGTGAATTTTATCAATGTATCAGAAAGGTTATTCTTAAGGATTTTCCTAAATACCACTGCATTATTTTATATAATGCAGTCTCCATTTACATATACAATAAAAGAAGCAAGTAGATAGACAGACAGGCTTGTAGATATAGAAAAAGGGTTAGGGGTCGTTGCCAAGCGGCGGAACGGAATGGCGGCTTAAGCGCTGAGCTCCTCCGACCCCGCTCAGCCGATTGCGTGAAAGCAGCCTCAGCTACCGACATGGGGAAGCACACAAAGTCGGGGGGCACCCCGAAGCCATCGGGCACCCACCAACCTGCACTCCATGTCTCCATAAGGCAATACCTGACCGCACCGCCAGACCCAACTTCCCAGGCATCATCTGAGGCCTACCTATACTCTGAAGCCTCAACGCCGAGCCAGGAGGAGCCCACAGAAACACCAAAGGATTGGCTGACCCTACTGAGGGCACTCCCCACCCAGGCAGACCTGAACCAGGCGACCTCAGCCCTCCACGCCTCCAGAGCGGATCTCCAAATGATGCGGTCAGATCTGCAAGGTATGGCGGACCGCATGGCCCAGGTGGAGGGAGACCACAACACCATAACAGCGGCCCAGACTGCAACTGTGTCAACGCAGAAACGCCAAACAGCCCAGTTACAAGCCATGGCACGCCACATTGAGGACCCGGACAAAAGGGGCCACAGGCAAAACCTGAGGATTAGGGGCCTGCCCAAAGGTGAGGAAACCCCCACCCAACTCACTGGCCAACTTACCACTATATTCAATGGCCTTCTGAATCGCCCCAGAGAGACACCTATAGAATCTGTCAGGGTGCACCGAGCTTTGAGACCCAGGGGCCCCCCAGAGTCACCACCAAGGGATGTGATATGCTGCCTTGCCCTATACTCCCTCAAAGAGGACATTTTGCACAAAGCGCGCAACAAAGGGGACATTACCCATGACTCTCAACACATACAGCTTTTCCCAGACCTATGCCAAGCTACGCTAGGATACCACAGAGCACTGAAACCCCTTACCTGTGCTCTGGTTGCACAGAAGATGAGATATTGATGGACTTTCCCGACAGCCCTGACGGCCATCACTCCAGAGGGCCCCAGGATGATACGCACCCAACAAGACCTGCAGGAACTTTTGGTGGAATTACAACTACCACCTCTTAACATGGACTGGCCGGACCCGCTAGACTTCTACAATGGCCCTACTGCACCGCCAATGGGAGTGTCGCAGATGCAGAGAAGGACCAGGACCAGATTGGAGACCGTAAAGCCAGCAGGAGCCACACGCTAAAGGACATCATGCACGCATACGTCTCAGCAATGGTGACCGAGGATCAAGTACCTATAACCTGGGCCACTCTGGGACTCTGCTACACACATTTAACAGACCCCCCACACTTTGGATATCCACACACCTAGAGAGCTTTTCCAGGGAGGGTCGGGGAGGGAGTTGGGGAAGGGAACGGGGGGGAGGGGGCAAATTAATTAAACCCACACCTTGGGTCTCCATGAGGAGGACATTTGCATCTATACGCTGGCTGAAGACTGTGCACCGATGGGGTGATGGAACTGTGGGGAGGAGGGTGGGAGAGGGCTTGGTGGAGTTCATGCTTATGGGGGTGATAGGGACGCACAGGCTGGGGGGATACACTGCCGGAATAGATATTTGATAGAACATGGCAATTGGGAGGGGGAATACCTCCACACCCGATCTCCACATATATGCCAGCTAAACCAAGGCTTGGGCCCGGGCGCACAGAGTTACAGGGTTGGGGCGGACCCTCCCCCACCCCATGGAAAACAGATACACCCCTACTTAGGGCTCCCCACCAATCTCAGACCCAGGGAGGAGGCCACAAAGGAGACCCCTGTGCCGCCCCGGGCCTAACCTCATGGGCACAACATGAAGGACCCACGCCGCAGACCACGGAATCCGCAACAAAAGGTGTTGGCCTGCATGTACACTTTCACCCGGGTCTGCCACACTTAAGCTTCCTGATCCTTGGGTCCCCAGCTATTCAGCTTACTGCCCCCACACAACCCTCAACCACGAAACCCCCCAACACTAGGTTAATCCTCGGTTCTTAAACGGATTCAAAGATATAGGAACAGGGGAAACTTCTGCACCTATCAGAAACTACTCGAAATGTCATTTCAACTTCGGGGCAGAAGGGGTCGGACGACATCGGGGACTCCGTTTACGTGAGAGCTTTCTTTACTTTTACCCTGTTGCGGGGAGATACCACGTGTCCTGCCGGCCGCCGTGCCTTGAACCAGGGCCTAGGACTGCCCTTTTACGTTCAGGTGTGACCGGGCCACGCTCTCACCTGACTGGGTGTATAGACTATGGCGGGAGGCTCGGCTACTGGTACGACAGGGGCGACTCCAACCCTGCCTACTACACCTTTGTCTTAATTTGTAATTTTATATTGTTTATTTTTGGTTCTTGTTATTTTCATTGTTACTGTTGGCTGCCAATTTTGGCCGTGGTGTCTGCAGGGGCAAAAGGTGCCAACCCATCCCAATTGCAGCCACTGAGAGGTGAACACATGCCCATTAACTTCCCGGGACTAGGCCTCACTGGTCACGCCCCACCCCTACCCACACCCCCCCACCCCATCTGACGATGTTGTACTCTGAGACGCTGCCCCACCATGCCACAACCGATTACATACAAACAAGCTGAGATTAACTTTCTCTTCATTAATGCCAGAGGCCTTCATCAACCCGAAAAATGCTCAGGAAACACATTTTAAGGAGGGCCAGACCCCTAGGCTAACTGACAGGCAATACGCACAATGCTTTCTTAGCAATAACCCGGACAGGAAATGAGGTAGTCCAGTTTCTCGCAACGCAAGGAGCGGGACAACACTATCGGGCACTTGCCCTAATACACACGGCAACCAGAAGATCGGAGGGGCCTTCTCCTGCTCTCCACGGGCACTATATGATGAGCTGGATTAAGGCCTTGTACTTGACGCCTACGGCGCGTATCTGCAGCAATGGGGCTTTCACCAAAGCTTTCCAGATTTGGAATGGAACCAGACAGCGGTGCCCCTGTTCTTCGTCCTGGCCCTTGAACCTATTCTGAATTTGATACGGAACAACCTCGACATTCCCGGGGATTCTGGTGGGGAGGGATAAACATTAAGTGTGCTGTTCTTCGTCACCGGCCTGAAACCTCCATGCCTGCTATTATGGAGGCGTTCACAACATACGGAGCGCTGTCAAATTTTAAAACTAACTTCACTAAATCCACGATCCTTAATGTCTCTGTCCCACATTCCAGAGCTACAGCCCTGAAATGGGAACTCCCTTTCCAGTGGTCCGACACTTCCCTGAAATATCTCGGCACTGTGATCACAAAAGAGCTCACCCAACTATGCCCAGTTAAATTCCAGCCGCTTTTGAACACGCTACACAAAGACCTGGAGGAATGGGCAAAGGTCCGCCTCTCATGGTGTGGTAGGATTGGGGTGCTCAAAATGAATGTCCTACCCAGGGATCTTTATCTGTTCCAGACTATTCCCATTGCTATCCTGGAGGCCTTCTTTGCCTCCCTTCGCTCCATGCCCCTTAAGTTCACATGGCACAAAGCGCAGATCAAACACAACATCCTTACATTACCAAAAATTAAAGGGGGCTTGGCCCTAACAGACTTTAAGATGTACCACAGGGCCACACACATTCAAAGAATAGTGGAATGGACCAAACTTGGAGTAACCAAACTGTGGAAGGACATTGAGACATCACACGTAGGCAGACCAATTTATGTCCTCCCTTGGCTAGATTACAAACCTGGCCACTCCACACCCCCTCATCAGAGCGACCATGCAGGTCTGGCACACGGCTGCACCTCTATCGCTCACTACCACACCATCTTCACTGCTCCCTTTGGTCAACAACAATGCTTTTCCACCGGGACTGCCTATTGGGACAAGAAATACCTCGGATCTGCCATGCTCTTGAAAATGGCACAATGCGTTCCCTGGAGTACAGATATGCTTCAGGTATAAGCAGGTAACTGAGTTTGCGCTCTCCATAATCCAGGGTAACTCCAAGTGGCCTGTCCACACTTTGCGGAATGCTCTTGAGGATGAGGAGACTGCCGCCACCGAGCCTCATGGGAAAATGGGAAGTGGCCTTGGGTACCACGTTCACGCCAGCCCAATGGGATAAAATATGCACCCTCTCTCTGCACTGCACACTGTCGAGCAGGATACAGGAAACTGCATAAAAAGTTCTAGCTCTCTGGTACCGCACCCAGCATCGCACCCATATCTACGACCCCATTGCCGAGGACACTTGCTGGAGATGTGGCAGGGAACAGGGCACTTTCATCCACTTATGGTGGGATTGCCCACAGATCAAACCATACTGGGCGACAATCCACACAATCATCACACGGTTCTCAGATGCCCCGCCGCAATTGACCCCAGCAGCATTTCTCATACACCACATCGCCAAGGGTAATTTGGAGTATAAAAAAATCCCTGACAATCAGGATAATCAATGTCACCAAAAGCCTGATTCCTCTCTACTGGAAAAAACAGACAGCACCCCCCTGACTCTGTGGTACCTCATGACGCTAGAGGAGCTCTCCCTACTGGCAGAGGGGGAGATCACAGACATACATGACGACTTGGACACACTGGATTCTGACCACCGAACGTCCCAACTTCCAGGCCCTTATACACTGACCAAAGAACCACAAAAGAGACAAACGAGTAGAACGGGCGACACCTACAATGACTGACACATGCAACCCAGATCCATAGCCACCGGACTGACCTGGAATGCTCGTTGGGAATGGGGCAAGTGAAACCAGATGGGGGGGAAGAGGGGGAAAACACCAAAACACGTAGAAACACAACACAGGATAACCGGCCGCCCAAGGGGGAAATTACAGCATAGGCGAGGCTCCAAACAATGGCGCGCCACACACACACACACCCCTGCGGACCCACAGGCCAAAAGCACTACTCAAAATGGTAGATGTAGGGGCTTAAATGCCTAGACATCGAGATGAACGCATGAGAACAAGCAAAGGTGGATGTTTATAGAATGTCTTATCTTGTATAGAGAGTGGAAACGAGAACAGCTAGCTAAGGTAACATTCAGTAGAAGCGGAATGTCATAAGTTCTCCATGTAACCCGAGACACTGCTCATCAGCGACCTAAACAGCCCTGATCTTATGGCTCAATGAGAGATCTCAATATGACTACTAATAGATACCAAAACGGAAACCTTCGTGTTTCACCATACTTACCATGTCTTTCTTCTTTCTGTAACGTTACAAAATTATTTAATAAAAAAGTACACAAAAAGTACACAAAAAAAAAAAAAAAGAAAGAAAGAAAAAGGGAGAGGAATACAATACATTTACATCAGTATGCCAGAAGAGGCATTACTTATTATTTACTTAAATGGACAATATAAAAACTATAACCACTACATGATGTTGCACTGGTTATGGAGATTGAAGACTGCTGATGCCACCTGGGTCTATGGCAAGTGTGTGACAAAAAGCTGCATGGCCAGTCAGCATCTCTATGGGGAGTGTTCAGCGCCTCAATGCAGACCCAATTTAATACACTGCCCCCTCCTCCCATTCTAATACACTGCCCCTCCTTCCATTCTAATACACTGCACCTCCTTCATCCACTCTGATTGAATAAACTGCAACTCCTCCCAGTATTCTAATTTAATACACTGACCCCCTCCCCCAATTACACTGCCCGCCAACCCCCAAATCAAACCACTGCACCCTCTCTTCCCCAATTCAATACACTGCCCTCTCCCCAATTTAACACACTGCCCCCACTCCCAAGACTTAATACACTGGCCACCTCCCTCCCCCAAATCAATTCAGTGCCCCCTCCCTAAAATTAATACACTACCCGCTCCCTCCCCCGAATCAATACAATGCCCTCTCCCTCCCTCATATCAATACAATGCCCGCTCCCTCCCTCTTATTAATACACTGCTCACTCTGTCCTTCAAATTAATACACTGCCCCCCTCCCCAATTAAACACAATACACAGGAAGGTACCCCAAACTCATCTTTCCCTACTTTAAGATGAGCCACCCATCCTCCAGTTGCAGCCCTGCTCTTCTCTGCTTAAGCAGCCCAGACACTCCTCTGGCACTGTGAGCAGGAGGGAATAGGGTAGTGGATGGCTTGTGGGAGCACATGATGGACCATGGGAGGGTAGACAAGAAGCAGAAAGGAAATATACAACACAAAGTGGCACCAGGGCAGACGGGATGCAAATCTGACATGCTTGCTTTAAAGGGACACTAACACCCAAATATGTATTTGTTTAATCTGTTATAGCCCAGATGAAAACCTATATGTATTTGATTATGTGTTTTTTTTTTTACATTGGGGTATATCTAAAAACAGCTTGCAAAAAAATTATGTTTTCTTGGCTGAAGCTTTTGCAAGCCCTTCTAATCCAGCCTAAACTTTCTGTGGCTGTCCAATCACAAATACTTTCTAATGCAGCTCATTGAGAAGCCTTTACAAGTTAGGTGTTCTAGGCGACTGCCTCTTGAGTTTAGATTTCATAATTACAAAGTAGATTGATATTTAATATAATGAAATGGATACTAAGACTTTAAACATTATGTATATGAATCTATAGTCTTCAATACTGAGCAACTTTGAAAACTCATTAGTCAGGCTCAAGAGCCAAGAAAACAGCCAATTGCTAAATGGAATACAAAAAAATGGATTTATAGAGCTTGATTTACTTAAAAATACGACTTTGTGAATTTGATCAATTACTGGTTTCTGACATTGTCAAGGAAATGTCAAACAAACCAAGAATTAACTGGACCGGTTGTCTGCTTGAAAAACTATGGGTTATAACAAGGTTAAAGTGTCCCTTTTTGTAAAATGAAAAAAGACACACACTTCACACATAAAGCATTTAAACAAGCTAAAGTGCTTTAGGTGTGTAGAGGACCATGGGAAACCAGACTGGTTACCTCCGCTAATTCTATTACTAAGTCAGACTGGAACCATTATACAGACATCCATTCCCCCAGTAACCAGACGAAAAATAGTTCTGGGAGTCAACTGATTTATTTCAGGCCATGCACACCTTTTATGCACAGACCCCTACATGGGGTCACCAACACAAGAATAGAGGGTTTTCATTCCCAGGATCATTTGTGCCGGAGAGATAATTGTGTGAGAAAAACCTAATTCAATTAACCTAATCCAATTATCCCTCAGGTACAAAAAATTGATACAAAATATACAGTACTCCAAAAGTTCTCCCACCATAACTAGGATCCCCACAAAGTTAAATCCCCGGATATCCACGATCTGAGTGTATAACAAATCCAAAGATTACTCAGATCTGTTATGTGAAACTGGAATTCCACCAGGTTAAAGAATTGACCGCTCTGTTCGGGGGTTCCTGTGCAAACACCATGCAAGGAATTCTCTTAATTTCAGGGTACAAATGCTCCCCCCTGTTTGGTAATTCTCATCTTCCGAACATTGTTTGCATAGTTGGTCGGGAAGTAGAATGGGCAGCAGTCCAATCTTTACCGGGCTTCATGCAAGTATCTAGCGGAAAAGAGTTCCAGGCACTCGACGACCAAGTACCGCTGCCCACGTTTAGGAGACAAAATGGCCACCACTCTTTTGTCGACCACGTGCATTTGGTTATACGAAATAGCGGCCCACCCAGGGGAAGCATTAATTAATTACCTCCCTTGCGGTCTCGTACTTAAGTTACTAGATGAGAACATTCTAATGGGGTACCAGGGTTGTCCTCGTTCAGGAGTTGAATGCAAAGTGTTTTTTTATCATAACCCCTGAACAGAAAATATAAAAAATAGAAATCCATACGAATTTGATGGTAGATTCCGCCACAAGGGGCCTAAAGATTCCCTTGAACACTTAAAATATAGAATACTCTACCCCAGAGTTTTGATTATCACATCCAGCCTTAATAAAAAAAAAAAAAAAAAACTGCTATGTTGAGATGTGGCAGAGCTCCAGATACTGAAATTGGGATTTACAAATTGCTCTTAAAAAGTCATAAGTTTTATTTAGGTTAGTGCCCATTTTATGTAGCAGTAAAATGCAAATATACATTAATTGTATATTCAAGAGAGAAACATAAAAATAAATGTGCATATTTAAATAAGTTGTAACAGAGATCTGCATCAGGTAAATATACACTTTAAAATTTAATTTAATTAAATGTATGCCCAACTTATATGCCACATGCATCTATGCAACAGATTAAATTCTAGTAAAAGAAGAAATAGTACATAGAGAAAATGCACACATTTGATGTGTCGAGGCATAATGATTAGGCTAGAGTAGAAAGTTCATAAAGAGCTGTCATCCCATAGCTGAAAAATATGTACCTGCAGCGACGATATTTATAACAAAACATTAACAGAATGTAATGGATCACAGGTGTAGATTCCAAAGCTAGGAAACAACCTGTTATGATGAATAATTGACATGGCAAGTGACTTCAAAAAGTTAGCCAAAATGTGTTATTCAATAACTGTGCAATACTTTACACAGTATGATTGAATGACAAACTACATACTGTAAATTGGCTATGTTCAGTTATGCATCCAGTATGGGGAGAAAAGTTCAATATTAGCAATATATAACATTTAATCATCCACAAACATTAAGTCAGAAATGCTATTTTGAAGAGAGAACCATCCAATCCTGGGATTTTAATGAGCATGTTTACTTATCCATTAAAATTAATAAAAATGTGGTCGCAAAAGGCCTGAAAAATAAAAACAAAAGCAATCTAAACTGCTGCATCTACAGGCATGTTTATCTTGGAACAAAGTCCTTCCATGTTGTCTGTCAATCACGATTATAAACTCTGCCACCTACTCAGCCATTGAACATAGTGTGTTGGCGTGAAAAAATAGTAGCATTGGTTTTGGTTCTCCTCCTATAATGCATGGAATGCTCTGGCTGTACCTTGATTGAAATGGTAAATCTTTAAAATTGATTTTGTATTTTCCTCTGATAGAAATGACCTGGATAATTGGATAACACAAGTTATAGTTAAATTTAATTGTTGTGCAGACAGGCTCAGGGACAGAGTGTAGGAGTGTTGTGCAGTCAGGCTCAGGCACAGAGTGTAGGAGTGTTGTGCAGACAGGCTCAGGAACAGAGTGTTGTGCAGACAGGCTCAGGGACAGAGTGTTGTGCAGACAGGCTCAGGGACAGAGTGTTGTGCAGACAGGCTCAGGCACAGAGTGTAGGAGTGTTGGGCAGACAGGCTCAGGGACAGAGTGTAGGAGTGTTGTGCAGACAGGCTCAGGGACAGAGTGTAGGAGTATTGTGCAGACAGGCTCAGGGACAGAGTGTTGTGCAGACAGGCTCAGGGACAGAGTGTTGTGCACACAGGCTCAGGGACAGAGTGTTGTGCACACAGGCTCAGGGACAGAGTGTTGTGCACACAGGCTCAGGGACAGAGTGTTGTGCAGACAGGCTCAGGGACAGAGTGTTGTGCAGACAGGCTCAGGGACAGAGTGTTGTGCAGACAGGCTCAGGGACAGAGTGTTGTGCAGACAGGCTCAGGGACAGAGTGTTGTGCAGACAGGCTCAGGGACAGAGTATAGTGGAGACAGGGTTGGGCACTAAGTGTGGTGGTGTTATAGAGACAGACTCAGACACAGAGTGTATGAGTCTGTCTCTATAACACTACTACACATATTATGGAGACAGGCTCAGGCACAGAGTTTGTGGAACCACCATCCTCTAAAGTAGTGCAACACTGCAGCCAATGACAAAAAGGATAAGTTTAAACCTAATAGAAGCAGTTGTTGTTGGGGGATTCTATCATAGGAGGTGTGGAGCTGAACAATAGTGGCCTTGTTAGATGTCTTCCTGGAACTACTACTCAGAGACAGGTGACAAGGAGACAAGGTAACAGGTGACTCACAGAGAAAGGGGGACAATTGTTTTTGCTACATACATCAGAAAAGTTAAACAAGGATTAGATTAAAAACAAGAGAAGGAAGCTAAGTAGAAGATGATACAAGGTCTAGCTGACTGCCTCAATGGATATTTTTGTTCAGTATTTACAGATGAAAATGAAGGAAAAGGGCCTCAGTTAGGAAAAAGACAAATTAATAAGTTCTTACATGTGAGTTTACAGAGGAAGAGGTTCTATTTAAAATGTCAAAATAAAGACAAATAAGTTGATGGGGCCTTATGGAATACACCCCAAATTATTAAAAGAGCTTAGTGGTGTACTAACAAAACCATTAACAGATTTATTTAGGCATTCATTGTTAACAGAAGTAGTCCCAGAAGATTGGAATTGAGCGAATGTTGTGCTCATTCATGAGAAAGGTAGTAGGGAGAAGTCAGGCAACTAAAGGCCAGTAAGCCTTACTTCAGTAGTGGGGAAGTAACGGAAACCATGTTAAAGGATAGGATTGTTGAACATATAAAACCACAAAGACAACATGGGTTTACTTCAGGGAGATTCTGCCAAACTAATCTTATTGATTTCACTGATTGGGTAACTAAAATAATAGATCAGGGTGGTGCAGTAGACATTGCTTACCTAGAATTCAGTAAGGCATTTGACACTGTTGCACATAGAAGGCTTATCAATAAACTGCAATCTGTAAGTTTGGATTCCAATATTGTTGAATGGGTAAGGCAGTGGCTGAGTGACAAGCAACAAAGGATTGGAGTCAATGGAGTATATTCAAAGCATGGTCTTGTAAACAGTGGGGTACCTCAGGGAACTTTACTTGATAAGGTATGTCTTTTTGCTGATGATACAAAGACATGTATATACATGTACATGTATAGGGAAATGCCCATGCCATTGTACCGAACACTGGTGAGACCTCATTTGGAGTATTGTACGCAGTACTGGAGACTATCTTCAGAAGGATATTGATACTTTGGAGAGAGTTCAGAGAAGGGCTACTAAACTGGTTCATGGATTACAGGATAAACTTACAAGGAAAGGTTAAAGGATCTTAACATGTATAGTTTGATGAGACAGAGGGATATGATAGAAACATTTAAATGCATAAAGGGAATCAACACAGTAAAGGAGAAGATTATATTTAAAAGAAGAAAATCTTTAAGAGGACAGTCTTAAATTAGAGAGGTAAAGGTTTAAAAATAATATCAGGAAGTATTACTTTACTGAAAGGGTAGTGGATGCATAGAATAGCCTTCCAGCTGAAGTGGTAGAGGTTAACACACTAAAGGGTTTTAACCATGCCTGGGATAGGCATAAGGTTATCCTAGCTGTAAGATAAGTCCAAGGACAAATGAGAGCATTTAGAAAATTGGGCAGTCTAGATGGGCTGAATGGTTCTGATCTGCCGTCATATTCTGTTTCTATGTGGGGCTAAGACAGAACTCTGCTGATGTCCGTACTGAGGAAGTCCCTCTGAAGTTAGATTAGTGGATGTATTAGGAGCAGGATGATGGGTTGGTTGATGGGTATGACTATGGATTGGATTATAGGATATATTTTAGGGGAAAAGGTACACACGTGGGGTATCATAAAATCAAGAACAGTGGCAGAACACAATTGTGGAGTGTATGCAGTAGTGGGACACTTGTGGTGTGTGAATTTACCCAAAATAAAACTCCCCAAAAATACACATTTTGACCAAGGCTTGTGATAAAATGGTTAAAAAGTGTGTCAAAATTGTGTGACTACCTTAAAAATCTAATCTCAGCATACCAAACTGTGCAAAGTTTTAGCTTTTATCCCTTGCAATATTTATTGTATAACTTCTCACTTTTTGTTAACATTAAAGGAAGACCCAAAGTGTTATAATCACTACAGTGTGCTATAGTGTTCATTAAAAAAAAAAAGCAATACCAATTATTTAAAAACTGTTTTCTGCCTAACTCAGAAATTACTATAACAAGACTAATGTCTAATTAAAAAATAAAATATGCAAATATTATATAATTTTGCAATAAAAACAAATTTGAAAGTTGAAAAGGATAATTTTCTACAAATGTGCTATATTATAAGATGTTGCGCTGCATATAGTATGCACTTGCCCTCATCATTTCCTGCCTTGACTATCATAACCCCATGTCTTCACTCACTGTGAAATATATAGTAACTTTCATCCTAGTAATCTATCAAAATACTAAACTAGCAATCATCTTTCTGCTAGAGCAGTCTCTGCTTGTCTTCCCCCGGGCACCTGTCTTTTCATTAAAATTAAGGTCTTCAAAGTTATATCACTGCTTCAAGGTTGCTTATTGCACTGATTTAGCCAAGTACAAAATGTCCTACTTCGGAAAATAATGTTAACCAAATGGGCACATATTTGCTCTGAAAGATGCAGGCCAAATTTCTTATAAAGCAAAATAAAGAATTCACAATTATTATTATCGCCATTTATATAGCACCAACAGATTCCATAGCACTTTACAATATTATAAGGAGGAATTTAACTATAAATAGGACGATTACCAAAAAACTTACAGGAACGATAGGTTAAAGTGGATCCTGCTCAAAAGAGCTTACAGTCTAGAAGTGTTTCCCAATTGGTGTTCCGCGCAACCCTAAAGAACAAAATTTGGGTTCTACCGTGAATTGCACCATCCAAGATGGCCGCTGCTCCCTGCTGTTCTCAGAAGGTCGGAAATAGAGATTGCGTGGCTGCAATCTTATAAAGAGGTTGTGCAATTGCTACACACGTATGCATGCCTGTCCTGTGTCAGTTTGCTCAGCGTCATTTAAAGTAAGAATTCCTCCCAGCATTCATTAACTCTTCTCTCCTCCCAGGATTCCTCTACTCCTCTTCCCTGCCTGTCTTCTTTTACTCCTCTCTCCCCTAGTGTTAAGCTGCCTTACAGTGAATTGGCATATTGATCCAAGTGCAATTTCTAATTCATTTTTAAAAATGCTCCATGTAGTTCCCTATTTTTCTCACAAGAGCAGGGGTTTGACTTTTGGTTGAAGTGTGGCTTGCTTGCATAGTGGCATATAGTGTTCATGGGATAAGCTGCAATTTCTTCTAACTACCAAATAATTGCAAGAGTGAAATGAGAGTATTCACATGATTTTGGCAATTTTAACTTATTTACATATTTTTAAATATATATTATTATTATTATTATTATTGCCATTTATATAGTGCCAACGGATTCCGTAGCGCTTTACAATATTTTGAGAGGGGGGAATGTAACAATAAAAAGGACTATTACAAGAAAACTTACAGGAACAATAGGTTGAAGAGGACCCTGCTCAAACAAGCTTACAGACTATAGGAGGTGGGGTATTAGAAACATTAGGACAGGAAATATTAAGTAGGAGTGAAGCAGAGCTGGAGGAGAGAGCAAAGCACTGTCCCATAGGAGAGAGCAGGAGACAGGTATGTAAGGTAGAGATTACTCTGGGAGGCCATACGCTTTCCTGAAGAGATGTGTTTTAAGGCACTTCTTAAATGATTGAAGACTAGGGGAGAGTCTGATGGCAGTAGGCAAGCTATTCCATAGGAGAGGAGCCGCCCGCGAGAGGTCCTGCATGCGCAAGTTGGCCGCATGGGTGCGAGCAGCGGTCAGGAGGTGGTCACGGGCAGAGCGGAGGGTACAAGGAGGGGCATAACTATGGATTAGTGAAGAGATATAAGAGGGGCTAGAATTGTTCAGTCTTTAAATGTATGGGTTAGCACATGGAGCCAATGTAAGGACTGGCAGAGGGGTGAGGTGTGAGAGGACCGACTAGAGAGGAAAATCAGTCTAGCTGCAGCATTCATTACAATAGGGACATTACTCTTAGGACATCACAGATATCTCCCTATTACAATGCCAATTGTACTGCAAGATGATGAATACTTTATGCACGGATACATTACTCTTAGGACATCACAGATATCTCCTCCATATACATATACGGACGACAATAGCCCCCTGTTTTTGCTACACGTCCCTCCAGTGGCTCCAGAATTCCTAGCACTCCTTTCTAGGCACAGCCATTTACACAGCCATAGATTCAGATAATATTCTGCACATGGTTGTAGTACCTACCATATATACTACACTATCTGTGTATTATTATGACATGAAGGTTGGCAACACTGCCCAGCTACCTTAGGGAGATCATACCTATTTTGAAATAAATAGATTCCATATCCTTAGTATTCAATTTAGGACTAATTACTTATCTCCTGTTGTTACATTGGGTACCATAATTAAGTACCAGACATTGTATCATCTGGCCTTTGTTACAGTACACCCATTTAGCTAGCATTTCATATGCAGACTTAATCACACTCTTTGTCCAGCCTCAGACCCTACCATTTGCAAGTTAATCTTGAGGTCCTTCATATATGCCTTTATATATGCCTGTATATATGTTCCTTTCCTAGCCTCTTTTGATCATATAGCCTTATTCAGGCTTACCTTTCATTTTTTACCACAGCCTGGCCTTATATGACTTTATGTATTCACTATCCATTTTCTCCACTACGTTGGTGGCTCCCTGCCCCTGTTTACAGGACTAGGTAATAATACTACCAGTCCGTTTAGCTCCTGGACGGCAGGGCACTACAATGAAGAGAAGGGTTCTCTCCCCACAGCAGATCCCTGCCCGCCCTCCGTGCACTGAGCTCGTTGCACCGATCGCACCATATCCCCGCCCACTTGAGCCCCCGCCCACCTCTACACGAGCGGTTTTGTTACTATGACGACATGTCAACACAGACAGCCGTCGATTCCAGCTACTACCATACAGCAGCACATCCCAGCTGTTGAATACACTTATAGGGGTCAATTTTGCCCGCGTTTTTTGGCGGTCACCATGGGGACCACCCAGGGATTGGGGTAAGCTTCACCTGTTCAGTATACTATGTATTTATTTGTTTGTTATATAAATGTTGGTTTTTGTTATGCACCTTATCCTGATGAAAGTTCTGTATTAGAACTGAAACGTCGATTCTGTGTGGCAGCTGCTGAATAAAAGCTAAGTTTTTCACCTTATACTTTTTGAAGTCCTTGGAGTGCTATTACCTACTACTTTATTTTATATATATATATATATATATATATATATATATATA
>OW240912.1:312700951-312742045 GCA_933207985.1 Pelobates cultripes | reverse complement strand
ACACACACATATATATACACACACACACACATATATACACACACACACACACACACATATATACACACACACACACACACACATATATACAAACACACACATACCATATGTTCCTCCAAATGTGCCATACATAAATATATATATACACACATACATACACACTAGCCTACATTTATTGAAACATATGTTTCACTGGGAGAAAAATAAGTGATAAAAATCTAGCATAATGGACTTCTAGTTAAATACAAGATTTTGCCCTAGATCTGTAGACTGTATTAAAAGGAAAAAAATATTTGAATTCTAAGAAAGTCTCTTGGGTGCTTATTCACAAACAATATCTCACAATCAAGTTTTAAAGTTAATTAGCAATTAGAGAACTATTCCCATTGTGTTGAGTGCTTTAGAGAAAATGTGTAAATGACAGAATGATTTATTAAATCCGCCTTAAAACGCTGAGAATTCTGCAAGAAGCACAATGTAATGCAAAATACAAGATAATGGGAATCATGACTGTATATGCTCTTACAGTTGTAGTAACGGATATAACACATTCATTAATGGTGTGCTTATTATATTACACTTAGCAGGTCATCAGAAACGTATTGAACAAAACAGCACCTGCATGCTGTGTTTTAAATTAGCACATTAAAGAAGTAAACTTGTTGTGGCATAAAAAATATAGCCAACTCAATATGTGTAATTTGCAGAATCAGTTGAGACTGAGGAGAACCATAGCCTATATGGACTGTCAGGGTTTTCTGAAATAAATATGGATTACAACATTTTCAGGTTCCATGTTTTAATGCTAGAGAAATATTGGGGTTTCTTGAGTCAAGATTATGCAGATTGCAAGGAACCTCTGGTAATGAAACAGCATGACTACAGCTGCCACCATGCATCTAAAGTGCTGTGTTACTGCATTATGTCGTTCTATAATCTATTGATATCTAGATATATGTATATGGCTTCATGAATGTGAAGCGAGTTGCTGTCATTGCTTGGAGCTCCAGTATTTACAGTGTTTGTAAAATGCTAATCAATCCCAGCTAGTTGTTGATTATTGAAGAATACTCTGTTGCAAGTACTGCGTCTGCACCATGGATGTTTGTTATTTATGTACTCCAGATATGTCAAAATCATATTTTTTACACTTTTGCATTTGTTACTTTGTTCTTATGTAAGGCTGCTAGTTGCAATTACAATTTAATTTTGGTAGTATTTGTAGTAAATGTATTTTTTTTTTTTTTTTTCCTCAAAAAGCAGTCCATAGTGTACTGTTTGCTTGCAGTTAAACTACTGGTATGTAGTTTATCATACTTTTGTCTGTGGAATGTTAATAAAGTGAATAAAGTGAATATAATAAAACGCTCCTGCAAAAATGCACTACCAGTACCATGAGGATTAAGAAAGATAGAAAACTATAGAAAAAGCAAACTTTGTGATATCAAAAATATTGGTTACCTACATAAGAGCACTTTATCGTGACCAGTGTCTGGACTAAATTGGCTTGTGATTTCATTTGTTAAACCTTTATTGTAAGTTAAAGAAAACACAATATTACATGGGAATAAAAGTTAGCACAATCAATCTCTCATACAATGGTGTAACTGACGGAGAAGTGACAGATCACTTTTAATTAAAAAAATTAAAAATGAATTGGGGTTGACTCACTAAACTTAGATTTGGATCAAACATATTTGGTTTGGCTGAAAAAATGTATCTGAAGTTATTCACTATGAACTGAATAGGAACATCATTGACCCAATGTTACGCTACTTGGGGTGATTTGGATTGGAACTCAACTGCAGCTTGTAAACTCCCTAATTACAATAGTGAAGAAACGGAGAATCCTTAAAGTATCAATACTATAGCTTTAAGAAAAGTGAGAATCACTGGTAACTTGATTCAACCGAAGTTTTAATAAGTGTTAAACTTAAATGAATTGCATTTAGGCAATAATCCAATTAGAAGAAGTGCAAGAAATCAACAACACAAAGTTCATTATTAATTATTTCTTCAGAGATGCATTACGTAACATTCTTTAAGTTCATGAGAATAATCTTCAATCGAAACAATAAGCAAGTAGCTAAGAATATTTGCAGAGCAAGAACAGTTCATAGTGAATAAGCATGATGGGAGTTGTCCTCCATATAATTAGTAGCTTGAAGCATTGAGTGTATTTGCAAAGCAAGAAACAGTTCATAGTGAATAAGCCTGATGAGAGTTGTCCTCCATATAATTAGTAGCTTGAAGCAATGAGTGTACTTGCAAAGCAAGAAACAGTTCATAGTGAATAATCATGATGGGAGTTGTCCTCCATATAATTAGTAGCTTGAAGCAGTGAAGATTTGAGTAAGCAAGCATTAGTTCATTATTAAATGATATTGTAGACAAATAGCTGAAAGCTCTGGTCCAGTCTCCCTAAATACCGTCAGAGTTGTGTCAGAGGGGGGTGGGGTACGGCTCCTCACAGCTGAGTGCCGAACCCGGAAGTGTTACTCCATGACACCCAAACAGTTTCCTGCTATTTTTAATGTGGATTGCATCGCTGCTGTAAGAATTGTTTGGGGAAAAAACCCACCCAAATTGCCACCACCTTGTAAGTGAAAGGAACTTAATCAATTTATAACAAGTAAAATAAATAAAGGAAAAGAAAAACACAAAACTGAACCTCAAACATCAGCATATACTTGAAGCACTTTATACTTTGACTCTGTAAAGTTTGACAGAAATGTATTCTGTTTTAAGCATTAAGTACAATGTTACACTATAATATGGTATGTCTTATTTGAAATGTTCTTTGTGAAAGTACTTTTTTTTTTTAATTATGATTATTATTAGCATGTATATGCACTTTTCAGTTACACATTGGAGTTGTGAAACAAGTGACAAAGTAGTGCAAGGCACATTCATGCAATTCTCAGCAGTGGTGCTAAGAAATGCATGTTCCAGATGTGCCCCAATTCCCATTTTTCTTTACTATATAAGCTTGGAGTCCAGACTAGATTCCTTTTTGGTTGTGCACCCCACCTCGGATAGTAATGACACTTTAATTTTTAGTTAATATAGATCAGATATATGAATGTATTGTAAGTATATACTTTAATGATTTAGTTTTCATAATTTTGCATTCTATTTACAATGCTCTTACAACAGATTAATTAAATACACTTAGTTAATTTTGAGCTAGCACTATTCAATTTGTCTTCCATGTTAAAATTAGTGTAGGAGCCACCAAGATTTGGAGTACTGTGGCGTAGTGATGGGCTATATTGTCATATGATGGAACTGAACCCCCATATTTGTTTGTCGAGATAGGCGATTTGAAGTAGCATAGTAAAATTTAAAACTGTACTTTAGTGTTTGTGTGCTGTTCCTTAATTTGTATATTATACAAAGTAATGGTAAATAGGCAAAGATAAATAGGGCCCTGCTCAAACACATCACAATCAAATAGTATATAGGTGTGATCTTTTGTGATTATTACAGGATCCTGTTTAATAGAAAGAAGACCCCTAGTCCTGCTGATGTTTTACAACAATATTTAGCTAGTTATTTGCAAACAATTTATCTTGCCAACGATGATACCCTTGAAATTTATGGTAGAAGTTGCCCTCAAATAATTAAAAAATGTGGAGGAACCCAGGTCAGACGTCTTCTCTTTTACTACTTCAGACATTTAAAGACATTCTCCTTCCTCACATTACTGCCCTTTCAAATGGCTCTCTACAAGATCAGCAGCAGACTTTTTACAGCCATGACTGAAGCTCACATTGTGGCACTTCCTAAATAAAGGCTATATCACATCTTATGTCACAGCTATATATCCATCTCTCTGATTAACAAAGATCTTGACTATACAGTTGAACCCCCTTCTGCCAATTCTGACCAGGTGGGATTTATACTTTGGATGGAGGCTCCTGATAGCATTAGTAAAATGATGAATCTATTTTGGTGGCGGGGGAATGCCATTTGTATTACACTGCAATAGAGAAACATGTTTGCGGTCCTATGATTTCATGCCTGTGCCAGCTTCTGTCTAAATGATTACTTTATTATTTCTTTTTTTTTTATATATATGTTATGCGAAACGTAAAATCACATTATTACCTCTAGATAGTACTGTCCCTGCTCTATCTAATTTACCACTCTAAAAGCAGAGGAAATGAAAGCCACTCAATTTGGGAGGGGAGTGAACGCAGATTTCAGAAATCTTTACTGTATGAGTTAATATTGTTGCTAAGATTCTCACTTCATTTTTGATGGATTCTTACCCAGACTGAGTTGGAGTTGATGGATCGGCCGTAACTAGGCAATATGATGTGCATCAACATCCCCTTTGTTGATCGTAAGAAAAATTGCTATATGGTATGACGCTTTCTGGTATATTGACACGCTCTAGGTTAGTTAAGATTATTCCCACATTGTCCCTTTGTTTTCCAGGTTGTGAGGGAAGTAGGTGTGTACTTCTGCATACCAGGTATCCGTCTTCTAAGATTAGACCCCTATGAGAGGTAAAAATGAAGTTATCATTAGCAATTTAAGCCATACCGCCAACATGACCCTTTCCTGTTCATTTTAAGTCAATCAATTTTAAACCAGTGTAGATGCTGCTAATTTGGTACTTAATCACAACAGAAATGTTGAGGGATGCTGGCAGCATAAAACCAATAGTCATAAAGTGCTACCTTTTTGGACCATTTCACACCAGCTCTTTTGCATTCTTCTCTTTTTAAGTTTCTTTATTTCTTACTTCCTTTCGCAGTGGCTGTGCGCTAACCCTCCTTTAAAGTGGTTTCTTTAGGAACTTTGCATGTACCTCTGTTCAACGCGATCTGTTCTAGTTATAATACTATTGAATTCTGTATGTCCAGATTTACTGGTCTTTCTTGTTACTTGAAATAATAATCACAACAACTCAATAGGAAGTGATTTTTTTTTTTTTTTTATTTATTTAGAACAAAATGGACTTCATGCAACAACTGCTCAGCTGAAAAACACCAGACACAGGGAGTGTCTGGTATGTTGATCGATACTGAATTGCAATAGCTTCTCTGCCCATTTGGCAGTGGCCGAGAATTGCAGTTAATTTTGTATTTTTTCATATGTTACATTTGGACAAATGGAAACTATATCCCCAATCCATATGTAAAAAACGCACAAAATTATTTTTTATCAGATACTTTGGCATACATTGGTGAAAAAATGAGGGGATGTTAAGGCACAATATGCACCTTATGAAATACCCTGGAGTGTCTACTTTTACAAATGGTAGGCCTTTGTGGGCTTTTTTGAACAGTCAAACTGTTATAATACCCCAAATGGAAGCGTAGGCTCCAAAAATCTGTCTCTCAAAATTCTACTGTGAATACTGAAAAGGACAGGCCTCCTATATGGCACTGTAACTTCACAAAATAGTGCCAAAGACATACATTGGGGGTGTCATTTTACTCAGCAGATGTAACTGAACACAAAATAAAACTTTGTACAGGAATAGCACACACCAACTTTAAAAAATACAAAATATAAGTTTGTGTTCCAAAAACCAAAAAAAAACAATTTTACTCCAATATTTAGCAGAGGTTGGTGGTGAAATGGCTACGAAGAAAGTCTCAAAACAACCCTAGGTAAATAGCCTGTGATGTCTACTTTATATAAATATATACTTTTGTGTGGCAATTTTGTTTTCTTTTATGGCTATTAAGCTTACAAGACAAACATACCAAATTCTAAAATCGCTCCACATTAAAAGTTTATTTTACTCCTTGTGCTTTGTGACCTGTAACTACCAAAAAAAAACTTTAAATCCCAGACACATCATATATTCTGTAAATCAGAACAACTAAATGAATTTATTTTTAATTACTTTCCTTAACTTGCACTAATTATGCACACATTATTGTAAAAACTGTAAAAAAAATTTTTTTCCCTATTTTTCTGATTTTTTTTTTTATAATTAATAAGCATTTATATATGTGTGTTACATCAAATTAAAGCCCTTTCTGTCCTTTAAAAAACGATATATAATATGTGTCGGTGCAATAAATTAGTAAAATGCAGTTGAACGTAAACAGCAAAAAATGCAAAAAATGCTGTTGTCATGAAGTGAAAGACAAACTTCTGAAGCTCTGTCCTTAAGGAGATATTATATCAGGGTTTTTTAAGTTAAACTATATTCCCAGTATGTCTCATATAGTTTGACAAATCCCAAGTCAGTGATCCATACAAATAGGACTGCTGCCACCTAATTTATTTAAATTGAAAAGGATTGCTATTTAAGTATATGAAACATGACATGCACATATATAAATAAAACAGGTTAACATGAACTGAGGCAGTGAAAAGAAAAGGATTTGAAAAAGAAAAAATAGAAAAAGTAATATATGAATCATTATTTCTGGAATATTTGGTGAACACACCTAAAACAGGGGTCCTCAAACTCCGGCCCCCCAGATGTTGCTGAACTACAACTCCCATGATTCTTTGAATTACATAGATAGCCAGATAATCATGGGAGTTGTAGTTCAGCAACATCTGGGGGGGCCGGAGTTTGAGGACCCCTGATCTAAAATGTGCATACAACTAAATATGTAATGTACCGTATTTTCCGGCGTATAAAACGACTGGGCATATAAAATGACCCCCAACTTTTCCAGTTAAAATATAGAGTTTGGGATATACTCACCGTATAAGACTACCCCTCTTCCAATGCACACCAAATAAAAATTAGCCATGATGTACAGTGAGCAGACAGAGCTACACAGCAAGACATTAAATAATGATAATCTGAAATAGCATTTAAAGCCCAGGTATGTGCCAGGCTGTTTGGGCATATAATCTACGCCTGCTGGTCTAGCACACAGGAGGCTAATTGTGATATATTCTTTTTACTCCCCCCCTCCATTATTTTTTAATCCCCCCCCCCTCCATTCTTTTTACTCCCCCTCTCCCCTTCCCTGTGCAGAGTGGGTGGCCAAGCTCCTCTTCGTCCTGTCAGTCCGGTCGGGTACCGCACGGTACAGGAGATTCAGTTACCTGTTCCCGGCCGGACTAAAAGGAAGTGAGCACTCAGTGTGCACTTCCTTTCAGTCCGGCCGGGAACAGGTAACTGAATCTCCTGTACCGCGCGGTACCCGGCCGGACCCGGTAAATAGCCTAAGTAACCCCATACTAAAATAACTATACTAAAAATTGCATGTAATTAGCAAACTATTTTATATAAACTGAACTACAGGTTTTTATCAGAAATCAGAATATAGTAATCCAAAATTAAGTAACTAATGGAGTGTAGGTTGGAAGAAACTGATCAGATAGCCAGCTCTCATTGCTAAAGGTAGAGATACATTTTTTTTAGGCTAATACATGGATCCTATTTTTCAGTCAGACATGTAGCTATCCTTCATCCATCTCACACATAACCAGTCACAATAATTCATACACACTAATTACAAGCAACTCAAATAGACATCCTTACAGATGACATATTCTAGATCTTGTCCACTGGTGTTGATCTCTGGTGGTTGTAAGTGGAGCTTTAGAGAGGAGATCTAGATGTCTGCAGAACCATCCCTGTTCTCTAGTAATGGAGCAAACTCTGGACTAGTAGAGTCAGCTCTGTGACTCTTTGTACTCCTAAAAGCTCTATTTCCAAGTGTTCAGGATGTCCTCAGGAGTGCAAAGGAGCAGGGAAAGCTGTTGTCAGCCCTACAGCATCAGGAGGATGGTCAGGAAATATATACCCAACCTCAAAAGCAAAATTATTAGACTTTGCATGTTCTCTAAGTACTGCCCACCCCCCTGACCCACCTACTGATCACACATGTTCCTTCTAAATTTATAGCATAGTCATCCAGCTGCTTTAAAACTTATTTACGCCTCCTTCACTTTACACAATAACCGTAGAAGCAACTTTTCTTCAATTTTCTCTGGCCATCATTCCCAAATTGTCCCTCTTTTTCTTGTCTCATATCCCCATAATATCCCAAAAAATTGTAAATTCACTGGTATTTAACTAGGCACTTTGTATAAGAGAGTTCAATGGCAAGGTCTTAGTTCACCAGCTGTGTATATTATATGTATTTCCCTCAATTGTACAACTCTGCGGAATATGTTGGTTCTTTATAAATGCCAGTAATAAATAAAGAGATATGCCCACTTTGGTGATTGTCAACACATGTGCAGAAAGAATTTATGGCTTTAAGAAATTTCTTAAGGCTTCTTAAAGAAACCTGCACACCTCCACCATTAGAATAGTCGTACTAGATATGGTATTGTGGCGAAAGTAACCTCTCCACTGGTTTTTGGAGGGGCCTGTTTGCCAGCCTCCTACCCTGTCACTATGGCCCGTGCAAAAGACCTGGCTAAAATACTTTAAACATGCTCTGTTCGTGCAATTGGGACTATAAGGTTCATTTACCAAACAACCACATGAACCAGAGACCACCCTGGAGCTTGTTAACACCTATTAACAACTTGGAACATTTCTCACCGCAGTGTTCTAATTGTTTGTCTGGGTGGCCACAATTCCTATGGACAACCACGAGGTGGCGGACATCTTGTTCGCATGAATGCATGCAGCGGTGTTAGGGCATGAATCTCGTGGAACTAAAAATCCATCATTGTCTGCGTTTGATTCTATTCAACTTAGAAGGGCACTGTTCAGTGAGATCATTCATCTGGATGAGGGGAACAAGCTCGAGGGTAAGACTATTAACTCTGTTCGGTAGCTTGTTCATTTTCAAACTACCGAACTAGACCGACCGCAAGCCCTGATTCACTGGAACTGTTTGGGGCATGGGACCATGCCTGTGGTCGGTCAAATAAATGACTTCCAGAAAATTATTGAACCCCTGAACGATCTGTGTGATCTTTGGATATGTTGGTCATCCATATAAAGGCTATCAGGGGATGTAACATTTGAGGGGTTTTATGTATTTTTAGGGTGTTAAAAAAAAGTATGTTTTTCCTTTGCTTGGAGATAATTGGATTACAATCAGTACAGTTACTGATCCAATTATCTCCCATGTAGAGGGGAGGGATTGTGTGCTGTGTGTCGGAGTGTCGTGTATTGTAACCTTATTGTTATTGGTCTGTAAAGTTGCAAATCAGTCTACCATCAGGTTCATGCGGGCGTACCCCTTTGCATGGGGCTTGTCATATAAGGCCAAGTGTGGCTCCCATTAAACTGAGATTTGTTTACCCTTTCATGAAGTTTGGAGAACTACATTAACTCTGGGGATTGCTATAATCACTATACTCCCCTGAGTATAATCACTAGCTCTTGTAAGAGCTGTTCCTGTTACGCTCTATGGACTAGGAGATGTCTATCAACTGGAAGCTGGATCCTGGTCTTGGGTCCAGGGTGGGTGGAGGACAGCGAGACCCCAACCCAGCTGCGTTGGTTTGTGGGGTTTACTGTGGTTATGGTGTTCCAGTACAGTGTTAATGGTGCTCACAAGTACTAGGAAGCAGTGTTTAAAAAAAAGGTAACCAATCGGGGTGCCAGGTGGTCCATCACAGGTATTAATATGGTATCATGGTTTTAGAGAATGTTTTAGACCCTAGTCAAGCCATCCGGAACTGGTCTCTTGTTTTGATGTAGCAAAGAAATTGTCTTGTCTAGTTCCACAGTAATAAAAGCAGAAGGCATAGCTGAGTGTCTCATGGAAGAGGTCTGCTCTGATATTGGTTGGTGTATAGAATCATCCTGTTTCAAATTTTAAGGTATCTCATTTGCTAAGGGTCAAGTATCGTATGTCCCTAATGATCAAACACATAAGCTATCTTAGATATGAATGCTCTATTTTTTTATTATTTTTTTTTAGTTTGGTGGCAATCAGCTGTTTTATCTTGGGTATAGTATTTGTGTTTAAATCTTTGAAGAAGTTAAGAGGTTCAGGCAAATTAGATGCCATTGCAATAACTTAATGCTAGAGATTCTTTTTTAAGGTGCCTGGTGAAGGAGTTGTGTATGCTTTATTTAATTGAACAAGCAAAGCAGTCCGGCTTGCTACCATCTGGAATGTTTGTTATTTTTTTCAAACCTTGCATATGTAATAAAGGAGCCTCTAAATATGGCTTCATGGGCCAAGCAGCCAGCAACTATGTCACTTGTGGGTGTGTCATCAGCTACAAAGTAAATTAGTAAGTCCTGAGCTATCTGCTGTAAAATATAAGGCTTAATGAATAAGCATTTATTTTCTCACCAGGATTACCTCAGACGAGTACACCTCTGAAAAGGTCATACCAGTAGAAGCATGGTCTGACTACAAAATTAGGTTGATGGAAGATGATTTTACTCTCTGCAATGTATAGGAATGTACTAGTAATGCAATGTACTTGCAATGGCCGTTATAACAATCTACTAGAAGCCTACAAAAAAGAATATCAGAACACTGTCGAAACAAAAATGGATATGAGAATCATAAAGTTTCAAAACATGTTAGCAAAAAAAAAATTAATGTGTTTTAAAGTTTACCGGTATAAAAATATGTGCGATCCCATGGAGAGGAGGAGATATCAAAAGGATTTTAGGTAGCAATTAAATGGATTTTTTTATTTTTATTATTATTTAAAAACACTAATATCAGAAGGTTTGAATGCAGGGGGGGGCGTCTCTTGGAGCCGAGGTGGACGGACGCATGGAGTGAGAGCTCCCGGTCCGAAACGGTCTAAAAGCAAGATTAATAGCAGCAAAACCCTTGGAAACAGGAGAAATTACTTATCAGGCACTCTCCTCTGCCTATGATGGCTCCGGCAAAACAAACCAAACTAACAGACCAGATCCGCAACGCAAAAAAGGACAAGCCGTGGCAGGCACAATATGGCTGTGATGGGCTGGATAGCTCACAAGCCTCCATTTCACAGCAAGACCACGAGGCTGAACAATGCACAGATACCCCGGTAACGGAAAAAAAACTATATGCAATGCTACAAGAATTCAGGATAACCCTACAAGTGGACTTTAAAAAAGCAACAAATGATATAAAAAAAGAGATTGCTGATCTCGGGGAGAGAACAAACAACCTGGAAGCCCGCACCGACGACATTTGTTCAGCACATGATACTCCAGCGGACACCGTCCAATCCTTAGCAGAAGAACACCAGTTCTTGAAGAGGAAGCTTGCAGACATGGAGGACCGCTCGAGGCGAAACAATGTCTGATTTTGCCGAGTCCCAGAGAGTGTGACTAGAGACCAGCTCTCCGGCTACCTGATATCGCTTTGTAAATCCTTGGTACCCGACATAAATGACCCAGAATGGCTTATGGATAGAGCACACCGCTTACCGAGGCCACAAATACTCAGCCCGGAGTCACCACGCTTTCACTACTAAAAGTCGAAGGAAACACTACTTCTGGCAGCAAGGAAAATGCCCAACCTACCTGACCCCTACTCTGGAATCCAACTATATGCGGACTTATCGGCACTCACGATGAGCAGGAGAAGGGACTTTATAACAATCACAAAAACCCTCAGGAACAACGACATATAATACCGTCGGGGCTACCCGACTAAATGGCTCATCTGGAGAAGCAGGAAAATGCAATTGTCGTAATTGTCGCAAATGAACCTGAGGTGGGTACCAGGTTTATGTTCCTTCTTTTTTCATCTTTTTTATTAGTTCTTACTGGTCCGTCTTGTTCCTACTAGCTAATAAACGCAAGGCACAAGGGTGAGACAGTATATGCATATTGAAAGGCTGTATACACCTGGCTTGTTTCCACCAGGCACGGATGGGAGCTGGGCTGGGAATATTCTGTCCAACCACAGCTCATCCGGGTAGAGCGCTAAATATTGTTATAGCGCTTTGTACATACTTTCATTTTTTTCACTCAAAAATTATTTTTCAGTCCCTAGTTAGTTTCCCCTCTTACCCTATCTCTGGACCTGACCATCACTTTAAGCACCAACGTCACTTTCCCAAGCCCTGGCTGATATACATTGCTCCTGTATACTGGGACAATGGATGAACACCTCACCATACTTACACTTAATGTCAAGGGCCTAAATAGCCTCCATAAAAGGAGAATGACCGCACAGGAAAATGACACAATCTAAAGTGGCAGTAATGTGCCTGCAGGAGACTCATTTATGTGCTAAGAATCCACCCAAACTCAATATAAAAAACTACTCACAGTGCTTCCATGCCATGTCCAAAACCAAAGCGGTATCTATCTTCTTCCACAATGACTGGGTGTTCACCCCATCCAAACTATATGCTAGGAAAGACTGCCAATTGCAAATATTAGGGGGTCGCTTAATGGGTCATCAGTAACAATAGCTTTGTTGTACGCTCCTAACGATGCACAAAAATCTTTCCTCACCATGGCTTTTCGAAAAATTGACCAATACAAAACAGGACACACATTCTTATGCGGAGATTTTAACTGTGTACCAGATCCTTTCATGGACATAAAAAGAGAACGAGCCAAACCACCAAAACCACTTTCACTCTCCCTTGGGTTACACCTCATGAACCTAATGCATGAACATGATTTCTATGACACATGGCACAGCCTGTACCCCACAGGGAAAGATTTCACTCAGCAGCACACATGACTTTCACTAGAATTGACCTATGCCTACTAGATACCAAAACATTACCATTCGCATCCAAGGCACATATAGGACCAATAACATGGTCCGATCACGCGCCACAAACAGTGGCTATACGAATAGCATACCCAGCCAGGGGACGGGGCACTTGGCGTCTGAACGACAGACTGTTAGATGACCCACAAAATCTCCAAGGGCAACAGGAAAAAGCAGAGGAATATTTTATAAACCATGCCACATGCCAAACATCCATCATCACTCAATGGCTGGCCCATAAAGTTTTCATGAGAGGCGTACTAATCCAAACAGGAGCTAGGGTAAAGGAGATTGCATCAATCGGAATCGAGTAGATTAGAACAAGAACTAACAGTGGTAGAATCCACAGTGGTAGAAACACAAGACGGCCCCCACGACCAAAACACAAACAATTAATGTCGATCTGAAAGGCCCTCCACAACATGCACCTACATATAACACAAAGACATATGAGATTTTTAAAACCATCATATTATACTATGGGCAATAAGGCGGGCAAACTCTTAGCCAGAAAAGCAAAACAAATAAAACTACAATCTAAAATCCCCTATATAACTTCCAAAACTGGGGGCAATCTATATAACCAAGATATAGTTATGCATCATTATACCAACTAGAGAAAGATCCCATCACCCACCAACCAACGGAAGAGGAGATATACCTCTTCCTGGATAGAGCCCTGCTGCCCAACTTAACAACAGCACAAAGCTCCTAACTCTTAGACCCATTCACGGAGGAAGAAGTCACAGATGCAATCAAAACTCTCCCCAAACATAAGGCCCCGGGACCTGATGGCTTATCTATTACTATTTTAAATTAGCAAACCAATTAATAG
Organism: Pelobates cultripes; assembly: GCA_933207985.1. Taxonomy (NCBI): domain Eukaryota; kingdom Metazoa; phylum Chordata; class Amphibia; order Anura; family Pelobatidae; genus Pelobates; species Pelobates cultripes. Next base: position 312,728,617 of record OW240912.1, on the reverse strand, counting down.
CACCCCTCACTAAAGTATTTAATCACATAAAGACCTCTGGAACCATGCCCAAAGAAATGCTGGAAGTGCACATTGTGACGCTACCAAAACCCAACAAATCCCCAACTCAATGTGCAAACCTACGCCCAATTTCCCTATTAAATGCAGACACCAAACTCTATGCTAAACTCATAACCTCCCGGCTCAAAACTATCATCCCATACATGTATCGGAGGAGCAAGCAGGATTTGTACAAGGTAGACAGGTGGGGGACACCACTAGACACTTTATTAATTTAGTGGAATGGGCCAATAAGTCACGCCAAGTGGGTATAGTACTAGCCCTGGATGCCGAAAAGGCTTTTGATCGGTAGAACTGGAGATACAGGTCACTTACACTCATGAAGATGGGGTTCCCACCTGCTTTTAGAACAAGCATATTAGCACTGTACCAATGCCCATCTACTTAAGTTTTTAGCACTGGATTCATATCCAACCAATTCGATATAAGTAATGGTACCCGGCAGGGATGCCCTCACTCCCCCCTAATCTTCATATTATGCCTAGAGCCCTTGGTAAGGATAATAAAACAAGATAAGACCACACAGGGTCTCAGCACACCAGGGGGTATGAAAAAACTTGCCCTCTTTGCAGATGACATTTTGTTATTTATCACCAATCCTGGGTCCTCCTTGTTATCCCTTCTCAACTTACTGAAGGGGTATGGGATGATCTCATACTATAAAAACAATATAGCTAAAACCCAGGCACTGCCTATTAACTTACCACGCACCATGCTGGAAGAATTAAAATCACTCCACGCATTTGACTGGTGTACCTCCTCTCTACAATACTTAGGAGTAAAACTTGCCAAAACAACACAGATCACCACCAAAGAGAATCATTACCCGTCACTAAAATCAAAGCAACACTTGAGAAGTGGGAGAATCTGGAGGTATCATGGTTAGGACGCATCAATCTGATCAAAATGATAACACTTCCACACGTATTGTACCTCTTCAGAACCCTGCCTATCGCTCTCCCGAACTTACTGCTCAAACAATTCCAAAGCACCATAAATGCGCACATTTGGAAAAGAAACCACGCAGACTAGCTAGGGAATGCCTGGGGCTCCCCTATACAAAAGGGGGTCTGGGGTTGCCAGACATAAAAATTTACTACAGTGCAACCTTCCTAGCACAAGGGATAAGACTACTGCGCCCCTCTACGGCCACCCATACTCCACTCTGGCTACCACTCGCAAATGCATGCTTAGATACACAAAACTTGATTCACCATCTATGGACACGTTCAGTCCCCCAAACCTTTAAGAAACCTATGTTGCATTGTTCTAAGACTTTAATACACGCCTGGAAAGACTGAAGTCCACTGGTGATAGACCCGACACAAATAATTAAAGCAGCACCAATAGCAACACTTAAAGCATACTCTCCAGGACTGCAGTTGGGGAGGTGGCAGGTGAGGGGAGCGAGAAAGATTTGTGACTTACTGAATGGGGATCAGATAAAACCATTCCCTGTCCTCCAAAAAGAGCTGGACCTGGTGCCCAGAGATATTTATCTTTATCTAAGGGTCAAGAATATCATACAAAACTGTATGAAAGATATCCCACCTAACACTAACAATGACACCACGGCCATCACACCCAACCACTTTATACTCAGCAAAACTGCCAAACCACTCTCCCTGTGCTATAATGCGATAATAACAAACGTAGCCACAGGTAAACTGAAATACATGACACAATGGGAGGAAGAAATGGAATGTCAGTTCCCTCTCACTGAGTGGCAGACAGCAATGGCAAGCACAAAACAGGCCTTGCGCAGTCTCTCGCTGTGGGAGGCATATTGCTAAATTTTAATGAGATGGTACCTGGTGCCACACAAACTGGCGCGCATGTACATAGGCCCAACAAAGCTGTGCTGGAGAGGCGAAAAATAAACTATTTTACATATGTTCTGGAGTTGTCCAAGCTTGGGGGGGGTTCTGGGGCCAGGTCCAGTCCATGAGATCTCACAAGACGCAGCTTGCTATGCACGCAGAAAAATACCTCCTTCACATCATCCCTGATCTATACTTACACCCTCACAGAAAGGTGATCCTAAACATCCTCACAGCAGCCAAAACAGCCCTGGCTGGCAACTGGAAAAGCAAACACATACCCCCGCTAGAAAGTGTATGCTCCAAAATGGATAATATTAGTGCGTATGAAAGAATGGCAAGCACGTTAAATGGCTGTGTTGAGAAATATGAGAAAGAATGGGACAGCTGGCTAACACACCCAAGGGTACAGCAGTGTAACCCACACACGGTCCAATAAGACCATACATATGGGGCCTGTCACCAGGTAACGGAGTAACTGAGAAATTTAACGATGGTCTGTATAATCAGTTTAAGGGCGCGCAGCCCAATAGGCAGATATTGAACGGAACAAGTGGAGTCGGTTCTGGATCCCTCCCCCCCCCCTTCCCTCTTTCTATTTTCTGTATCCCTCCCCATTTACCCAGTTAGCTATAAACCTGAACGAATGTGATACAACAAAGATACAACATGTACCAGTCGATATGTTGATACATGTTGAAAACATTGCAAATTGATTTTTGTACAACTAGACCTAAAGCTAAGTCCATTCTGTTATACATGTTTGTAAACTGTGTGGTACTGTTTCTCTTCTTACTGAATGCACCAATAAAAACTAAACATGAGAAAGAAGGTTTGAATGCAGATTTTGATCTTTTTATTTTTTTTTTCTATTTAAAAAAGCAATTTTTTAAAATGTTTGTATGTATAACCCCCATTTTTTAGATGTTACCAAAAAGTGTGCTTTATTATATACATAAATTTAAGTTATAAGGTTCTGTCCTTTTACCTCTTAAGCTATGACTTGCATTGTTACCAAAAAGTGTATTTTAATAGTTTTTACAGTTCATAACATTATATGCATACATTTAAGTTATAAGGCAACTTGAGCTAAGAATCGCATTGTTTTAATATTGACATTATACACTTTAATTATAGTTTTCCTTTATATCAGCTTAATATTGCTATTTTATTGTAGACAAGGTCAGCTAATATCTCTCATATTATAATTGCCCATAATAGACCTTAATAAAGATGGCCGCTCTCTTCCCACCTCGCCCGGGAACGTCTTCCTATCCGAGTAAACTACATTTCCCATAACCCCTTGCTCATTGCGGTTACCACGGTATTTTCCTGACCGCATTTTTAAGTATTCCGCTTTATATTATGTAGCTACTACGGTCTTCTAACCCTCCACACACAGTAAGTAGCTAAATACACATCCAGCTACTTGCGGCCGTCGTGACCTTGTGACATACCGCTCCCAAATCTTTTTTTAATCAGTTTTACACTATGTATCTCTCATAATCCATTGACCAAAGGTTCTTAACCTATTTAAAACAAAAAATAAGCACTTTTCACAATATTGCATTAACTATCTATTTGAATTGTATTAAACCTAGTCCTGTGATTGTGGTCACATGACGATGGAGTCATTTTGGCGCCAAAATTTGAATTTCTGCCTTTTAGAAACGAATATTAGTGTATGTTGCCAGGTATCTGTTCTATTGCATGTGATAAAGCCTTGATTCTGTTAAATAAAAGTAATTTATTTTGACTACCTGTACTTTTGGGTTAGTCTTTATACTTTTATTTTACTTTTTATTTTATTTATACCTGGCATCTCCTACCATCTGAAGCACCAGAGCCATCATTTAAAGAATCCAAGGTGGGGATTGTTCCACCCATGCCTGGCACATAGGGCTGTCTGTCTGCTCTTAAAATTGTAAGTATATTTCTCAACCCCTGTTCTTACGCATATATGGAGCACTATGGGCCTCCTCCTCTTCTATTACATATGACCTACACTGCAACTACCATCAGAGGGATATCCTACAAGTGGGGAGTTCAAATACCACTGTAAACGGTTTTACCTGGAGCTGGTTATAGCTCTTTTAAATGTGAGTTGGCACTTTTTAACCTCAGTGTTTTCTGTAGCCATATTTATCAACTATATTGCACCATTGGTCCATTCTGTTTTTGCTCTTTTCTCATATACTGCTGATGATTTGACCCAAGGTGTCACATAAAAACTTGAAGATTATTGATATGTAGAGACTTTTATTTCTTGCTTTTGGTACTTTTTTGTGTTGTCATGTATTTGTATCATTAGTTGTTTAACTGTTTATTTGGCACACCCTGTATCCCTTGTTCTGTCTTCCAAATATCCAGAAGAGAAGTGTTTTTACTCATCTCAGCTAAAATGCAGAAAAACAATCTCCCAAGAAAAATTCTGAATATCAGCAGTTGGTAGATATTATTAGCACACATGTGTTCAATGTGTTTAGTTTAATTTTATTAAAATGGTCAAGTTATCTAATCAGAAGACAGGCTATACACATGCAGGCTTGTTTGTTTTACTCCAAGATGTTTCACTATACTATCAAGTAGAAAATTATTACAAATCTGAACAGAGACAGGTCCAATGTGTCAGAATACAGTGAAATAGAAAGACTTCAGCATGTTTAGACAGGAAATGTATTCACGTGATACACAGAAGCTTTAGTTTGCACACACTAATTACATTCTGACATATCACATATGCTTGTTTAGGTTTTTGCACATTTATATACAAGGAAAATTGCTTAGGAACACACATAGTGAGATAACCCATGCGGACCGATAAACAAATTGTATTACTTGGTACCTAATAACAAACACAACAATACCATTGAGGTTTCTTCTATGGAAGCCTCTGTGTGAGGCTGATGAAAATGGATCACACGAAAAACAGTAGGTATATATAATTGGATTTCACTGGACTTGGTATGAATTCAAATACTCGTTTGAAAATAAATCACTTTAAAGCTTGTAATGTTCTCTGTGAAATGTATAGGTTGGAAAGGAAAAACTTACAATCTTGATGGAAAATAAAACAATGGTTTATTTGAATTCAATACTATATTAAAAAAAAAAAAAAGTATACGGCTGAATAGGGGTGTTTAAAGAAAATACATTTTAACGCATTTTTTCTAGCACAGTGGTGTTCCCCAATGTCATTATGCCCAAAGAGTTATTAATTCATTTATTTTCTAGCAGGAAAGAGATAAAATATATTATATACACACACTGACCAGCCACAACATTAAAACTGCTGACAGGTGAAGTGAATAGCATTGACTATATTGTTACAATGGCACCTGTCAAGAGGTGAGATATATTAGGCAGTAAGTGAACAGTCAGTTCTTGAATTCCATGTGTTTGAAGCAGGAAAAATAAGAAAGCAAAATGATCTTTTCTAGCAGGAAAGAGAGAAAATTGGGGTATAATATATATATATATATATATATATATATATATATATATATATATATATATATATATATATATATATATATATCCTATTCGTATTATATATAAATAAATCAGATGCGGTGTTGACATGTTAGTCCCAACACGGACTTTCCTCAAGAAATACGAACAGGCAAACACTATTTAAATGACCTGGGAAAAAAACTCACATGTTCACACCAAACTGTCTTTATGGACCTTACATTTGTGCACAATCATGCTGGAGTAGAAAAGGGTATCCCCTAAACTGTTCCCACAAAGTTTGGAAGAATTAAGATTCCCCGTCATTGAAAGTAAGAGGCTAACGCCTAAAAAACAGCTCCCCCTACCATTGTTACCCCACCACCAAACTTACAGTTGGCACAATGCAGTCAAGCAGGTAAAACCAGATTAAAACCCTTCAAACCCAGACTCGTCCATCAGACTGCCATACAGAGAAGCATGATTTGCCACTCCATAGAACACCTTTCCACAGGTCTAAAGTACAGTGGTGGTTTGCTTTATACCACTCAATCTGACACTTGGCATTGAACTTGGTTATGTGAGGCTTGCATGCACCTGCTAAGCTATAGAAACCCATTCCATGAAGCTCCTGCAACACACATTTTTAAGTGATATTAATGCCAGTTGAAGTTTGGAACCCTTCAGCGGTGGAATCAGCAGTGCGTTTGCAACTGCTACCACGGCACTTGGTGATGCTGTTCTGTAACATTACGTAGTCTTCTGCTTCATGGCTGTTTTGCTGCTGTCCCTAAACACTTCCACTTTCCAATAATACCACTTACAGTTGACTGTTGAATATCTAACAGGGATGACATTTCACAAACTGACCTATTGCAAAGGTGGCATCCCATGACAGTACCAAACTTGAATTAATTGAGCTCTTCAGAACGACACTCCTGCAACTGTAAATGCTGACTGCATCGCTATATGCTTGGTTTTATACACCTATGGCAATTAGTCTCATTTAAACACTTTAATTCAATAATTAAGAGGTGTGTCCCAATATAGTGTGTGTATGTTTGTATTATTATTCCATTTGTCAATTTAATATTTATGTGTGTGTATGTAGAAATATATATATATATATATATATATATATATATATATATATATATATATATATATATATATATATATATATATATATATATATATATATATATCTACATACACACACACACACACAGACTAGCCATAACATTAAAGTCACTGACAGGTGAAGTAAATAACAATGGCACTAGTCAAGTGGTGGAACATATTGGGCAGTAAGAGAACAGTAAGTTCTTGAATTTTATATGTTGGAAACAGGCAAAAACTGCAAGCGAAAAGATCTGAGTTACTTTGACAAGGGTCAAATTGGGGTGGCTAGACTGTCCATTTCAAAAAAAGCAAGTCTTGATCCCAGGTAAACAGTGGTTAGTACCTACCAAAAATAGTACAAGGAAGGAGTAATGGTGAACCAGAGTCAGGATCATGATCGCGCAAGGCTCACTAATGCACGTGGGCAGCAAAGGCTACCTGTTTGACCCAATCACGCGGAAGAGCTACTGTAACTTCACATTGTTGAAAAACTTAATGCTGACCCATAATAGAAAGGTGTCAGAACACACCGTACATTACATTTTGCTGCATGTGGGTCTGCGTAGTTGCAGACCAGTTAGAGTGCCCTAAACGACTGCTCTCCACTGCTGTAAGAGTATTAAATAGAGACATGAGCATCAGAACTGGACCATGGAAGAAGGTTGCTTGGTCTGATTAATCAGATTTTCTTTTAGATCAGAAGGATTGTCAGGTGCAAGTGCATTGTTAACCTGGGGAAGAGATGGCAGCAGGATGCACTATTTTAAGTAGGCAAGCCGCTGGATGTGTTGTTATGCTCTGGGCAATGTTCTGCTTGGAAACCTTGGGTCCTGGCATTCATGAGGATGTTACTTTAACATGTACCACCTAACTATAGATTATTGCAGATCACATACTCCCCCTTTTTGCAATATTGTTTGTTGAAGGCTGTTGCCTGTTTTAGCAGTATAATGCACCCTACCACACTGCACAAACTGTTCAGGAATGGTTTAAGGAACATGACAAAGAGTTCAAGCTATTACCTTGGCCTCCAAATTTCTCACATCTCAATCTGATTGCATCTGTGGGATGTGCTGGAACAACAAATCGGATCCATTGACGCCCCACATTGCAAATTACAGGACTTAAAGGATCTGCTGCTAATATCTTAGCACTGGACACATTCAAAGGTCTTGTGGAGTTCATACCTCAAAGCATCAGAGTTGTTTTGGCTACACGAGCGGGGCTTGCACGATATTAGGCAGGGGTTTTTAATGCTGTAGCTTATTAGGATAGAGAGAGAGACAGATCAACATAATGTTGAGAATTTGGTCTTTACAAAGTTATACTCACTTATACAATTGGTGAGTTGCTTGATAATACAGACTCATCATTTATAAACTGCCTGTTACTTGTGTTGATAACTCCAACATAAAATTTTTACCTAAAATTTACTAAATTATATCTGAGTAACTTTTAGTTAAATCAGGCACAATGTATTCTAAAACAATTAGTCAGAGCTTCCACCGTTTTCTTTTCCATGTATAGTGACATACTGGATGACAAACAGCTCAAATGTGGAAATCTCAGGATAAGATTTGTTAATAACTAAATAATAATTTCTAGTTCACTCCTCCGTACCACATTTTATCTCTCATTACACATAGGGAGAGTAACATGTGTCACCAGCACTTTTTCAGTAAAATGTTGAGCAAATTGGTTTAGGTTATTGTGGAGATATTGTTGACTGTCAGTGTGTGAGACCCCAGCCTGTTGTAAGTCATATGATGAGGAATATTATTCATTTAAAGTTTTGGCAATATATGCTTTTAGATAGTGTGTTTTCTCTAATCTATCTTTGATTTTGGGAATATATGACTTGTGAAGTCTCTGTTGTAGAGCCTGAGCGAGAAGCTTCCCATTTCTGTTGCCATGGACATAAAAGGAGTGTTTGGTGAGCAGAATGGCTCTTTCTGCTTTAACATTTGAGATAACTCTTCTCTTAGGGCTTTTAGTTGAGTAAGTGGGTGGGTCCTCTATTTGACTTGTGTAATACTTCTAGAGCCTGTATTTTTGTGAGAAGGTTTTTTTTATGATTTTGGCCCTCTCTTCTTTTGTATGGTACCAATTTGGATAAATGAACCTTACATTACACATTTGTGAGCCTCCCATGAGTTTAGCGGTGATATATTGGATATTGGGTTGTCATGGAAGTTTGCAAGTATTGTTTCCTGGCTTTGGGTTTTAACTTTACCTCCATCATTATCACCAAATTAGATGATGGAATATCGGTGGTCCCGAGGAGATGGTGCCGAACCCCGAAGGGGAGTTTCTTGAAGCAGTGCCACATCAACGCCCATCCGCTTTGGGTTTTAACTTTACCTCCATCATTATCACCAAATTAGATGATGGAATATCGGTGGTCCCGAGGAGATGGTGCCGAACCCCGAAGGGGAGTTTCTTGAAGCAGTGCCACATCAACGCCCATCCGCTTTAACTCAGGAGGAGATGCTGCCTCTCCAGGACCTTCAACCATATGACATTCAAATACACTATGTGGGATAATATAATATACAGTTTAAGGAGTTATGTAAGGGCAATTCACTCTTGCGTGGGAGCACTGCCCAATAAAGTATTTGAGACGTTACCAGTAGGAATACATAAACATACAAGTACAATGCAAATTTTGTACCAATTCAAGAAAAATGTGGCAGCTGCAAATAAATGTAACAAAACAAAAATGCTAACAAGATCAATCATGTACATCTTTGTGTACACAATGTCTGGTGTAGTGTTTGTCATTGTCATTAAAATGTAATTTGAGGAAATCTGTGCCAAGGAAATTTTTCCTGGTCCCTGTGCGTTGACACGGTTCCACAGGGGAGTTGGGGGGGGGTGGGTAGAGGGGAGGGGGGGTGGGGGGGGAGAGAGAGAGTTTGGAGTCCATTATGAGTTATTTGAACAGGGAGAGACAACTGTGTGTCAGGTCCTCTGGTCGGGTGAGTGTTTAACCGTTAATTGGTGAGATAGCTCAGTGGGCTAATGCATCATCAGTAGAATCTCTTCAACCCTTGAAGGTTCAAATCCTGGCAGGGTTGACTCGGCCCTTCATCCTTCAGAGGTAGATAAAATGAGTACTATTAAATTGGGAAATAGTAATAACCCTAGGATGTTGGGCCAGGGTAACATCCCCAGGACGTACTTGAAAACCAAGAGTAATCTAAAAGTACCTTTCCTGGTTAAATACTTTGTTATCCAGGGACAAATTAAAAGTATTTTGAAATATTGGGCAGACTAGATGGGCCGAATAGTTCTGATCTGCCGTCACATTCTATGTTTCTATGTTCTCTGGAGTGGGGAAAGTGTTTAACAAGATTGCATTCCATTATATTTTAGCGTTATTCAGTACTGAGGGAGGTTGATAAAATATCCCTCTCCTCTAGTATAGACAACTAAGGTATAGACATTTGGAAGTTAAATGAAAACTTGTTAACTTTTTTTTTTTTTTTTTTTTTAAACTAATTAATGTGTTCCCTGTCACACTCCTTCATATTAGTGGGGATTCATGTTCTATTAAGTGAACCAGGTTGTCATTCCGTACAATGGCATAAATGCATATGTAATAAAGATCATAAGAAATAACATAATATTAAATAAACAATAAGGTTACTTTCCAGCTTCACATTAGGTATAATCTACTGTGTCTAACAGCCATCTTGAACAAGTATTGGTTAAGATTTAGAGATTCATGAGCCAGAGGAAGAGTCAGAGCTTCCACCGTTTTCTTTTCCCTCTATAGTGACATACTGGATGACAAACAGCTCAAATGTGGAAATCTCAGGATAAGATTTGTTAATAACTAAATAATAATTTCTAGTTAGTGCAACAAGAGACTGACAAGATTTCAGAAAGCCTCCATACACGCCGCGACCTGGTCGGACCACGGCCAGGTATCTATAGACCTTGAATCCCCCTTCACAAGACCGACGAAGAGGACTTGGAGACTCAACGACTACTAACTGATCTACCGCTGAGAGACCAAGTCACCCAAGCACTAACAACGTACTTCACTGAAAATGAGACGGACGACGTCTCAGATATGACAGTATGGGAAATTCACAAAAGCGTAATACGGGGCAGACTCATCCAACTTGCGTCACAACTTGCAAACTGAACTGGATCAGAGCAATCTACAGCGACCCAACGGCAACGATACGAATCAATGGAGCCCTGATGGAATCCTTCCCAATTCGAAATAGCAAGAGGCAGGGATGCCCCCTGTCCCCACTGTTGTTCGCACTAACACTAGAACCCCTATTGGAAGCAATCGGGCAAAATATTAACATCATGGGCTATACATGGAAAACCACCACACACAAGGTTGCTGCATATGTGAACGATATGTTATTCATCATCACACAACCAAGAATCACCCTGCCCTGCTTAATGAAAGAACTCTAAGACTACCCACGCCTGTCGGGCCTCAAACTCAACCTAAGTAAATGCGAACTCCTCAATATAAATGACCCGATAGTTGAACACAGAGCTATAGCCTCGACCTTCCCGTTCCGGTGGTGCCAAACCCAAATGAGATACCTAGGGATATGGGTAACAACAGACCCAAGCTCCCTCTATCAGACAAACTTCCTCCCACTCCTCACACTAATCCAACACTACCTACGAGCCTGGAACTACCCACACATATCATGGCTGGGCCGCATAGAGGTGATCAAAATTAATATACTACCCAGAATATTATATCTATTCCACACGATCCCACTAGCACTATCGACGACTTTTTTTGCCTCATTGAAAGCCGCATTTCTGACCTACATATGGAGAGGATGCAGACCTACATATGGAGAGGATGGCAAGCCGCATTCCTGACCTACATATGGAGAGGATGCAGACCACGACTAAGATATGAACTCCTATGCCGGACCAGAAGAAATGGTGGACTAGCACTCCCAGATCTATGGAAATACCACCAAGCAACAGCCCTACAACGGATCCTAGAATGGAACACTAGCCCAAGATACAAACAATGGGTGACCCTGGACAAAGAATCATGCGGCCCGTCCATCTTTAGACCCCTGTGGAACACGAGAACGACAACGCAAGACGACTCATACAAACTCTCCCCAGCGAACCAAACCCTTCAGACATGGTTGACACTGAGGAAAACGGCAACCATCTCTCCCACACCTAGCCCGATGACCACTTTAACGAACAACCAAACACTAGGGGGAGGACTACCAACCAAGGCCTGGTAATTCCAAAGAGGGAAGGGACTTCATTCCACTTCACAAAACACTGACCGCTACCGGACTGACACCCCTAGAACAACTAGTAGAGGGCACACCAACCCCCATGTAAAGATTCTGATACCCCCAACTGACGCATTTCTATCACACACTACCGAACAGAGACAGTGCACAGAACCCTCACGTGGTTCGAGGAAATATGCGACAAAAAAAGTTTATCCAGAAACCAACATTGACCCTCTACCAATACCTAATCACGGACAACCAACAGGCAACATTGACATACAAAGAAAAATGGGAAAGACTCACTGACAGGACATTCACCGACGCACAATGGGACAAAATTCTCATCCTCCACCACAAATCCTCAATTAGTTCGTATTACCAGGAAACGAACTACAAGCTACTGACGTTCTGGTACAGAACCCCGGACCTGCTCCACAAAACATTCCCCAACACCCCAGCGACGTGCTGGTGATGCGAGACAGAAGTAGGAACGCTGAAACACATCTGGTGGGAATGCAACAAAAATCAAACCGTTCTGGAACCAGATCATATCTCGCATCAGAGACGTTCTAAGTGATACGACACATCTATCCATGGAAAATGTACTCCTACACCACACAAGAGACCCGATAGCAAAATACAAACAAACAATCTATTCTACGCCATCTCCTCGACGCAGCCAAGGCATTAATCCCTACCCTCTGGAAAACAACACAAACCCACACAATGGAACAATGGCTAACCAGGGTAGAAGATATTAGATCCGCAGAAGAAACACACGCGACTTTGATGGATACCCTCACAAAACATGTAGACAAATGGCAACCTGGATAACGTACGTGGCAAGACGGGACTCGGGGGGGCGTGGTTGGCGGGGGGGAAAGCCTAGAAGGGGGGACCACCACCCTTCTTTTTTTTTTCTCTCCCTCTTCTTGTTATTCTCTCTTTCTCTCCCACCCCACCCCTACACACCAACCACATCACATTGTCAACCTACACACGGACAAAATATCAAGCACATACACCCCCCCAAACAAACATACAACACACGACCACAGGCCGAAACGGAAATGCGTATAACACCACATAACCACACCAGGCCTGACACACCCAACAAAGAACAATACCGGGACGATCACCATACGCAAATCAAAACTACACTCACGAACTAGACGAATAACACAACAAACACATACAGACCTAACACGGGTCCAGACCTACACACCCGACTCAAACAACACCGGCACCCTGAAAACGACTGGACATCTCAGAGACCTACAAGCCACACGAAACAAACACACGCCAATTATAGCACGAGAAAACAATAGAAAACCGCACAAGCCGAAGTAACAGACCCGGACACACGACATAAGGAGGAATAGACAAAAACACCAACCACCCACTACCAACCCCAACAACCCCTGCAGGGGACGACTCACGGACCAAAACATGCTATAATCAACCTCGAAAAAAACCTGAGCCCCACAGGTACACCCCCAAGACACCAACCATACCAACCCAAACGGAGACCCATACACCCCATCAGCCGAAGATTTAAATGTCTTACAGACACGCGACGAGAAACTACAAAACACACTGTATAATAACACGACGAACAATCATACAAACCACAACCAATCATATCTACATAAATCAATAAACATACTTCACTCGCCAACACAGCTACCCCCTACCCCTAGACACACACATCAAATCAGTAACCGAGGGGACAGGAAAACCACACACTAATGACAAGATTACCCTCAAGGGACCCATGAATTCACTACACACCATATAGAAAAAGCAACTGTTATATACAATCTTGGTGACATGTGAGCCTCAATCTCAGAAACGGTCCACAGATTTAGATTAATGCTACAACAAAAAAATGTAACACAAAAGAAAGGAAAACCAAATCCCCATAAAAACAAACCCCGGAACAATCTAATAGATAAGCACACAGACTGAAACCTACCACACCAATATAAATAACAGGGAACATTCCCCCATCTCAAAATTGCCCCACACTCACAAGCACCCACAACATATCATTAACTTGAAGCAATGAAACATGACAAAAAGAGAAGGGGGGGGAGGAAGGCCTATACAACTTGAGCGGACCTGCGAGTCCAACGCACACTATGTTCAAATACCACTTGTTTCTACCTTTCCTGAAGGCCTGCGCGCCTCACTGTTCGAATTGTACATTTGTTTTAAACTAACGTTGTCCTGAAAAATGTAACAAGAGGGTTCCAGACAACAAGAAGATACATGTATGCGGATAACGAGATGGTTTTAATGAACTTTCCTATTCTTTCGGAGCAGTTTGTGAGTGAGTAATGAGAGTTACACCACTAACTTACACAGTTTAAAAACAAAATGGTGCCAGGAAAGAACATGGAGAAAACAGAACTCTAGGTTTTCGCTTCTCGGGCCCTCTCCTATTATAAGGTTAATGGGAAAGGACTTTGCTAATAATCAGGCAGCTGCACGTAGGCAGACCAAGAAGTCTGGGTGCCAGTCAAACCGTGTAGATAACCCTTGTTCAAACGATGGGCAGTACTGTTTATTAAACTACAATTAATCAGAGCAGTACACACCCAGGAGAGGATTCCCTCTCCGTAACCCCTCACTATCTACACCCACATACCTGTATAAGCTGCACCCCAAATGCTTCAAAAGCAATCCAGCTTCACGTTCGCATCGAGCATTTAAAGAACACCATGGTGCATTTTGTTGTTACCACATTCCCCCACCCTTACATTTTTTTCCCTCTCCTCCTATACTCCTACCCACATCCCCATGAACGGCACAAATCAGAAAAAGTTGGAACAGATATGAGTCACTGCATGTTTTCCCAATGGAGTACTACCTGAACAACTTGCAAGGGTTATTACACACCATGTTTGTTAATACTGACCACTACTCACAACTCGGTATACTTATCGAATACTGCTTGTACCGCAATATGTATTGTATCCAACCTGTTATGCTATTTACTAAAAACCCAATAAAAAAAAAATATTGAACCAAAATACTGACAGAATTAAACTGCCAGTCTTCCTTAATTCCAAGTATCTACTAAACTGAAAAGCATCCAATTTCAGCATTTAAATTGTTATGTATTACATTTACACCTTTTTTTTGTGGCCACAAAATATGCCTGACACAATAAAGTAGTTCCTAAAAGTGTGTTTTGGCATTGTTCTTTTGTGATTTAGAGCTGCATCTTATGACCAGCAAGTAGAGGAGATCACGGTGCCAAAATTAATGTGCCAGTGGAATATTACAATAGGATGGACACATCACTGCATGGAAACAGCATATCCAGAGTTTAGGTATGGGAAGGCCAAGTACCTTTGTATATACACCCAAAGTAATAAAAGATCTATAAAAGTAAGAATAAAAGTAAGAAAAGATCTATGTATAGATGGTGACAATGTCTAAAAAATAATTTAAAAAAAAAAAAAAAAAAAATACCGCCATTTGGAGTCCCAGTACATATATTATACCATATAAAGTCACAAAAGGTGCCAGTAGCTTAATTTTTCTTTTTATAGGTCTAAAATACTTACAACACAGACAAATGCAAATTTTCATATACTTCATGTATGGAACCCAGAATATAAGAAGTGTGCCTGTATCTCCATTCTTTAGATCAGGGGTAAGCAACCTATGGCACGTGTGCCATGCACGGCACTTGAGATGTCTTTGCACGGCACTCAAGCCTGCCAGAGCAAAACAGGATCTGGCCTATCAGGAGTCCCATAGAAACTTCAGATATCTACTAATACGGAAAGGTGATGAAGGACAAGCCTCAATTTATGCATTGCAGCACGTATCGGAAGTGATCTCAGATCACTTCCTCCCAGCACTTGTGAATGGGAATCCACACTGGAATAGAGCAGCCCGCAGCTCCTGTCCTTGACCTGTACGTGGCCAGCACGGTCCCCACTGGAACCCTGGAAAGCTACACACACTGCTAGATATACACAGAAATGCAAAATAACGTTCCCCTCATACAAATAATATGAACAGCCCACACACAATCCCCACAAACTCAACACCACTAACAATCAACATACATGCACACAACCCCACATGCAGCCTCTCACATACAATACCCCAAACAGCCCCACACATACATATACTACCAAAGACAATATGTGACATCCATCCACACACACACACACACAATTACACAAGCAGGCCCCATACACAGCCCACATTCACAGGTATCATACACAATACCACAAACTACTCATGAACACATACAATATAACAGCTCATATATGTACAGATACAATGATACAAAGCAACAGCAGTATAAATAAAACAAGCAGAATACGGCAACATGCACACCTCAATTTAAAAAAAAACAGGACCGGAACGCTACGGGACATCACAATCGTATTGCGGCACAGTGCTGCTAAAAGCTTGCCTACACCTGCTTGAGATTGTGCCCTTGCCATAAAAACTGAAGACTTTACTTAAGAGAGACACAAAGTTAAGTTTACCTGATGAAAGCACGTCACCCAGCATTCAAAAAACAAAAGTAAAAAACACAGGGTGATTCAATTTAGTACCAATGCAGAGGAGAATGGAGATGGTCAATAAATGCCATTTAGGTTAAGTTAAGCCATACACATATAAATATCCCATGTCAACCTTAGTATATTACCTTTCACTGCTACAATAATACGGCTAAACACCATCACTTTGGAACATTAAAAATAACATATTATACATGATTTAACTATAGCAAAAGAAAACTTTTTTATTTTTTTTATAAATATTCCTATTTCTTCACAAGCATACATGAGTGAAATATTGGCCATAAAATAGTTTTTACTTTGTGTGCTCTGATTCTCTCAATTGTGCCCCTGCAAAACTATTAACAATTGTTCTCTTTGTTTAACAGCTATGATTTCAACCAGTGATGGATATTTAAGTCTATTGAGATGCAATGGGAGTCTTTTCAAATTGAACTGTGCCATGGCAACTGTCCTAGCAACAAAAATTGAGGTCAAACCTCAAGTCTCTCTCTACATGAATGTGAAAATCTACATAAAACATTGCAATATTTAGAGCAGCTTCAAATCTTAACATTTGTTTTAATGGCTTTTGTATATAACCAACTTTAAAAATAAAAGCACATTTAGCAATTTTAACCCTTTGGAAACCACTGCCATTTCACAGTGCTCTTAAAGGACCACTATAGTGCCAGGCTCTGGGGGGGAGGAAGGGGTTAAACGTACCTCTTTCTCCAGTGCCGGGCGGGGGACTCTCCTCCTCCTCCTCTCCTCCCTCTTCTTCCGTCACCGGCTGAATGCGCATGCGCAGCAAGAGCTGCGCGCGCATTCAGCCAGTCCATAGGAAAGCATTCACAATGCTTTCCTATGGACGCTGGCATCTTCTCACTGTGAAAATCACAGTGAGAAGCGTGGAAGCCCTCTAGCGGCTGTCAATGAGACCGCCACTAGAGGCTGGATTAACCCATTTATAAACATAGCAGTTTCTCTAGAAGGATCTGGCACCCAGACCACTTAATTAAGCTGAAGTGGTCTGGGTGCCTATAGTGGTCCTTTAAGCAATTATGACTTTAATGCAATTTCTTTGGTGCTAAATTACCATATTTTTCATTTAGTGCACATGCACAAATTGTCACAAAAATATAGGGATTTCTCATTTATAGATGCCAGACTATACTGAATTACATATATTTATACTGAAACATAAGTTTAAAATTAAAATATAACAAATTGTATTAATTTTAATGATATTTATTTTGGAAATATTTTCAAATTATTATTTTTTTCTTTCAATTTGTCAATGGTAGTTAAGAAGTTATTGCTATCAATCCTGTTATATTTAGTACGATCAATAGACTGGTATGAATCATAATAGCAGCTACATATGTTTGTTTTTCATGGGAGGGATCATAAAACACACCCTCAGAGAGAGTCCAGATTTTGTCATTTATAAGTCCTCAATCACAATCTTCAAAAGCATGGGATGAAAACAAATTAAAGCACAATAAATTTTAATTGATAAAATGTTTTCAGCAAATTAATGTGGAGACTTCTTTAAATTGATGCACTAGAACACGTCTGTGGTATCTAACTCTCATAGAGGTCTGAAGAAGAGACACCTGTTATATTAAGTACTCAATAGGCTCTCAGTAACCCTGATAATTTTGCCTGTTTTTTTTTTTTTTTTTTTTATCCTGGCCAAATACATTTACCTTGCACCGCAATCCATGCCAATCCCTGGTGAAAAGGGTGGGTGGGGGCTGACTGCCTGACAAGCCAGGCAATCACCCGCATCCAACCAGCCCTCCGAGGCTATGCCATTGCAAAGTCATTACGATCACATGGCAGGAATACCCGGTATCGGATCTGCCTGCCTGGCTTCTCAGGCATAAAAAGAATGAACCACAAATTTGAAAAGATGATATAGAGGGTGTGAGTTTAGAAAACAATATATAGGCTACATATAAACATTTGGAAAATTAAAAATTAACATAAACAACTACAAGTCTATGAAAACAACAAACCTGTAGTTGGACTAAATTATGATTAAGACCTTCCACAATTGGGCTGAATCTGATAATTCTCCTTTCTTCTGCAGCTGTAGTTATAGCTTCCAATACCTTTTCAAGACTAGAATGTAACAAAATATATCATATTAAGTGATAAAACTGCCATAGTAACAAACAACCAAAAAGGAAAAAAAAAATCAAAATCAATTTATAACACTAAAAAAGTATAACTTAGCAGATTGCTGCAAGGACACAGCAAAGTTTATGATGACAGCATTGTTTGTTATCATCTTGTTTCAGTATTCTTCATAAATTCACTAAATCTAATTAAATCACTTCAAACAGATGGTTAGGAACAAAGAACACAAGAAATCCCAATTCACTGGCGAACAGAAGTGAGGAAAAAAATATTTATTGCATGTTAACAGTGTACTTCTGTCCTGTTAGAGATACAGTACCAAACAAGACATAATTAATTCACTTTTCAAAGGTAACATCTTACCATGTGATTGTTGTATATCTCCCTGATGACGGAAGGCAATTACATTGTAATTGTTATTGATGAGAACACATTAACTTGTAACTATTAAAAAAAATCCTTGAAAATGATACTCTTAGTTCCAGTAAGCCTTTTGAATGCAAACCAACTATATGTCTCATCAATAAGCATCCTAACAAATTCTGCTACAAGACTTGTTTGATGAATAAATGTTTGGATATACAATGACAAATAAAACTATTTTCCTTGGCAACAGAGGGTTTAAAAAACAAGTCACATCATGTAATTTAACAGGAGAGTCACTTACATGTTTTCTTCTCCAACAATGCATATTGCAGACAACAATTTAACCACGTCGGTCATCATATTTGCCTGCTTAGGATCCATGGCTTTAGCCAACAAAGAAAGACTCCTTTCTTCTCCCATAATTCTCTCTAAGCCATACTGAAAAAAAATATTGATAAAGTTAGCAATGCTTGATACACTAAGAACAAATAAGAGGAAAACTTAACTTTTCATTATTTGTTATCTGATAACAAATGTCTGTCTAATGTAAGTGTGGGTGTGACAGACACTTTGTGGACCGCATAATCTGTTTAGTAAATATCTTTTATCAGCAAAGAATGTTTTAGCTCCATGCCACCCTGCAGTCATTAATTGGGGCTAATGCATTTTGGAAAAAGATCTTTTATAAAAAGGACTGTTATGTCAACATAGACCAACACTGGTTCTAGAGGGATTAGAAAACAGAAATTATTTTTGATTATGTATTTATATATTAATAATAAATGTACATATATAGCATTATTTGAAACATAAGACTGATGACAATTATAATAAAAAATTATATATATATATATATATATATATATATATATATATATATATAATATAGTATTATTATTATTATTTTTTTTTTTTTTTTACTTTGGCAAATCAAAGGCAGTGAGCAGATTGGTGTTTTAACTCCAGGTAAAGCAGTAAAATTTTAGGCAAAGCACGTGCTGCAGGGGATCACTAATATGGCACTGGAATGATTTGGGAGGGGATCCAAGGAAAAGAGACTATCATCCTTTGATAAAAAAATAAAATGGTAACTCCTTTGACAGGGAAAGTTAACCTTTTCTAATTTGTGGAATGCAGTAAAGAACCATTTTTAATAAGTTAGGAAGAAAGAGTGATGTTACCATAATTTTAAGTAAAATAGGTTGTCATGTTTTTTGGGAGACAGAACATACAAAATATAAGTTGTGCAGTACATTTTCACATTACCTTGTTGTTCATGAATGCTTTCAGGCATTGTATGACTTTGTGCTGAATCCGTTTTTCTATTTTTTCATGGCTAGATTTAATGTGAAAGATTAGTGGATTAGTAAGGTTATTTGCACACAACAGTTGACATCCATTTCATGTTCATAGCATATCTATTATGATTCCTACACTAAAAGCATCAAAAACAATGCACCAAGGAAATAAACATATAATCACTGGGTTTCAAAAATAAATAAATAAAAAAGATAGTTATTTACCAAGTATCTCAATTGAAACTGACAATATATCATATCACAGATCAAATGAGAATATTCTAAAGATACAAAAGCATTTCAGCTTTATACAGTCATACTTAAATTTAGGAAATACTATCTGCAAAGTTTTCATTTTTTTAATGACAGTTTTGTTTTGTTTTTTTGGTTAAGCATTCATACCTCACATTCTTAATATACAAAACATTTTCTTTAAAATATTTTGGCGTCATTTGTGACCTAGTGGCGTGCTAAATAAACTAAATAAAATGCAAGATAAATTGATGCTAAATTTACAAACATCAAAAGCCATGCAGCGGTGGTTCTTATTCTTTGGATACAATTTTCAAAAGGTCCACCCATTTGGATGGAACAGACATACCCTTTCGATCAAGCCGCTGACAACTGCCCATAATACATTTTTTTCCTCTAGTAGTGTCACTTTCCTCAAAGCATCGACACTTGAAATAATCTAACATTGAAGTTGCTGTTTAGTAGATAGGAGAGTGTGCTAGATCTTGTGTATTGTTTATTGTATAATATGGCCCCCAGCATCACCCCATTTAAGCATGTTCAGGTGAGTGCAACCACCCCCCATGTTTCATATATATATATATATATATATATATATATATATATATATATATATATATATATATATATATATATATATATATATATATATATATTTGGGAGTCTAGCCAACTCCTTGGTTTTGCACCCCTCCCTGTTACAGGTGCCTCATCTCAGGTCCCTATTTAGCCTTGTACTGCAGAGAGCCCCAGATGGATTTTTTTTTTCCCCAAGTAAGTGAGTTATTCACATAAGAGTAGACATTAGACTGTGAGAGTAGGACCTGCCAAAGGTGGGGTACATCAACGTTGTGGCAGGCTTATGCAATGTATGATCAGATAATGTAACTAAATCCCCATTATATTTTGCCTAGATTAGGTGTTTTTTTAAAAAAAAAAAAAACCTTTAGAAAAACCTTTTTTTAAAACTAATAAAATCTGTCAACATTAAAGTTGCTGTTTAGTAGATAGGAGAGTGCGCTGGATCTTGTGTATTGTTTATTGTATACAATATGTGTGGGTACAGTAAATGAGTAAGGGGAAAATTACAGCTAAACACAAACACCACAGAAATGTTAAGAGCTCTGGTCCTTAACGGAAATTGAAAAACAGTCTGGTCACTAAGGGGTTAAGCTCTACCACACAGAATATACCTTTTTGTAATACTTGTTCCTCATTTTGTTTACTTTGTGTCTTTTGAAATCGGCAAATTTTAGTCAGTTTCCTTCCCCTAAATCTCCAGTTAGATTCTTTTTGCAGGAGTTAGTTTAGATGTTGCTGATGAATGTGCATTTGATACCTGCATGTGTTTTCTTTAAAAAGTTAAAAAGTTTTCTGACAGTAACCTATAACGCTGGCCAAAATCTAAAAGCAATGTGTGCATAAAAAAACAGAATTCAAAAATTATCACCACACACTTCCTCTGAATTTCATGGGCAAAATGGTTGAAAAAAAAAAAAATCAAAATACCAGATCTTCTATAACCTTGGATGTCAACTTTATAAAAATATATACTTTCAAACCAAAAATTCAACTTTGGGTATGCAAAAATGCACCACACTCAACATGTGTCGAGCAAAGCAAGCAAACTATATTCAGTCAAAATGGGCAAGACGAAAATGTGTTAATGTAAAATCGGGGCAAACCAATGCATGGGGGGCATAGATGTACTCAGGGGACTTTGCAGAAAACAAACTCGGGTGTTTTCTGGCAGTAACATTTAACCAGCTGGCTAAAATCAAAAAGCAGAATTCAAAAATTACCACCATGCACTTTGGCTAGGGGAAGGATGTTAAAACACCCCATGTACAATACCCTGGCATGTCTACTTTATAAAAAAGGATCTGTTAAATCATGCCTAAAGTACAATGTGTGCGAAAAAAACACAAAAAATTACTACCCAAAAGTTTGACAAAGGCTGGTGGTAGAATGCACTAAAAGTGTTAAAATACCACCATTTAAAATACCCTGGCTTGTCTACTTTTCAAAAATATATGGTTTGATGGAGGTAAAATACATTGGCCGGCTTCAAAAATTTCCCAAATAGGACATGGGCAAAGGTTGACTACATGTCAAAATTCCAAGTTGGAAAACGAATATGCGCACCTGCCAAGTGTGGCCTTTTAGCCCCAAAACAACCTGACAAACCTATTCATGGGTGGTATCAATGTACTCAGGAGATGTTGCTAGACACATATAAGTGTGTGTTTTTAGCAGCAACACATAACAGGATCTGTGAATTTATACCTGAATTGCAATGTATGTGAAACAAATCAAACAAAGAAATTACCTATTTGAGGTTTGGCAAAGATTTGTGGTAAAATGACTGCATAGAAAGTGTCAAAATATCCTTATGTGAATACCCTAGGTTGTCTACTTTAAAAAAATATGTACATGTGGGGTGTGATTCAGAGATTTATGACAGATAACAATGTTACAGTGTCACTAGTGATACATTTTAAAAATATATATTTTGAAACATCAATGTACTACTTGTAGTTATAGCCCTATAACTTGCAAAAAAGCACGTAAACACCAGGTGTTTTTAAACTCGGGAGAAAATTTTGAATCTATTTAGCAGTTGTTTTCATTAGCTTTTGTAGATGAGTAAAAGATTTTTCAAGTAAAAGTAAAAAAAGTGTTTTTGGTTTTTTTCACTTTTTCAACATTTTTTTTTTTTTTTTAAGTAAATTATATGTCAATGAGACAGCCACCAGAGGCTTGATTAACCCTCAGTGAAACATAGCCGTTTCTCTGAAACGGCTATGTTTTCAGCTGCAGGGTTAAAACTAGAGGGACCTGGCACCCAGACCACTTCATTGAGCTGATGTGATCTGGGTGTCTGTAGTGGTCCTTTAAGTGTGTGTGCATACCGTGGTCGCGGGGTCGCAGCCCTGCGACCAGGTGCCCGCCGCCATGTGTCGCGGCCCCGACCCGCGCCGAGTAAGCGGGGGGGGGGCCCTGGATCAATTTTCGCACCGGGGCCCCATGGGTCATGTGTACGCCACTGCCCTAGAGGCAATGTAAACACTGCCTTTTCTATGAAAAAGCAGTGTTTACATGAACATGCCTGAAGGGAGCTATTATACTCACCAGAACATCTACATTAAGCTGTAGTTTTTCTGGTGACTATAGTGTCCTTTTAACATACAACATGGCTAAAACAGTCCAGTCATTAAGGGGGTTAAAAGAATATTCAGCCTTCTCATGTTTCCTGCCCAAAAGATGATATTGAAGTCCAACTGACTTAGATACAGTGTCCGATATATGTCAGTAGCCCAAGTCATAGCCATTTACAGACTTCCAGAACCCCTGAGATTAGAAAAAAATGCAAGTGGATGGTTTTCACTAAGCAAATGGCCCTACTGAAATTGTTTGAGATACATACTACATTCATTATAGTACATTGTATGAGTATTAGTGAACATAAAACCTGTCACAGCATGCTTTAAAAAAAATGTGGTTTAAAAAATAATTCCTATTGCTAAGGACAATTGACCCTTTTCCTTTACCATCCTTTTTTCCTGATTGGTGACAATTAGGGAGTGATGGATTCTTCCAGCACTATACAAAATGGAATAATACTGAAATATTGCACCATTACACCAGTTTATTAGCTGTTTTCCTTTGAAGGAATGTGCACAATATAATCAGTGTATATGACCTACACTTGGATCACTTTATACTCAAGCATGCAGGATAAATTTACATGCTTTAGATGACTAAACTAAGAAGAGTGAGCTGGATTCAATTAGAGTATATCTGATGTGTCTTTGTATTTCACCTGCCACCACCAAGTGTGGTTAGCTTCCAGTTAATGCCTCTTTGTGTATTTTGTGTTCCTGTTGCTAAAATCTCATATGTCCAGCTTTGCAGATATAATCATCCAGTTTCCCAGCTATCCAGTTAAACTTCCTGCTGCTGTGTTGGCACAACTTGCACTGCATTTATTAGATAATGTTGCAGAGCCTTAGCATTATGTCCAACAATTTTCTCCTAATTGAGTCCTAATTGGTGTAAATTAGATTCATTGACTGGGTGGTGCCTCTATGGTACTTATTAATAATTATTTTGTAATTAATAGTAATTATTGCATAACACACAATTGTTGCATGCAGTGTTGTATTATTACACTGAATTCTGGATATGTACAGTTTTAATCAAAATTATTCAACCTCCATCGATAATTAGGTTTATTATCAAAATGTACTCCTTCAGCTGTTTGCAACAAACAAATCAAACATCAATTGGTATAGCTCAATACAACAAATTCTTCAAATTGTTTCCCAAAAAACAACTTATAATGGCTTCATTATTTTATGTATTTGCCATGTAATAGGATGGGGCAGGCCTATTAGATAGTGCTCAATAAGGCACTTTAAAAAACCAAAGAATATCTGCAAAAAAGGGTTGAAGTAACCCTATAGAATATTTGCATGTGTAATTCTTAAAGGACCACTATAGTGCCAGGAAAACATACTCGTTTTCCTAGCACTATAGTGCCCTGAAGGTGCCCCCACCCTCAGGGTCCCCCTCCCGCCCGGCTCTGGAAAGGGGAAAGGGGTAAAAACTTACCTTTTTCCAGCGCTGGGTGGGGAGCTCTCCTCCTTCTTTCCTCCTCCGTTCCTCCTCCTGGGCTGAATGCGCATGCGCGGCAAAAGCTGCGCGCGCATTCAGCCGGTCGCATAGGAAAGCATTTACAATGCTTTCCTATGGACGCTTGCGTGCTCTCACTGTGAAAATCACAGTGAGAAGCACGCAAGCGCCTCTAGTGGCTGTCAATGAGACAGCCACTAGAGGATTAGGGGGAAGGCTTAACCCATTAATAAACATAGCAGTTTCTCTGAAAGTGCTATGTTTATTAAAAAATGGGTTAACCCTAGCTGGACCAGGCACCCAGACCACTTCATTAAGCTGAAGTGCTCTGGGTGCCTAGAGTGGTCCTTTAACTCTAAAAAAAGTGAAAATTGCGTGAATGCAGGAACTTCAACCAGTATATATGTCAAATAAATAAGCTGCTTCTATACCAGCCTATATATCCCTTTTGTAACCAACACCAAATTAAAACATGCAAAAAATGCAGTTTAAATGAAAACTGCAAAATAACATGTGAATGGAATGTTTAACAGTTTAATGAACTTACCTCTTCACACCATTGGGGTATACAATCCCATGTATAATATGACAACAAAAAATAGTGTAATACTATGATAGCAATTAGAAACAATATGTGCCAATTCGCTGGTGAGGTGTTACACTCACATTTAAAAGAGCCTTTAAATATCATCTCTAATCTCATGCGCTACTGTGTATTTAGGTAGCACAGTACCACTCCTCTCAATTTCGTCTACCTCAAACTTAGAAAGGATGGGAGACGAAACCAATAGTCGTGAAATATCTTTAGTATTTCTGGATTTTATAAATCAGCAGTAAACAAAATACGTTCAGGTTGTTTAGAGCCACAGGGAGACTGTCTCCAGGTGCAATATAGTGATTTATGTATATATATATATATATGTTTTATTTAATAAATAGTTTATAAATATCATGACTGGGACCTGTGGATTCCCTGCCTGTATATATCCATGCTACGCTTTATTAGAGGGGGTGTGCTGCCCTTCTGACACCACGCTATATTGTAGCTAGACCCAGTCTCCCTGTGGCTCTATACAAGGTGAAAATGTTTTTTTTGTTTTCTACGGATTATATTATATAATCCAAATGTATTGAAGATACTGCACTAGTTTGACATAGAAAAGATCAAAAAGGAGTGGTGCTGAGCTCCCAAAATGTATAAAAGCACAAGAGATTAGAGCCAATTTTTAGGGGTTCTTATAAATGTGAGTGTAACACCTCACCACCAAATTGGCACAATAATCACAGAGAGAAATTCCCGTGAATGTACAATTTTATTTTCTATATGATAACAATCCAAACAAGATATTAATCCATAATTTAGATCTGTAGGTGAAAATGAAGACTGTTTATGTACTTGGGTCTTGCAATTAATAATGAATAACTGTGACGAGAGCAACCTCGCCACATTGCATTGGAGAAGCCTGGTTGCTCGCCTGTCACCTTTGGATTATGGCCCCATGTTAAAAGACTTTGTTTCCCCTGCAGAAAAGACTTATTCGTGATTTTCTGCCCGGTGTTCGGTAGATTCAATCTACCGAACAACCACACGAATGACTAGACCACCTGGGAGCTGGAGTGTGTCGGCAATTAGCCTCCCAGAAGCTGTGGTTAACCGCAACTTAATTGACGAATACTGGGTGACCGCCATTCGTATAACGAACACGAGGTCGCAGCCATTTTCAACACGCGAACGCACAGCAGTGTTCGACGCATAACTCATGGAACTAAAAATGGACACAGTTTGGCACGAACACCGCTGAAGTCGCCGACCTCCCTTCTTGTTCGGTGGAAGTACACGAATGGCCCGGTATTCGGTAGTTGTACCTGACTGCACTTTACCCCAGATAGGAATCCCATGGAGCTCATTCGTATGAGAACTGACTTTGTGAAGACTTTGGCTCCATGGCGATTAAACTGTATTCGTGTGGTCTGAGCGCCATTTGCTTAATAATGTGCGCTCAGACCTGAGCTATCTGGGGATATGTTAAATGTATAGTTTTATTGTAACTTGTGTCACATGGTGTATTTTAACAGTAATTCTTATTTTAGTATCCCCACGTGCATAATGGCGATTTGCCTTTGTCCTGGGAGATAATTGAATTACTTCTCAATTATCTCCAGGGCAGAGGGGTGGAAGCCAGGATGCATTGTGGGAATATAATGTGACTGTGTCCTAGATTGCTGATTGTCTGTCCTTTGTTACAGTCTCCCATTTGGACCCCTAGGGGAGTGTCCACCAGGTGGGAGACCTGCATAAATACTGGGCAGGTAGCCCTCATTAAACAGACCACTGCTTGACCCTCAACACGGAGCCTTGTCTCGTCCTTGGGGGGGATTTACTGTATGCTGATAGAGACTGATTGCCAGGAGTGTAAGCCGCTTGGGTGCTTTTCCTATTCGTCTGCTAGCAGCTATTCGTATGGTTCCAGTTCGTGAGTTTGGAGTGCTATATTGTATGCCGTTCGGGAGTTTGGAGCATTCCCTTACATGCGGTTCGGAAGTTTGGTGTTCTACAGTAGCTGTGCCTGCATCTCGGAAAGGGGACGATCGCCTAAACGGTTTGAACCCCTTGTGTGCTGAAACGGTCCGTTACAATAACATTCAGAGCGGTGCTTGGTATTTTGGTGTGTATCACAAATCATTTAATAAAAAAATGAAATCTTGCTATTCACTTTCACTACTTCTTCCTGCAA
>OW240912.1:312597128-312700851 GCA_933207985.1 Pelobates cultripes | reverse complement strand
AGTTAAGAAGTTATTGCTATCAATCCTGTTATATTTAGTACGATCAATAGACTGGTATGAATCATAATAGCAGCTACATATGTTTGTTTTTCATGGGAGGGATCATAAAACACACCCTCAGAGAGAGTCCAGATTTTGTCATTTATAAGTCCTCAATCACAATCTTCAAAAGCATGGGATGAAAACAAATTAAAGCACAATAAATTTTAATTGATAAAATGTTTTCAGCAAATTAATGTGGAGACTTCTTTAAATTGATGCACTAGAACACGTCTGTGGTATCTAACTCTCATAGAGGTCTGAAGAAGAGACACCTGTTATATTAAGTACTCAATAGGCTCTCAGTAACCCTGATAATTTTGCCTGTTTTTTTTTTTTTTTTTTTTATCCTGGCCAAATACATTTACCTTGCACCGCAATCCATGCCAATCCCTGGTGAAAAGGGTGGGTGGGGGCTGACTGCCTGACAAGCCAGGCAATCACCCGCATCCAACCAGCCCTCCGAGGCTTACGATCACATGGCAGGAATACCCGGTATCGGATCTGCCTGCCTGGCTTCTCAGGCATAAAAAGAATGAACCACAAATTTGAAAAGATGATATAGAGGGTGTGAGTTTAGAAAACAATATATAGGCTACATATAAACATTTGGAAAATTAAAAATTAACATAAACAACTACAAGTCTATGAAAACAACAAACCTGTAGTTGGACTAAATTATGATTAAGACCTTCCACAATTGGGCTGAATCTGATAATTCTCCTTTCTTCTGCAGCTGTAGTTATAGCTTCCAATACCTTTTCAAGACTAGAATGTAACAAAATATATCATATTAAGTGATAAAACTGCCATAGTAACAAACAACCAAAAAGGAAAAAAAAAATCAAAATCAATTTATAACACTAAAAAAGTATAACTTAGCAGATTGCTGCAAGGACACAGCAAAGTTTATGATGACAGCATTGTTTGTTATCATCTTGTTTCAGTATTCTTCATAAATTCACTAAATCTAATTAAATCACTTCAAACAGATGGTTAGGAACAAAGAACACAAGAAATCCCAATTCACTGGCGAACAGAAGTGAGGAAAAAAATATTTATTGCATGTTAACAGTGTACTTCTGTCCTGTTAGAGATACAGTACCAAACAAGACATAATTAATTCACTTTTCAAAGGTAACATCTTACCATGTGATTGTTGTATATCTCCCTGATGACGGAAGGCAATTACATTGTAATTGTTATTGATGAGAACACATTAACTTGTAACTATTAAAAAAAATCCTTGAAAATGATACTCTTAGTTCCAGTAAGCCTTTTGAATGCAAACCAACTATATGTCTCATCAATAAGCATCCTAACAAATTCTGCTACAAGACTTGTTTGATGAATAAATGTTTGGATATACAATGACAAATAAAACTATTTTCCTTGGCAACAGAGGGTTTAAAAAACAAGTCACATCATGTAATTTAACAGGAGAGTCACTTACATGTTTTCTTCTCCAACAATGCATATTGCAGACAACAATTTAACCACGTCGGTCATCATATTTGCCTGCTTAGGATCCATGGCTTTAGCCAACAAAGAAAGACTCCTTTCTTCTCCCATAATTCTCTCTAAGCCATACTGAAAAAAAATATTGATAAAGTTAGCAATGCTTGATACACTAAGAACAAATAAGAGGAAAACTTAACTTTTCATTATTTGTTATCTGATAACAAATGTCTGTCTAATGTAAGTGTGGGTGTGACAGACACTTTGTGGACCGCATAATCTGTTTAGTAAATATCTTTTATCAGCAAAGAATGTTTTAGCTCCATGCCACCCTGCAGTCATTAATTGGGGCTAATGCATTTTGGAAAAAGATCTTTTATAAAAAGGACTGTTATGTCAACATAGACCAACACTGGTTCTAGAGGGATTAGAAAACAGAAATTATTTTTGATTATGTATTTATATATTAATAATAAATGTACATATATAGCATTATTTGAAACATAAGACTGATGACAATTATAATAAAAAATTATATATATATATATATATATATATATATATATATATATATATATAGTATTATTATTATTATTATTATTATTTTTTTTTTTTTTTACTTTGGCAAATCAAAGGCAGTGAGCAGATTGGTGTTTTAACTCCAGGTAAAGCAGTAAAATTTTAGGCAAAGCACGTGCTGCAGGGGATCACTAATATGGCACTGGAATGATTTGGGAGGGGATCCAAGGAAAAGAGACTATCATCCTTTGATAAAAAAATAAAATGGTAACTCCTTTGACAGGGAAAGTTAACCTTTTCTAATTTGTGGAATGCAGTAAAGAACCATTTTTAATAAGTTAGGAAGAAAGAGTGATGTTACCATAATTTTAAGTAAAATAGGTTGTCATGTTTTTTGGGAGACAGAACATACAAAATATAAGTTGTGCAGTACATTTTCACATTACCTTGTTGTTCATGAATGCTTTCAGGCATTGTATGACTTTGTGCTGAATCCGTTTTTCTATTTTTTCATGGCTAGATTTAATGTGAAAGATTAGTGGATTAGTAAGGTTATTTGCACACAACAGTTGACATCCATTTCATGTTCATAGCATATCTATTATGATTCCTACACTAAAAGCATCAAAAACAATGCACCAAGGAAATAAACATATAATCACTGGGTTTCAAAAATAAATAAATAAAAAAGATAGTTATTTACCAAGTATCTCAATTGAAACTGACAATATATCATATCACAGATCAAATGAGAATATTCTAAAGATACAAAAGCATTTCAGCTTTATACAGTCATACTTAAATTTAGGAAATACTATCTGCAAAGTTTTCATTTTTTTAATGACAGTTTTGTTTTGTTTTTTTGGTTAAGCATTCATACCTCACATTCTTAATATACAAAACATTTTCTTTAAAATATTTTGGCGTCATTTGTGACCTAGTGGCGTGCTAAATAAACTAAATAAAATGCAAGATAAATTGATGCTAAATTTACAAACATCAAAAGCCATGCAGCGGTGGTTCTTATTCTTTGGATACAATTTTCAAAAGGTCCACCCATTTGGATGGAACAGACATACCCTTTCGATCAAGCCGCTGACAACTGCCCATAATACATTTTTTTCCTCTAGTAGTGTCACTTTCCTCAAAGCATCGACACTTGAAATAATCTAACATTGAAGTTGCTGTTTAGTAGATAGGAGAGTGTGCTAGATCTTGTGTATTGTTTATTGTATAATATGGCCCCCAGCAGCACCCCATTTAAGCATGTTCAGGTGTGCAACCACCCCCCCCATGTTTCATATATATATATATATATATATATATATATATATATATATATTTGGGAGTCTAGCCAACTCCTTGGTTTTGCACCCCTCCCTGTTACAGGTGCCTCATCTCAGGTCCCTATTTAGCCTTGAACTGCAGAGAGCCTCAGATGGAATTTTTTTCCCCAAGTAAGTGAGTTATTCACATAAGAGTAGACAGACTGTGAGAGTAGGACCTGCCAATGATGGGGTACATTGACATTGTGGCAGGCTTATGCAATGTATGATCATAATGTAACTAAATCCCCATTATTTTTTGCCTAGATTATGTGTTTTAAAAAAAAAAAAATTTTTTTAAAAAGAAACTAATAAAATCTGTCAACATTGAAGTTGCTGTTTAGTAGATAGGAGAGTGTGCTAGATCTTGTGTATTGTTTATTGTGAAATAATCTAACAAAGTAATCTCGCCAAATTTATTGTAGCTGATATTGTATTAAAATAGAAAATGGGGAACTTGTTTTCTAACCTAAAAATGAATTGTCTAGCTAATGACTTGTAAATATGTTAAACTCCTGTCAAAAAAGTTTACCAAATAATGGCAAATGGTGCATGTGATCAATATATTAGAACAAAAATAAACAGTAACATTTTAAGAACCATGGTTACCTGACTCTTAAAATGTATACATCACTGACCACAAAGATTTAACACACTGCATGCTGATATTTAAAGGGACTCTCCAGGCAGACGATTTACTCACCTGGTTCCAGCGCCGGGAGCCTCGTGAAGCCGCGCCCCCTATTTCGTCAAAATGACGAAATAGGCGGGTGCGAGCAGGGAGCAATCAGACGCTTCCATTTGGAAGCGTCATTGCTCCCTTGTTCGCATGCGCGGCTTCGCCACACATGCTTCAGAGGGCGGCATTCATGCCGTCCTCTGAAGTCCTGAGTCCTCAAGTCCTGAGTGCACTACCGCGCATGCGCGCGGCCGCGAGCTGAGCTGACAGCTCAGCTCGCGGTCTTTGCCCGCCCCCTCTCCTCTGCTGATGGGCAGAAGAGAGAAGGCGCGCACACAGTGCCTTCTCTCTCCTGCACACGTCAGACGTATCTTAATACGTGTACAAGGCCTTTTTAGGGCCCTACATGATAGGAAGTCCCTCTGGTGGCTGGCTGAGTGACGGCCACTGGAGGTATTCCTATCAATCAATGTAAACACTGTATTTTCTCTGAAAATACAGTGTTTACATTAGATTGCCTGCAGGGAGCTAAATATCATACCTGAACAACTAAATTAAGCTGTAGTTGTTCAGGTGACTATAGTGTCCCTTTAACTAGTGTGAAGGCACACACAAAGTTATTTGCAAAACTGTGTGAAATAAAGTTTAAAACTACCTAGTTTGGCTGCTGATTTAATTAGTTCACTGCAGATTATTCTAGCATAGACTGCTTTGCTATTATAAATCTTAAAATGGGATTCTTAGGACTGAAGTAGGTTTAAGGAATTTATGAGCTTGTGAGGCTTCTTCAAGAATTATGAAATAGCCAGGCAAAACTTACTCAATTGGCCACAAAGGGGCTCATTTATTATTTCTGGGAAGAGGTCAATTTTAATACAGATGAACTGGCCGAATTGAGAATTTTATAAGTATGGATTTAAGACTATGCATAACACTTGAAGATTTAACAATTTCGGTTCTTTAGCTGCATAGGGAATCTGCTAATGCACAAAACGAATAGGTACTTGATATTTTGTATTAAACACAGACGTTACTAGTTACATCCTTGTAAGAGCCTATAATTCAGACAGCACACATGGTTCTTGAATGGGGCATTGCAATGATTGAGATATATATTTCAATCAGATCAGGGCATCTCAAAACATGCAAACAAATAATGAATTAAAGAATGAGACAGGTCATCTTGACTGAGAAAGCTATATTAGCCCATTCATGGCTTTAACTTTTATTTTAATTCTTTACAGAATGTTTTGATGATTCAATGTGCCCAGTGGTACTAAGCAAAGGCTAAGTTCAGCTAGAATAAAAACAAATATGCATAGATTGAATATGACCAGTACAATGTATATCACTATTTGAAATGCCATGTGTTGTTGACAATGCATAGGCAATTGCACATTCAAAACACCAAAAGAGAATTAGGTTTACCTTTTTCTATCCACCATACGTTCCAGAATATCAAGCAACAAACCCAGCCCATCATGTCCAAAACTTTCCACCCAACTGAAAGAAAAAGAAAACTAGGCATTAAGATATATAGGAGTTTTCACACATTGGAAGCACTTAAAATAAACAAATATCAACATGCAGTCTTTTTTTCATAGAATATGTATTTGATCTTTATTATACAATGAAATCTAAGAAGTTATTTACCACATTATCAAAAACAAAACATAATAATTGCAAGGATAAATAAAATAAAAATACAAAAGAAGGCATGATCTTTATATTCTTAAGAAAACCAAAATTGCAAATTCAGCTTTATTAGAACATTATAAAACACACGATCAATGATAACACTGCATGTGTTTGAGGCCCGGAAGATCTGGAATGTAAGTGGCAGAGGAAAAAAAAAACTCTCACTGCTTACATAATCTATAAATTGAAAGACAAACTGAGATAGAATCCAACTACTAGACTATCCAGGAGGGATGAGTGTGAGTTCAAATTAAAATGAAGGGATCCACATGTTTTTTCAGATTATTTTATAAATCCTCTTAGCTCACTATGGCACACTCCGTTTTTAATCCTTGCTTTTTAGGCAAGCTCTTCTGAGTGGCATCAAGCTCCATATCTAAAGGGAAGCTGGTAATTGCTCCTTTGCAATTACCACTAAAAACATTATTTGTAGATTAATAACTTTGCATAAGTTATCTTGTTCAGGATCCTAATCTAATACACTGCAAACATAACCTGAACATCTAAATCAGGTGTTTCAAACTTGTGGCCCGCATGCAGCCCTGAACCGCTTGTAATGCAGCCTAGTTGCTGTTTGGCCGGCGAGTGAGGCACGGTGCCCATTACTCATTGCGCTCTTTCTGCACAGCTCCCTTGAGAGTCCTGCAGTGAGTTGGCAGCTGGGATATGAAATCATCCCGGCATCACTACTGGCCTTGCAGGAAGAGCGCAGTGATCCCATCACAGCAGCAACCATAGGCCACCAGGGAGAGGACCCACTCCAGCCCTCCCAGAACAAGGTAGGGGAGGCTGGGTGGACATCTTAATTACTAAATGAGTGTGTATGAATGTGATTTTAGTGTGTGTATGTGATTGTGTTAGTGTATATCTGTGATTATGTGTATGTCTGCATATATATATATATTTATATATATATTTTTTTTTTTTGTGTGTGTATAGGTCTGTGATTGATATGCGTGTGTATTATTGTATGTGCACGTGTGGGTCTGTGTGTATAGGTCTGTAATTATATATGTGTGTTTATATATTTAAGTGTATGTATATGTGTATACATGTGTAATCATTTAGCAGATAACTCCCTAATTTGGTATCCTTAAATATGGCAACCTCACATAAAGATACAACATAAGAGAGTTATCTTATAAACAAATGACATATCAAAATATCAAAAGTAAAGGGATTTTAATATATATATATATATATATATATATATATATATATATATATATATATATATATTTGTGTTAGGTGCTTAAGATAGTACAGTATGAAATACCATGAATAAGTGTAGGATGATAAAAGGAGCAAGTCGGTTGTAGTGTGCCGAAACCGACGATGAGGTAGGCCTGAGAAAGAAGAGGGCCCACCCAGGAAAAGAAATAGAAAGGAAATAAATGTAAAAGTGGTGTGGTGGGAGGGTCATTCAACGCTGACCTCGAACGGTAAGGAGCAAGGTAAGGGGAGTGCCTTAAGTAGGCTAGGGGTAGCAAACCAGCACCTCCCACAAATGCAGGCAAATTGCCTTAATACTTGTGTTAGGTGCTTAAGATAGTACAGTATGAAATACCATGAATAAGCGTAGGATGATAAAAGGAGCAAGTCGGTTGTGGTGTGCCGAAACCGACGATGAGGTAGGCCTGAGAAAGAAGAGGGCAAAAAAAATCAAATTTATTAACAGACAACCAATACATATACATTTATCAACCAGACATGTTTATGAAAGCATCCCTTAATTCTTGTACTGGGTTCGGTATGTACCGTGAGTAAGCGGATGACTTCCAGCGCCCCAGTGTTTTGATAACATGAGTTGGGATGTTGACACTGGAGGCTGTGGACGCGGCTCCTATACGAAAGGAGTGTCCTGAGTATTTGTTTGCGTTGAGGCCCAGTTGTGTGAGCAAGGACCTGACGTAGGTCATGAAGGTTGTAGTGGTGAGTACTGCACCTTGTAGTTGTAATAACGGTTGCGAGGGCAGTAAGTGATGGTGCTGTATGTAGGCATCAAGAACCTTGACGGGACACAATCTGTTGTGCGTGGGATAGTACGGAATGTTTACAGGTATGTGCTGGCTGGTTTTGGAGTGAGGTAAAGACAGGATGTAATGGTCCATATGTTTTATCAAGTGGGAATAGAGGAGGAATGGAGTGGTTTGGGTCGTGGAGGTCGTAGTGAATTCTCTGGGTCGTAAAAATCCATAGAAAGCGATGTATATTGCTGTTTTGATGATAGAATTCGTATTATTGTCAACCGGTTTTAGGTCAAGTAGGTTAGATAATGCTTTGAAGATATGGTTATCTATGGGTAGCCTCTGGGCCAAATGTGTGGGTTCTGATTTTTGAATACCTCTGAGTATGGTCTTAATTTGGTGAAAGGCCATAAAAACTGTTGTTATTTGGGTGTAAGATGAGCATGGGGTGTTGAATGCCAGTGAGATAGAGAGTTTGATGGTGTTGTACGACATTTTGAGTTTAAGTTGGCAAAAGGAAGCAAACCCCAAAAAAGATGTCATAACAAACGGTTGTATGATGTTATGTTCCAGAAGGAATCGTTTGAATAGTGTGAAAGCCCTGCTGTATGTTTTGTTCGTATTGTTTGAAAGTGCCAACTGGGACAATGTCCTGCTATGCTGCATGATGATGTCTAGTCCAGTATGAGTTGTTGAAATGTTGGAGTGATGGTGGCTGTGGGTGCTGCTGACGGGAGTGCTTGATGAAACTCCTGAAATTTAAAGTGAGACAAATTGTCAGCAGCTGTGTTATATACACCTGGCACATGGAAACAACATAGGAAGAAATTATGACAAGCTGCCAACCAAGTAAGTTTCCTCAGAAATCTCATGATCGTAAGAGATTTGGAACGACCTTTGTTGATGATGTGACAGGTTGCCTGGTTGTCTGAGTAACAACGCACTGGCGTATTAGCCCATAAATGACCCCAAGCTACGGCAGCCGCCACTATGGGGTAGATCTCAAAAAGAGCTGAAGTAGTGGAAAAACCTTCCAAATCCTGAACTGCTGAAGGCCAGCTGCCCCAAAACGAACGTGTGGCCCGATGGGTGTTTGCCTCCGGAATGTTTGAGGCGGGGTGTTGGCCTCGCGGGACCACTAACTGATGGCGACAGCCAAGACGGGGTAAATACCTATTGGGAATCCTGTGACCCTATTGCCAGTACTCTAAACTAGCGGGATGAAATGAAATGTATG
Organism: Pelobates cultripes; assembly: GCA_933207985.1. Classification (NCBI taxonomy): domain Eukaryota; kingdom Metazoa; phylum Chordata; class Amphibia; order Anura; family Pelobatidae; genus Pelobates; species Pelobates cultripes. Next base: position 312,691,929 of record OW240912.1, on the reverse strand, counting down.
GTAGAATACCATATGAGCAGGTGTACGTACCTGGTGGTATGACAAATCACAGGAATAAACCGTGTGGAGCAATTATATAAGCTTGACAGCCTAAAAATGGGTAAAAAAGAGTAGTATGATGAGTGTGGAGTGTGAAAAGAAACAGACTTATAGTCCGTAGCAGTAATGTATTAAAATTATGTTAATACCATGGGAATATCTATGAGTGGCTCAGAAATGTTTGCATGCTTGAATAAGACATCTGAGGGAGGCCGTGGCCTATGTATAAACAATCTATGTGTTACGTGATAATGGTGTGTAAAGGAAAACATGAAACATAGGTTATATACATATGTATATGACTGTGCAGGGAACGTATGATTGGTTGGATCAGTACGTGTGATTCAACCCGAGTATGCATGAAAAAGGAATTAAGCCTTGTGTGTCATCGTCATGACAGAGAAATGAGGCCTGTAATATAGGCTGAGTGAATTTAAATGAAATGGATAGTTATAAATCTCCTGGCGTGGGAGTTCAATGATCTGTACAGAAATGTAACTGGTTTTATAGAAAGGGACATGGATGAGGTCATGGCCTATTTTACACAGCGTTATGTATGATATGTAGCAGAATAACCAAAGGCAGGGATACCCCAAAATGATTTAAAATGATGTAAAGTGATGTATATCTATATGATATATTGTATAGAAAAGACGTATCAACCCGAGAATTATTGCTTAAATGAACCTATATCCTTTGTATGTGTTGTAGTAATAACCCAGAAGTGAGGCCTGTAACATAGGCTGAGTCCATTGTATAAATGGATAAGTACCGCAGACCCCTGAAAGTGTGGGAGTCAAATGGTATATACAGAGAAGTGGACTTGATTTGTGGACGTAATACAATACTGACAATATTTTAAAAGTAATCAAAATAATCTATTTAAGCAAGCAATTCTTTAACCGAACGTTATATACACATGAAATGGTGAATATAATTCATGAAAGGATTATACGTGAACACACAGAAAAGCCGAAAGCAAATGTGAGGGAAACACAGAAGTTAGAATAGTTTAACCGTATGACTTATGCGAACCAAAAGCGTGTATGAGCGTATGTAAAAATTTGCCGAACGGCAAAACAACCGAATGATAATTTGTTTCAATAACATGAAATAGGATATGCGAAATGACTATTGAACGATTAAATATGTTCAGCCGAATGACCGTACGAATGAAAAAGCCCGCGAATGGCTTGAAACATTCGTGTCATAACCAGGGAAAAAGCCGTAAAGCGAGGACCCGTGCTGTACCGTACGCCGTGGGAACCGGTCCTGGCGTGACAGGAAGGTCTGACTTACGGTTTAGGAGTCCCTGGGACGCGATCTACGACGGAGACCGGAGTCAGAAGAAGCTGGACGGGCGGAAAGGCCTGAACAGGATTCCTGGACACAGCTTAACGTGGTGAAACCTCCTGGATACTGAAACCAAGATGGCGTCTGAGAGAACCCGGAAGTGGATCCTCATTCAACGCTGACCTCGAACGGTAAGGAGCAAGGTAAGGGGAGTGCCTTAAGTAGGCTAGGGGTAGCAAACCAGCACCTCCCACAAATGCAGGCAAATTGCCTTAATACATATATATATATATATATATATATATATATATATATTATATATATATATATATATATATATATATATATATATATATATATATATATATATTATGTGGGGCCCAAGACAATTCATATTCGCTTAATGTGTCCAAAAGTTTGGACACCCATGATTTAAAGTCAAATACATTATGATAAGTGGTGAAAGTTTAACGGTCACCTTCAGCAAAATCTTCTGTAGTGTTTGGCATTTTTTAATATTTATAAAGCACCAACAAATTCAGCAGCACTGTACAATTGGTGAAAACCCAAGCATTAAAGTATAATAAGCTCTATACATACCACCCTGAAAAACAAAAAAATATGAGGGCATAAGGGCATATGTGTAAATATTTCTAAAATGGTTTACGGAGCAGACTAACATAGTACATATGAATGAGAAAAGACAGAAAATGTGTTAGAGAAAGCTCAGACAACATATTAGGATTTTAATACTGTATTGGATTTTTTTCATTTATTTTATTTACATGGAACGAAGGCAGTTCTTTTAGCTCCTCTCATAGCTACACTCACACTTTAGAAGTTATTTTAGTAAATGGCATATGTTCTCTGAAGCTGAGTGTGCTATCTGATTTTAACAGTGATCTATAAAACAATATATAGCATCTTAAAAGCTGAATGCATATCCTGCTTTTAACCAAGATCTATAAAACAATCCTTCTCAATAGCTTCATTAACCAAGAAATCTAACTGCAATCAGATGTTTGTGTTTTAAATGTTATGGAAAACAATTAATGAAATGTGAAACCGACAATATGCATACTAACATACATACACTCTTAGGGAAATCATATCTTTTAGTATTGCCATTCTGTTTCCATGCTTTAATAATCAACAAGCTGAATGCCTTCAAACATCTCATAATCAAATTCAAGCATGTATGTCAGTGTGAATTTCAATGTGCAGCAAAGAGGCCTTTTCCTCAATTCAATTTGTTTTGAAAAGGCTAGGTACCTACACTGAGCTTAAATTAATTTGTTTTGTTTTTAAATTTTTTCCATCCTGCAGCAGGATGAACTATCATCCCACGAGTACATGATATATGCACAGAATTGTAAATCTCTACTTTACACTTCTTGACAGCGTTCCAAGACAAACTGCTGTTATTTAAATCTGGAGAGCTATCAACAGTACTTTATGAGAGTGGTTTATGGAACTAACCACAGTATTATTGGGTGGACCAATTATATTATAAATAATTAGGACATATTATGTTACACAAGGCAATTGAGATGTATAATGATATTTATTAGCAGCTCATTTGGTTAAGTCTAAGAGCGGGTGCTAAGCACTTTGTGTTTTCTCCCATGGGAAGACAAACTTTAAATTGTTAAGGGGAGAGTATGAGCACCAAATCACTGCATCTCAATGCCTTGCAAGTGAAAAACGTATGGTTTCTAAGAAATGCAGTTCATATTTTTGCAATTTCCATATCTCTAACGTCTGTCAGACAGACAGCCACTGATGGCTTCCAACAGTAATAGAATAAAATATTAAATCTATTCTACATCCAGTGTCAGCATTCCACGTACAGGGCTGCTAGACACTTGGTGAGCATATAATGCTTCTCTATGAAAAGCACTGGTTTCAATGTTTAATATAGCGAATAGTAAAAGCAATTATAAGGTTGGTGCATTTTTGTTGTTGTTTTGGAGTTTCCTGTAGATGTTGTGGACTAGCCAACCTCTGTTTTATAAGGCCACAATTCATGATAAATCCTAATTGTGCAGCGAGTCTTGGGGTGCCATTCACAAGTTTTCTGTCAAATCATTTGAGTGCTATTCAGCAGCCCAAGCCTAGATCACGGGCAGCCGCTTGGACTAATTTTACAGTGCTCTTCTGCATTATCCATGCAAAGGCATTGAATCTTGAATGGCAACAGTAGGGGGTAAGTACTGAGCTAACTCAAATGTGTAACCACTGGAAGTCAAGCATCTGCATTTTCCAAGTCGAAGTTTAAAAAAAAAAAAAAAAAAGGCGCATTGCACCATTACCATTAAAATTGTATAATAACTTATTAATGCCAAAATGTATAGTGGATTGACAACAATGTTGCATTACTTATGTCGAAATTTGAGGTGGAACAAAGTAAAATAAAAATCTCCAATTTCCACTGTTGTGTGAAATGAACACTATGTGAAAACTAACAAGCTCTAAATAATACACTTGGAGAAACCATGCCCATATGAGCCGAACAAAAAGAAGCAATGCACATTGAATTAATTTCTCATTTAATTCATTCATTCGCTGATGGCATTACCAGTTAAAGGACCACTATAGTGCCAGGAAAACATACTCGTTTTCCTGGCACTATAGTGCCCTGAGGGTGCCCCCACCCTCAGGGTCCCCCTCCCGCCCGGCTCTGGAAAGGGGTAAAAACTTACCTTTTTCCAGTGGGCGGAGAGCTCTTCCTTCTCTCCTCCTCCGATCCTCCTCCTGGGCTGAATGCGCACGCGCGGCAAGAGCTGCGCGCGCATTCAGCCGGTCGCATAGGAAAGCATTTACAATGCTTTCTATGGACGCTGCGTGCTCTCACTGTGAAAATCACAGTGAGAGCGCGCCTCTAGTGGCTGTCAATGAGACAGCCACTAGAGGATAGGGGAAGGCTTAACCCATTCATAAACATAGCAGTTTCTCTGAAACTGCTATGTTTATAAAAGAATGGGTTAACCCTAGAAGGACCTGGCACCCAGACCACTTCATTAAGCTGAAGTGGTCTGGGTGCCTAGAGTGGTCCTTTAAGTAAAAATAATTTGCATATCAGATTCCAAGATAAATCTTACATGACTATATGAAGGATGCACAAAGTGAACAACTGACTAGCAAAGATCTAAGAAAGAAAGAGTTAAAGAAGAGCTATTTATACCTCTTCACACCTGTACTTAAAGCACACAAAAAACAAAGACATTTGTTATAATCTTAAAACCCCACTGGCAAAAATTATACCAAACAGGTATGAATTAGTTTATGGTGAAACCACCAAAAGAAATGATGTTTACATGTAACTACATGGCTACATTACTCATAATATATGCACAGATAAGGATCAGTATCCACCACTGCACATACATGCAACTTCAACAATGCAACAAAACAAAGTTGAAATACATACAGATTTAGAAAGGCAGGAATAATTACCAATTCAAACTGAATTGCAGTTTTTCTTATGCAATGTTATGCAGGTATAACATGATCTGGCCATATGGTTTAACTGAATCCCCATATTTGTTTGCTAAGATGGGTGATTTTAACCCCTTAAGGACACATGACATGTCTGACATATCATGATTCCCTTTTATTCCAGAAGTTTGGTCCTTAAGGGGTTAAACAGCCTTGTAAAAACAATTTTGTATATATTTTGGTCATTAAGGCAGTACCACAACATAGAAAGGCATGCTCCAGGTGTGCTCCTAATTCCTCTTTTTTCTACCATGAATCAAACGTGAACTAGCAAGAGCTATTTCTGCATCACAAACTTTTTCTGCTATTTAGTGAATTATTAAAGTGCTGAGATGCACATGGAAAGGATAGGAAATGGCAAGGCAAAGTTGCAGGCATGCACACAAGAAAATAGGGAGATACTAGCAACAAGCTACACCGTCACCTACAAAGCACAAAGGCAAAAATGGTTGAGAAGTAGAGCAAGAGATGTTCTAGAAAATGTTGGTATAGTGAATACAGTGTTTAAAATAAAGGCAACCTGACTGGCACAAATCTGAACTTGAAGGACATGAAATCACAAAAAAAACTGCAGAATTAATAAAACAAAACAATTACAAACAACGTGTGCTTATGCAGCCTGCATATTGGAAGCTCCTGGAGGAAGACCTCCAATGAAGATGGCATTTAACACCTATGAGGATACATGCGACCAAAAATTAAACAGCAAAGCAGAGGGTGTACAATAAGTGTAGTTAATCTTTTTATTATATATTTGTAGAGTTCCTCTAGAGATGCATAATACAGAATAAGATCAAGAAGACAAACAGTTTAGTAATGTCTCAGTCTACTACTGCTAGTCTAAAAATAAGAATATAGATTAAATATGCAGTGATAAAGAGTTTTCAAATGAGTTCTTTAATGATTTGAAAGAATGCGTAGTAGTGCATGTTTTAATATCCGTATGCACTGTTTTTACATTTATGCTGCACAAGGACTACGTTATTAGAATGAATTTTTATATGATTTTTCAAGAAAACAGAATAGTTTATATCGGTAGTCACAAATCTTTTTAGTTAAATAGACAAATCTATAGAAATTGTGCTTTTAAATAGTTTGTGTATGTAAGATGCTTTGGATCTTGTTCTAAACTATTTATTCAGTTGCATATCTATTAATAGGTCATGATGTGACCTAAAACGATATGTAAAGTCACTCAGAGTGGCCAAACCCCCAAAATTCAATATAAATCATGACATTCAACCAAGGATAAAAATAAATAAATAAAAGCAATACATGGCTAAAACATAAGTTAATATGGATACTGTGCTAGCAAAAATGTCAGCAGGGCTATAGATTTGAAGACAAATCAGTGTTTACGGACTGACAGACCATCACTAACACTACTGTTTTGACTTGGGGTCTGGTTAGGGTCAGAGTTACCATAATCCAAATTAATCCAGAGTGAACAAAAAAAAAAAATTAAAAAAAAAATTTAAAGAACAGTTTATCACCTTAGAACATAGCAATTGTGATCCAATTTAGGCCTGTTGTACATTACTTCAAGGTATTTAATCCCTATAGACAAAAACATTAAAGTTCCTAATCAACACAGTAAGAAAAGGTGCAAATAAAAACTGGATACAGATCATAATTGCATTAAGTACTGGTGATAAATGACTCTGGCAGAACAGTGGAAATTGTTTTTTTGATGTTATATTAAAACTGACCTTCAGGCTTAACAGATCAAATTTATTATTTTGTCACATGGACAATAAGTCACTATATATACAGTATTATATAGATTCGATATATCTGTAATCTAGAGAGATGCTTACCTATCGAGAAAACAAGATTTTCCTAATGTTATAACAAACATTTCAGTCTTTTCCAGCAAGAGAAAGAATGAAAAAAAAATCATTACATGGCAATGACAAGAAACAAATATTGCTCTGTATTTTTTTCCTTTGGTGACACATTTGAAAAATAGCCTAATTTTGTGAACAATATGGTACCTGCTCAATGGGATTACAAGTCTAGGGCACCTGAGCCTAAACCATTAAACAAGAGAAACCCATCGTAATCCAGGGCAATTGTATGTCGTCTAACCTTACTATAGTTTTTTCATTCCACCATGCACATTTTTTGATTTCACCTATAACATTAATAATTTTTAGCAAATTGTGCATACTACATTTGGAGAACAATCAAGTCTTTCAATTCCATCAAGGAAAAATCTATTTCTAAATTAAGGTGGATATGTGATCAATGAGATTAGAGGTGTTTTGTTTAATCCAGCACAAAAAGTACAGTTATTGGAAAAAGAAAGTACACCCTCTGAATTTTATGGTTTTACATATCAGGGCATAATACCAATCATTGTTTTCCATAGCAGGTCTTACAATTGGGTAAATACAACCGCAGATGAACAACACATGACATATGACACCTTGCCATGCTTTAACGAATATAAAGCTAAAATTGAGAAGCTGTGTGAAAAGGTAAGTACACCCTTACAGTATCCATAGGAATTAAGAGACTAAGTAGCAGACAGGTGCAGCTAATCAAACACCCTTAATGAATTGATTATTAGCAAGTGTGACCACCTCTATAAAAGTTTTAGCAGGTTCCTGGTCTAAAGCATTCAGGTGTGCTCTTGCTCTCTCTCTCACCTGGACTACTGCAATACTCTTCCCAGTGGTCTTACATATTCCAAGATTGCACCGTTGCAATCTATAATGAATGCAGCGGCAAGGCTCATTTTCCTGTCCGCTCGCACCTCCCACATCTCCCCGTTCTGTCAGTCCCTGCATTGGCTTCCAGTTAGATATAGGGCTCAATTTAAAATTATGGTGCTTGCTTACAAGTCTCTACATAATGCTGCTCCAACCTACCTATCCTCCCTAATACACAAGTATGTCCCGTCAAGGCCCCTATGCTCTGCCAAAGTATATCCTCTGTCCGTATTCCCACCTCTAAGGTTTGCCTCCAAGACTTTTCCAGGGCTGCACCTCTTCTGTGGAACTCTCTTCCCTTCTCCGTAAGAAGTTTACCCAGTCTCCATTAATTCAAAAAATCATTGAAAACTCACTTCTTCAGGAAAGCATATCAATTAAACTGTTAGCAGGTTTTTATCCCCAACCCCCCATGACTCCTCTCCTGCAACTGTCAAAATGACGTACTAAGTCCTCAGTGAATACTTTTTTAACAACCTACTTTGTACCCCTACTTTTACCCTTTGTGTCACTATACCCCACTCCCTCTAGAATCTAAGCTCATTGAGCAGGGCCCTCCACCACTCTGTTTCTGTACGTCCATTGTACAGCGCTACGGAATTTGATGGCACTATATAAATAATAAAATAATAATACAATTTCAATTAATCTTATTGAACTGGGAAAGTTTATAACACCATTTCTAAACAATTTGAAGTCCTTAATTCTACAACGAGAAAGACTTTTCAAAATTCAAGACAGTTGTTAATCTTCACAGGAGTGGATGTCTCAGCAAATTCACTCCAAGGTCAGACAGTGCAAAAGCTCAGAGAAATTGAAAAAAAGTCCACAAACTACATCTTAGACTCTACAAGCTTCGGTTAGCATGTTAACCTCTTAAAGGACCACTCTAGGCACTGAGACCACTTCAGCTTAATGAAGTGGTCTGGGTTCCAGGTCCTTCTAGGGTTAACCCATTTTTTAATAAACATAGCAGTTTCAGAGAAACTGCTATGTTTATGAATGGGTTAAGCCTTCCCCCTAATCCTCTAGTGGCTGTCTCATTGACAGCCACTAGAGGCGCTTGCGTGCTTCTCACTGTGATTTTCACAGTGAGAGCACGCAAGCGTCCATAGGAAAGCATTGTAAATGCTTTCCTATGCGACGGGCTGAATGCGCGCGCAGCTCTTGCCGCGCGTGCGCATTCAGCCCAGGAGGAGGATCGGAGGAGGAGAGGAGGAGAGAGCTCCCCGCCCAGCGCTGGAAAAAGGTAAGTTTTAACCCCTTTCCCCTTTCCAGAGCCGGGCGGGAGGGGGTCCCTGAGGGTGGGGGTACCCTCAGGGCACTATAGTGCCAGGAAAACGAGTATGTTTTCCTGGCACTATAGTGGTCCTTTAAGGACGGCGGGCGTGCTGTGCCACGTCCCCACCGTCCTTTGTACTTACCCACTCGCCGGTTATCCCACGCTGACGATCGTGGTAGGGGACTTACCTGCCATTCCAGGGAGTCCTCTTGCTTCCATTCCGACCCTCCTGGGCCATGTGATCGCGAGGTCCTTGCGAGGACCTCACGATCACATGGACGGCATAGCCGTCCACAGCAGTGCCAGCAGGGGGAGTGCCTGGAATGACAGTCCCCCTGTTGCCTGAAATAAAGTAAAATAAAAGTTTTAAAAAGTTTAAAAATAATAAAAAAATATGTGTATATATATATATATATATATATATATATATATATATATACATATATATATACATATATGTATATATATATATATATACATATATATACATATATATATACATATATATACATACACATACATATATATACACATACATATATATACACATACATATATATACACATACATATATATACACATACATATATATACACATACATATATTGTGACGAGACCAATCTCGCCACATTGCATTGGAGAAGCCTGGTTACTCGCCTGCTGCCTTTGGACTATGGCCCCCTGTTAAAAGACATCTTTTCTACCTGCAGAAAAGTTTAATTCGTGATTTTCTGCCTGGGGTTCGGTAGATTTGTTTTAATGTGTTATACCCCAGATAGGAATCCCATGGAGCCCATTTGTATGAAACTGACTGTAAAGACTTTGCCTCCATGGCGATTAAACTGTATTCGTGTGGTCTGAGCGCCATTCACTTAATAATGTGCGCTCAGACCTGAGCTATCTGGGGATATGTGAAATGTCTGTGTTTTATGTATAAAAGGTGACTTTATGTATTTTAAAGTGTTTTGTGTCTTTTTGCAACCATGTGCTTAATGGAGTCTTGTGTCTGTCCTGGGAGATAATTGAATTACTTATCTCCAGGATAGAAGACTCTGAAACTGGTTTGGGCCAGAAAGCCATGCTTCATTTAGTCACAAAGGACTTTTTACTAACTTTTGAACCCCTGGTCTGATTCATGCCATTTTTTTAATATGTTGTTCCCCTGAATGGATTGATTGTGAATATGTAATTTTATGTGAATGTGATGTATGGTTTAGAGTTATGAAAGTTGGGTAGAAAGTATGTTTTAACTGTATGTATAATTGAGTTTCCTCTCAGGATAAGGGGAGGGAATATGTGGGATGTAACTGTGATGTGATTGGTTGTTTTATACCTCCCTGTGGGCGGTCCTGTATTTGCAAGACTGTAATAAAAACCAGGCTGGGTGTGCCAGCACCTCAGACCACTGCTTGACCCTCAACACAGAGCCTTGTCTCGTTCTTGGGGGGATTCACTGTATGCTGTTGGAGACTGATTGCCAGGAGTGTAAGCCGCTTGGGAGCTTTTCCTGTTCGTCTGCTGGCAGCTATTCGTGAGGTTCCAGTTCGGGAGTTGGAGTGCTATTTTGTATCCAGTTTGGGAGTTTGGTGTTCTGCAGTAGCTGTGCCTGTATCTCTGGAAAGGGAGCTGATCGCCTAAACGGTTTTTACCCCTTGTGTGCAAAATGGTCCGTTACATATATATATACACACATATATATATATATATATATATATATATATATATATATATATATATATATACATACATACACATATATACACACACACACTAAGTGTATTTTAATATTAATATCAAAATGCATGTATAATAGTATATATATATATATATGTATATATATATATATATATATATATATATATATATATATAAAATATAATATAAAATAAATATGTAAATAAATACAAATTTAAAAAAATAAATAAATTAAAAATATATAGATGTGTAATTTCGTTCTAACTGTATTTTGATTATATATATATATATATATATATATATATATATATATATATATATATATATATATATATATTTTAATTATATGTATATATTTATGTAATCATTTTACATAATTAGGCCATTTTATTAATTACAATTTGCAGGACCTGTTGACAATCCAAGCCAAAAGAACAGGGAATTTAATTTGCTAGCACCATATTTAACCCTGTAACAAGACACCATAAAAACTGCACATGGGGGGGTACTGTTTTACTCAGAAGTCTTCGTTGAACACAAATATTAGTGTTTCAAAACAGTAAAATGTATTACAACGATATCGTTAGTGAAAGTGAAATTTTTTACACATAAATGGCACTTACACCGACAATATAAATGTTATGATATGTTTTACTGTATTGAAACGCTAATATTTGTGTTAAGCAAAGTCTCCCGAGTAGAATAGTATACCCCATGTACAAGTTATATGGTGTTTTAAAAAGTTACATATAAGGCTTGTGTTTCAGTTTTTTCAAATTGAAATTCGCCAGATTGGTTATTTTGCCTTTGAGACGGTATGGTAACCCAGGAATGAAAATTACCCCCATGATGGCAGCCCATGCAATAGTAGACAACCCAATGTATTGCAAATGGGGTATGTCCAGTCTTTTTTAGAAGCCACTTAGTCTCAAATACAGGCCAAAATTGACATTCAAATAAGTTTTTTTTGCATTTTTCACACTCAAACAAATATTTACACTAACTTTGGCCAGTGTTTGAGACCAAGTGGATACTGTCGTGGTTTCCCTTAGTAGGTTATCCAAGAGAGTGTTCCTGGGCGTTAATTTCTCTTTCTTTTGGCTTCATTTTCACTTCCCTGTATTCTGGTAACCTTTACTTTCAGCTTTTCCCTCATATTTGAGTCTCCCTCTGTGTCCCTGACCTCAGCAAATATTCAGACTATCCCCTGATATGTTAAGTCTGGCCATTCTAAGGCCCGGTAAGACGTAACCTTTAGGCCTAGGTGTGATACAATTCTGCATCCTAGATCAACTAGTATCCTGACATTACAACAGGGCCATAGATCCAGCAAAAATTGTGTCAGCACATAGCAGCTTGCAAGAGAAAACTAGAGGAGAATGATCACTGTATGTGTCAATTTGCCCAGGCTTTCAGTACGCTTCTTACCCGAACAGAGCATCTACAGCCTGAGGTTTCTCCGACTATGTCACCTTTGCCTAAAGTACCTCCACCTATAGTACATAAGGCACCTACTATCTCCCTATTGCCACCCCCGCATTTTGATGGTAATATTCAAGAATGCCAAGGATTTCTGAATCAAATTGAGTCCCACTTTGAGGCCTCACAGGGATCTTTTCCCTCCAAAAGAGCTAAGATTGGTTACCTAATGAACCAACTAAAAGGTAAAGCCTTAGATTGGGCCAATCTTTATGGAAGAGCAATAGGAGTATTGCATACAATTACCAGGAATTCCTTGCGGAATGCAAATTGCCATTTGAACCATTGGGCAGGGACGATGACGCTTCCACTGCCCTAATGCATATCAAACAAGGGAACCAGTGTATCTTCGATTATGCCATAGAATTTTGCACCTTGGCTTGTGAGGTAGACTGGACTAATAGCGGTTTAATCTCTGCATTTAAAGAAGGATTATTTGAAGCAATTCTTGATGAAAGTTCTGCCAAAGATCTACCTAAAAGGTTAAATGAGTTTAGCACATTTGTCATGCAGATTGAAAACCGACTTAGAACCAGAGAAACTACCAGAAATAGAACCAGGCGTATGGCTATGTCATTGGCACCTCGTTTCTCCAGACCTGTTGTTCCTAACCTTTCTGTACAGTCCGAACCTGAACCTATGCAGTTAGGGGTCACTAGACTGTCAAAGGCAGAAAGACTATGTGTGTGTGTGTGGGGGGGGGAGGGGTGTTGTCTTAGTGTTACAGACTGTGAGGGGTGTATGGAGCAAATGTTTTATGTTTTTTTTTTTTTTTTTAAATACTAAATTTACATTAATAAAATCTTTTTTGTACCCCATTTGCATATTGACATGAACAAAAATATCAATAAAATCTGAATTTTTTAAAAAAGTATAAATATTTGCACTACCACAATTTGATTTTGAGACTATTAGGAGACTGGTATTAATACAACTTATGGTCAAACTGTTGACAATACATAGATTCTGGACAGATAAATCAGATTTCACCTACTATTTTACAAACACTTATCAGATAAATACTACAATCACACAGTTCAACTGGAACAACTGATGTAGAGGCAGGGTACTCCTGCCACAATCAGAATTGCAGGTTATATAGGAATAGGAACATCATCAGTGACTGGACCGATGTACATTTTTCTACAAGAAACTTTTCAGCTTTTTTTTAGATTATTTCTGTGACTACAATGCCAAACACAGATATAGTTCAAACTGACTGCTTCATAACCTCTCTACATTAAAAGCATTCAACACAATAATATTGCCACGTATTATAGTTTTCAGAACATAAATAATGAGTTTTTCAGCTGCAAAAGGAAGTGAAATTCTATATCAGTGGTGGGAAATAATCTCACTAATAGGCTACTAACAGACAAGAAATTAATTATATCCATACTTAAGGACGAGTGGAACAGTACAAATGACCATCATGATGATGAATACACCTACATATGTAGATAGGGGAAAAAACAATGCTCTAACCTTCTAAAATATACAGTGAATAATAGAACACATTAAAGAAGATCTGTCACTTCTCTGGAATTTTTATTACTGAATAAAACATTTAAAATCACCTACAACTTGTGATTTCAGGAAATGCTCCGTTTTCTTTTTAGCCTAATGAAGTTTTAAAGCGGCACTGTTATGCCAAACCTTTCTCCTATTGTTTCCTCTTCCTCTCTCAGAATCGTTTTTTTTTAATTTATTTTTTTATTTTTTATTCTGGTCTAATTTTCTTTAAAACATAAGACAAAATAAGGACTACTTTCTTTTGTTATTTTTATCTATTTTTTCCTACGCTTGAATTTATTTGACCAGAGGAGGAGCTTAAGTCATCTCCATTTCCTGTGTCAAGGAGAAGAGTGACTACTTTCTCTGACACAGGAAATAGAGCTGACTTAAGTTCCTCCTTTGGTCAAATATAGTCAAGCATTGGACAAATACATAAGACAACATAGTTCTTATGTTTTAAAGAAAACTAGATCAGAAAAAGAAAAGAAGAATAGATTCTGAAAGAGGAAGAGAAGAGAATACAATAGGAGAAAGGTAAGTTTGGCGTGACAGTGCCACTTTAGTGTACAGATCATTCCACCGGGGCATGCTGCAATGCTTTCCTATAGGGATTTTACAGATGCTGGACGTCATCATGCAGAGTGTTAGGACATTCAGCAGTTAGGCGACCAAAAGTCGCCTTGCAAATAGGAAGTTTCTCTAGTGGCTGTCTGACTGACAGCCACTAGAGGCAGTCTTAACCATGCACTGTAATTTTTAAAATTTCCCAGATACTGCAATAATTAACATTGCAGGGTTAAGGGGACAGGGACATTGCACCAAGACAACTTTAATTAAACAGTCTATTTAAAGCAACACTGTCTTCCAGTGGCGTAGGGGTGGGGCAGGTAAAGTAGAAATTTACTTAACCCCTTAAGGACACATGACGGAAATATTCCGTCATGGTTCCCTTTTATTCCAGAAGCAGTGTCCTTAAGGGGTTAAACAGACACTATACTCACCACAACAACTACAGCTTAATGCAGTTGTTCTGGTGAGTATAATCATTGCTTTCAGCCATTGTACCGCAAACAGTGTCTTTTCTCTTTTTACATTGCCCCTAGGTACACCTCCAAGTGGCCACTGGAGATGCTTCCTAGAACAGTGCTGCACAGTAGGCAGCACTGCCGTTCAGCGCTGAATTTTCCTCATAGAAATGCATTGATTCAATGCATCTCTATGAAGAAGTGCTGATTGGAACCTCCCCATTCCGATTTTAGTCAATCCAATGACTGTCTTAGGAAGCATCTCCAGTGGCCACAGAGTTTTAGCCAATCAATTGGAGGGGGACCAGTGTCAGCGGACCCGCACGGCGCTGGAAATAAGGTCAGTTTTAAAACTTTTTAAGGGGATCGGGGAAGTGGGGTGGTCGTTTGGTAAGTGTTAATAAAGGAATATTTGGCTATTATACATTTGGTTGCCACATTCCTCTTTCCACCTTAATAGTATACTACCTTCTTTTAGTATAATTTTATTATTTTACTATTTGCAAGTTTATTTTATTCAGACCTGACTACTACTACCTTTTTGTTTATTATACCACCCATACGCCATCCACCGAGCAGTACATCTGCTCTATATACCGTGAGTATATGTTATTCTGTATTTACATTTTATAAACTATACAGTGAGCACTATATTGTATTCTTTTACCTTGAGCTGGACTACTCCACCAAAGTACTCTGCTAAAGAACAAAAGAGGAGCACCGTATATCCTTGAGTGGGGATTATTCCACTACGTGCCATTTACACAAGAGCTGGATTTAAGCTCTGAATGTTGTGAGTAGTTCTACTATTCTATATACAATATTATTTACCGTTCATACTATACCATTGGAGTTTCCCTTGTCTTCAGTTTTCTTCGCATATCCATTTTGAAGCTGCGGATATACATCTGGGACTTCACATACCATTTTATGTAGCACTAGGACAACCTCCTGCATATGTGGATTATTTATATTCGGACTTTCTAGGTATCGCTAGGTATCGCTGCTTGGACTCTCTGATATATATTTTTATACATTCATTCTACTTGTCTTAGGCGCACCCGTATTTGTGCTTTTCTCTCCATCTAAAATGGTGGGTTTAACATTATAGGGTCAGGAATACATGTTTGTGTTCCTGACCCTACAGTGTTCCTTAACCCCTTAAGACCGGAGGGCGTACTATTACGCCCTATTATAGGCGGCTCTAAATCCCTCCTGTCTTTCTGTCCCCCCCCCCGCGGCCATGTGAGAGTGAGGTCCTTGCAAGGACCTCACAATCACATGGCCGGGATAGCTAGCTGCAGCATTGCCAGCAGGCGGGGTGACTGTAATGACAGGTGGTCCCCCTGCTGGCTAGAAATAAAATTCAAATAAATTAAATAGTGTAAAAAAATAATAATATATACTTAGATCATATATATATATATTATATATATATATATATATATATATATATATATATGATCTAAGTATATATACACACATATACATACACACACGTACACTGTCTAGGTGTATTTTACTATTAATATATATATAATTATTGTTTTATATATATATATATATATATATATATATTTATATATAATATAAAAAAATACGTTAAAAAATTAAATTAAAAAATAATTAAAAAATATATAGATGCGTGTTATTTCGTTCTAACTGTATTGTGATATTAATATATATATTTATATCAAAATACACGTAGAACGAAATAATATATATATATCTATATATATCTATATACATAAATATATACGTATATATCACTATATATATATATACCTATATCTAAATAAAAATATTTTTTAAAAATTATATATATATATATATATATATATATATATATATATATATATATATATATATATATATATATACACACACATATACATATATTAATTCTACATATATTTATGTAATATTTTTACATAATTGGGTATCTTAATTAATTACAATTAGCGGGACCTGCCTGACAACCCATGCCGAAAGTAAAGGGAATTTAATTTGCTAGCACTATATTTAACCCTATAACTTTCCAAGACACCATAAAACCTGTACATGGGGGGTACTGTTCTACTCGGGGGACTTCGTTGAACACAAATATTAGTGTTTCAAAACAGTAAAATGTATTACAACGATGATATCTTCAGTCAAAGTTAAGTTTTTTTGCATTTTTCACGCACAAACAGCACTCACAAGGATGATATTATTGCTGCGATACTTTTTACTGTTTTGAAACACAAATATTTGTGTTCAGCGAAGTCTCCCGAGTACAACAGTACCCCTCATGTACAGGTTTTATGGTGTTTTCAAAAGTTACAGCGTCAAATATAAGGCTTTTGTTTCATTTTTTTCACATTAAAATTTGCCAGATTGGCATTGTTGCCTTTGAGACCCTATGGTAGCCCAAGAATGAAAATTACCCCTATGATGGCATACCATTTGCAATAGTAGACAACCCAAAGTATTGCAAACGGGGTATGTCCAGTCTTTTTTAGTAGCCACTTAGTCACAAACAATGGCCAAAATTGGCGTTTTTTGCATTTTTCATACACAAACAAATACTAACGCTAACTTTGGCCAGTGTTTGTGACCAAATGGCTACCAAAAAAGACTGGATATACCCCATTTGCAATACCTTGGGTTGTCTACTATTGCAAATGGTATGCCATTGTGGTTGTAAATTTGCCATTATGGGTGTAAATTTCATTCCTGGACTACTATAAAGTCCCAAAGGCAACGTAACCAATCTGGCGAATTTCAATTTCAAATGTAACGTGCTATATTTGACCCTGTAATTTCCCAAAATGCCATACAACCTGTACATAGGGGGTACTGTTTTACACATGAGACTTTGCTGAATACAAATATGTGTATTTTATTGCAGTAAAAGCAAACAGTATTATGACATTGACCATTAAAATGTCATGTAGAACTAAAAAAAAATAAATAAAAAAAATCTTATTTTCTCCCATTTTTTTCATATTAAATTATGTTTCATAGCTAAATATTTGATATTAAATGAAAGCCCAGTTTCCCCTGAATAAAATGATATATAATAAGGGTGGGTGCATTTAATATGAAAGAGGTGAATTACGGTTGGACAGACATGTAGCGCAAATGCCAGGTTTTGTTTACATTTTGTTTCGTTCACAACGTGTACATTTGGCTCTGTCCTTAAGGGGTTAAACATAACTTGTTCCTCGCGGATTTAAAGTATGGATTTTGAGTTGGGTAAATCTATTAGTTTAGGGACAAACTAAATTTTTGCACATGTCTAATAGAGGTCTGTTGTTGACATATCAGTGCATGAGGACAATATATCAAGAATATGGGTAAGTAACACTACTAGTACGACATATGGTTGAAATCTTTTGCCCTTTTATTTTCTGTAAATTAGTGTAAGGATTGGCAGGTATATTTTACACTTCTTGCAATCTTGCTTCAAGTCCTCAGCTAAGCATCTGCCAGCAGCCTTTTAATGTGGCCTTTCATTCTTTACATAATCCACTGTTATGGGTTTGCTTTTCTTATTACAATTGCCCTCCACAGCTCTCTTGCTTCCATAGGCCAGCTCATTGTGTCCTTTCACTGTTCGGTAATTTTTCCAAACACTACTTTTACTAGCTTTATCGGACATCAAACTAGCTTTATCCATCAATCCCTCCTCACCTCTGACATGATGTTCTTCCTCTTGTACACCTACAAACAAATCACACTTCATTGCACCAAATCACACTTCATTGCACCATAACTAATGCAACAAGCATTAGTTGATGTGGTGATTTGTAAAGTCTATCCCATAGCTTTGTGGAATAAAACATTCTTTGCAAATGCCATAAAAGGAATAAAGAACTCAAGTCCTGCTGCCTTTTCCACATCTGGTTTGCCATTTACATTTTGAGGCAATGAGTTTCATACTCTGCTGTTGAATAACTGGGCTTAATTGCACTGCATTCTTTTTTAAAATGGATAGTGGTGGTATGCAAATTTAAAACATTGTTTATATCTGGCAGCACATATTTTTTTCCCTCCCTGTTAAAAATAGCAATATGTTATGCCGCTGGTTTTAGATATTAAGAGTCCCAGACAACTGCATAAATAGTAAACAATTTGTAGAGTAAAATCTAACACGCATAGCTGTAATTGTTCAACACTTGATAGAAATTTCTAAAAAATAATTTTATCTTTTATTAATACTTCAGGAATAATTTTCTGTGATTTGAAATATTAATATTTTTCTAATCCGGTTAACTCTCTATATTCAGTTGTCGTTTCCTCTAGCACTGCAATTCTCTAACTGCCTGACCAAAAGCCCCTTCCCCATCATGAGAACTTGACTGTATTTCCAGTATTTTTTCTCCTTAGAAGATCAACAATAATTCTTCTCTACAGCAGTCTCTCACCTCCTTACTTTGCTCTCCCACTCCCTAACCCCATTATACTTTGTGATGCCATTTCATAAAAATAATGCATAGATGGTTACATACAGATTACACACGGTAATTTTCTGTATGTCAATGCTGAATATGAAAATCACAAAAAAGTTTTTAAATAAATTTGCAGATACCGTTATTTTAGACTTTTGTATGTTTTGTTGTGCCTTAAGTGTTAATGTTTCATATATAAAGCACTTGTCCTCTGCTGACTGGGCTAAGAGAGAAATTGTCTTTAAATGTAACACAAAAGGTGCTACTGGCATTGACTCTTGTTTTTAAAATAAAAGATCATTTTATATTTCAATAACATTTCCAGTGGAGAAAAAAAAATTCCAAGGTTTCATTTTTAATAAAGGTTTTCAATAGAACAATAAAGGTAAAGTTGATCATACAGAACAATATGTTTCATAATCACAATGCAGTGGGAGGCATATTTTAGCCTATTGAGTTCAACAGGTGTAAAATGACAGACGCACACATCCCTCGATTCAAAGCAGCTTCTATTTTGAATTAGCTAACATAATTTACAATTACAGACAAAAACACAAGCAGCTAACCACATTTTTGGGGAGAAAATTGATGGACTCTAAGTGGACAAAACTCCACACAGCTGTCCACCTCCCCACTTCTACCATTTTCATTTCACATCATAAAAACAACCATATGCCCTTAAGAGCGCAAAAAGATCAAATCTGTTGCATGCAATTTTCTGGAACAGCTGTTTTGCAAATTAAAAGAAAAATATCTGATAAATCAAATTATAAATGCCAGCATAACAGCATACTTTATCTTGATCTGCTACAAAACGGCTGTCTCAATAAAACCAGAATCAGTTTAATGTTGAACACATCCATAAAACCATGAGACATTAGCAATTCTAGATCAATACATTAACTCGTTTGAAGCTAAATCATTTTTTGTGAAACCTCAAAAATAAATAAATAAGATCTCTCTCTATATACAATCTTACATGAGCGAGTTAATCATTAACAGTATAACACGTAAATGACCTATGCTAGAAGTTAAAATTACAAGTAAAATGTTCTATACTTAGGCTAAAGACAATGTAAAGCAAGCATGGGGAAAGCATTGGATTGGGTAAAATTGGTAAGGGGGCGGGGACAAACACCATTTTGGCCAATCAGCATCTCCTAAGAGATGCATTGAATCAATGCTATGAGGAACATTCAGTGTCCCCATGCAGAGCGTGGGGACACTGAATGGCAGAGCTGCCTACTGTGCAGCACTGAGCCAGGAAGCACCTCCAGTGGCCATCTGAGGAGTGGCCACTTGAAGGTGTCCCTAGGGGCAATGTTAATAAACACAGCCTTTTCTCAGAAAAGGCAGTGTTTGCATGAAAATGCCTGCATATAATGATTAAACTCACCAGAACAACTACATTAATGTGTACCCAAATTACAAATGCAGATTTTCTAATATTTAATCAACTGATAATATATTGCACGTTAAACAAACTAAAAAAGCAGAGGAAAACAAAATCCATTTGATTTTGTTGCCCTTTACAATAAATACACTCATTTATTCTGCACTTCAATGACAACAAGTATCCATGCGTTCTACCTTTTTTCTTCTGTTTCTTTTATGAGTGAAGTATGGAATGTTGTTCACCCACACGGCAAGCATTTTCCATATGTAGTTTGCAAAATAATTATCTTCATTGGAACTTTGCAAAAATAACTTACCAGGAAGAGAGGGGAAAAACATCAATATACTTTATTTTTTATGTACACACTTCCATAGCTATTATAGATTTCATAAAGAGGAAAAGTCATTTTGCAGTAAAAACTATGCCATTGAATGAACCATTGAAAATTACTTTAAACTTAACCTTTATTTTTTTCATGTTATGGTCCATTTTCTACTTAATCTAAATTAAGATTTATCAAAGTATATCATAATTTAGTTCAGTCCAGGACCTGCCAGGAATACACATTGCAAATGTGGAGGGAAAAAATTAATAAAAAGGAGTTGTGCATTCCTTTTATTTAATCTTAATTTTCACACCTCACAATTACATATTTGTTATAGAGGATAAATGTAAATATGATATAAAAAAAAATCTGAGTAGCAACAGTCCCTAGCTAAAACACCTGGCTTGTAAGAATAAAAATGTATTGTTTCAAAACACCCTCTCTACTTTGCAATCCAAACATGAAATAAACCTTGCAGTCAACCAATACTTAAAGACAAGACACCAGACACAAAGAAAAAGTAATTAGAAAGCACAAAGTTACATAAATGTTTTACTAGAGAAAATAATCATATTGTTTGCAAAGCAGATCGCAAGAAAACAAATTTCACACTCACCTGAAATTCATACAACAAAACAGTGCTGACAACAATAATGTATGCAATATACAAGGCACAGCATACTCCCCTTAAAACCAACTCTAATCGTAATTTGAATTTAGCTAAAACCTATAGTTATGCATTGCATAAATCTAAGACTGCTCCAAAGAATCCCAAATTTTACATGTCTTAAAAAATGATTACTCACCTCTTCATGCAAGGGAAGCTAACAAAAAGGAACAGTTTCTCAATATTTTCATAACCATAGTGAAACCATTTGATGGGTGATTTTAAATAAAATTGTGGCTTTAATCTGTTTAGCCATATTGGTGTTGCATTAGTTCAAAATATGTAGTTTAAATAATCTCTCTAAATGTTTATTCTTACCAGAATTTATAGACTATTTTGTGAATAAACTTTTTTTTTTTTTTTTACAAAATTCTTTATTTATGGAGTGCAAAAAGACGGAGTGTGCTGCTTGTTTCACAGCCATCTAAGGGGCATTTACCGAATGACTGCCTCAGCTTCCTCAACTTTCCCTTGGGATCAAGGCCCTGCAGCGGGCCAAGGCCAACTACCGCCTCTAGTGGCGATGATCACATCTTAGACATTAGGCCCGGACTGAGACCCGAATCAGTGCTTTGTGTTGTATTTTCTCCGGAAAGCTCGGGAAGTGAGTGGAAAGGTTAAAGGATCTTAACATGTGACGGGGGGATATGATAGAAACATTTAAATACATAAAGGGAATCAACACAGTAAAGGAGGAGACTATATTTAAAAGAAGAAAAACTACCACAACAAGAGGACAGTCTTAAATTAGAGGGAAAAAGGTTTAAAAATAATATCAGGAAGTATTACTTTACTGAGAGAGCAGTGGATGCATGGAATAGCCTTCCAGCTGAAGTGGTAGAGGTTAACACAGTAAAGGAGTTTAAGCATGCGTGGGATAGGCATAAGGCTATCCTAACTATAAGATAAGGCCAGGGACTAATGAAAGTATTTAGAAAATTGGGCAGATTAGATGGGCCGAATGGTTCTTATCTGCCGTCACATTCTATGTTTCTATGAGTTCGCCGCTGGGCTTGAACAGACGTTGGAGGAGTTGCTGCCAAAATGCTGCAAAGATTCTGTCGAGGCGGGAAACGAGGTCAACTTGTTCCACTGCTGGAACCATGGATCTCGTGGCATCCGCCATGTTAGAGAAGGCCCGCAGGTTGTGGTACGCTAGCAGTGTATCCAAGGGATGGACCGGGATAACCCCCGCTAGTCTAGACAGGGAGGTGGGGGTAACGGGGCACTAGTATGACACGGCAGGGGCTCTGGACACTCCAGATCAGTAGATTGGCTGCCTCTCCCGCTCTTCAGGTACACCACGCCGCACTGTGTCAAGACAAGAATGTTGGTACATGGCAAGCCGGACGGCAGTTAGCTGAGCCCCGGTATTCCTCTTCGACTGTGCAGCACTAGAGGCACTATTTTAGTCATGCAGGGTGCAATAATGAGCAAATATCGGATTATAAATACCCTACAGGGTGAGGAGCTCATGTGAAGTGTGACTATCCGCCATTAAGGTCAGGCCCTGTCCACGTGAATAAACTCATTTTATTTTGCTTTCTAAAACGTTAATTACAACCTGATGAAGATTCCATTCCATAGAAGATGACTCATACTAAAGTTATAGTACCACCATCCTGCAAAGGTATACACACAAACCTTTTCCTGATTAATGTTGGTATTTCAAAGACTCTTTTTGTGAAAACGGTAAGTGTGACAGGACACCCCGTTACTAATTAAACTTTCCAGTTCGGTTTTAGCCATAGTAGTTTGGTTACCGAATGAAGACCCAGTTTCACCTTTTATACCTCCCGCACTCAGGCCACCAACCTGGCTCATTAACCACAAAGAACCCATTCATTTAAGTGCTCCCCTGGGTGGCCGCTATTTGTGTGAAGGAACGCACGTTTTAAGTGGAATGGCAGCCATTTTGTCTCGCGAATGCAGGCAGCGGTTTTTGGACGTCAAATGCATGCAACTGAAATTGGACACGCTACCTCGCAAACACCGATGATCTTGTACTGCGTGTTTCTTGCCCAAATAAGCCAGGAGAGTACTTTTGGTTAAAGGACTTCTATGAACATGAACATTCGTTCCCAAGAGCCAGGGAGAGCATTTGGTTTTATTCGCACAGGAACATCCGAACGGAGACCAGCCACAGCCTATTTCTCCATGGAACTGTTTTGGGTAGAACCTTGTGGCCGGCTGGTCAAAACTTTACCAGAAAGGCCTTCCATTTTACTGAACGGATCCAAGCGCTATTTTGGACAACTTGGACACTCGGATCCGAGCTATCTGGGGACATAAGACTTGTGGGGTTCCTGTGGAAATTGAGTGTTGTTTTGGGGTATTTTCTGTGTGAGTCCCTGTAACAGAGATAATTGAGTTACCGGTCTTTGACTTCATTATCTCCCAGACACAAGGACACCTGGGAGGTATTTGTATTACACTGTATGGAGACCCCATGCAGGGGTTCTGTGTATAAATTGAGTGTACCTTGAATAAACCAATCTCTACTCCCAGCATTAAGTCTCGGCAAATGTATGGGAGGAAAAGCTATATCACACTATTGGACTATAATCACTGAAGACAGCGCTGACGGAGATCCTGAGAAGGGGAAAGAACATCCGTTCCGGCGAGACTCGTGTCACTATATGAGTGGCCGCCACACTGAGCAAAACGATACTGCCCACCATTAACATTATTTGTTTTCCTTACCCTTCTATGTGCACAATGACTGGATACAGAGAATGATACAAATCATAAAGGAACACTATAGTTTTAGAAATGCAAACCTTTATTAGTGCCCCTGTACCAAGAGATAAATATATATATTTGTAGGTCCACCCAGCAGATTTGCAAAAACAAAAAAACCCAACTAATAAAGTTGGTTTTCCAGTGTTGACGCTCCTGTGGCACTGCTTCCCTCCTGGCCTCCCGTGGTGTCATAGAGGAGGCATGTGCTCCTCCTGCAAAAGTCCAATCCTCTACTCCCCAGAAAGGAGCACTGTTGACCTGATTCATTGTATTTAATGCTTTCCTATGCGTTTCAATGATACGTGACCAAGCACTACTTTGTCAGTGCTACTTAAGTGTCTATAGTGGTTGTGAGCATGACAGCCATCACAGGTGGATTTAACCCAATCTACCCTTTGGCCTTCACATTGAAAAAATCTCTTCAAAACATTACCCAAAACTAGGTGCCCTGAACAGAAACAAATCCTGCCTAAGCCCTACAGTAAGGAAAAAGATTGTGCAACAAATGCTAATGCCGGTCATTGATTATGGTGATGCAGTGTATGTACCCACACTGCAAACCCACCTTAATAAACTTAATACATTCTAGAATTTGTTCTGCCACTTTGTACTAGAATGCAATTACTTTACCCATCACTGTGACATGTTAAAAGAGCTAAACTGGCTGTTGCTGGAATCCCGACGCACTCTTCATCTTTCCAGCCTTGTGTATAAGAGCATTTCTGGGAAGCTCCCGCCCTACCCGAGAAGAATGCTCTCCCAAGCTCTTCCTACCTCCTATAACCTCTGATCCAGTACTAGCACAATATGTAGCCTACCACAATACAAAAATAAAGTGTCTCGATCCTCCTTTTCCAACAGAAAAGAACTGCAATTAAAGGACCACTATAGTGCCAGGAAAACATACTCGTTTTCCTGGCACTATAGTGCCCTGAGGGTGCCGCCACCCTCAGGGACCCCCTCCCGCCCGGCTCTGGAAGGGGGGAAGGGGTAAAAACTTACCTTTTTCCAGCGCTGGGCGGAGAGCTCTCCTCCTCCTCTCCACCTCCGTTACGCCCCGCCGGCTGAATGCGCACGCGCGGCAAGAGCTGCGCGCGCATTCAGCCCGTCGCACAGGAAAGCATTTACAATGCTTTCCTATGGACGCTGGCGTGCTCTCACTGTGATTTTCACAGTGAGAAGCACGCAAGCGCCTCTAGTGGCTGTCAATGAGACAGCTACTAGAGGATTAGGGGGAAGGCTTAACCCATTCATAATTATAGCAGTTTCTCTGAAACTGCTATAATTATGAAAAAATGGGTTAACCCTAGAAGGACCTGGCACCCAGACCACTTCATAAAGCTGAAGTGGTCTGGGTGCCTAGAGTGGTCCTTTAAGGAATATCCTCAGAGTCACAAGTCAAATCTTCATTCAATCTAAAATATTTTAAGTGATCTATGGCAATATACCTCAACACAAAATGCACCCGTCATGGATGAATATATGTATTACCTGTTTTGTATTAAATTTATATATGTGTGTTATATATATATATATATATATATATATATATATATATATATATATATATATATATATATATATATATATATAGTTTGTATATTGTATTTTCATAATATTCTTTTTTTTAATATTTATTTTATTTACCAATATTTTCTTTCCTTTTATACATATCAAATCAACGATTATTATACTGATTGAACAAGTATCAATATTACAACCTTAATATTACTACAATTGTATATATTCATTTGATCATCCATAGCATTGTAGCATTAACATTATATATAGTTCACAACAACAAAACAAACATACAACAAAAGAGGAAACAAAAAAAAAAACACATTTGTGTATGAGACTCGATAAGGGATGGGCCACAGACTAACAGCTCGTTGTTATATAGGAAATTTGGAAGTCCAAGGTAACCAAAGCTCTTTCAAATCCTTGGTTAGAGATTCCATCTTATATTGAAACCTTATTTGCTCCATTATTTCATGCCAAAGTGGTGGGTTAGGAGATTTCCATGCTCTGGTGATATTAATTTTTATTGCCAGGAATATGTGTGTCATAATATATTTTTGTTGTTTATCAAGTGTTTTATAGTCCATATTGAACAGAAACATTTCAGGGCTAATTACTACCTCCCTAAAGATACTTTTCATTAAATCTAACATTTGGATTTTAATGTTATTCAGGCCCGTACAGGCCCACCATATATGTAGCATAGTGCCCTCTTCTCTTCTGCATCTCCAACATTCTTTTGAATAAGATGGAGATATTTTATGAAGTCTAACCGGGACCATATACCACCTATAGATGATCTTTAAGTGCGTTTCGAGTAGGGATATATTATGTATACTTTGTTTTACTAACTCTGTAGCATTTGTCCAGTCTTTAAGTGGGAGGGATTTCCCCAAGTCCCTCTCCCACTTACCAAATGGAGGCACATCGATAACATTATCTAATGTATCAAACAATTTATCAAATCTAGAGATTCCTCCCTTTTTTTGACTACATATAATATAAGGTTCAAGATAATGATCTTTAATCAGTATTTTAGTTAAAAGAAAATTCTTGATCCTTAGGTATTGAAATATTTCCCTAGATAGAAACTTGTATTTAGATTGTAGTTGTGTAAATGTCGCCAATTTATATCCCTCATATAGATTTCCAATTATTTTAATGCCAGAATGTATCCAAGTTTTAATATTTATATCTGACATAGCATATTGAAGTATTTCTATGGGTGTATTAAACAATAATTTTCCTTTAAGTTTCAACTTAGTATTCAAATATTTTGCAAAATCCACCATATCTCCTATAATTTTATTAGGAAATTGTTCCATATCCAAAGCCCCCAGATTCAGGAGTCCTAGCCATCCTAAGATGTATAATTTTTGCCCTGGTTCTGATTTCTGTTCAATTTTAATCCAAGATTTAGATATATTTTGATCCAAATTTAACCATATCATAAATTGAGAGGCCCTGTTTGCCTCATACATCTTAATCACATCGGGAAATGCTATACCCCCTTTCCGGTAGCTTCTACATAGGATCTCCGTCGCTATTCTGGGTGGTTTATCACGCCATATATAGCTAGAAAATAAATTTTGGAAGCGCTTCAAAATGCCCCATTCAATATTATATGGAATCATCCTAAAAAAATATAGGAGTTTTGGCATTAAATACGATTTGATAATATTAACTCTTCCTAACCAAGATGGTTCTAATCTCTTCAATTTATGTATCTGGGATTGTAGATCTTTATATAGATTGTCAAAATGTATCCGAATTGTCTTTATAATATTAAATGTTATCTTTATACCTAAATATTCAATTTTATCTTTTATACATTCTATATGAAAATAAGAATACATAATTTCTAGCTGTACCTTGGACAATAAAAATGGAAGCACTTGGGATTTATTAATATTAACCTTATAGTTAGAAAATTTGCTATATGTAGAGATATCTTCTAGCAGCGGTGGAATTGATAGTAAGGGGTCAACAAGAGTAAGTAAGACATCATCTGCAAACAAAGATATTTTAATATGTTCCTCTTGAAAATCTATTCCTTTTATCTTTTCATTCTGTCTTATCATCATAGCCAGCGGTTCGATTGAAAGGATATACAGGAGTGGAGCTAACGGGCAACCCTGCCTAGTTCCATTCCTAATATCAAAGGGATCAGAGTCAAAATATGGGCTGCTAATTCTTGCCGAGGAATTTCTATATAAAGATAAGGTTTTATTTCGAAATGCTCCCTCCAGTCCGAAGTGGCCCATGACAGAGTCCAGGAATCTCCAATTGACTCTGTCAAAGGCCTTCTCTGCATCTAAAGCAATAATAACAGCTTCCCTTTGTTTTCCGCTCACTCTATTTATTATATTAAAAATCCTCCTTGTATTGTCAGAGGTACTTCTTCCTTTCACAAATCATGATTGATCCCAATTAATCAAATCTCCCAATACTTCTTTTAAACGATTAGCCAATATAGCCGAGAATATTTTAATATCAACATTTATAAGTGATATTGGTCTATAGTTAGCAATTATTGAATTGTCCTTATCTGGCTTAGGAATCGGAATAATTGTTGCTAACATCATCTCTTTTGGGAATGAAACATCACTAGATATTAACGAAAACATCTCTAAGAGGATTGGAGTAATTATTTTCATATATGTTTTATAAAAGATAGCAGAGAATCTGTCCGGGCCTGGGGCCTTATTTGGTTTTAATTTCTCTATCGCTTCTTCAATTTCCAATTCTCTAAAGGGAGCATTTATATATTCTAGTTTCTCTAAGCTTAACCTAGGAAGTCTAAGATCCTTGAGAAATCTATCCATTTCACCATTGCTTACCTTAACCTCCTCTAAATTATATAGTGAGCTATAGAATTTTGCAAAAACCTCTGCTATATCTTTAGGTAAATTTACAACCTTTCCTCCTTTTGTCATCAATTTTTTTATAGATTTATCTTTATGTTGGTTCTTAATTTTATTAG
Source organism: Pelobates cultripes (assembly GCA_933207985.1). Classification (NCBI taxonomy): domain Eukaryota; kingdom Metazoa; phylum Chordata; class Amphibia; order Anura; family Pelobatidae; genus Pelobates; species Pelobates cultripes. The sequence goes on along the minus strand of OW240912.1, from coordinate 312,663,322 downwards.
AGAGATCCCTGTTAATTTTATTATTGTTATGATACCATCTTTGTTTAAGGAAGGATAGATTTTTACCAATCTCTACATATATTTTATCCTTGATAACTAGCTTTATATTATTAATTTCATTTGTTAGTTCCTTAGTTATTGATATTTTATTTAGCCGTTCCAATTTCGCTAATTTAATCCTCAGGACATGTAATGATTCACCTTTCTTCCGTTTATTTTCAGAACCGAACTTTATTAGTAGTCCTCTTATATAGCTTTTTAAAGTACACCATACAATTGGTGTTGCAACTTCTCCATTCTAATTAATTTTTAAGAAGTTTTCTAATTCTATTTTTATTTGGTCCTTAACATATTCAAGTTTCAAAAGGCTTTCATTAAGCCTCCATTTAGTCCTTGGAGTGCTACCTTCTTTTATCTTAATTCTCAAAGAAACTGGAGCATGATCCGAAATCTCTATAGAACCAATTGTAGATTTTATAATATTGTTTAAAACACCCTCTTTCACAAAAAACATGTCAATACGAGAATAAGTTTGGTGTACATGTGAAAAAAATGTGTAATCTCTTTCCTGAGGATTCATAATTCGCCAGCAATCAAACATGGAATTTTTAGCTAGGAAATCAGATAAGCCAGATGATCCTATATTACAAATACTACCATTCTCAGAATATTTATGACTTCTATCTTTGGTTAAGTCAACAACACTATTAAAATCTCCTCCTATTATAATACTACCACAGGCAACTTCATCTACAATATCCATAATTTGATCTAGAAGAGCTAATGGATTGTGATTCGGGGTATATATATTTATAAAAGTAAATGTGAGACCATTGATTTTTATAATTAAAACCTGATATCTACCATTTTTATCAGTTATTGAGTGGATAACTTCAAAACTAAGTTGATTTGAAATAATAATAGCCGTTCCCCTTTTTTTCTTTTTACCTTCTAAGTTTGCCGCATAAACTATAGGGAATTTTTTATACTTCCATAGTCTATCAGGAGTTTCAATCCAATGAGTCTCCTGAATAAAAGCTACATCAATTGAATTTTCAATTAAAAATTTATATACAGCTCCCCTTTTTTGAGGTGAATTCATACCCTGGACATTCCAAGTAATTATTTTAAGCGACATCCCTGTTCCCAAAGTCCCCCACCCATCCCAAACTGTCTCAAAAAAAAAAAAAAGTTGTGAACAAATAAAACATAAAGGGGGATATAACTCCCACCTTTAATAATCCAAGAGGAAATCATTCCCATATGACTCTTGGACTAGCCTGCCTTAATATGCAGGAAAATATGGTTCCATTGAAGAATATAAAAGACATTTTAGTATAAACAAATTTTAACCCTTAGTCAGCACTTTCTCACCCCCAGAACACTTGCTAGATTTTATCCATAACAACATTAATATTTAAATTAAAAGGTATGATTACTTTCCCTTATCTTTTCTCTCTATCTCCTTCCTCTCCATCCCTAGCATTCTATATATATATATATATATATATATATATGGACTAAACAGATTTAAAGATAAAATTATTAGTTTTGATTACTAATCTTGTATTAATCGTTAGATTCCCCACCTTACAAAAATATGATTGTGGGTATAAATAAATCGCACTATTATTTATATCAATAGTCCATATCCATAATAACATATTAACCAGTCATAATGTGATATATTTATATATATATCCTATCCCCTCTCTTACCCTCTCCACCTCACCCTGTGTCATATTCAAGATGTTATTATATCAATATCACATTAAATAAGTTGTTCCAGCTCATATTCCAATATTACATCATAATAGAGATGAGAAGAAAAAAAAAAATATTTTCATGTATATACACAAGATATCCAATTATTAGCCTGTACAACTTCAGCCTCCTCCCTTTTCTCTCTCCCTTCTTCCTTCTCTTCTTTCCCTCTTTTCCTCCCCCTTCTCTCTCCCCTTTCCCTTTCCTTTGTGTATTTAGTGTTATTAATTACTAATATAGTGATCCAATATTGAAAAGGTCATTATTAACCCCAATTCTCATAAGTGAGTAAATTATTTCACTCATTTCCTTATATCCTACTCCTATCTTAGTATCTTTTTTTTCTTTTCTCTTTCCCCTCTCCTTTCCCTTCCTTCCCCTCCCCCTCCTTTGTGCATTTAGTGTTATTAATTATTAATATAGTGATTAAATATTGAAAAGGTAATTGATAACCCCAATTCTCATAAGTGAGTAGATTATTTCACTCATTACATTATATCCAGTGTGTTAAAAATATTAATATGTGACCTTAATATTTACGATTGTGATATAATTAAATTTTAATGTTTTATTATGAAGTGTAATTATTTTTCGTATTTTCGTAATATTCTATCCTTTGTAACAAAGCAATGTTTTGTGGACCCAGGCCATACTTGAAAACGAGAGAAATCGCAGTGTATCCCTCCTGGTAAAATAATAATAAATAAATAAATGTAAATGGGTTACAAAAAACAAAAAAAAAACTGCAGTATTTTACATTGCAGGTTTAGAATAAATAAGTTGTGAATCCTGTTTTTTTCCACGTTAAGACATCTAATTAAAAAGTAACTGTAGCGTTGGCTTTGGACAGTTAACACTATAAGGGCCACTGTTCAGCTTTTGGTTGTATCGTATAATGATTTGCTTTGATATACTGATTACCGTAAACTGGATGACCAACATTTTAAACGTTACAATGCTGTATTTTAAAGGTATTCTACTTCTGCAGTAATGAAACATGAGAACATGAGCATTAGCGGATTTTTAATTTATTAAACCATTAATCATACAATTTTATTTTTTGTGCTTTTATAACTTATCTTTTTGCCTTAAATCAATAGTTTAGAAATTTAATAATTTAGGAGTTTTGAGGCATAACATCGTGACATAGCTACTGTTGGTTTATTTAGATGCTAGATATCAATGTTACCTATGTATAGATGACTTTGCAGATTACCATTCATTTGCCTTTAATTCTGTACAGCATATATAGCATTATTAAGTTTAATAGAAGTTTTGACAAAACTCTGAAGTGTGCATGTCACTCCACTACTATTCTACTGTGTGTAATAACTTTTCTGAAGTGTATAAATAGAAGCTTCATGGTTTGGTTCAAATAAAACATTAAAGCCCATGCTTTGATTTAAAAGTGAAAGATTAAGCAACAGGCCGTTACCAAGGAAACTTACAAAATGAGGATTGGAATCTAAGGATATTTGGTGTCAAACTGTCCTTTCAGAGTCTTGAGTATGTGTGTTTATAATCAAACACACACATGCTATTTGTGGGTGGCTGAATGATGCTAACAACTATTAACAGTTCAATTATTTTAACCCTGGGTTTTAACAGTTCCAAAGCTACATACATGTTAATACGTAGAAATAACTTTTTTTTGTTTTCTTGAGTTTATATCTGCAGTCACAATATGAGAAAACCATAAACAAACTTTGGCAGTAATTTCCTACTGAACAGTACATTAAAGTAAATAAGACAATCATTTCTAAGTCATGCTGTCAACAACAATGCTTTCAACAAATTATGTCTTCTGTTCTGCAGACTAAATGTGGTCTTGTTCTCTTTTATATTCTTATGTTTGTTTTTCAATAAATAACCATTACAGTTGCCAATTATTCCAAAAGACACTAGTTTCAACAGAGAACTCACATTTAGATGCAATATACACAGACTACATGGAATTTTAGAAGTGATGTATCACATACTTTCAGTTCTTCCTGGTAACAAATTGCTCACAATGTATTAATTCATGAAAGGTGTTTCTTTTTTTGAGCAAAAAAAAAAAAAATGATTAAGGAACACTATAGCTGTAGGCATACAGAGTCTAGCATCCTAATCTCTAGTTTAGATTCAGCCTCACCAACCTGTAAATATTGGTTAACAAGATTTTAGTATACCTTTGCTCCAGCACAGAGACTCATTCTGTGCTGCCACCATTACTCCTCCCGCAGCATCATTCTGGAAGTGTTGCTTGTATGATAGCCTAACAATCCAATGCTTCTCATTAAAAAGCATTCCTGATTTTTTTGCAGTGCGGCAGAGTGCATTATCCTGCTGAAAAAGGTTTATCACACAACTTCACAACAACAAAACTCTAACTAACGTGTAGTGTATGAGCATGTCACAGAGCTCCACAATACAACTTCCAGTAATGTGCTTATTAAAGTATCACAGAGCCAAGTATAAAACAGAGCAATGTGTGTTTTGTATGAGAGAGTTGTAATAAATCTCATAATAATATGATGTAATGTTTGTGTTGTCTATGTGTGATATAGTCGTAATGGTTGTGTGTACTGGTTGTGTGATATTTCTGCTGGGTTTATTGGTTGTGTATGATGGGTATGTTATTCAGGTAAAAATATGCAGAGTTACATGCACAGAGTATCAAAGTCAGATGCATGTTAGTTATACATATACATAGCCACATGCACACAGTCCCAGGCACAGGGTCACACACACACACACACAGTGTTACAGGCAGACAAATATACACACAGTTATAGGCAGACGGTCTGGCCGATATTCTGTATTTTCAGCAATATCGGTATCGGCCAATAAAGATACAGATTTTGCTGAAAATGCAGATCAGGGCCCCATCAGGGTCGTGGGGGTCCCAGAACACTCTTATTTACCTTCCCAACAGCTCCCTTTAGCTCCTCTGTCTAACAGGTCGCAAGAGTTAGACAGGGGAGCTGCAGGGAAGGGAAGTAAGAGTGTGCTGGGCCCATCAGGACCGCAGTGGGCACCCCAGGGAATGCCATATCCCCCTTCCCTGGACAAGTAAGAGGCAGGGAGGGGGGATTAAAAAAAATAAAAAAAAAATAAAGTTAAAATAAAAATGCCCCCCCCCCCATTTTACACACATTACATACCTACACAAACACATACACTCTGTATTCATTATATAAACTCACTGCACAAACACACACTGCATTCATTATATACAAACACTACATAAACACACACTGCATTCACTAAACCCACACTACACATTTATTATATACACACAGTACACAAACGCACTGCATTCACTATACACACACTCTCTGCATTCATTATACGCACACTACACAAACACAGTGCATTCATTTACACACACTATACAAATCCACACACACTCTGCATTAATTATATACACATTACAAAAACACACACTACACAAACACACTGCATTCACTCATCAAATACTCTAACTGAATCCACTATACACACATCTAGTCTTGAAAACATAAAACATTCTGACTGGCATGTATAATTTGTGCAAGATTTTTTGCAAGATTTGCAAAAAAATTTATAAATAATATGTTTGGTTAACAGATTTGTGTAGAAATTGTTTATTTTAAAAAAAAATGGTATATGTACAGAATATTGGCATTAATATTGGTCGATCCCTAATTCACACATACAGTTATAGTCACACCCACACGCACGCACAGTCAGTCACACCCACACAGTTACACACACACACTTACAAACACACAGTCACAGACAGACACACACAAACACACAGTTACAGACACACACACACACCTACAAACACACAGTTACAGACACACACATACAAAGTTACAGTCACACACAGTTACAGTCAGTCAGACACACACAGTGTTACAAACAGGTATACACACAGCTGGGGCTACAAAAGTCTATAGGAAACAAACTGTGATGCACTGTGTGTACCGACACCTTTCTATAAAGGCCAGCATTAAGTTTATCAGCCATATGTGCTACAGTTACTTGTCTGTGTGACCAGAACAGACAGGCTAGCCTTTGATACTCAGGTGCCTCCATGAGTCTTGGGTGCCAGTTTTGTATACTAGAAAAAAACAGAAAAAGGTTGTGCCAAATAGAGTTACTTAGAGCTTACTATGATATGTGAGTCAATAATGTTTAGAGCATAAAACAAAACCTAATACAGGATCATAACAAGCAAACTATAAAAGCATTATAGATTAAAAAAAAAAAAATAGAAGAAAAATAAATAATTTTGATGACAGAAAAGGATATTGCTGGTAGGGTAGTGGCAGACAGCAACAGCCAATACAGTCTTTGTAAAGAGGAAGCTGCACATAATAATCTTGAAAATCAAATATGCGGTAAGGTATTTCAGGTAGGCTTCACAGCAAGTTAGAGACCATTCAACCAATCCAAAAAAGAAGAGTAAGACACAAACAAAAGTGCTCTCTGTATACTTCTGGTTAAGTAAGAGTAGTACATAGGATATTACTCACACTTTAATGAGCTGACACACCGCTCTGTGATACAGGCATTGGTAGTACAATCCCCACCTCGGATTCTTTGGTATGTTCCGGTTACAAGATGACAGCACACAGCAGTAGTTCCGATGTACACCCTTTTTTTTTTTTTTTTTAGATTTCATTACATGAAATTGTGTTAATATGAATGAGGTAAATTATAATTGAACATACATATTACTCAAATTCTAGATTTTGTTTTGGTCAGAACTTGTATAATTTCCTCCATCCTTAAGGGATCAATGTATTTGATAGATTTGACATGAATGCATTAGTGACTGGAAGCTGCAGTTCTGTACTAGCTCTGTCTCTTGAGATAAAAGTATTAAGTCCTTATTTTTGAAAAAGGCAATCGATAAATATTGTTTTAACTGGTGTGATCAAACTTTACTGGTACTCTAAATTTTTATACTATGCTATGGAATCTAAATAATATAATAATATTATTATTATTATTATTATTATTATTATTATTATTATTAACAACAACAACAACGCTTTTTGACTGTCAAATTAACTGTGGCAACTTGCTGAGCTTGCTCAACATAAAACTTTCTAAATTCTCCATAACCCTGCAGGAAATACTAGTTTACTGTTCGCTTAGAACAGTGGTAGTCAACCTTTTTCTACCTACCGCCCACTAATGCATTTTTCGTGATGGAAAAATTTCCATAACGCCCACCAGTTTTCACGCAAGTGCAGAATATTTTTTAGAAAGGAGGGTGTTTTATTTATTTTTTATTTTTTAAATTGCGTACATTTATCTTTGTATTTCTACTTTATGCATGTTTATAATGTTTTTAACTTTATAAAGTTTAATGAGAAAACAATAAAGTAAATTGAAATTGCCTTTACTAGTGATTATGAGATCCTTGAGGTTGATGCTGCGAGACTAAATATTTGATATCTGGTTTGAGTTTCGTAAGGAACAAACTAAGGTCTCCTCTTTCGGTGATATTCAGACGATTTCTCTGTTTGCTCATAATATGATTTCTCATCTGTGCATCAGTTCCCCTCCTCTATCTCCTCAATTCCCCTCCCCACCTTTTTCTTTCTTTCCTTTTTTTCTGTTTTTTTTTTTTTAACCTTCCTTATAGCAATGCCCAGTAGGAAGGCTGAGCTATGCAGCCCACTTACTATTATTAGCCAACAACAATTCTCTCCTTTTCCTTTTTATTCTTTCTCCATTTTTACAAGTACTTTACTCCTTCTTTCTCCTATTCTACGAGTACTCTGCGCCTTCTTTATCATTTTTTACAAATACTCTGCTCCTTCTTTCTTCTATTCTACAAGTACTCTGCTCACAGACACACACACACCCACTTACAGACACACCCACTTACAGACACATACACACACACACACACACAGACACACACATACACTCAGACACACACACACACATACACTCAGACACACATACACACAAACACACACACACACTTACATACACACAAACACATACACACACACACAAACACTTACATACACACATACACACACACACTTACACATACACACAAACACACACACTTACATACACACAAACACACACACACAAACACACACACTTACATACACACAAACACACACACACACACACAAACACACACACTTACATACACACAAATTATTAATATTAAATATCCACCCAGCCTCCCTACCTGGAGAGCTGGTGTGGATCTGTAACTGGGGTCCAGTGGGGCTTCACTTCAGCGGGCGGCAGAGTTCAAATCCAAGGGGGCGAGGGAGCTCTAACCTCTCTGCTCTGCTCCCTCGCGGGGTCCAGAAGGTGGCCTGGCAGGACGAAGCGCTTCCTTCCTGCCGGTCAGTGAAATCTTGCGACCACATAGCCACTCGCCCCACCCGCCCAAAAGGAGAAATCCTCAAAAAAAAAAGAGGATTTAGCCGCTGAAATCCTGAAACTCCCACTAGTGGGCGGTAGTGACCAGGTTGACGACCCATGGCTTAGAGAATGCCTTCTTTAGATTAATCTATATGTCATCTAAAAAAAAAAAAGAAAGAAAAAAATCTATGTGTTTGCTTATTCTCTAAAATTGTTTAAGTTATAAAAATTAAATGTCCATAAACTTAACTAATAGCCGATTGTAAAATGTTCTTTCAGCAATGCACATAAACATGTGCAGCTATGAAATTCGAAATTTGACACTTGTGTCATACACTTTAAATATTCAACATCGGAAAGCCCACACCATTTTATCAAAGATATATGCTTGGTTCACAAAATGTTTGAATCTTTAGAATACATTTGTTAGCCATTTGGCAAGTAAAATTACCAAAAAACAAAAACAAAACAAAAAACATGGTATTTCTAAAGGACCTCACTTATATCACAAATGGAAATTAACTATTTTTGTATTCATGTCAATTATTTTAATGGAATGTATGCTACACATAAAACATTTTTTTAACGATCAATATTTAAAAGAAAAAAACGGCTAGAAATTTAAATTTATGGAAACAAAAAGCCAAATCCTTGCAAACCCACAGAGAGTAAAATATAGGCTGCATTCTAAACTATATGCACAGTAAGCTAATAGAATATTTATACTAAATTTACAATAAGCAATTCGTTTTTATTATATGTCTATAGGTGATTTTTTTAATGCAATAAGCCTCTGTACTACTCCCGTCTTGTTTTAATAAATGTTAAGCTGTAGGCACAATGTTAATCAGAGTGCTCAATAGTTTGACTTGTTTCCACACAGGAATTTTACTGGTTTGATTCTGTTCAAAAACAATATATATTAATGTAAAACAGAATGGCCTGCAAGGTGCAATTAGTGTAATGAGCCAAAGACTTAAAGGGTGGAAGACTTAACAACATTCATTGGAATGAAGGATACTGCAACACTGCTTACTGTAAAACTAAGTAAAGAGAGCAAAACATTGCTTATGTACAATTATAAGAACAGTCAATAAAGCAACATCCATTCAATGTGTGGCAGTGAGGTCAGACGGAATGGATATGCTTTATAATAGAAATGTTGTATACTGTGGGGTGTTCTGAAAATGCCTGGGTTATCTAATTGCAGACGTAAAAGTACAAGACATTTGAAAATGCTGACATTAACTGTATTTTGAGTAAAAGGTGAACCTAGCGTTAGAATGTTTTTTTTTTTTTTTTGGGGTTTTTTTGCTGTTTGTTTTTTTAAAGGAAAAATGTACAGTGATACAAGTATTTAGAGTAACCTATAAAAGTACACATACTTAAATATACACAAAAAACTTGTCTAACCCCACCCTCCAAAAAACCCCATTAGGTTTTCTATCAATTACAAATTGTTACATGCCAATATCTAATATAAAATTATCATCCATACAAACTCCAGCAATAACATAAAAGTAGTCTGCTATTTGTGCGCATTTCTTTTCTAAACAGTATCTAAATATTAGTAAAATTCAAATAAACTTTATGGATAATATATATTTAAAAATAATCTAATCCAACTATACATGTATAAAATGATTAATATTTAGGGCCAAAAAAATCCCAGTTATCCTTTTAATAATTTGACTCTACTAGTCTGGGAAATCTGGGTAGTTTCCCATAATCAAAATGAACAATGGGCATATCACAAGGTAAGGGTATAAAACTATGTACCAAACCCTAGAACCCTGTAAAATATATGAGGACATATGAAATAATATAAAATGTATAAAATATTGCAGCCGATTAAGTTATGTTTAATAATTATAGCTGTAAATATATTTATTCCAGTCTAACAAGACAGATGTTAGTTATATTCCTGGACAGAAGCTATCATTAATGTACCCCTCTTCTAAGAACGATTAACTGACTGATGAGTTGGGAAAACAGATTTCAATTTAAGTTTCTTTGGCTCCTCTTTCATGGAGAGTGTGGCAGAGTTACCCGTGGCAACAGAAATTAACACTTACCGTCTGGAAGTATAAACCCCACTCATTTTGAGAAAGCAGAGTAATATTAAACACACTGTGCAATAATTGTTTAACAATTAGATTTCTCTTTACAGGAAGTGTGAAAGGTGGAAAGGTGTAAGTCACAGGCAGGGGTGTGGGGCTTGGGCTGATTTAATATCTCAATGAGAAAATTAGAAGTGAGCCGTGAGAATGCAGGGACATGATCTATACAGTAAAATTGCTTCTTTACTTCATTGGCGCTGGGAGTGTCAATTTAATGAATAATGAATGTATATTACATCTTACTAATTAAGGCAGGTTAAGGCTGTTTTTTGTTATTCCTCGGTTACGGTCCAGTCAATAAACTACATGTTAGAGGTAGAACTTAACGCAACAGCCTCTCTTGAATCATGAATTCAATATAAGCTAAGGCTGACTAAACTAGATAGGTTGCCCCAACGCTACAGTGTTGCTTTAAAACGGCATATGTTTGTTTATTTTTTTAATGGTAGTTTTCCAGTTTCAAACCAAACTTCAGAAATCTCTGTTTTGGATGTGCAGAATTTTGTTTACATTTACTTGAAAAATGTAATAATTTGACTTGGAAGTCTTTGAACAAAAAAATAAAAATACTATTTACCAGCATTCATAGTATTTAGTATATTTTCAATACAGAATTTTTTGTACACATTATACACCTATGGTATTGCAAAACAAGTTATATTGTGATTAGATGTTTAGTCAGCTCCAGTACCTGACAGGATTGCTGGTCAGAGAAACCCGGAGGGAATCTAAATAGGAGACAAGTCTTTCATCTGTAGCCCCAGATTTGAGTTCATGAATAAATTCCTGTGGTGAAATCTGTCTGCTGCTCCGAAGACTTCCCTGCAACAAGATACAAATCATACTGAGCTGTTGTATCTCAAATAAATCAGACACTTGAAACCTTTTAGGAAAGAAGCTTCCCCTTTGGAAAAGCATCTTCCTTCATTTCTGTAGCTTGATGTGTATGCACAACTGCTGTGTTGAACAGATCAGGCATTTCAGAATTACCATTATAGTTTTTTTTTGTTTGTTTTCATTCTTTGTGTCTCAACAGCAAACAAATGATACACCAGAATTTTGATAATGTGCACAGGTCACATGTACATTTGTTTTTTTGTATGCATTTCTCAGAAACAAGTAATTAACCTTTATCGTTAGATGCCAAGGAACATGTCCCTGTTCTGCGTAGCTGATATTTATGTCTGCCGACAAGGTTTTTTAAAAATGTAAAACGTAGGACAGTAAAGAGGTGAAGAGAGAGAGGTATAAACTAATTATTTTGTAATTTCACTAAGTTGTATATTTGTGTTGCTAAGATATTACTAGCACTTTCTGCTTTTTATAGGTTATTTTTCTTTGCTTTATTTTTTACATTTACTACCCTGCAACACTCACATATGCAATTGCACTTAACTTACAATAAACCATATATAAAAGCATGTCTTACGCTGACACAATCCAATTTAGCGGTTTTTGTCACTATATTGAACGTGTGTGTGAGTATAAGCTCAAATTTGTTATTAATTTAAAATAAAGCTTACAAGAAATAAAAACGTTTTAAAAAATATTTTACTGTGATGTGTAAATAAAAATAAGAAAAAGCTATCAGTATACACCTACAAACTGTATGGGTAATCACCCATTCCACTCAGTGCTCAATAAAATTGTACATTTAAAATAAGTGGACATAAGACAGCCATCCCACTGATTTAAAATAAAGTGTGATTCATCAGAACAGGCAATCTTTTTCCATTGCTCCACGGTCTAGTTTTCATGCTCACGTGTCCATTGAAGGCACATTCTGAGGTTAAGCAGCCCTATACGCAAAAAAAAAACAAAAAAACTGCAATGCAATGCGTGTTCTGACACCTTTCTATCATGGTCAGTATTTCATTTTTCAGCAATTTTAACTGCAGTAGCTCTTCTGTGTAATTGGACCAGGGGAGCTAACTTCGCTCCCCACATACCCCACATGATGAGCCTTAAGCACCCATGACCCTGACCCCAGTTCACAGGTTGTCTTTCCTTGCATTATTGTTAGTAGATACTAAGCGCTGAATACAGAGACCACCACACAAGACTTGCAGTTTTGGCAATGCTCTGAGACTCTAGCCATCACTATTTGGCCCTTGTCAAAGTGACTCCGATCTTTTCGCTTGTTAATTTTCCTGATTGAAACACATGAAATTCAATAAAGGACTGTTCACTTGCTGCCTAATATATTGCATCTCTTGGCAGGTTCCAGTGTAACAATGTAATCAATGTTATTCACTCACCTAACAGTGGTTTTAATGCTGTGGCTGTGTGTCTATTGAAATATTGGGACACCTAAACAACCTAAAATTAGACTGATAAAAAGCTATAAAACAGGTGTAGAAATTGCTAAAGGGACACTATAGTAAATAAAACAACTTTAGCTTAGTGAAGCAGTTTTGGTGTATAGATCATGCCCCTGCAGCCTTACTGATCAGTTTTCTTCCATTCAGGTGTTAAATCACTTTGTTTGTGCAGCCCTAGTCACACCTCCCAGCATGTGACTTGCACAGCCTTCCTAAACACTTACTGTAAATAGTCATCTAATGTTTACACTTCCTTTATTGCAAATTGTTTAATTTAGAATCAATGTTCTCCTGCTAATAGCTCGCTAGACCCTGCAGGAGCCTCCTGTTAAAGTTCAATTCAGAGATCAGGAGATAAAAACTTTTATAGTAAGTTACTAATTGAAAGTGATTTTTTTTTTTTTTTTTATGGCTGTGTGAGTCACAGGCAGGGTAGGTGTGGCTAGGGTTGAATCAACAGAAACAAAAGTAATTTAACTCCTAAATGACAGAAATGAGCAGTGAAACTTCAGAGGCATGATCTATAAACTAGAGGGGCTGCATTGAGTTGTTTTAGTGACTATAGTGTCCCTTTCAGCATAATCCCCTTAACACAGACAGCAGTTACATCAGAAAAAGAGCATAAGAACTTTAAAATAGTGATGTAATGAATGATAAGCTGACTACAACATGCCTGCCTACAGAAAAAACAAAAACATTTTATCCTGATTAGTAATACAGTACTTTAGCACTGATTATTTAAAGATTGAATGGAATAAGGTACTTTTTTTTTTGTTGTTCATATTTAACAGCATATAGCATGGAGAAGAAGAAAACTTCAGGTTTACAATATTCTTTTAGAACATGTTTTCCACCATAGTGGTCAAATCTCTATTCATGTTTCTGACCCCTCTTGCCTCCCTTTGAAAAGGTAATTACTCACCTTTTTTTTTTTCCAGTGCAGTGCTGATCTAGCCATGGTTGGCCCTGCCCCGCCACACCTCCATGGCTGAGATCATGAATCTTACCCATAGGAAAGTGTTGGGAGGCTATTGTGTATGCACAGCAAAACGCTTTGCTGCACCAATCGGTATCTCCTTATGGATATGCATTGAAACAATGCATCTCTCTGGGGAGCATTCAGCATTGTGCAGCACTGACCCAGGAAGCACCTCTAGTGGCTGTTACTATAAAAATTTATTGTTTACATTAAAAAGACTTTACAGTCCCTTTAACAGAACACTAAAAACACATAAAGCACTTTAGCTTTCTGAAGTGTTTTATATCTGAAGAGTGTGACTTATTTTTTTTTTATTTTACAAAAGTTTTGATTTAATAGAAATTGGCACTTTTATAAAAGAAAGAGACCTGTGCTACACCTCTCTGGCTGTCACACAGCATGGAGGTATTTAATCCTAATTTAGCACCTGGGAGCTAATCTCAAGTGCTTGTTTAGAGCCCCTGTCTTTGAAAGACTTCTCATTTATCTAAATGTAGCTATTATTGCAAAAACACTGCTGATCTTAAAGACTTCTTAAGAAGGGGTGAATGACTTGCAGTTGCTTGAGCCAATATTACATATACCAATAGAGAAATATATGCATTTTTTCTTTGGGGGGTAAATGTAGTAAATTCTTATCTTTTTTTCTTCTTGTAAAGTGTTGCTTTATCTGGGTCTGAGCAAATTGCATTAAAGAAGCACTATCAGGTAAATTGATCAAGCATTTAGGATGTGTATATATTGTAATTATTACCTTTTACTAACTGTCAACATTCACAAAATTTAACTGTACATTTCCAATGTTATTTTGTATGTGGTTGCTTAGGACCGTAGTAAATATGTTGCCACAAGTGCCCCAGAAGCCCCACAGTAAGCAAACTGTCTATTTAATGGTGTGACTTCATATCTGAGGCTCAAAAGGCGAAAATTACTTCTGTGAATAGTCAGAAGGCTGTTTTTATATTTCTCTGGTGTTAACGTTTAGCTGTAATTTTCCTCTTACTCATTTACTGTACCCACACATATTATATACCATTTTCTCACCATTAAATGGTCTTTCTAAAGATACCATTATTTCCATATCCTATAATACACTATATTCTTTTTATAAAATATGATGAAAAAATGTAAAAAAAATAAATAAACTTTTTCAAACTCTGACCCACCCCAAATCTGTTCAGATGTAAATATTTTTTTAAAAGAAGATAACCTAAGGTATTAAACTTAGGGTATTTTGACTCTTTTCATGCAAGCATTTTACCACTAATCTATGCCAAATTTACAAAAAATAAAATTTGCTATTTTTTTTGAAACACATAGCAATTTAAATTTACATGTACTGAAATCTTTAAGGGTTACTGCCAAAGAACACCCCAATATGTGTTCAGCAACATATCCCGAGTACAGTGATACCACCCATGTATAGGTTTGTGTGGTTCTCTGGGGCTAAGAGACCTTATTTGGAGGATGTGCATTCCAGTTTTCCAAATTGGAATTTTAGCAGCTGGTCATCATGCACCCATGTCCTATTTGGGACATTTTTGAAGCTGGCCAATGTAATTTACACCCATCAAACCATATATTTTTGAAAAGTACACACCCTAGGGTATTTCAAATGGTGGTATTTTAACGCTTTCCATGCCCTAATTCTACCACCAGTCTTTGTCAAACTTTTGGGAAGTCATTTTTTTTTGTGTTATTTTCTCTCACATTGTATTTTAGGCATGGATTCTCAGTACTTATGTGTTACTGACAAAGAACACCCTAATATGTGTTCAGCAACATCTACTAAGTATAACAGTGGCCCCAATCTACATTTTGTATGGGTTTTTTGCAAATTTACAGGTGTCAAATGTAGGGTTTTCCCCTTTTCTATGTTTGCACATTTAAATTTGCCAAATTGATTTGCTGGGCCATTGTTGCCTATGAGACCATTTGGCAGCCCAGGAATGAAAATTAAGCCCATCATGGCATGCCATTTGTAATAGACAAACCATGTTATTCAAAATGGGGTATATGTCCAGTCTTTTTTTTTAGTAGCCACTAAGTTAAAAAACCCTAGCTAATTTATTTTTTTTGCGTTTTTAACACAAACTACCATTTCACCGATGATATCAGTACAATACATTTAACTGATCTAAAACGCTCATATTTGTGTAGCGTAATGTCTCACGAGTGCTACAGTACCCCTCAAATACAAGTTTTATGGTGATTTGGAAAGTTACAGGGTCAAACATAAGATTTGTCAATTTCTGTTTTAGCAAATTGCTAATTGACAGATTGGCTATGTTGCCTTTGAGACGGTATGGCGACCCAGAAATGAAAATTAACCCCACCATGACATCCCGTTTGAAAAAGTAGACAACCCACGGTATTCAAAATGGGGTATGTCCAGTCTTTTGTAGTAGCCACTTAGCCACAAATGTTTTTTTACACAAAAACTGCACTTTTACTGGTGATTTCAACATCGTGATAAGTTTTACTGTTTTAAACACTCATATTTGTGTTGAGTGAAGTCTCCCGAGTATAACAATACACGTACAGGTTTTATGGTGTTTTTGAAAGTTACAGGGTCAATATAGGGCTTGCCCAATTCAGTTTGCTTTATCTGTGTTGCCTTTTGAGATCATATGGTATCCCAGGAATGTGAAATAACCCCATCATGACATACCATTTTCAAATGTAGACAACCCCAGGTATTCAAAATGGGGTATATCCAGGCTTTTGTAGTAGCAACTTAGTCACAAACGCTGGCCAAAGTTAGTGTTATTTGATTTTTATAAAAAAATAAATATTTTATTATATATAATGTGTGTATACATATATAAAAACATATATATACACACACACACATATAAATATACACACACACACACACACATATATACACACACACACACACATATATACACACACACACACATATATATACACACACACACACATATATATACACACACATTATATATATATATATATATATGCACATTGACTTTTTTACATTTTTTCACATTTTTCCGTGTTTTGTTGCCTCACAAACTGGAATTAACATGGATTGTTTGAGGATTTGCATCATTTAATTTACAGAACATGCCCACAGCTTTGAAGATTTTTTTTTATTATTATTATTATTTATTAATATTGTGAAGCAAACAACAAATAGGACAAAATAACAGAAAATGTTAATGTGAATAACTATTCACCCCCCTAAAGTCAATACTTTGTAGAGCCACCTTTTGTGGAAAACACAGCTCCAAGTCACTTTGGATAAGTCTCTATGAGCTTGCCGCATCTTACCACTGGGATTTTTGCCCATTCCTCCTAGCAAAACTGCTACAGCTCCTTCAAGGTGGATGGTTTGCGCTTGTGAACAGCAATCTTTAAGTCTGACCACAGATTTTCTATTGGACTGAGGTCTGGTCTTTGACTAGGCCAGGGATAGGCAACCTACGGCACTCCAGATGTTGTGGACCAAATCCCCAATAATGCTCTTACACCCATAATGCTGGTAAGGCATCATGGGAGGTGTAGTCCAAAACATCTGGAGTGCCAAAGGTTGCATATGCCTGGACTAGGTCATTCCAACACATTTACATGTTTCCCCTTAAACCACTCAAGTGTTTGGGGTCATTGTCCTCCTGGAAGGTGAACCTCTGTCCTAGTGTCCTAGCATTAAATCACGCACAGAGTGGTACAGGTTTTGCTCAAGAATATCCATGTATTTAGCACCATCCATCTTTCCATCAACTCTGACCAGTTCCCAGTGCCGGCTGCTGAAAAACATCCCCACAGCATGATGCTGCCACCACCATGTTTCACTATGGGGATGGTGTTCTTTGGGTGATGTGTTGGATTTGATGGCTGAAAAGTAAAATTTTAGTCTCATCAGACCAGAGCACCTTCATCCATACATTTTGGGAGTCTCCCACATGCCTTTTCGCAAACTGCAAACGTGCCATTTTGTCTTTTGCTGAAAGTAATGGCTTTCTTCTGGCCACTCTGCCATAAAGCCCAACTCTATGGAGCGTATGGCTTATTGTCGTCCTACGTACAGATACTCCAGTCTCTGCTGTGGAACTCTGCGGCTCCTCCAGGGTTACCTTAGGCCTCTTAATGCCCTCCTTGCCCGGTCCGTGAGTTTTGGTAGGCGGCCGGTTTGCTGTTGTGCCATGTTCTTAACATTTGGTTATGATAGGTTGGATGGTGCTCCTGGGGATCAAAGATTTGGATTTTTTTTTTTTTTAACCTAAACCTGACTTGTACTTCTCAAAAACATTGTCCCTTACTTGTTTGGAGAGTTATTTGGTCTTCATGGCAGTGTTTGGTTAGTGGTGCCTCGTTCTTAGGTGTTGCAGCCTCTGGGGCCTTTCAAAAAAGGTGTGTATATGTAATGACAGATCATGTGACACTTTGATTGCACACAGGTGGACATCATTTCACTAATTATGTGACATCTGAAGGTAATTGGTTGCACCAGAGCTTTTTATGGGCTTCATAACAAAGGGGGTGAATACATATGCACATGCCAATTTTCAGTTTAGTTCTAAAAAATACTTTTGTGTATATATTTTTCTCATTTCACTTCACCATCTTAGACTATTGTGTTCTGATCCATCACATAAATTTCAGATTAATAAAACATTAAACTTAAGGCTGTAATGTAACAAAATAGGTAAAAAGTCAAAGGGGTGAATACATTTGCAAGGCACTGTATGTTCTGGGTCTCAATGCTCTGCATTGTTGAGCCCTGTATTATGCTATGTTTTGATCACAGGCCATCATGGCACACTTGAAATGTATTGTGTGCTAAGTTTTAGCAGAACAGTCTTATATGTTATGTAAATTCAATTTAAGGATACAAACACAAGCTGACTTTTAATTAGCTATTAAAATTCTGTTTTTGTGAAGGAGATATTTCCCTTTTAAGGAACAACTTTGCAGTCTTCCATTTCCATGTCTGGTGAAGTAGCATCCCTTTCTTAAACTATAGTCCATTTGTACTTGAAGACAATACAGCAAACATAATTTAAGTGGCATTAACAGATAAAACTTTCTGTGATGTTTGGTAATAATGGTTAAAAGCTTCAGGAAAGCTTATTAAATAAACATTGATTTCCTGATCTGCCATCCGCTATTTAATGGTTCAGTGAAGGATAAAAATATACTTTGATGAAAATCTGGTGGGGAAAATAGAACCTGCTGTGTCCAGCCATTAATTCATTATGAATTATGTGAATGCAAACATGTTAAATTCTCTCCCACTCCCCCCTCTTTCCCACCCCCATGGTCCTACTGACTCTGTTAAATGAAAATGAAAGTAAGACCACATTTGGTATGCCAATTTCTGGCTATTAATTAAAATCCCAGTAAGAGAACAACAAAAAACTAATTCAGACTGGCCTTGTTGTTCATCTGTCAACTAAATTGCATAAAACATTTTTCAAACAATGTTACTACTGACCATTGCAGCAAGTTTCAGCAGAGTAATACGTCATGATCAATAAAACCAAAACTAGTGTAACGTTCTTTTTATTTAGACTAATTATGTTTTCTGAACTAGTATGCAAGTTGAGTTACACATAATCCCATTCATCCCCTTCGTTTCTTCACCTTTAGAAACTGCCTGTGTTACCTCTCGACCTTTGCTACTCTTGGCATAAATACATTTGTCAAATCCAATCAAACATCTCTCTCAATCTTTCCCAGGCCTACTTACCCTGTTAATTCCTTTCTTTCCCCCCCTTCACTCCCCACCAGGGTTCCCTTTGTCCTAACATATACTTGTTTCCTCTACAGTTTGAGTCTACCCAGTTCTAATGTTTAAAGTGTTTGTTAAAAACATAACTCTTTGTAAAACTTTTGTTAATGAAATTCAAGGTTAAAAGGACAGGGAAAAAAAAAACAACAAAAACATACAATGTTTAATAACCTTTAGAGTTGATGTACTAAGAAGCTAATCAACTGCCTCGGATATCCACTAGGGCAGTAAAACATTGAAGAAGATAGTAGGGTAGAAGTAAAGGCATCAGACCTATGATCTGAGCTACAAAGCTGCCTAATAAAAATGTTCCCAATAGAGAAAGTGGTCTTATTTTAGTAATAAAACACACTCTCCCTCCACCCCCCAACTGTGTGTAGCTTTATGAATCTGAGAGCAATAGAGGCAATTAACCACCTTCTCTGTTCTGGCAAACTTTCCTAACACAACATCCTAGTAACCTAGATAAGAAAAAGAAATTATACTCCAATATACCCATTCTCGATATCCTCTCATATAATGAATCCAAATTGGTTGCCATAACATAATGTTCTTTTTTTATTTCCAACAGACTGTGTTCAATTAGATTCTAAAACATTGTCGCAAATTTTATATCTTTCTCAAAGATTAAAATAGAATGCAATATGCCAGAATGCATAATAAAGGCCCCAGGCAGCCCCACAATCAGATTAACCTACAAAACCATATTAAATTAATTGTTGGATGTATGCAGAACTGGAAAGAAGATACAGCAAGCTCTTCCATATTTTAAAGTTATGTTACCAGCCATGTAACATGATACAAGTCATGTAAAATTGCCCAATAATTTCATTTCAGAGTTAGAATTATCCCATGCTTTTAACAAAAGGATGCAAATGCACAAGAAGTCCCTCTAAATTAAAATCACGTGCTATCTGCAGTCTTATATGACAGATAGTGAAGGAAGAGCTTTTCTCCCTTCCTTGCTACATTGTTCTAGAAATATGAATCACGATACAGTGAGAGACTTGACAGAATGTCTTCAGTAAGGTTTTGGTTGGTTGATTATGCAAAACATGCTTTCTGAAACGGACATGCATTATTATAGTAGTTTTTAAGTATATTGTATGTTATATGCTAAAACTTTCAACCATATAATTTCATGCAAATGAAAAAAAAATATTTATATAATCAATGGCTATCAGCTATTACTTATTTTTGAATCAAAGTTTAATTACTGAAAGTTTAACAACAAAAAGAAAAAAGATATAGTAATAGGTAACAAATAATAGACACCGATAATAGACAAGTACAGTTGAATAGGTGACAAACAACAGCCCTTACCAGGGTATAATGACCTCCTCAGGCCTTTAAGCGTATTTTCAAATCCCCACCGACACGGGGTCAGAAGCTACTGCTGTTATGGCCACCTCTGGAACACTGCTAAAGGCCTATCGTCGCTAGCGGCTTACACTCAAGCAGTTATACCTGTCTCTTCATACACTTTATACCACGTTCAGGGTTCCGTTAAACTATCAGTGCCTCTGGCATATGTTGTTAATCTCCAACCTTCTCGTTACATACACACGCCATTGTCCTTGTTGCTTAAAATTTATTAAAACAGTATCTCACAAAAGTGAGTGCACATTTTTGTAAATATTTATTACATCTTTTCATGTGACAACACTGAAGAAATGACACTCTGCTACAATGTAAAGTAATAAGTGTACAGCCTGTGTAACAGTGTAAATTTGCTGCCCCCTCAAAATAACGCCACACACAGTCATGTTTAAACCTTTGGCAACAAAAGTGAGTACACCCCTAAGTGGAAATGTCCAAATTGGGTCCAAAGTGTCAATATTTTGTGTGGCCACCATTATTTTCCAGCTCTGCCTTAACCCTCATGGGCATGGAGTTCACCAGAGCTTCACAGGTTGCTGCTGGAGTCCTCTTCTAGTCCTCAATGACTGCATCACGGAGCTGGTGGATGTTAGAGACCTTGCGCTCCCCACTTTCTGTTTGAGGATGCCCCACAGATGCTAAATAAGGTTTAGGTCTGGAGACATGTTTGGCCAGTCCATCACCTTTATCTTCAGCTTTTTTTTAGCAAGGCAGTGGTCGTCTGTTTGTGGTTTTGTTTAAATGCTGCCCTGCGGCCCAGTCTCCGAAGGGAGGGGATCATGCTCTGCTTCAGTATGTCAAAGTACATGTTGGCATTCATGGTTCCTTCAATGAACTGTAGCTTCCCAGTGCCGGCAGCACTCATGCAGGCCCAGACCATGGCACTCACCACAATGCTTGAATGTAGGCAAGACAAACTTGTCTTTGTACTCCTCACCTAGTTGCCGCCACACATGCTTGACACCATCTGAACCAAATAAGTTTATTTTGGTCTCATCGGACCACAGGATATGGTTCCAGTAATCCATGTCCTTACTCAGCTTGTCTTCAGCAAACTGTTTGTGGGCTTTCTTGTGCGTCATCTTTAGAAGAGGCTTCCTTCTGGGACGAAAGCCATGCTGACTAGTGTGAGGCGTATGGTCTGAGCACTGACAGGATGACCCCCCGCCCCTTTCAACCTCTGCAGCAATACTGGCAGAACTCTATTTCCAAAAGAAGACATCTGGATAGGACGCTGAACACATGCACTCAACTTCTTTGGTTGACCATGGCAAGGCCTGTTCTGAGTGGAACCTGTCCTGTGAAACCGCTGTATGGACTTCCTTACTGTGCTGCAGCTCAGTTTCAGAGTCTTGGCAATCTTCTTATAGCCTAGGCCATCTTTATGTAGAGCATGATTTTTTTTTTTCAGTTCCTCAGAGAGTTCTTTGCCATGAGGTGCCATGTTGAACTTCCAGTGACCACTAGGAGAGTGTGTGATAGCAATGACACCATACACACCTGCTCCCATTCACACCTGAGACCTTGTAACACTAACGAGTCACATGAAACCTGGGGAGGGGAAAATGGCTAATTGGGCCCAATTTGGACATTTCCACTTAGAGGTGTACTCACTTTTGTTGCCAACAGTTTAGACATTAATGTGTGTTGAGTTATTTTGAGGGGACAGCAAATTTAGACTGTTTACAGGCTGTACACTTATTACTTTATATTGTAGCAGAGTGTCATTTCTTTAGTATTGTCACATGAAAAGCTAGAAAATATTAAAAAAAAAAATGTAAAACATGTTAGATACTGTATATAAAAAGTGTTGTATCATTATAATGCTGACCATCTATTTTGAAATTCTGTATACTACAGCTACACATGCTTTTGGGGCAATGTAGACCATGTTTTGATTTCATGCACAATAAAATAAAGAATTTAGACACAGGAGAGTATAGGACTCTGAATTTACACACTTTCCATGAAGAACTTTGAAAATGATATGCCAAGTAGAAGGAATAGAAGAATAAAGTAGAGTTAAATAAAAAAAAAAAAAAATACCTGTGTATATTTTCTTTTTAGTCTGATATATTTGCTTCACCTTTCTGTCACTCTTATAGGAAAGATGCAGGTGAGAAATACTAGTGGCCATGAGGATAAAGGGGGCATTCCATATAAAAGCAACCAATGAAGAGGCACTTTTCAACCTCACATTGATGATTTAAAAAAAAAAAATTAAAAGGAAAAGAAAATGGCATACACAAAGCCGCATGGTGTATAAGCCTATGCAGATCCATATCGTATGTACTTAGAAGTTATAGGGGTGCAAAATTTATGATTTTGACAATTATTTTCACCATATTATTGATATTTAATATTTCGGAATCCCAGTCACCTGATCCAAGGCAAAATAAGGCAAACATATTTTTAAGCCATCATAATCAACATATCGGTGCCACTTAAAAATGGGCTATTCGAGTTTTTGATTAATAACAATAAAAAAAATATATATATATATATATATACATACATACATACATACACACACATACACATGCAAGAAAAAGTATGTGAACCCTTTGGAATGATATGGATTTCTGCACAAATTTGTCATAAAATGTGATCTGATCATCATCTAAGTCACAACAATAGACAATCACAGTCTGCTTAAACTAATAACACACAAAGAATGAAATGTTGCCATGTTTTCATTGAACACACCATGTAAACATTCGCAGTGCAGGTGGAAAAAGTATGTGAACCCCTAGACTAATGATTGTCTGATGTGAATGATGCCTCGCACAAAAGAGCTCTCAGAAGACCTACGATTAAGAATTGTTCACTTGCATAAAGCTGGAAAGGGTTATAAAAGTATCTCCAAAAGCCTTGCTATTCATCAGTCCACGGTAATTGTCTATAGATGGAGAAAGTTCAGTACTGCTGCTACGCTCCCTAGGAGTGGCCGTCCTGTGAAGATGACTGCAAGAGCACAGCGCAGACTGCTCAATGAGGTGAAGAAGAATCGTAGAGTGCCAGCTAAAGACTTACAAAAGTCACTGGCAAATGCTAACATCCCGTAAAACACTAAACAAGAATGGATTTTATGGGAGAATACCACAGAGGAAGCCACTGCTGTCCATAAAAACATTGCTGCACATTTACAGTTTGCACAAGATCACCTGGATGTTCCACAGCAGTACTGGCAAAATATTCTGTAGACAGATGAAACCAAAGTTGAGTTGTTTGGAATGTGTCAAAATGTGGCAAAAAATGTGGCAAAAAAAAGGCACAGCACACCAACATCAAAACCTCATCCCAACTGTGAAGTATGGTGGTGGGGGCATCATGGTTTGGGGCTGCTTTGCTGCGTCAGGGCCTGGACAGATTGCAATCATTGAAGGAAAAATGAATTCCCAAGTTTATCAAGACATTTTGCAGGAGAACTTAAGGCTATCTGTCTACCAGCTGAAGCTCAACAGAAGATGAATGCTGCAACAGGACAATGACCCAAAGATAGAAATAAATCAACAACAGAATGGCTTAAACAGAAGAAAATATGCCTTCTGAAGTGGCCCAGTCAGAGTCCTGACCTCAACCCGATTGAGATGCTGTGGCATGACCTCAAGAAAGCGATTCACACCAGACATCCCAAGAATATTGCGGAACTGAAACAGTTCTGTAAAGAGGAATGGTCAAGAATTACTCCTGACCGTTGTGCACGTTTGATCTGCAACTACAGGAAACTTTTGCTGCCAAAGGAGGTTCAACCAGTTAATAAATCCAAGGGTTCACACATTTTTTTCCACCTGCACTGTAAATGTTTACATGGTGTGTTCAATAAAAACATTGCAACATTTCATTCTTTGTGTGTTATTAGTTTAAGCAGACTGTGATTGTCTATTGTTGTGATTTAGATGGTGATCAGATCACATTTTATGACCAATTTGTGCAGAAATCCATATAATTCCAAAGGGTCCACATACTTTTTATATAAAATCTTTCTTGTAAGAATGCGCTCACAAAACTTTATTTTTTATCCCAATCAATCTTGCTTTATTCGTGTAGTTTATATAAAGAAAAAGTCTATGTTTCAGTCCTAACCAGATTTTTCTCAACACTTTGAACGCACTCTCGCTCAGAAGGTTCAGGCTTTAGTTTTTTTCACCAAAGCACAGGCAAGACGGGGAGAGCATGATCCCATTGGCATCCCATCTTCAAATTTGGTAGCATTAAGAGTAATAGTATATATACACAACATATGTGTGTGTCCACATGCAGGTTGTATGTACACTATTACTCTTTAACACTACCAAACGTAAAGATCGGAGGCCAATAGGATCAGAAGTTTTATTAGACTCTGTAAACAGGAATTCCCGTTTAAACAGGTATCATGCATGTCAGTGTTCGAAAATAGTTTATCTAGCTTAGCCATTAATAAAGATGCATATTGAGGTGGCCCCAGGATACATCGGTTAGCTTAGGGATTCTGTATCAGCACTGGACTCAATTGGCATAAACCTCAACAGAAGGAAAGTATTTTCTGCCAGGATAACCATCAGTGGTTGTTTGACCTTCTCAAGTGGTATGTTTCAGTGGCTAGTTCTTCCACTCTAGACCTCCAGAAAGGTTGCAAATTCATCAAGGGGTTTACTGATGTTGGTAATCAATTCCATCTGTACAGAACTTATAGAGGAGACTTCAAGCAGCAGTTTAATATCAAAGACAATCCCACCTTCTAATGGTATTATAAAGTCATCCCACATATAAAAACTCAGTTTCCCTTGTAGAGCTCTGACAAAATGCATCCTACATCATGACAGTCTGTTCCTACTCCCTGTATTTTACTGATGAAGCAAGACCTAAACTATCCCTAAAGCAAGACTTAAATCTGGAATCAAAACTGTATACTGCTACATGGAATTGATATAATTTTCAAGCAAGTATAGTTTTATTCAAAACATTTCCCAACACATTTTCATCTAATTGAACTATTGTAATCTAAATTTTGCAATTAGTCAATTATTCACAATTTTTATTATAGTGAACAAATCTATATTATTAACATTTATACAACACATTTTTTGCTGCACTTTACAATAGGTATAGGCAGCAGAAAACAATAGAAAGTGTTAAAAGGACAACTGAAGTCACAGAGACTACTCCATCTTAACTAAGTGGTCTTGGTTTAGTGGTCCTGTAGTTTTAACCCTTTGATGTAAATGAATTAATGCACATTTAAGGGTTAAGCATGACTCTAATGGTTGTCTTCTTGACAGCCACCAGAGGCACTTCCACATCGTAAAATTTTGCTGCGCATGCATTATTTTCCCCAGTGCTTCTGTATAAGAAACAGTGGATTGGACAACATCACAGGTGGCGTCACCTTGGATGTAGACATCGACAGAGGGGTAGCTTTAGGCTACAGTGGAGAACTCCCACAACTGTTATATGTGTGTGTCTCATAAGGTGTGTGTTTAGGTGGCCAGACCCCTTCCATTCACAAGGTTTTTATTCACCTTTTTTCCCACGCTGTGCTGGTCTCCCCTCTATGGCTGAGATTATCAGATTTGATGATCTCAGCCAATTCTAAATTTTCCCATAGGATTGGCTGCAAAATGCTGCACCAATCAGCATCTCCTCATAGAGATGCATTGAATCAATGCATCTTTATGGGGAGCGTTCAGCGCACACTGTGGAACACTGACACAGGAAGCCCCTCTATTGACCGTCTGAGTGACGGTCACTAGAGGGGTCACTAGTAAGCAATGTAAACACTGGCAGTGTTTGCATTGAAAAGTCTGCAGGGACAGGCTATAGAAACCAGAAAGACTAAATTAAGCTGTAGTGGTCCTGGTGACTATAGTGTCCCTTTAAGAATTGCACTTTTGTCATTGAATATAAAATTTTGTAAGTTTAAAAAAAAATCTGGTTCCTAACTTTTTTAGCTGGCTCCTAGATTCAAAGTAAAATTGCCAAGTCCTGCTTTAGAACCTTTTCTTAACCCATCTTTAAATAGGGGGACACCAGGTTTGTGATACCCCGCACAAAGAAGCTGCTTATACAGATGACTTGCAGTTTTATATCACAACCCAGGAGATGGTTCTGTATAATATAATGTTGGAGAATACTTCACCCTATCTAATTTGAAGATTAATTATACGTCAGCTGAACTTTTCCGTGGCAAGGGCAGTGTTTCCCCTTCCAGTGGTTTGAGATAATTAAATATGTAGGGGAATGCATTACAGCTGCCCTGGGGACCATATACTGCCTGAGCTGGTCCTTGTCCGACATATCCTCACTAGGCATGGTGGGGCTTGTTAAGATGAAACTCTTTCAATGTCTTCTCATCCTGTTTCAAACGTTGCCTGTCACAGTTCCCAATGCTTTTTTTCTCAACTTTAAGATCACTGATCATAGGATAAGCCTAAAGGGGAGGAGACAACAAAAAATCCTCCATCTAACAGTGACAAAGTCCAGGGGGGTTTGGCAGTGCCAACTGTTAAATTGTACTATTAAGCTGGTCACCTCCTAAGCTGGTTGATTGGGCAAAAGAAGGGACTTAAGCACACTGGAAAGAGATATATTGGGTGATGGTAGGCAGACCCAGGCAGGCATTTATATGGCTAGACAAGCAAACAAGTTAGATGCTTCGCATCCTCAAGTCCATTTGTTTTTGTAGTGGTGACCTTAACCGTGTGGCACTCTTTTGCGCAAACCATGGACTAGTCTTATTTTCCCTCACCATTGATTCCATTGGTTTCAATCCCTTTTTCCCTCCTGGGATGAAGCCCAGAGCTCTACAAACTTTTCCCCCCTCCCCACCCCCCCCCCCAAGATCACAGATTTGCCACAATAGAGGGCTGGACACTATTATAGAACCTAGTAAAGGGAACAACCCTTTATTTCATACCCCTACAATAAGTCAGTATTGAGAGTATAGGCAAGTTTTGTTTAGTTTTTTTTTGTTTCTTTAAAACCTATCCTCTATATTCTAATGCAACAGTGTAGACAATGGTAGACCCACAGTATTTGCTGAATTTCAGATAATTCTCCAAGGACTATAGCTACCATCTGGGATGGAGGGCAGGAATTGAGTAAAATAAATGGGGAAAGTGGGACAACTCATCTTTTTTACTTTCTTTCTGACTTCTCCTATTTGTACTTTTGACTTTTCTTTATTTTGTAAACAGACACCAAATCTCGACAAGGAAATGTTCAGATCATTGTACAATACAGTTCGCCAAGGGGATACACCAAAAAAAAATAATTGGGGAATGGCGGTCCTGCCGGTGCAGGCACATCACACAGGTTGGCAGCAGCAGCGTGAGCAGTTCCATATAGCAAGATCCTCCTCTGGGCGGGACTTAGGCCACTACAGCTTGTAACACCTTACGCCCAAAGGCTGCTTCAAAGGCAGAGAATATGTCTAGCCGATGGTGCTTGATCTGCAGATGACCTCTGGAGATGCCAGTGCTTTTTCTGCCCATGAGGTAGCCATTGCTCGAGTCGAATGGGCCTTAAGTGTAGCTGGAGACTGAAGACCTGCCATAGAATACGCCAATTCTATAGCCAGAATGAGCCAACGGGACAAGGTACAGCAGGAAGCTACCTTACCCTTGAGGTGCCCCTGAAAATTAATGAATATATGATCCGAATTTCTGAATTCTTTTGTTCTAGCTAGATATACAAATAACGCTCTTCTGACGGCCAATTTCTGCCATTTGAGCTCTTGAGGAGATGAAGCATCGCTATAAAATGAAGGTAATATGATTGGCTGATTAACAGTCTTAGAAGACAACACTTTGGGTAGAAAAGACTGTCTTGAATAAAGAACAACCTTGTCTTTGTGAAAAATTGTGAATTCATCCGAGGAAGATAGAGCGTGAAGTTCTCCCACTCTTTTAGCTGATGTGATGTCTACCAGAAATAAAACCTTAAGAGACAAAATCTTTAATGGAACTTCCTCCAAAGGTTCAAAGGGATGAACACTAAGACCGTGTAGGACCAGGATTAAATCCCACGTTGGAAACACAGATCGCGTAGGCGGTCGTTTGAGGCTGACGGACCTGAAATATCATCTGATGAAAACATTAGCAGCCAGATCCTTCATTAGAAAAAAAACTTAAGGCCGATATATGAACTTTGAGCGTGTAGACTCCTAGACCAGCTGCAAACCTGTCTTGTAAAAAATGAAGAATGTTTTCTATAGATGGATGCAATACTGGGCACCGGTGTTCCTTAGACCAAATCCTAAAGAATGGTTTTGAAGAACTGCTATAGTGACATGCAGGTCCTTGCACAGCTGTTCTCCTGTATGTGCAATGAGGAGCCAGTTGTCCAAATAAGGGATAATCAAAATTCCTAATTCCCTCAAATGAGCTGTCAGAGGAGTAAGGATCTTTGTAAATATCCTTGGAGCGGAAGTCAGCCCAAACGGCAGAGCCCTGAACTGGAAATTAACAGTGGATCTTCCTTTTTTTTTTTTTATCGCAAATCTTAGAAATTTTCTTGAAGCGGTAGCGATCGGAACATGCAGATAAGCATCCTTTAAGTCTATTTTTACCATAAAGTCGCCTCTTCGTAAAAGGGGAAAAAAAAAATCGAAGTGATTAACTCCATACGAAATCTGTGAAAGGGGATAAACCTGATTTGGACACTGAATCCGCTGTCCAAGACCTTAACCATAAAGCCTGTCTACCGAAGACAGTCCCATAATTCTGGATGCCAATTTTAGAACTTCTACCGACTGTCAGGTTACCTTTGGTGTCTACCTCGGAGGAGGTTAGACACCTAGACGTCCATCCTCCTAGGGGGGCTGACTCACCCGATCCTCGCACTCCTCCCGGCCGTTTACACGCCGGCCGCGATAGCTCCGCCTCCTTTTATGACGCGGCGCTCAGTAGCCGACGTCATGACGGCAATCACGTTCCGACCCGTCAATCACGGCAACTAAGTGCCGAACAACGAATCAGGACTCGTTGGGGGCGGAGCCAACAGTTAAAGAGCCAAGGTATAAAAGAAGGTTTTGTGGAATGATTCATTGCCCTGTCGTGGTTCTAGCTAGTCTGGTCACTCAGTGCTCTTACCTCTATTGTCTTTTGGTTCCTGACTCGGCTTGTATTTTTGACCCTGCTTTCTTCTCTTGTCCTTTTGACTCGGCTTGTCTCTCGCTTACCTACTCTCTCGTTCCCTCGACCTCGGCTTGTCTCTGACCATTCTTTGCTTTCTCCTTACGTTAGTCCGGCCATTCTAAGGTCCGGTATACGTACCTATCTGCTGTTTGTATTCTGCGTGTTGGATCCCTGTCACGATCCTGACACCGACATATCCAAAAGGTATTCGTTTGCCAAGTGCGTTTTCTGAAACAAGTGGCTAAGTTCTTTAACCTGGTCAGAAGATAAAACATCTTGTATCGTATTTAGCAAAATACCATTTGCTCTGACAACTGCTGCTCCCGCCAGTAAAGCACTGCATTGAAAACCGGCTGTCTGGTAAGCTCGCCTACAAGGGGTTTTGGCTCTTTTATCCATTGGATTCTTTAAAGCTGAAGTTTCCCCTATAGGGATAGTGGTCTTTTTAGCAATCTGCGCTACCTGAACATCTACTTTTGGGAGATCTTCCAAGATAACTTCACCAGCCAGTCTGAAGATATCCTTGAAGTGTCTGGAAATAAAGGCACGTTTTTCAGGGTTTCTCCATTCCCTAAAAATTAGATCAACCAGGCTTTGCTGAACAAAAAAAACTTTTTTAGGATTTTCCGAACCCTGTTCATCCGAAGGAAACCCCACCGGTTCACTTGAAGAGGATCCTGAATCATCTGAATCAATTGAGGATATATATTCCCTAGATGAGCTATCAGATGTAGACTATGATCATCTTCTTTTCTTGATCCTTTGTTGTATCGGGGATTCTACCTTTTTAGACTCTTTAATCGTCTCCAAAGTCTGGGCCAGATTTTCTTGGAACCAGGTTAGGAAAAATTGCATATCTTTTTGCTTATCTCTTTCCAAAGAGTTTGTGGTACACTGACTGCACATCATCGTCCTTGATCCGTCTGGAAGAGGCGTTGCACATTCACTGCAAACTAGATGTTTCGATTTTACTGTAGCCTTTCTAGGCATGGAGGTAGCCAGCTTTTCTTTGTCCATGTCAGGATAAGCTGGGCTAGACATATCTGTGGAGAATATATAAACGGAGGCTTTTAGCTTGATTGAAAATTTTTCCAGAGAATATTTTAAAGTAAAGATTACTTTTAATCTCACCTCAAAATACCTCTGAGCCGTGTGGGGGGGGGGGAAGGTGACAAGGTGTACTTCTTCTGACCTGCATCCATGCAGTCAGTAGGTACTGCACAGCTTCTTCTACCCGCCAGATTTTCAAATTTTCATTTTTTTTTTAATGTGCCTTTAAGGTTCCGTACGCGCATGCGTGTTAGCGCACCCGGAAGCTTAGGTGGAACGCAACACCACCCGGGCATGCGTTCCACCGCTGTGCGCTTGCACAGAACGAGCTCTTCTCCTCCTGGAAACTATTGCCGGAAACAATCTCCACTTGCTCCGTAACAATTGATGAGCATGGGTCTCTCAGCATACCACCCGGGTAGCTCTCGGACCGGGATCCCCCAGACAGACAACCCATGTGTCTCACCTTATGGATGTCCTGTCCTTCCCTCTCGGGACAAGAAAGGAAAACTGGGGTAGGTTTGGATGTACAGCATTTTATAGGATAAAGGGGGAGGGTCCTTTTTTTAAGATTAATTGCTAAGATCTCTTGTCCACAGGGAGGAGCAAAACCCTTAAGTTACTGCCACCATATGACAGAAAAAAATAGTTTCCTTAAAGGTACACTATAGTCACCTAAACAACTTTAGGTTAATGAAGCAGTTTAGTGTATATAGATCATGCCTCTCGGGTTTCACTGCTCAATTCTCTGCCATTTAGGAGTTAAATCATTTTGCTTCTGTTTATGCAGCCCTTGTCACACCTCCCCTTGCTCTGATTGACACAGCCTGCACCAAAAAAAAAAACTTGTTTCACTTTCAATCAGATGTAATTTACGTTGAACAATTTTATCTCTTGCTCTGTAAATTGAACTTTAATCACATACAGGAGGCTCTTGCAGGGTCTAGCAAGCTATTAACATAGCAGAGGATAAGACAATCCAAGTTAAACAGAATTTGCAATAAGGGAAGGATAAACATTAGATGAGTCTTTAAAGGAAGTGTTTAGGAAGGTTGTGCAAGTCACATGCAGGGAGGTGTGACTAGGATTTATAAACAAAGTGATTTAACTCCTAAATGGCAGAGAATTGAGCAGTGAGACTGCAGGGGCATGATCTATACACTAAAACTGATTCATTAAGCTAAAGTTGTTTTGGTGACTATAGTGTCCATTTAAGCCAATGATAAATGAAAATGCTTATCTGAGAAGATCACAGTTGAAAAAAACAAAACAAAAAAAAACAAAGACATGTTTTGGCGAGCCAAAGACAGTTGCAAACAAATGTATAGTAAAGCATTACAGCAGTACTACAGTTTAGCAATACAGTGTGTCATGGATATTACAAGCAGGATTACATGAAAATATTACTGCCTGTTAAGCTATTAAACAAAGTTTACATAATGTTTCTACATAAAGCCTTACAAACAGTTGTGTCTCCAGCTTATGGTGACCAGATGTCCGTTTGAAGGGAAATGATTCTGGATGTTAAACTCAAGAGCAGTTGCTTTCAAAAGAGCTCTCAAGCACCAAAACATGACTAGGATTTAGGAATTACAAAAAAACAGAAAACAGAAACACAAAAATACTTTAATATATGTTATCTTGTTATCTTTAAATAGAGGTTTAAGAACCTTTGTTCTAGAGCAGGGGTCCCCAACCTGTGGTACGAGTACCCCAGGGGTACAATCCAGTGCCCCTGGGGGTACGCAAAAAAAAAAAAAGGCAATGGTGGCAGTGCCGGCTGCCGCACAGGTTGGGAACCGCAAAGGTACAGGTCCATCAGATGGCCCGTGCACTCAGGGCGCGTTAAATAACGCGACCGGGCCCCTTCTAACGTGCCCAGAGAGCTGGGAGGAAGTGAGTGAACCTGCCACTTGAGCCGCCAGAGGGAGGGGTGAAGGAGCCGCGAGAGGGAGGTGGAGGAGCAGCAAGACCCTCACACTCATTAGCCCCAGCCATGGAAGCCACACTCCAGCACCTACAAGGTAAGAAACTGGAGGGTGGCTAGAATTGTGAGTTGTATGTCTGTCAGTGTGTGTATCTGTATGTCTGTCAGTGTGTGTATCTCAGGGCTCGACAAATCCCAGGTTGCCATGGTGCCTATGAATGTTTCCTTGGCATCTGGGATATGCGAGACCCTTATCTCCGAGGCGGGAAGATGGCCGGCAGCAAGATGGGGGATTATGGAGGCGGGCAGTATGCTGAGTGGTCGTGGAGGTGGGCTGCATGCTGAGTGGTCGTGGAGGTGGGTTGCATGCTGAGTGGCCATGGAGGCGGGCGGCTAGTTGCGCGAATAGGAGTGCGGCGAGGGAGCTGTGATGTCCTGCCCTCCTCCACAATCCCCCAACTTGCCGCTGGGCTGCACGATCCCTCAGCATGCCATCCACTGGGCTCCAGGTACTAAATCATGCAATAATGTGCGAGCGAACATCTGTCATATTGCGAGCGTACATCTGTCATAGTGCGAGCGTACGTCTGTCATAGTGTGAGTGTAAGTGGCTACTACAAAATACTGGAAATATCCCCATTTGGAATACCCTGGGTTATCTACATTTTGAAAATGCCACATTCTTGGGCTACCATATGTTCTCAAAAGGTAACACAGACTCAGCAAACCAATCTGGCAAACTGAATTGGGCAAACCCTATATTGACCATGTAACTTTCCAAAACGCCCTAAAACCTGTACATGGGGGTATTGTTATACTCGGTAGACTTTGCTGTACACAAATATGAGGGTTTAAAACAATAAAACTTATCATGACAATGAAATCACCAGTTAAAGTGCAGTTTTGAACACTACATTTGGCAAGTGTTTGTGGCCAAGTGGCTACTACAAAAGGCTGGACATACCCCATTTTGAATACTGTGGGTTGTCTACTTTTACAAATGGTATGCCATGATGGGGTTAATTTCCATTCCTGGGCTGCTATACGGTCTCAAAGGAAACATAGGCCCAGCAAATCAATTTGGCAAATTTCAATGTACAAACATGGAAAAGGGGAAAACCCTACATTTGACACCTGTAAGTTTGCAAAACACATTGTGGTGTTCTTTGGCAGTAATACATAACAGGAGCTGGGAATCCATGCCTAAAGTACAATGTGTGTGAAAAATAACAAAAAAATGACTACGCACAAGGTTGACAAAGACTGGTGGTAGAATTAGTGCATGGAAAGTGTTAAATACCACCATTTCAAATACCCTAGGGTGTCTACTTTTTAAAAATATATGGTTTGATGAGGGTAAATTACATTTGCTGGCTTCAAAAATGTCCCAAATAGGACATGGGTGCATGATGACCAGCTGTGAAAATTCCAAGTTAGAAAACTGGAATGTGCACCCTACAAATGAGGTCTTTTAGCCCCCAGAGAACCCGCCACACCTATACATGGGGGGTATCACTGTACTCAGGAGATGTTGCTGAACACATATCGGGGTGTTCTTTGGCAGTAATCCTTAACGTTCTCAGTACATGTATTCTTAAATTGCTATGTGTGTCAAAAAAAAAAATCACCAAATTATGTTTTATTTCATTTTAAATTTGGCATAGATTGGTGGTAAAATGGTTGCATGAAAAGAGTCAAAATACCCCAAGTTTAATACCTTAGGTTGTCTTCTTTAAAAAATATATACATATGAAGGGTTATTCAGGGATTCCTGACAGATATCACTGTTAAAATGTAACTTGCGTTAATTTTAGAAAAAATATGGTTTTGAAATAGCAAAAGTGCTACTTGTACTTATAGCCCTATAACTTTCCCAAAAAAAAAAAAAAAATAAGTAGCTAAGAACATGTTAACATTGAGCATCTCTAAACTCAGGACAAAATTTAGAAACTATTTAGCATGAGTGTTTTTTGGCAGTTGTACATGCAGATTTTGGGGGTCGAAGTTAGAAAAGGTGTGTTTTTTTACATTTGTTCATCATATTTTATAAAAAAAATTTATAGTAAATTATATGATATTGTGACGGAACGATGATTTCTGCCTGGACACCTTTAATAATAATACAGATGGATATACAAAGTACCGAATTGCTTGTTGCATGTGAATCACTATTACCCAAGAATGAATCCAAACTACCGAACACCGGACCACACTGGTGTGCAATTAAGTGATACTTTACCTCCCAGCTCTATTTCAGCCGTTCGCATGGTTCAGCACGAATTCTTACGCACGAACAGCGGTGTTTGCCAGCAATCGCCTGGAACTAAAAACGTATACGCAAACAGGCGAACACCGAGATAGCTGTGGATGGCAAGGGTTTTGTGGGGTTTTAATGCACGAATGGAGACCGACCGCAAGGCCAAAACTTGTGGAACTATTTTCGGCTAGAAAGTCTGTGCGGTCGGTCAAAACTTCAAAGATCCATAACTCCCGAACCCTTTAACCGAATGAGCTGGATTTTGGATATGTTGTTCCCCTGGATTTAAAGATGTACCCCCTGTTTTTGGGGTACATCCAGAACTTGGGTAAAATTGCGTGTGTGTTAATTATGTTAAATGTTTATCTGAGGGGTGGAGACGTGGGGGTTGTACCATGAATGTGAATGCCTTTCCAGGGCAACATTGCATAAAAGGAGACCCCAGTCAATAAACATCAGTTCTACTTGACCCTTCAAAACGTAGCCTCGTCTCGTTCTTGGAAGGGGATTTATTGTACAGTTACTCTGCTCCATTTTACAGTAATGCCTGACTCTACCCTTGTATATCGTGGATGGGAATAAGAACTCTATTACTACACAGCAACGTGCCAGGAAAAGGACGTCTCCAACGGCAGATATCCCTTACCACTTGGGTAGCCGTTACAGATATGATGAAAAATAATGGTATCTTTAGAAAGACCATTTAACGCCAAGAAAAACGGTCACAGGTGCCTGTCTAATGTGCAGTCACTTCTAAGATATCCCTTGTACTATAAAAAAATCAAATAATAGTATCTGACTCATTCAGGACTTATCGTGTCTCAGGTAATGTAAGAGTATTCTTTTATCCATATACAATTAATCGCTTTAAATATGTATCAATAGAAATATAATGTGAATAAGGTATATGGGTCTGTAAATTCAAATGTAGAAACTAATGTTTTTGTGGATCCTTTTATTTTAATTTACACTTGATCACCGTTTTTTTCTCAATGGATTTTGTTTTCACGTAAATTGTGTAATTGTTAGCATCTTTTTCAATTAATAAAGACTTTAAATTAACTTTAATGGTATCGCTATTGTAATCTCAAACGAATGACTAACTCTAGTGGTAATTGTCATGGGAGATGGGACTCCTCGTACGTGTTCCCTTAATTATACTTTGTATTGTCTAATGTTTCCATGCATTCAAATAGAATTGTTCCCTTCTGTTCGGTAACCAAACAGACTTTGTGTGGTCCCCCTTGTTAACACCACAGAATCACTGACCACCCCTGGCTGTTAAGCATAAAACAAGCATTCCCTGGATGGCCTGATTTGTTGTAACAGGCAGTAATATTTTCAGATAGCTGTTAGAGATCCTTCCTGGGTCATGGCTGCCTAAAATCCACCCAAACATTCAGTATCTCCTCCCTCTGTATGCAGACACTGAACTTTCCTCATAGAAATTCAATGATTCAATTAATCTCTGAGGAGATGCTGATTGGCCAGGGCTGTGTTTGAATCATGCTGGCTCTGCCCCTGATCTGCATATTTGTCAGTCTCAGCCAACCCTATGGGGAAGCACTGTAAGTGGATCATTCCACCACTTCTGATGTCAGCAGACTGCTTTTTTTTTTTTTTTTAGGCAAACAGCATGCAGAGTTGCAGCTTCTGGCTTGAATACAGTAAGATTTTGCTATATTTATGGAGGCATGAGGGGCCCAGGGGGGCTAGTTTATGGTTTTAACACTATAGGGTCAGGAATACATGTTTGTTTTCCTGACTCTATAGTGATCCTTTAAAACCCATTTCTTTAGGAGGGCCTATGGCCTCCCAGACTAACCTCTACCTCACATACCTGTCTCTTGCTCTCTCCTAAAGTGCAGCATTCTACTCTCTCCTCCAGCTCTGCTTCACTCCTACCTAATTTGACTGATATGTCCTGTCCTAATGTGTTTTATAACCCACCTCCTATAGACTGTAAGCTCATATGAGCAGGGCCCCCTTCAGCCTATCGTTTCTGTAAGTTTTCTTGTAATTGTCCAATTTATAGTTAAAGGGACACTATAGTCACCTGAACAACTTTATCTTAATGAAGCAGTTTTGGTGTATAGAACATGTCCCTGCAGGCTCACTGCTCAATCCTCTGCCATTTAGGAGTTAAATCCCTTTGTTTATGAACACTAGTCACACCTCCCTGCATGTGACTTGCACAGCCTTCCATAAACACTTCCTGTAAAGAGAGCCCTATTTAGGCTTTCTTTATTGCAAGTTCTGTTTAAATAAGATTTTCTTATCCCCTGCTATGTTAATAGCTTGCTAGACCCAGTAAGAGCCTCCTGTATGTGATTAAAGTTCAATTTAGAGGATGAGATACAATTATTTAAGGTATATTACATCTGTTTGAAAGTGAAATCAGTTTTTTATTCATGCAGGCTATACACTATATTGGGGAATTGTACAAAGTACCATAGGGCTAGAATCACTCTATGTTGTAGCTCTGTTATGGACATATGGACAGAAGAATTAAAATAAAATGGCTATTTACTAATGTCTATTTATTCTGTGTTCACTATGTTAAAACTGGCTGCTAGAGTAAATATTCCCTCCGCCCTACAATGTGTTCAGTCACTATTTTCTCTGCAAATTCCTCCCATCCTGCTAGCCTCCCCCCTTCCCATCGAGCAAGCCTCGTGTAACAAATTCCTGTGTTAAAAGAACAGCTTCCTTTATTAAACTCCTCCCCCACTTCCTTTGTGCAAAGTAACAGCTATGTGCCACATGTAACAAAATAGAGAATCACTGTTAAAGTAACTACTACTCACTTCCCCCCTCCCATCGTGTAACCAAGATGGAGCCAAAATATGGGTGGGAGAAGTCTGTAATGACGACACTACATCCTGTAGGGGGGGTTTAGACAAGACCCCTTAGACTGTTAACCAATTGATGAATGTATACTGTATGTTAACTGTGACTCTGTACATGACATATTTCTGCTTTAAAAGGAAATTGCACCCCCTGGAATAAAGGCCAATCTGGAGTTCTTCATAAACCTGCAATGTGTCCGGTGTGATTTACTTCCAGAAGACATGTGCACAATCAATTTAGAAAGGAGTAGATAGACAAATAATCTAAATTTTCTTTGGTATCTAAATCAGCTCAATCCAGGACCAGCGGAGGATTAGAGAAGCGGCGACCAAGGGATTCTAAGAGACCTGCAATCTGTGACAGTAATCTTTGGATATCTAACTCCTGTTGGACTTGGATTTCTATTTGTGTGTTTATTTAAATATTTAAGGGTTAGGCCCTTTACTACGTACTCTAGTCCAATTTGGCAACAGGGTGGGTGTTTTACACCTAACATCTGTAGCTTTTTCTTCTTTCTAAATGAAAATGTGCTTTTGTGAATACAAAAAGCAAAAAAAAAAAAAAAAGAAGAAAGAAAGAAACATTATCCATAACCTCACAGAAATCATTCAACAAGAACACATTTCATGCTATTCAGAAAATGTTCTCCCTAAACAATTTACTTGTCAGATTCCTGTACCCAATGCTAAGCTTTACTAGCAGATCGATACAAATTCCCTAAAGTACATTATTAACAGTGTAGGGTCTGCACAATCGGATTCTGGGAGAGTTTAGCCTGAAGCTCCAGTAACAGTCCATGTAACACAAACAGATAGTCTTTCACACGTTCATGGAACGTTTCATGCTTTCATATTTCATCAATGGAGAACTCATTCATGGAGCAGCTGACAAGATATGACAGCCTAGAAAAATGCTCACAAAACAGGAATTATCCAGCAGACACTCCATCCATATGTAAAATAATTGGGAAAAAAATGGGAGCGGAAATAGCCAAGCAATCTTGCTCACAGCTCAGAAACCCCATTAATTAGAAAGTTAATACATGTGATTAATAAATACAAGTGTTAAATAATGCATAAAGGATTTTTTTTTTTTTTTTTTAAATACCGTGTTACAAAAAACAAAGGCAATGAAAATAAGATATTGTAAAAAAATAAATAAAATAAGTAAATACAGAAGGGCTCTTATGTCTTCTATCCAGAACAGAGATAGCTAACCTATCTCAGCAATATTTATTGACAACATTACCCATGTGATTCAGCCAGATTTGGAGTCAGCTAAGCAACAACGGGAAATGCAGTATACAGACAGCAGCACCAAAGTTAGAAATCACTTGTGTTTTTGCTCCTGATTTCTTGCTGAATAGTTTGCTGATTTTTAACAAATCATGATACACAGGTTAAAGAATGTGCTGTAAAAAAACACACTAATCTCTACTTAAGAGTCTTTGAAAAGCATATCAGCACAATATTATTGGAAACATTACTTGGCACATCAAATCTTCCACCTCCTCTACCCCTCCCCAAAAACAAAAGCCATGATTAATCTTGCTCAAATTTTTCTACTAAACTCTGACCATGATAAGGTACTTGCCATTGTCTGGATAGCATTGTGCTTTAAAACATCCTGCAGATAAAGGGCTCACAGAAACTCAGTTTTTGGATGAATCATGAAATCTCAGCTTGCCAACAAACTGGCAGACACTCACTCTTCAATTATGTGCTGCTAAAGAAAAGGCTCATTGACACAATGAATTGCAGCCAATTAGATCTTATTTCTATTTGTCAAAATCCTAGACTTAATTAGCTAGTGTACAGAAACATCCCTTAATAACTAGATACTTCCATTAAGGGGGCAATCTTCCAAAGTCCATTCTTAGAATGGTAAAAAAATAAATTAAAAAGACAACACACAAACGAAAAAATAAGTGCACTGCCAGAAGTTTTTATATCTCAGCCAACTATTGTTAACATCCAGAAAAGATTTAATTTAGAGTACGTGTTCCTGCATCAATGGCACCTTTTTGTCCTTGTCTTCTAGTGTTAGCAAGACATCTAAGCAGACCTCCTGCACGTTCCGCCAGTTAGCTCTACTGCACATTGTACACAAAAATAAAAAGTAATAACTTTGTCTTCATCTTTCATTATTAACTACACCATGTCTTCCCTGTTTTTGCAAGAACGCACAAATGGCTTCATTTACTGGGACAATGTTTTAGAATTCCTATAAAATCTTTATTGTTCGACTGTTTGCTTCTCAGTAATATGCATTTCTAATCCTCCTTTTTATGTAAGGAAAATACCATTATGGTACTTTTATACAAGAGAGACATGGAGATGGAGAAAAATCACAGTAGCTGGGAAGCTATAACAACTAAGTTTTTATATTAACTCACATTTATTGAAAGTTACATATAATTTTAACATGTTGAGCCTTAAAGCCATGCATGAATAGTTTAAATCTGCTGTTCCAGCAACACTGCAGAATATAAGTAAATTCTAAAATACTAGACTGATATGCAAAACAGCAACAGAGAAGACTCTTGTGAGAAAAAAAAAAGCTTTCATCTACTTGCGTGAGTGTTATTGCAAGAGTTAATTCTAATTAAAGGGGCACTAAGAATCAAAACAACTTTCGCTTAATGAAGCAGTTTTGGTGTACAGAACATGCCCATGAAGTCTCAGTGCTTATTTCTCTTCAATTTAGGAGTTAAATTACTTTTGCTTCTGTTTAAGGAGCCTTACCACATCTCCGCAGCTGTGATTCAACAGCCAACAGAAAGAAAGAAAAGCAAACATTTTAATTTTCAACCACCTCTTACAGCACAGTATTTTTCCTTTAGATGTCTATCTCCTGTTCTGTTAA
Organism: Pelobates cultripes; assembly: GCA_933207985.1. Taxonomy (NCBI): domain Eukaryota; kingdom Metazoa; phylum Chordata; class Amphibia; order Anura; family Pelobatidae; genus Pelobates; species Pelobates cultripes. The sequence continues at coordinate 312,622,560 of OW240912.1, read as the reverse complement.
TTAAACATTAATCGAACTCAGGAGGCCACCCACCATCCTGTTTGAGATCAAGATTGACAATGGCAGCCAATCAAATGCTTCCCATAGAGAAGTATTGGGAGAGTAGTTTGCGTGCACAGCAAAACGTCGCTATGTGCAAATCAAATGCTTTCTTTGAGCAGCATTTTATTAACTAGCAGAGTCTGACTCAGTTATTCAGCGGAAGCATCTCTAGTGGCTGTCTTCCCAGCAACCCAGCAATTATAACATTGCCGTATATACTAAAGGTATGGTTGCATGGTTAATACGTAGTAAAGTGGTCTGGGTGACTTAATGTTAGTGGTATATTATATATTTGTTTAAATTATGTTTATTGGGTTTTTTCCCCTGTGGTTTATTACAAAATTTCATTTTTTTTATCTGGCTGAGCAGCCACGCTGGGTTAAAATCTACTGTTATCTGACCAACTGCTGCTCAACCTAAGCTGCCTGCTGCTGCAGTTTCCCAAAGAGAACACAGACCAATCACAGCAAGAAGCAAGTTAAGATGAGCAATAGTTGGCCTGATAAGAGTCCATCCGACTAAGAGTGGCTGCACAGCCAGGTTAAAAGTGGCATTTTCTCACACACACACACACATATATATATTGTATTACGTTTCATTATATGTAATAAACTTAAAAATGAGGAGTGAAAAATGTAATGACAGTTGTCCTTTAAATCATACATCAAGTTTTGCACTCTGATGTAATTACAATGTAACCTCTGAAAGAGATAGCTAAGCAGTGATTGGTGATTTTTTTCAATTAAGTTATTGTTCACAAAGAATGCAAGGAGTTAGCAGATGATATGATAAAGCTAAATATAAATGTCAGTGTGCTTAAATTTGTGTCAGTTTCTCAATGTTCTGTGAAGCTAACTCCAAAAATTACCCTGAAATCCCTTCAGAATAAACAAAAGCTACAGCCGCTGTAGCAAAAGCATGCACCTGAGTTCTCTGCCAGGATAATGTACAGAAACATTATCAATCTAGGCTTTTATTCCACTTTGTTTTTTTTTGTTTTTGTTTTTTTTCTTATACCGCACTACATAACATACGCAGCAATTAACATAGGATCAGTATCATAAATAAAATGTTGAATGTGGTTAGTGCCAACAATGAGGAATAACACTGTGCATGAAAGCAGGTCCCTGATCTGCAGAATTTACAATCCAATTAATGTGAAGGGACAAGGAATTAAATAAGTACAAATGGTGCCAACAAAAGACTGGAAAGGTAAATTGGACTATGCTAGAGCTTTATGATGAGTCCAGCAAGGTTTAAAAGATGATGCTTGACACATTAGTAAAATATAATTCACCATTCAGAGATTACCCAGTGAGTATTGATGGAGCAAGATGCAAACAAACAACATATATTCACGATTGTAATATGGATATGGAAGGATCTCTTTTTTGGGGCGTGTTCCCATTCACTGCCTTATTGCAGACATAAATGAACACAATGGTGTTAGAAATACAAAGCTGTATTAGTCCCTCTGCCCACTCACCCTGCACAGCAATTAAAGAGTAAAAAAACTATTTTTTCACTTACCTATTTCCAGTGTCGTGGCGCCAGATTTGGTCTCCACAAGGGGGAACCTAATACACATGGGCAGCGATTGCCGCATGCACATTTGGCTTTCCCCATATAAGAGGATTGAATCAATGCTTTCCTATGGGGAGTTGTTAGACGTTTGATGGAGATAGTCAGTGAAACAGCAGTAAACGCTAGTAGCTGTTTTTTTTTAGTTTGTTAGATGCAAAGTATAAACATGAGGGGACATAATGCTGCAAGCCCTAGTGGTCCAGTTTTGGCATGTTCACTTTGCCTGCAGCTCCTCTGGCTGCAGGCTGACCCTCCTGTCCTCCAGCGAGCACAGCAATGTATCGCAGTGTTGCGATAGTAACGCGCGGCAACACTCAACAGCATGCTCGCGGGAGGAACGCTGAGCCTCCCCGGCCCTTCCCTCTGCTGGAACCAAGTGGTTCTTGAGATGGCTTAGAGCAAGGCTGGTCCTGCATGGGCCAGCAGGGGAGATCCTTTCATCCTTGGTTTACGGCCATCGAGACCCACTGGGCATTTCCTGCAGAACCCACCACCGCCCACCTAAATCCCAAACCAGTAGTGGGCGGTAAGGACCAGGTTGATTACCCCTGCTTTAGACAAATAAGTACAAAGGTATAGTTGCTAACTCCTAGTGTCATTCGAGGAATGTCAGCTGGAGGTTGCACATTTTTAAGTGAAAGCTTGTAAGGGCATACGTTTTAATACCGGGGAACTGTGAGTATATAGAGTAGGGATCGAGCGATTATCTGTCTGACAGATATTACAAGCCGATATTTGCTATTTTCGGCAATATCGGAATCGGCCAATAAAGATACCGATATTGCCAATCAGGACCACCAGGCCCATGACAAAGCTGGCGGTCCTGGGGGGCCCATCAAGCTCTTTCTTACCTTTCCAGCAGCTACCTCCAGCTCCCCTGTCTATAGCTTGCGAGTCTTGGGTCCGTCAGAGCATTGCCACAGGTTATCATGGCAACGATCCGCGTGGCACGCAGGCCGCAATAGTTAGACCGTTTTGCCCACAAGAGGTTAAAAAACGTTTAGGCGATATTCCCCTTTCAGATGCACAGACAGCTACTACAATCACCAATCTCCCGAACTGCAAACTACACCAATTATCCAACTCCTGAACAGGAAACACACGAATACTGGAAACAGCTGAACAGGAAAAACCATACGAAAGGTAGTCAGCATACAATCCAATTCCCCCAATAACGAGCTGACACTTTGTTTGAGGGTTAAGCAGAATTAGCCAGAGCTGTGGGTTTATTGTTCTTATGTACACATTCTTACACATTAGTACCACCCACAGGGTTTTGGAAAACAACCAACATGTACAATACACAGACACTCACACACAAAATTCTCCCCTCTGCCTGTGATACAATTACCTTACACAATGGGTAATGTAATTATCACAACCAGAGAAATACAGTTTTTCCACATTATTCATAACTTGAAAAGTATGCATCACATTCACAAAAAATACATTACATTTTCAGAATCAGCATACTCCAAATACAAACATATGTCAAAATCATCCAAATTGGTCCATTGGTTCAAAAGATAGATCAAAGTCCTTTGTGACCAAATGAAGCATGGCTTTTCTGCCCAAAACCAGTTCCACAGAGTCTTCTATCCTAGAGATAATTGGGAAGTAATCCAATTATCTCCAAGGACAGAGGCAAAACTCCATTGAACACATGGCAGCAAAAGACAATAAAACACATAAAAATATATAACTGTGCAGCCATTGCACAAAACAGGTACATTCAACATATCCCCAGATAGCTCAGATCTGAGCGCACATTATTACTGAATGGCGCTCAGAGCACACACATACAGTTCAATTGCCATGGAGCCAAAGTCTTTCCCATAGTCTTTCATTATACGAATGGGCTCCATGGCATAGCTATCTGGGGTATCACCGCACAAACAGGGCAAGCACCGAATGACCCGGCTTTCGTGTCTTCGCGTGGAAAATCAAGCGTTTCAGCATGGGGCCATAAAGGCAGCAGGCGGGCAACCAGGCTTCTCCAGTGCATAGTGGCGAGGTTGGTTCCGCCACAGAGCTGCAGGGAGCTGCTGGGAAGCTAAGTAGGGTTTGCTGGGCCCCCACTGCACAGTCCATGCCACCGGACCACCAGGGAAATCCATAGCCCCCCCTCCTGGCCAGATAAGGAGCTGGAAGTGGGGACTAAAAAAACTATTTAAAAAATATATATATATATATTTTTAAAAAGTAAAAAATGTGCACACACTACACACACACACTCTACATCCGCTACATCCGTTACACACACACTCTACATCCGCTACACACACACTCTACATCCGCTACACACACACACACACTCTACATCCGCTACACACACACACACACTCTACATCCGCTACACACACACACCCTACATCCACTACACACACACACTCTACATCCACTACACACACACACACACACCCTACATCCACTACACACACACACACACTCTACATCCACTACACACACACACACTCTACATCCACTACACACACACACTCTACATCCACTACACACACACTCTACATCCACTACACACACACCCTACATCCACTACACACACACCCTACATCCACTACACACACACCCTACATCCACTACACACACACCCTACATCCACTACACACACACCCTACATCCACTACACACACACCCTACATCCACTACACACACACTCTACATCCACTACACACACACTCTACATCCACTACACACACACACTCTACACACACACACTACATCCACTACACACACACACACACTGCATTCACTAATCAAATACTCTCACTGCATTCATTACACATATTCATGAAAACAAATTCTGACTGGCATGTATATTTTGCGCATTTACCTTAATAAAAAAAAAAATATTTGCAACATAAATAATAAACGTGTTCAGTTAACAGTAGTTTTGTGTAGAAAAATACACACACACACTGCATCCACTACACACACACACACACTACACAAACACACACTGCATTCACTAATCAAATACTCTCACTGCATCCATTACACACACATTCTTGAAAACAAATTCTGACTGGCATGTATATTTTGCTCATTTACCATAAAAAAATTATTTGCAACAACATAAATAATAAACGTGTTCAGGTAACAGTAGATTTGTGTAGAAATCGTTTATTTTTAAAAAATGGTAAATGTACAGAATATCAGTAATTTATCGTCTATAGGCCTGAAAGTAAATAGATTATCGGTATCTGTATCAGCTCTAAAAAAAAATCAATATCACTCTATCCCTAATATCATGAGACAGGCATATTTGCTCAAAAAAGCTTTAATACGGGGGAAGTGTGAGCATATCGAGAGACAGATATATTTTCTCAAAAATAGCTACTGGTTCATCAAGTGTAAGCTCTACCATTGACATGGTGACAGTAATACAACATAAAGAAACAAAGAAAAATAAGGAAAACATCAGATAGGAGCAACTGCAAAGGTAAAATCCTTGTTTCAATAAACCATGATGTTGGGCAGTGAATTTCACCCTTGGTATTTGTGTTGACACAGTCCGCTGCGTAAGGTGGTTTAAGTAATTGCTGATGTTGATGCTCTCTGGTCCGGTGCGTGGTTTGGTCTTGGGTAGAATTGCTTGATTTTGAGCACATCTTAGAGCTTAGTGGGAGTCATAGGCTCCGGTTCCGGAGCAGATCTCGCTGAGGAGGTCTCTGCAGGTAGGTCCAAGGCTGTAACGAATTTATATGCATGCATTGGTTGCGTAATATGGATATGCTGCCCCTCCCGGAGCACTGCAAGTTTCCAACCTGAGCCCCAAAGACAGGGGATGTAATTTCCCTCAGTCATTGCGGCACCTGCTTTACTGAATGTCTCCAAGACACAGTAGATATAGAGAGGTCATTATAGAAGGACAGGTCAGCTCTCTCAAAGTGGTAAATGTTGGAGGTACGAGTATCCACTTGCACCAGTTATTTGCTCATATTTGATTGGAAGCATAACAGTATGTCCCTTGGGATCTCCCTCTGGGATTCTCGGAGCTTTAGGTACCCTGAAAAAGTGATCCACTAATGCAGTTAAAATTTTAGCAGGGGATAGGATGGAGATCAGCAGCCACCTCATGTAGTGAGGCAGTTCACTCTCACCCACCTCCTCTGAAACACACTGAAATCGGAGGTTACGTTGTCACCTGGCATCTTCTAGCGCTGCCATCTTATTCTGCAAGACCATATTAGCTTGTTTGAGATGGTCTATATCTGTCTGTATGTTGTCCTGTTTAGCCTATGTAGTACCGTTTGCGTCTTCCATGGCCTGCACGCGGGCCAACACAGCACACATCTTCCAAGACTATATCTGAAGCAGAGATGGCATTTAACTACCGTAGGAGATTTTGTATGTCGACTTTGCTGCCGTTATCCATTCCGGTGGTTGAACAGGATCGGTTCTGGCTTCCAGCATCTTTGTTTTCAGACGGGCGACATATTAACAGGCCTCTTCTGCGGGGTGAGCAGTTCTCTGATATTTTATTATACCAGAGCTGTTTCGACGAAGCTTGCTCGTGTCCCATGCTACTCATAAGTAAAGTGTGTGCTTTTGTCGAGAAAGTAGCTTAAAAAGTCGTAGTCTCCCAGGAGCTCTGGTCATAAGTGCTTCTCTTCGTGACTTACCCTGCCCCCCAAAAGAGACAGTCTTAACACTGCAATGTAAGCATAGCAGTTTAATTAAACCTGCAATGTTTTACATTGCAGGGTTTCAGGTACACTGCACACAGACCACTTTAATGAGATCAAAAGGTCTCGGTATCTATAGTGTCCCTTTAAAACAATGTGAGAGATCCCACGGCTAAGAATTCACAGCTATCTTTAACTGCTTAACTAGGGATATTGTATATGCTATCCCTTTAGTGAATCGCATAAGGTGTTTTACTGGATTGCCTTTATTCATCAGTTATTTGAGATTGGCTAAAACGGTTTTCAAAATTGCATGTATAAATTGATCCAATTACCCACAAAGGAAATAAGAAGTGTAACGGAGTCTAGATTCTTATGATCGCTGCCAAAGTGGCAGAGCCCCTCCTAGAAGACCAGCGCAGTATGGGTCCCCGGTCACCGAAACTATGGCTAGGGCACTATATTTTTAGGAAAACATTTTTATTCTTATCACTATAGGGTTACTTTAATAGTATGCATGGAGGAACTGTTGATGGTCTGAAAGCTTCAATAAAACTCTGATGATCGAGGTTGTAAGGATATCTATATGTAAACAAAGCTAGGAGAACAGGAGGCATACACACACAGAGTTCAAATAAAGCAGCAACATCACAAAATGTTAAAATTTGGGGATTTTATTGTATTACATGTATGTATACACCAGATGCAAGAGTGCTTGACTGAGCACGAATGTTCACGTGCAAAGTACTGTAGACTTATGGACAATGCCGTTAAAGGGACTCTCCAGTGCCAGGAAAACAATCAGTTTTCCTGGCACTGCAGGTCCCCACTCCCTCCCACCTCCCATCCCTGTCTCACGTCGCTGCTTCTTCTTCCGCCGTTGCTCCTGCCCTTTATTACATCAGCCAGCGGGGGAGACTGTTCCCGCCTACCGGCTGGGGAGACCTAATGCGCATGCGCGCCAATGCCACACACGCGCATTAGACCTCTTTTCAATGCTTTCCTATGGGGATTTTAGCGACGCTGGAGGTCCTCACACAGCGTGAGGATGTCCAGCGACGCTATAGCACAGAAAACCTGTGCTATGGACCAGGAAGTGCCCTCTAGTGGCTGTCTAGTAGATGAAAACTGCAATAATTACAGTTTCAGGGTTAAGGGTAGTGTGAGTTGGCACCCAGACCACTCCAATGGGCAGAAGTGGTCTGGGTGCCTGGAGTGTCACTTTAGGTCGTGCTCATGAACAACTTTAGGAGAAGAAAGGGGAACTGCACTCAATCATAAAAAGAAAACACAGGGTGCTAACAGAGTATGGGTCAGCATATCCCATAAGAACAAGTATAAAAGAAAAAAAATGCAGGTCAAATCTGCTTGATTTATCACAGTGCCTGAGATTTATTTTTCTTTTATACATGGAAAACATTAGAACATGAAGAAATGTAAGTTTTACGGGGTAATTCTCTAAAGTGAGAATTTACACTGAATTAAAAGTGGATTTAACATGTAAAGCCAATAAAGCTGAATTGGAAACAAATTTCCAAGTCAACTACACTAGCCCTGTAATTGTTTTATCCCCTTTTCTTTTTACATCTATAATCATAGTTGTACGTTCTGTGTTGTTACCTGTTCCCAGGGATGCCATCAGAAGTTTTTGGGCCCCTGACACCGCTCAAGTTCTGTCTCTGTCTCAGTGTGTAAAGTGGATGCAGATTGTATGCTTGTGTAATGTATGAGGTGTATAGTGAATGCAGAGTGTGTGTTTGTGCAGTGGATGTAGTGTGTGTATAGTGAATGTAGAGTGTACATAATACATGTAGTGTTTGTATAGTGAATGCAGTGTGGGTTTGTGTAGTGGATGTGTATAGTGAATGCAGTGTGTGTTTGTGTAGGCATGTAACGTGTGTGTAAAATTGGGGGGACATTTTTATTTTTTTTATCATTCCTTTTAAACATTTTATTTTTTTTACATTTTATTTTAGGCTTCCCTCCCTGCTTCTTACCTGGCCAGGAAGGGGGTAGATCGCATTCTGTGGCGGTCCGGTGGTTTGGTGCTCTGAGCCAGCCACTGGACTCGGCAGATGGGCCCAGCAGCACACTGACTCAACTTCCCAGCAGCTCCTCTGTGTCTAACTCTCGTGGCCTGAGTGCAGCGAGGAATGTTGCCACGGGCTCTGAGGGCTGCGAGGCTCTTGAGTGTTAGAGACAGGGGAGCTGCTGGGAAGCAGAGTCAGAGTGCGCTGGTCCCCTCTGCAACAAACAGGTAGCCGGGGGTCCACAGGTACACATATATATAGCGGTATTCACTAAATATATATGTGTACATAGATATTGTGGGCCCCGGAACTTCCCCAGCAGTACAGGTCCCCCAGGACCTCCGGGCCAATCACAACCGTCATGATTGTCACGCCCCGATGACAGCCCTGCCTGTTCCTATTAAAGGTTACATTTCATAACTTACTTCATAACCCATTAGGTGTTGCCCTTATCTGCAAAAGGTCAGAGCAGTTCTATCCGCCCATATGCAAGGATTGTAGGATAAAACTTACCAGAAAAGGTTAAAGGATCTTAACATGTATAGCTTGGAGGAAAGACGAGACGGGGGGATATGATAGAAATATTCATATATATATATATATATATATATATATATATATAAAGAGAATCAACACAGTAAAGGAGGAGACTATATTTAAAGAGGAAAAACTAGCACAACAAGAGGACAGTCTTAAATTAAAGGGGCAAAGGTTTAAAGATATCAGAAAGTATTACTTTACTGAGAGGGTAGTGTATCTATGGAATAGCCTTCCAGCTAAAGTGGTAGAGGTTAACACAGTGAGGAAGTTTAAGCATGCGTGGGATAAGGCTATCCTAGATTTAAGATAAGGCCACTAATGAAAGTGTTTAGAGCAGCAGTTCCCAAAGTGTGGGTCGCAGGGCGATTCCTGGAGGGTCGCGCTGACCCACACATCCAGGGCCACCGGGTACTCAGAAAGGCAGACTGATTAGTCGGGCTCTCAGTCAGTGATCTCGGGCTCTCAGTCAGTGACCTCGGGCCCGACACCAGGAGGGGGTGCCGGGCTCCCTCCAATCAGTCTGCCCAGCACCTCCGGTCTGCAGCTCCGCCGGGTGCAGAGCTGCAGACCGTATGATAAAAGTCTTGCGAGCTTCCAGAGCGTTACCATGACAACACTCTGGGAGCTTGCAAGACTTTTATTACATGGTCTGCAGCTCTGCACCCGGAGGAGCTGCAGACCGGAGTGTTAACTGACCGGAGCGTTAACTGACCGGACCACCAGGCCATGTCCTCCCCCTCAATGTAACCCCTTTTCAAGTTGCCCTCCTCCCCCCACTGTAACTCCTGCCCACACTGAAACCTCTTCACTCCATGCCAACCCCCACTGTAACCCCTTCACTCCCTCCCCCCCACTGTAGCCCCTTCTGCCTCTAACCACACTAAAACCCCTCCTCTCCCTGCCCCACTCCCCCACTGTACCCCCTCCTCTGCCCCTCCCTCCCTCCCCACACCGCACCCCCTCCCTCCCTGCTCCTCCCCCACCGTACCCCTTCCTCTCCTTGCCCTCCCTCCTCCACACACACTCCCCCCTCCTCCCCTGCTCCCCCACCGTACGCCTTCCTCTCCCTTGACAAAATTGGGTTGGAATTTGTGTAATTTGGTCATTTTGGGGTTACCTAAGACCACTAGAGACATTAGGTTTTTGAAGCCTTGGAGGTGACCAGCTACTGGAATGAGTTTGGGGCCTCAGGTAAATGATCGCCTGTGTTTCCTGGTTAAGTGTTTCAAAGTTTGTTAAAATTATTCTTGAGCGGAACGTAAGACAGTTTGGAATTGCAGATACCAGGTGGGTCTATGTCAGTAGCTTAAACCAGTTATACATAAGAAACTTAAGGAGCCAGGTAAAATACTAGCACCAACACAACTAAAATACAAAGAGAATGCTCTGCTAATGCGCACTGCAGACAGTATAGCTTTATTTCATTATATCTGATACAGCACTGACAACCAAAAAGACTGTTTGGTTACATTCCTATTGTGAATAAGCATTAGTGCAATTGGAAGCCTTTAAAAATCAACACTTCTCATTTTTATGGAGGAAGAAACATTAAACACTGACAATATATTTTTGTCAGTTCCTTGAGCTACCAAGACATTGCTTTGACTTGCCTTTTAAAGAAAGATGATATTATTTAATTTTGTATAATTTTGTAACAAAAAGGAAATGTGACTTATCTGCAAAGAAATATTAACTTCAGAGAATGTAACTTGCATCTATAATAAAACCTACATAAAAGATTGTTCTCTCTCCTGAGCATTCATTATCAGGTTAGTGAATAGAAAGAGAAATGTCCTCCAACACACTCATTTTACTATGCAGCTGCTTCAAAACCATTTAACAAAGCTGTATTCAGAAGATTTTCTTGGCAAAATTTGATGGCTCCAGGTGATCTCAGCAGATCTTGCATGCCATTTTAATTTACACTGTTAGAGCAGATGTCATAACATAAGGGAAGAACAGGATATTAGCCTAACGATGTAAAACATTACCCTTCTTAAACAGGAAGATGTGTGTTACAAAATGGGTTTTACGGTATATAACATTCACCTTGATGTAGAGCATATTTCATGACAACAAACAAAGCGTAGCTACTTTCAGGTCCACATAACAACATGCATGCACACAGTATCCGTACATTACATTCTATTTCAAATAGCTGAAAAAGCTAAAGTGTTTTTATAACAAGAATCACTGCTATATATAACACTATTCTACTTCATAACAAAAGCAGCCAATAATACCCCACATCTCCCTACCGATTAACAGGCTAGACTTGTTAATCTATCTAGTAAAAATATAAGTCATACTTTTTTTTCTTCTTTTTTTTCCCCCATGAGTGAGACTGTCTTGGCTGCTGACAGAAGTGTTTCACTAACAGACTGGTAGATTAGTTCACATCAAGCATGCCAAACATGCGGCCCACAAGGACCATCTTTGCGGCCCGGCGAGCCGCGAGTACATGCTGGTGTTATAGCAGAGTAGGCACCTGCTTTCCCCACATTGCAGGTGCTTACTCTGCTAACACTTACCCAGCCGGGGAGGAAGGCATGGTGGATGCAGCAAGGGAACTCAGTGTTCCTGCTCCTCACTGCTCCTTCACGCGCGCCGTCTGTAGTAAAGCCGAGCGCTGGAATATGACATCATATTCCGGCATTTCTAAACCCGCGAGAGGGAGCAGTGAGGAACAGATAGAAGGACCCCAGGGAGATGCCCCACATCGGTTCCAAAAGGTAGGGAACAATAAATTAAATGATGTGTAATTGTCAGTGTGTCTGTGTCAGTGTGTCTGTGTCAGTGAGTATGTGTGGTGTGTGTGTGTGTGTGTGTGTGTCTTTCAGTGAGTGTGTGCACCTGTGTCAGATCGGATTTGGCACAGAGTGCTGGGGGGGGACTGGGATTAAGTAGAAGGGGATGCTGTTTTTTTTTATATACTGTATTTTTTAAAATAAACCTACGTTTCTATGAAAATGTAAGTTTTGTTTGTTTTTTTGCAGTCCACATAAACTTAAACCTTGTTTATGTGGCCTGTGCCAGACTTTGAGTTTGACATGCTTGGTTCACATGATGCCATTATCTACATATTTAGGCAAGCACATGCGCTTTGTAAGGCTGCTATTCAAGACATGGGGGCATCAGTAAGCCTTTAGTACTCGGCACTCACACATAGAATAATCACTGTAGCGGTGCTTGTTCCACCTCCATGGCTGAGATCATTGAGATCTCAACCAATCCAATTATTTCCCACAGAATTGCTTCCTTACAAATAGTCTAGAAAAAAACATTTCAATCAGATGGTCTAATTTGATTGGCACAGCGAGTTGTTTTACCACGCACTAGACTCCCGAGGTTTTTATATTGGAAAGCAATGGATAGCCTTAAATCATTGATCTCCGTTTTCTCTGCCAAGGAGGCAGGACCAGTCGTGGAATCCAGCGCTGTACAGGAGAGAAGGTAAGTAAAACTACTTTTTTTTTCTCTCCTTGCAGGTGGGGGCAGGTCACCTACATGGCCACCTGGGAACTATAGCTTTATAAAACACATTTGTATTCATAACAATATAGCATTCCTTTAAAATTAAAGAGACATGGCACCCAGACCACTTCATAGAGTGTAAGTGATCTGGGTGCTTATAGTGTCCCTTTAAAGGGTACTTAACACAAGCATGCCATTGTAAGCAATATTTTGTGTTAAAATTCATTTTTAATTTTGTTATTTGTTTTTTGTTTTTTTTTGTTTTTTACAGTTTATTTAAGCTACCTCTGCCAAGCCCCAAACTGCATGGTCGCCCATTCGCTCTAGTATTTTTTTCTTTATGTAATGTAATGACACAATGATAATATCCTAGTAGGGTGCAAAATAAATTAATTCTAGGGGTTGAAATAAGCTATAGCAGAAAATTGACAGCCGAACTACAACTACACCAAGAATCTCTACTGTGACCAAGAAAAGAACAACCACTGGCATTGATTTGGCCTTTTGTAGAATATCCCTCTCTTCATCGCTGTTCCAAATAAAGAGACAAAATCCTTTGCAGGGGAGATGTAGCTTTTTGTAGGAAGCAGAAATCCAACATTAAAGGACCACTCTAGGCACCCAGACCACTTTAGCTTAATGAAGTGGTCTGGGTGCCTGGTCCAGCTAGGGTTAACCCATTTTTTTTTATAAAACAACCCATTTTTTTTTTATAAACATAGCAGTTTCAGAGAAACTGCTATGTTTATAAATAGGTTAATCCAGCCTCCAAAGCCTCTAGTGGCGGTCTCATTGACAGCCGCTAGAGGCGTTTGCGTGCTTCTCACTGTGAAAATCACAGTGAGAAGACGCAAGCGTCCATAGGAAAGCATTATGAATGCTTTCCTATGAGACTGGCTGAATGCGCGCGCAGCTCCTGCCGGGCATGCGCATTCAGCCAAAGAGGAGAAGAAGAGGCGGAGAGGAGGAGGGGAGCTCCCCGCCCGGCGCTGGAGAAAGGTGAATGTTTAACCCCATCCTCTCCCAGAGCCCGGCGGGAGGGGGTCCCTGAGGGTGGGGTCACCCTCAGGGCACTATAGTGCCAGGAAAACAACTATGTTTTCCTGGCACTATAGTGGTCCTTTAATTGCACAAAGGCATTGTTGTCCCACCCGCCCTGAAATTTTCTTTATGTAGATAACTAGATTGCGGGTTGGTAAATGCCTCCGCTTGTAATTCCAGCCACTGTATTAAGAAAAATGACCCGTGCTGAGTTTCTGTGAAAGGCCTTCATCTTTCCCCCAATAACCACCAGAAACAGAGCTTTAAAGTCTCCAATAAGTTTTTATATATGTTTTCACTAGAGTGCTAGAATTAGGGATCGACAGATTTTTTTTTTTTTTTTTAGAGCCGATACAGATAATCTGTGAACCTTTAGGGTGATAGCCGATATTCTGTACATTTACCATTTTGAAAATAAACTATTTCTACACAAATCTACTGTTAACTGAGCATGTTTATTATTAATTTATTTTGTTGCAATTTTTTTATTTATTTTTTATTAAGGTAAATGCACAAAATCTAAATGCCAGTCAGAATGTTTTATGTTTTCAAGAATGTGTGTGTAGTGGATGCAGTGAGAGTATTTGATTAGTGGATGCAGTGAGAGCATTTGATTATTGGATGCAGTGAGAGCATTTGATTATTGGATGCAGTGAGAGCATTTGATTAGTGGATGCAGTGAGAACATTTGATTAGTGGATGCAGTGAGAGCATTTGATTAGTGGATGCAGTGAGAGCATTTGATTAGTGGATGCAGTGAGAGCATTTGATTAGTGGATGCAGTGAGAACATTTGATTAGTGGATGCAGTGAGAGCATTTGATTAGTGGATGCAGTGAGAGCATTTGATTAGTGGATGCAGTGAGAGCATTTGATTAGTGGATGCAATGAGTATTTGATAAGTGGATGCAGTGAGTATTTGATAAGTGGATGCAGTGAGTATTTGATAAGTGGATGCAGTGAGTATTTGATAAGTGGATGCAGTGAGTATTTGATAAGTGGATGCAGTGAGAGTATTTGATAAGTGGATGCAGTGAGAGTATTTGATAAGTGGATGCAGTGAGAGTATTTGATTAGTGAATGTAGTGAGCATTTAAAAAGTGGATGCAGTGAGTATTTGATAAGTGGATGCAGTGAGAGTATTTGATTAGTGTATGTTTATGTAGTGGCTGCAGGGTGTTTGTGTAGAGTGTGTATAGTGAATGCAGAGTGTGTGTGTTTGTGTAGTGTGTATATAATGAATGCAGAGTGTGTTTGTGTAGTGTGTGTATAGGGAATGCAGTGTGTGTTTGTGTAGTGTGTGTATAGGGAATGCAGTGTGTGTGGTGTGTATATAATGAATGCAGTTTGTGTAGTGTGTGTATAATAAATACAGAGTGTGTGTGTTTGTGTAGTGTGTGTAAAGTGAATGCAGTGTGTTTGTGTAGTGTGTATAAAGTGAATGCAGTGTGTTTGTGTAGTGTGTGTAAAGTGAATGCAGTGTGTTTGTGTAGTGTGTGTAAAGTGATGGAATCTTCACAATGTATTTATATTCATGTATATAACTGGTAGAGGTGAACAAAACAACCCATTTAAGAAAGGAATTACATTGCACGGGTCAGGTCAATTTATTTTGAGTTTTTTTTCCTGTACAAATGCATCACCCCAGTTTAAATTCAAAGCACACATAAAACAGTTCTAGTGGGCTATACATCCATAAATTCAAAAATATAATTTCAAATTCAAATGTATTGAAGGTTTTATGCTCATCAGACTTTCTTAATTGAACCAACATCTGCAGTATATTTAGATTCTCAATGATTGGTTTAAAATCCCTCAAGTGGTTTCATGCTGCAACTTACATAAAAAAAAGAAAAGCAATTTATATGGAGAACAAACTGCTGAGCACTTTTCCCCCAGGAAGAAACAACTTGGATGGCTGTACCAGATGCACTGTGTGCAACTACATTTCTAGGAAGCCATTGTGCTGCAAGCTATATCAATGGAGATGCTGAACAGGGATGTGTGTGTGCATAAATGGGATTGGAAGGGAGGGGGAAAATCAGCACATTAGAGACTGATTTAATAATCTCTGTCCTAACCATTTTAGTATTCACCCAAACTCTTGTGAGGAAAAAGAATGGAAAGCTACAGAGGGAATACGATTAGTTAGATAAAGAAAGGAAAATAGAAATGTATACCAATGAAAATGCGACTGCATTAGGAAGATGTGCAAAAGTAAACCTATACAGTATTATTAATATTAAAGATCCATTCCCCTAGTGACAGAGGGCTGAATAGTGCAATAGAATGATGTGAGTGAGTTCTAATTAAGAGATAAGCATACAAATCACAATAGAATAGAAGTGAAATGAGAAATACTAATGTAAAAGTAAGGGTATACTATGATAGCATACAAGCAGCATATAATATGTATAGGGCAGTCTGAGTATTGTGATATGGTAAACAGAGGCATTTTCCCCAAAGATTTCTTGATGGTAAATGAAAAACAAAAGGGTTACAATGAGGGTGAAAGGTCATACATGGATTCTTCCACATTAATAACCAATTTCTCTCCCACACAGGGTCATTTTCAAGTATATATAGTGAATACATTGCTTAACACAAATACACACACCAGTCAAGCCATAAGACTTGCTTTTTCCACATAAATCTCACTTTAACAGTTCTCTCACTACTGCAAGGCATTCTGGGTAGGTAGCAAATGAGTTCAACAAAGAACCACATTTTTGCCTCATCCACACCTCTTTTGGTATGTGTATATATAAATAGAATTATATATATATATATATATATATATATATATATATATATATATATTTGTAGTCGGTGATAATAAGCCGTACATAACACCCTTGGCTATGTATAAGAGTCGGTTGTGGTGTGCCTAAACCGACGATCGGGTAGGCCTGAAATAAATGAATAAATGAGGGCCCACCAAGGAAGTGTTTGTTAAGGGGTGTGGTGGGTGGGTAGTCTGGATCGGTGTCGGCCCTGAGTGGAGGTAAGTCTGGGTATAAATAGGCCGGTAAAACTCCTCCCACAATTACAGGCTCCGCCTTAACATTTGTAGTCGGGGATAATAAGCTGTACATAACACCGTTGGCTATGTATGAGAGTCAGTTGTGGTGTGCCTAACCGACGATCGGGTAGGCCTGAAATAAATGAGGGCAAAAAGATTTAATCGTAACGCTATAATGATGATATCGATTGCCTGACTCATTCTGTGAAGGCTTCCCGAGTTCTTTCTTAAGTCATGGAATTTACGTTTTGTAAACAGCTGATTCCCATCTATGTAATTCCTTGATTAAGGAGTGCTGGTACTTACCTGATGGAAGCAACAGATGCAGCACCGATCTTAGGGGGGTTGACCTATGATGGTCAACGGGACGTAGCCTATAGTGGTAGCCGGGTCGTTATGTAGTCCATGAATATGCCGTAGTGAGTGATTTGTTGTATACATTGTGATTAGGTGTCTTTGTCTCTCTGTGAGAAAGAGGCAAAAAAAAATCAATAAATGCATCCACCATACTGCTGGACTCTACTTTCATGGTTCGGATAGAACTGGACCTCTGATTGGATGTATCTTGTTTATATGTCCGCCACGAGGTGTTGCTAAAAGTTTGAATGAGATAGAACGTTGGCCGCGATATTACCCTGTCTGGGTACATGTGTGTATACCATACGGAATTACGTGACACTGCCAACTAGGTGATTCCCCTAATGAGTTTAATGAGTGCCCGTGAGGTAGAACACCCTCAATTTATATTTACGCGGGCGACTTGTTATTGGAGATCATGTGATGGTTTGCCTTCCCGTCAGGAACCCCAGGCGTGATCTGCTGCAACTTATGGGTTAAATGTCGGAATAGTTTGACAAGGGATGCAGGCGGCTAGAAGTGTCAGGGAGTCGCGGGGCCATAGGTCACGGAACCACCAATCTTGGCATAAGGCCATGAATACTGAATGGCCCGCTGCATCAATACCCGTAACCAGTGTTACTATGTCCGGTGGGGGGATGAACGTAGAAATCCCTTCGATACGTAAGAATCCAACACCATCTCAATGGTCCGTTTGCGTGCGAACCAACAGAGGCAGATTCGTGTGGAGCCTCTGGTAGGAGGTGAGGTAGTCGCAGTACAAATTGAGCATTGCGCGAAATGCAAATGTGAGAGAGCCAAGTAGGGATTGCAGGTCCTTGTGGGAGCGGTTACTCATGTGTGAGAACCCTATCACTCGTCGATGCGTTATACTTTATCGTCGGTTAACCTTGCTAGCCTGGTGGTTGAGTCCAGGAGGATACCTTAAGGTTAGCTGGGTGGAAGGCCCTCTTATTTCTCGCCAGGTAGGGAAAACTCCTGATGAGGTGTATACTGCCACAGTGTCTATGATGTTTTGAAGGGAACTGTTGGGAACCTCGACCTGGAGGAAATCATTGGGGTAGCGTATTGCTACTGGGCTGTGATTCACTATTTGGAAGTGCTCGCGTAGTGTTTCCGTGGACTTGTCTAAAGTTCAGGGCTAATCTTGGCCTCAAACGTCCGACGCCTGACGAGACGGTACATACCTTCCTTTTGGAACTCAGTGACTGCCACGGAGATGATGTATAGGCAGCAACGTTACAGCTTCGAGAATTCTCCCATGCGTTAGTCCGTGGTGGCATATTGGAATAGGAACTGATGGCCCAGTGAGGTCGTGTGAAGAGGCATTTCCGAAGGACCCGAACTTGTGTTGTGCGAATCCTCTATTTCGCTGCCAAGGCAAGCATCAAAGATACAAAAACTGCCCGCAATTAGACCCAACGATGCGGAGAGAGGGTCGCACGTGGAATTGAGTAGACCCACTGAGGCCATGGTCGTATGTGATAGCCCAAGTGGGGGGGTCAGAATCGTGTCTTTGGTGATTCGCCCCTGGAGGACCGTATGTAATGTGGGTAGTGGTGGCCCGTGAGGGCTGAGTATAGAGGTATGTCTGAAAGACCGGAGGTATTTAGTTGAACAAAGTCTCTGGTTTACTATAGGGATATATGTCAGAGATTCGTTGAGAGCCTGTGACTGGACTCCTAGGTGCGAATAGAGAGAGGCTCATAGGTGACAGAGAGCCAAACAAAGCGACAGTAGTATGTAATGGCCCGAGTGAGGGGCCGGAACTGATTCGTCGTGGATTGCCCACAGAGGGCCGTATGTAACGTAGGAAGTGCCAACCAAGTGAGGGTCACGTATAAGGCTTTCTGGAGGACCAGACGCCTGTTTTTAACGACGACTCTACATGAACGACAGATTCCTTAAACCTGCGACTGAACTTAGAAATGCCAAGAAAGAGAGACGTGCAAAGAATTTAGTGGGTCCAAGGGGGCCCTGGATGTATGTGATAGCCCGTTCTTTTGTCGTAGAGAAAAGCCCACACGGGCCGTATGTTACGTTGGCAGTGATGACCTATTGAGGGCTGCGTGTAGAGGTATTCCCGAAGGAGCTGAATCCAGTATTCGACCCATGTCTTAACTTTAATGTCGGGAAGCAAGATAAGATATACAAGAATTCCCTGTGACAGTACCCATAATTGTAGTTTGGAGAGGGTTGTATGAGGACTTGAGTGGGTCTAATGATGCCGCTGTCGTATGTTATTGCCCAAGTGAGGGGCCGTAATAGCGTTGTAATGATAGCCCGTGGAGGGTCGTATGTAACGTATGTAGTGATGGCCTGATGAAGCTGCGCATGGTGGTATTACTGAAAGGTAAGTGCCAAAATGTAGAGCTTATGCCATGTGTGATTGCCCCTTCGAGGATTTGTAAAGTGGGTGTGTTGGATAGCATGCAGAGGTTGCGTACAGAGGTATTTCCGAAGGATCTGAAGTAAGTGTTCGACCCATGTCTTAAGTTTAACGTCGGGAATGCAAATCAGTTATACAAGAATTGCCTGCAACTGTACACTTAATTGCAGTGTGGAAAGGGTCGTACGAGGACTCGAGTGTGCCCAAAGATGCTGCTGTCGTATGTAAATGCCCAAGCGAGGGGATGTAAAAGTGTCATAATGAATGCCCGTGGAGGGCCGTATGTAACGTAGGTAGTGATGGCCTAACTAGGGTGCGCATAGTGGTGTTACTGAAGGCTAAGTGCCAGAATGTAGAGATTATGCCATGTGTTATTGCCCATTCCAGGATTTGTAATATGGGTGCATAGGATAGCCTGCAGAGGTCATTTGGAATATATGGAGGGAGGCCGTGAGTAATGTTTGACCGCAGTATTATAGAGTGGCAGTTAATTCTCATAGGCTGGAACTGACGTAGGAGCTGACTAGCTGTGTAGCGTGCCGTAATAGATGTATCTATTGTGCGTGGCAACAGTCGGTTAAGCATCTGAGAATGTGGGAGCCGTAGCATGGCCTGGGAACGGCGGGTGGGTGGTATAAGACTCCTGGGATATGTGCAGGTCTCTCAGGGGTAGTGGGGGCTAGACTAATGGTGTTGTATGATGTAATGGCGGGCCGTCTATAATCTGTGGCCAGGCTACTTAACAGAATGATTTGTGACAAATTGGTACGTGGAATAATAGGTGGCCTGGTTGCCCATAAAATATATCAATGTGACAGTTGAAGTGGCATAATAGGAGGGGATAGATAGACGTACGTAATCAGAGGGTTTGGTCCCTCTGTAATGCCCCTGGGTGCCCTTCGCTGGGTAGAAGTGGCCGTGTGACCGGATGGTGTGTCCTGGCCATGGTATGCTAGAGCTGTGTATAATCCCAGGAATCCGTATGGCTTACATGTGCCTTGCCAAATTGGAGTTTAATTTGTGTAAATGTAGAACTGTATATGATACATTCCTGCTTGCTACCAGAGTTTAACTTCTTACTGTTTTGTAACACCACACCCCATCCCCATTTAGAAAGCATCAACATATTCTGCAGAGTTGTATAATATTATAAGACAGGGAAATTTAACAATAACAGACAAATGAAAAATGTTACAGGGATAGTAGGTGTGGTGATATTTTGTCAAACTAATATGGTGACCAGGTGTCATGTGACCAAGCTCATGAATGCCTTTCTTACAGGGGGATATGCTTTACCCTTTGATATGGTAATTAGGTAATTCAATACCATTACAAGTCAGGAAAGAGATAACCACTTTCCCCTATCTCCATTTCTCCCTGTTACTTCTTGGCTGTGTTACTGAGCAGACACGGGCTAATTTTCATCATGGTTAACTGTGAGTGGGATTTGATGACTTCATAGGGTTTAATTGTTATTGTTAGTTAGATTGTGGTTGTTTGAGTTAGATTGTGTGTCATTATTTGTATGTTGTTGCTGTTTTGTCTCTGAATAAATATTTGTTAAAGTAGACAGACCAGAGTTTATATATGTATGCGTGCATCGTTTATATAGTTTACGAATACACCACAGTAGGTTGAAGAGAACCCTGCTCAAACAAGCTTACAGACTAGAGGAGAGGGTATAAAACACAATAGGGCAGGCATTAAATGGGATAGCAACCAAAGAAGGTAGGAGTGAAGCAGAATTGGAGGAGAGTGCGGCAGACTCCAACTGAGACTTGACTTTTTGCAGTTCCGTGGTAAGCGTGGTAATTGGATTGTCTGTTGGTAAACAGGCATTAGCTAGCAGTATTATTTGTGCAGAAAATAATTTTAAATCTTCCATTGGTATCATTTTTAACTGATAAGAAACTACATAGGTGAGAGCTCTGAAAAGTGCCTTTTTTTTAGTGTAGTTGAGGGAATGGAAGACTGGTGTGCTAAGTTAGGGCACTGTGACATACCTTATATACTAAAACTGACAAATATCTCCTCTCCTCTGAAACAAATCAACTAGGGTGATTACAGCTGAGTTCTCAAGTAACAGCCAAGGCTTGATAAAGGGTAAAAACAGACATTTTATTCAACAACTCGAACATATTTATACAGGTATTCTCAACAGGTGGTCATCAGACCAAACAAAATAATCCCACCCTGGTGCCTTGGTGTCTGGGACATAATGCAATCAAAGGCAGGGTAAGTTATTAATGAACTACAAGACACCAGCCTTACAACAGTGCCCCCAAGAGCTATCCATCCCCGGAGAGATCTGCTTTACAAGTGCAAACTGTCCAAAAAGCGTATAGTTCCAGACTGTTGGGTACCAAGTCCCAGTCTCAAATAATGGATCTTGGAGTCCCGTAGAAGGGAGCTCCTTTGAGTCCTTGGTGTTGCTGAACATAACACGGATATAATAGCACTCAGTTTGGGAAAAAATAGAGGAAAAGGGTAGAGGAAGGAAGGGAACAAGGAAAGGGAGAGAAGAAAAAAATAAATAAAAAGGAAAAAAAATAAGAAAAAGGGAAAGGAAGAAAAGGGTGTTAAAAGCACCAGGAGAAAGGGTTACCTTTGGATATATAATTCCCTTCTTTAAATTATCAGGCCCAAATTTTGGCAGCCCATACTTGGTTTTGTTCTTTTTCTTGTTCTTTTGGGTTATGGTCTATGTATATTGCCACAAAATACGATATAAGAATGTTGATCTCTTGGTATATGCCTCATTTGAATATGTTTCTACATTCTAATGAATCTTTTTGGGGGGGATATAATTATTTATTATGTTTATCTCTGGCAATGTTTAATCATTCTAATAAAAATAAAAACTATAAATAAATATATATATATAATAGCACTCAGTTTGGTGGTTCTTCGGCCGAGTTATACCCACTTGAAGATTCAACGAACAGTGGCATTCTTCCGATCTGGTGTACATACCATGATGCTTCTGGGTACCTTCTGGTCGAACTCCCGTTGTTCAAATTAGCCGCAATGAGTGTCCTTAAAGTGTGTGGGAGATAGCTGGGCCAAGCGTTAAGTTCCCATATGTCCTGTAAATTCCTGGAACAGCATTGAGTGGCAAACATGTTGGTAGGGTGCGAAATGTGTCCAGGGCGTCACTTACTGTTTTCTGGGTGGTGTCTTAGGTGTTCTCTCCCCTGAAAAATAGCTGCAGGTAGCTCATTCACTCAGTATTTTATTTTATTCCCCTTTGGATACTGTATTATTTTACACACTTGATATGATTTTGTACAAATGATATTGGAACTACTTTAGCATACATGTGGACAGCTGTTACAGTGTGATGTGTATTTATTTCTATTACTTTTTTCAATAAATGTGCTACTTTTTCATTACTTTTTTCCCCCATTTGTGGAGTGTTTGGATTTTCCCATGTGTGCGGACAGCTGTTTTTTTTCTGGTTATAGTGTGATAAAAAAATCTTTGTGTAGGCGTTGCTCTGGAGTCCAGTGGCAGTTCTTAAAATGTTAGGGTCAATCTGTCACAGCACTTTCCCCCTAGTGAAATGCGTCTCTTGGAGACAGCCTATACAAATGTTGTTCCTACCTATTTACTTCATCCCAGAAAACCCTGTATTGGTTGGGGGGAATTAAGTCCCCAACTTTAAACGTGAAAATGTTTATGGTCATAGTGGGTTATTGAGTTATTTTTCAATGCAGCATCAAATATCTGACAGGAGTCAGGTGTGCGTGGATGTTTTGCTGAAGCATAAATCCTTCCCCATAATTGATACTTGGGAAATTAAGAGAAACCCTTAACATTATCAAATTGTCTCTATAGACCAAGACTTCTGTCCAACTTGGTGGTTTACCAAGAACGCTATATCTCAATTTGTAACATATTATATCCCTGAAACTAAAAAAACTAAAGAAGTATCAAGTTATAGAGCTGAGTTTTGGAATTGGGGAAATCAAACTTGAAGAAAAATGTTTTATCTGGAGTGTGTTACAGAGACTGTAAAAACTTTTCCACAGAAAAAAAAAATAACTAAAGAAGAGCTCTGTACCTTCCTCCAATGTGGACATTGCTTTAGTAGTCCCATTTCAAGTGATTTGCAATTTGTTGGGGGAGCCCTATCTGTAGACTATTCAATGTACTCTTTGAACTTGGGTCAGTGGGCGATGTTCTTTGCGCCAGTCCACAGTAAATGCTGATAGGTCAGGGAATGATCAGGGGTGATGTCGTCCAGATCCCCTATGGATTTAGCCAGTTCCGAGGTAAGTCTTGTGAGATCATAATGTAGGTCTCTTCTCATATCTTGCATCAGCTTAATTTTGCCTGTGAGAGCTTCAGCTTCAAACAGGGCCACCGCAGAGATCTGAGGCCTGGTCTGGTAAAGATAGCATAGATGCTGGAGAGTCATCTGCTGTTGCTGCTGGATTTCTATGGTTATCAAGGCCAGATATGAATTTAATTTAGACTGCATTTTGTTGGATTTAGTGACCGTCGTTAGCAATTTTCCAGCAAAATAAAAGTCTGCCAATGTAGTTTTTTTCAGCCGCTTTTAGCTCTGGTAAATGCAGAGCTCTTATCTGGTATATGCGGCCATTGGTTTTAATTGTGATTTAAATTGACTTGACTTGCATAAAATCCACTGTGTAAGCATTGTGAAATATGTTATTGTTCTTATTCTAGAAGCAGCATTGGACTAGTCGAGATTGCGGGTGACGTTTGCACGCTAGGATTTGGATGCTGCAGCGGAGAAGACTTGATGCTGGAAACGATGCAAGCTATCTTTATTTCACTTAATTCTTACATGGACAAGGGGGTTAGACAGTGATCACATTTCTAGAAAGGAGCATGTAGTCTCAAAAAACCGTAGGTTCCCCTTACCGATCTAGTCTTAAATATTCCATCTAAAAATAGAAGGTCTCTTTAATTTGGTTACTGTACAGCCGTATAGAACCGACAGTGCTAAAGAAGGTTGTTCCAAGTTGTCAAAGTGTAAGAAACTGCCTGGTGAAAAAACTAATTAATATGAAGACGTGAGGTGCACTTCTCACATTTTGCATTTTAGAAATTATGGGTTGGTGTAAAAGAGCAGTTCAGAAAAACATACATGAGCCAGAGATAAACATGTAAACGATGCATATTGATGTAAGGAGTAAAGTGTCTGTTTGGCGACATTAAACTCTCCTTTACCTAGTCTGTGCAATAATATGCCACTATTACATGAACGTCTCTCCCATGCAGGATCAATAAGAACCATTTTCTATTTAGACTTTATTTTACAGATTACATTTCTGCTCAACATTGCCAGTGAAACTTCAAAGACAGGAATCCCTCCTCCCACCCATCTTTTCATTACTTCCAATGTAAGCAAGAACTGTCATTGAAAAACTGAATATTACATTATCAGCTAGGTTCTATGCATGGCAAGGTGCATTACCGGGAAACATCAAAACCATCATGTTTCTTAAAAGCCACTCAAAGTTTGCTTATAATATTTCCGGTAAAATTCTTAAACTAACTAAAATTATTGTGTTCCATTTGGCATTTAGGATATTTGGGGGAAAAGTATAACAGCAATGCATTGGATTCTGTTACTAAGGATGTGCCTAAAATTCAAGCAAAAAACAAAAACAATATTTAATCCGCTAAAGAAAGAAATGAAGAGAAGGAATGCACACTTTTTTAAAACAAAATAGCTCAACCAGCAAAACTCTCCAACTTGCGACTTTTGGCCTGAAAAATAAAAAATAAAAACTGTTTCCATCTGAATTCTCCACAAAAAAAAAAAAAATATATATATATATATACACACTGTCTGTCTGTCTCTCTGTCTGTCTCTCTGTCTGTCTGTCTCTCTGTCTGTCTGTCTCTCTGTCTGTCTGTCTCTCTGTCTGTCTGTCTCTCTGTCTGTCTGTCTCTCTGTCTGTCTGTCTCTGTCTGTCTGTCTCTCTGTCTCTCTGTCTGTCTGTCTCTCTGTCTCTCTGTCTGTCTGTCTCTCTGTCTGTCTGTCTGTCTGTCTGTCTGTCTGTCTCTGTCTGTCTGTCTCTGTCTGTCTGTCTCTGTCTGTCTGTCTCTGTCTGTCTGTCTCTGTCTGTCTGTCTCTGTGTGCCTCTGTCTGTCTGCACGAGTCTGTGTCTGCGTGTGCCTCTGTCTGTCTGCACGAGTCTGTGTCTGCGTGTGCCTCTGTCTGTCTGCACGAGTCTGTGTCTGCGTGTGCCTCTGTCTGTCTGCACGAGTCTGTGTCTGCGTGTGCCTCTGTCTGTCTGCACGAGTCTGTGTCTGCGTGTGCCTCTGTCTGT